>CM064864.1:68865582-69502683 GCA_032719365.1 Prinsepia uniflora
ATAGCTTTGTGAACTGGGTCAACTACGGAGAGACACTCTGCCACTAACGCTCGTTCGGGCCATTTTTCCTCAATGATACATTTCCTGCCTTCGTTTGGCTCTACCTCTTCCATGGATATGGAACTATAGTGCATTTTAGCAATATCTAGCAATATCTGGATCAAGGAGAAGAATGAAGAAAGCAGTGAAACCGGAATTCGTTGGGAGGATATTGTTCATCGATGCAATGCCCTGCCTGTGCCCGTGATGAGAAAATATCGGTCGGAAATTATACGAAAGTACAAAAGAGTATATAGTCAACAACTAAGATTCTTTAGGAGCTCTTCTTCCTCTATCATAATCAGTTAAGGGATAATAGATTTTAATCTTGTAAATATTTTGCTCATTGGAGCTCCACTCTAGAATTGCAGGCCATTTATTCTTTTATCTTCTTCGCTTCATGTTAATTTGTGGACCGGCATAAAACTAACACTACATTGCTGGGTAAGTGTTGGGGAATATCCTACTGTTGTAGAATAGAACTGATGCAGCCATTCTTGCCTTTGAAGCACACTAATTTTAGGCCAAGCTTGTTAGACTTGGCGTTTGATTCAAACAATGGCTTACCATATGCTGTATTTTGGAAGGTTGAAAAGGTTATTCAAAATAACAAATCGCAGCCAAAATGCATCCAAGTTTTCTGCATCACATCAAATTGAGCTCTTTCTTTTTTGGTTACGTTGAGCTTTCGTTACAAAGAAGTTTGATAATCGTATCAAAGTCGTTGAAATGCAAAGCTGTGAGAGAACAATTATGGACCTCAGTGACTCAGAAAAAAAAAAAATACGAAAATGCTCAGGAGAAAAGTTTTGCAATGAAAAATAGATAGCAAGAAAGACAATTTTAGTCATAGCAATCCCGCAGCTACGTGAGTTTTCAAACAGAAATAATGAAAAAAAGTTGCGATTGAATAAAGCGAGCCATGTATCATATAAGTTAAAACTGCAAGCGCACTTGGGATGATGCTGAAGCTTGTGCTGGAAAGATGCTGAAGCTTGTGCTGGAAAGATGCGAAGAACGTCTCTGAGCCTGTTATTCATCGTAAATGATGATTAGCCAAGAATGGGAAAGATGCGAGCCACGTGCTCTAATGGAATGCCATCATCTGCGTTTTTCTTCAGCTCAGGATGGTTAAATTCATTTTGGGGTAGGACAATGAGTTGACCCCTGCCTTGGCCTTTCTCAAGAACCCAGCCGCTATTTGCTACATGGTGCTCAAGGAATTTATCCAAGGATAATCCCTCAATGTTGATTGCCTATGACATTACCACAACTAATCAATATTTGCAAAAGACCATACACAGAAGTTAAGGATATTGTAAGTCCTTCCCTCAACTTAAATGGGAAAATATGTATAAACTTGAAGCATGTACCTCAGCAAGCACAGATCTGGGAACCCTTTGGTAAGTTAGGGAAAGAACATGAATTGCATAGGTTTGGATTGCTTGCTCAAACCCTACAACCAATTCTCTTGTTAGTGCCATAGCTTACAATATAAACACACAATACTCTAGGAAACATGCTGGCGATCAAACTGGTAGCAACAGCCAAAAAGATTCTATACATCGAAACCATATAAATCAGGAAAACACAAACAATAGATAATATGTCTATAATATACCTCGGACAGCTTCAACTATGTGACGATTCTTGGATGCTTCATCCCAGAATTGGTTGAACCTTCCGGTCTGCAGAAGGAAGTAGAAGTAGATTAGCAAGCCACGCATATGAGTACTGAATCCAAGGACCACAAAAACAACATACCTCCAAATAGTGGGATAGAACAATCAGTGTCTTGAACTGCTCCTCCATTTGCTGACAAACGATTAGAGAAAAGAATCAGCCATTGGCCAAAAAGTTGAATAACATTGATCATCGAAAGCCATATTTTGGCAATAAAAATTGTTGACATAATATAAACCAGAAACTAATGAGAGCTGAACCTATTTCAAACCTCTGTCACTAACGTTGACACAAAATTAATGAAATTTCAACTGAGTACGTAATGTATTGAAAGAAGAGGATGAAAGATTTATACCACTCTTTCTGGAATTAAGAAGAGGCAGAGGCTGAAATCAGGAGAGGGCATTGCCATCAGCGCCTACTCATTCACAATCATAAATATAAAGGTTATAACACAGTTCTTTACCAATATGCAAAAAGAAAAAAGGTTACAGATTTAATGCATGCCTTGACCAAGATGCGGGCGACAATTTGGGTACTCATACGGTCTGGCTCAAACTGCATACCCATAAACAACGTTAAATTTTGCAGTCAATTATACAATCTAAAACAAAACCAACCAAAAACAAAAACCCAATTCCCCAATTACCTGATAAATCCTAAGAAGGCAGAGATTAGCATCGAGACTGTAGGTTTGAGAAGCAACCTAAAGCAATGAAGTACATATATAGACCATTAAATCAATCATTCAATTGAAACTAATTAAAACGGACCCAAGCATTAGAATTTCTCAAACAATAAGAGACGGAGAAAATACCTGCTCATTGACGTAGTTTTCAAGATCGGAAAGCATGTCAGGGTTGTAGGGATTCACAGCCAGAAGCTGCTCCACCGCCACCGCCACTTGTTGGGGCTGCTGTTGTGGAACCTCTCTTCCCATTATTCCAATTGTATATTTCAGCTTATCTCTTCAGGCAATCAGTTTCCGTAAATTTGTATCGTTGTCTCCTTCAGCCTTCGATAGCGTGGAAGTAGACAAACCGCGGGAGCCAAAGCAGGAGGAGGCTTTGAGGGTTTTGGTTCACTCTGGGTCTAATCGTTTTGCCTTAACGATTGAAGACATATCAAATTACCTATATACCCCTATACCTTCTCTTCCTCTTTGGGTGGCAAATTGCCAAATAATAAGAAGCCAAAATAAAAATAGAATTTACTTCGGATTTTTATATGCCTTTCCATTAGGCCATACCAATTTGCTTTTAATTTTGATTTTGTTTTAAAAAAAAAATCAGAAAATAACTCAATAAGGAGAAACAAAAATAAATTAAAAAATTGCCAAAGAAAAAAGAAAAAAAATGGATAAGTAGTGGAGTAACTATCCACTCTTTTCACTGAAGTGTTTATTTTCAAATTTTGTCCGTATTTATATATATTTTTTTAAATATTGCTAATGTCCAACAATGAATTTATTTTGTGAAAGTTTTGTAATACTAATTACTCTTCCTTTTGGTTTTATTGGTTTTATAACTTCAGTTTCGAGTCACTATAACTTTAGCTTCGAGACACTGTACCTTCGATTCCAAGCCCTTTCCCAAATGTCTTCGCTCCCAACATCGATTGAATAACAACAGGAGAAAAACGAATGGTGATAACTAGTGGTTAGCTATCCACTCTTTTCACTGAAGTGTTTATTTTCAAATTTTGTCCGTATTTATATATATTTTTTTAAATATTGCTAATGTCCAACAATGAATTTATTTTGTGAAAGTTTTGTAATACTAATTACTCTTCCTTTTGGTTTTATTGGTTTTATAACTTCAGTTTCGAGTCACTATAACTTTAGCTTCGAGACACTGTACCTTCGATTCCAAGCCCTTTCCCAAATGTCTTCGCTCCCAACATCGATTGAATAACAACAGGAGAAAAACGAATGGTGATAACTAGTGGTTAGCTACTGAAATAACCCTTTACATTCATTGAAATTTCAAACTAATACGTACAGAAAATTCCTACCCAAGTTTGTTTGCGTATCACGCAAGCTCTTTTACATGTATGAAACTGGCTACATATTCAAAAAATTTGATATCAAATTCCAACCCATCCATGTCTTCTTATCAGAAGGGTGTGAAAAATTGAGTTCAAACATCTCCTTGCTAATATGCTCCCCAGATTCACAGAAACCCACCAATTTCGCAACGATTTCGGCGCTTTCTTGAATGTGTTGCATGTTATGAGGGTCTGTCCATAGCTTGTTCACCAGCTGCTGCCTCCTCTGCTTGCCTCCTGGTGGAACCTCCCATTTCAGATACAGCACCTCCCTTTCTTCTGCTGTGAGTTTAGAGCTCACCCTCTTGGCTAAATATTCCCTTTCTTGCTTCAAAGCCTTGATGCTGTCACAATACAATATCACATATTTTAGCAAATTAGCCACTAATACTTGTTCAGTCCTTACAAGGCCTGGTTTGATCGAAGTGAATGTCTTGAAAATACTTTGATTTTAGTGAGTTATCTAATTTAGTTCAATATGAACCACCAAACGAGTACTAAGAGTATTATGAAAGCTTGGATGTTACCTAGCTGAAACAGAGCCTGCAGGTTCATCGCCTAAGAGCGCTGGACTTGCATTGCCAAGATCACAGAAGTGTCTCTCGAGCCATTGCAATCTTCTAAGTTCAACTTCCATGTAGATCTGATCAGTAGGGTCTCCCTGGAACAACAGATAAAATTGGGTACGATGTATGATTGAAACGTGGCACAAATGCCACAGCATGATGATTTCCTTTCTCTCCTCTTCGAAAGTCAATTGCCATGGCTCAGGAAGAGACTCGTCAATTTTATCTGTCTCATCAACTGCAGCTTCTTGGTCTTCCTCCAATGAAATAACCTAAAAATCATATGTTGAGTAAAATTACTTCTTAATGCACATTGATAACTGACAAGGCTCTATTTACTAATAATCTCAAAATATTGATGAATGTTTTGTGGTAATTCTGAACAATCCATGAATTTAAGGGGTGACTCAGAATCTCTAAGGGAAATGTATATTACCTGGCACAGCAGAAGGTGCTTTTGGTATGAAAGCTTCGTCACCCGTTCTTTTAATTCAGTAACATAAGCTTTAATGCTCCTTATATTCTCCTCAGCAGCATTCTTGAACATCCTCTGCATTTTCTTCACATTAACTGTGTTTGAAAGCTGCACAGCAGGGCTTCCCTCTTTGGATGACTTATCACTCTTCGGCGGAGTAGCTTTATATCTCCCAGCCACTGACTCATCACTAGGCATAGCATCTTTGTTCTCGGGCACCTTGTTCTCAGTTTCATATTCCATCACTTTCCGAGAAGGGGCCAGGGGTGAGCAAGGGGCACGAATTAGATGCTGCATGTTTGTGCTATTGCTCAAGTTGAAAGGAAGGATCTTCTTCTTTTTTGATGGCGTTTTGCGTTCTGACATTTCCTCACTGTTTGCAAAAGACACAACCAGCTGGTCTATAGATTTCTGTACATTCTCCAGCTTCCTTTCTAAAGATTTTATATCAATTGCTTGAGATTTCCATCGAGTGATCTCATCTTTCAGGTTTGTCCCATCTCCAATCACAGATTCTTCCGAAATGGACCTAACAGCTTGTATGTCCTTTATTTCAGCCAGCAGCTTTGCTATAGTATCAGCAGTTTCTTTGTTTCCCAACTGGTGAGAAGCTACTTCCTTATGCAGTACTTCAAGCGCTCGATTTGCCTCATCACCAAGCTGCCTCTGTCTTTGCTCAAGCTTTCGGATTTCATTCACAAGCATGGATGGGTCTGTAGAAGTTACTGACCTCCTCACCATTGCCTTCCTCTGAAGCGTACGTCTGGTCCGAGATTGGGGAGTATCTTGACTATGAGTAGGAACTGTTTCATCCTCTCCAGTATAAGAAAGACACCTAACGACTTGGCCAGATGGCCCGAATTTGTTTGATCCCTGGAATTTTCATATGTTAAATAAACATTTAAGCTAATGCAGATGCATCAAATCATACACAGATACAAACGTTAATAGTACCTTTTGCACTTTATGTACTTTGCGTTCTGATTCGAGTTGTGATTGTGCAAAGTCTCTTTCTCGCTTTAGCTCTTCCATTTCCCTCTCCATCTGTAAGATGAAGTTTCTTTACATTTAAGAGTAATCACATAAATAAAAGGACGCCATTTAATTTCGGTTCCTGTTTTTTTTTTTTTGGTGGGGTGGGGGGGCTGAGCGCAAGCATGACTTTGACTCCAAGTCTATAACTTTCTTCAATATTATAAAGGCCTTCCCATCAACTGAATAGTATCTCTAGGCCTTAAGGTTGTATTTCTAAACACTCTACCTGTTGGATTTTCATGTCCTTTTCTTCGAGTATAGACATTAGATAAGAAGGCTCTGGACTTCGTAGCCCTGCTTCAAGTCTGGCTATATCCTTCTGCAAATTATCTTATGTAAGGTAAGGATGGCTTTATCTTCAACTAATTTCATAGAGATGTATATGAGGTTACAAAATCCAGATGAAAAGAAATTGCTGTTAATTCTTGTACCATGTTTATTTTCGCAGCGTTAGTCACTTCCTTGGCACTAGTTGCAAATGAGAGTGTGTTCCTTGTTTGTTCCACATGACTTAAGGCTGGGCTTATGGTACATATAATGGCTGTCCGAGCATTTCCTCCAAGTGAAGACTGCAATATTCGTGTAAGTTTTGAATCCCTATATGGTATGTGACCATATCTTTTTCCACCGCTGCAAAAGGAAAACTTGTAAGACAACAATTGCATGCACTTTCATGTTCAACAAATTACGAAATATTGAAAGTCTCCACAATAATCCCAAAACTTTTGTTTTTGGATACCGAGTGATTAGATGGGCTTTCTTGCTTTATGACTTTGTGTGTGTAAGTTGGAGCTTTCCTTGTTTAAAATGCAAACAAGTAATCTTCAAATAATATGTTAGCAGAAAATCAAAAGGCAGGGTTGGAATGAGTTGAACTTGCAATATAGCACAAAACTAAAGGAACAAAAGCTATAGATGATCTAAGATATGAACATTTTGGCACTTTCTTACCTTAGCTTTCTGATAACAGTTGTGAGTGTCAACAAGCTACGGTTAATGTGGCTACCTTCCTTCAATCTTGTACCATCTGCATTTGTTTGGGAGGCACGTTCACTTCCAGCGAGGTCCACAAGATTCTGCAGAATCATAACTTTCTAGTAAAGAACACCTCATGTTATTACTTACTACCTAAAACCTGAGTGAGGATAAAATACCAGACAGGCTCCAAACGCCTTCACAGACCCTGAACTCTCCCGAAGACTACTTTCTATGGTCTGGACAAAAGATAAGAAGAATCGATCGACCAGTCAAAATGATTATATGCATGATGGCTTATGTCTGCAACCTATAACATTAACTATGCAGAGAAGAAAAGATAAAGCTACCTACTTTCCTGCGGAAAGGATTCAAATTGAACATTATAATGCTACATTCCAACTTAAGGAAGTAAGAATATTATAATGCTACATCCCAACTTAAGGAAGTAAGAATATTATAATGCTACATTAAGTAAGAACCGGGAATAAAGAGGGATGTGAAAGGCTATAGAAGTCTTCATAACAGCAAAATATTATAATTGAGCATTTGTAAACCCTTTATTGTTTTTGTTTTTAAATATCTAAGGAAAAAGCTCATTATTATTATACCAGCCTTATTATCTGATGTGATCTTGAGCTTTTATCATTCAGGGCAGTTTCTCCCACTTGCCTTTGAGCTGCAAAGACAAATTATGCCATTACAAGGTCATGCAAAATAGAAAAGATGATTCAAGGTCTTCTTAACCAATGCAGGAACACTTAAACATTTTGTCATCAATTCTGATTCATGTGGTTACTAGTTAGTATAAGAAAGCATAGATGCTACATTAAATCATGGAACAAAAGACTTAATAATTGTACTAGAGTGATGAAAATGAGACATTATGTTCACTGGAGGTTAATTCCAGTAGCTAAGGAAAAAAGATACAAATCTAATAGATACAAAACATTTGTTTATTGGAACAGCAATTTTCAGTTGGCTTAAATTAATAGATTACCTTCACAAAATTCAACTAATTCTCTCAAACGTTGGACATCCTCAACAGTCTCTTCATGTAGTTTGTCCACTGTAGTCCCTTTCTACATTCAAAAAAGGCATGAAATGTTAACATGAAGAAGAATTCATTTGATCTCCATAAGGAAAATTTCTTGTAAATACCTCAGCGTCATCCAAAAGCCGAAGTGGACCAGACTTGCGTTTCAGGAGGTCAACAACAGTTTCATTGTAGATCTCCAAAGCAGAAAACTTCAAAAAAAAATCCCTCTCTGGCGTCTATGTGAGTAAAAAGATAGCAAAAAAAGGTGTTAGTACTAGGAGATTATAGGAACATCCTTGCATTTTTGGTAAAGTTTCACCATGATTCATCTTGAAATTATTAATCATGCAATTAGCTTGTTTTCATACTACTATTCCATGATCCTAAAAGTTTACATGAAGAGGATTCCAGAAACCATATAAAAGATCTTTTTACGAACTATGGCTTACATTCTTGATGTGTTTAAAGATGTCCCATGCAGCATTTTCAGTGATTCCTTTCATGGTAAATGTCTTACCACTACTAGTCTGCCCATATGCAAATATTGTTGCTGCCAAAAGAAGAATGTGGAAATGTTAGAAGCAGAGAAGAGAAATCTTGGTGCATGATTAACGTATCTAAACTAAAAATTACTAGCTATAAGTTCAGTTACCATTCATTCCTGTAAGAGCAGATAAAGCAACATTCTTAGCGCCTTCTTCATACACCTTCTGAGTTGAGCACATGGAGCTAAAAACCTTATCTGCACATGCAAGTAACAACGATGAATTACTTGAGTAAAACAACGCTTTCTTAAGGAAAAGAAGATAAAAATCACAATAGTTGTGAATCAATACTTTAAAAATTGAAACCTCTATGCTGTCAACAAAGTTGAACAGTGAACATAATAAGATGTGATAGCATAAGAGGAATATAAAAGTTTTCGTGTAAATATACCAAAGATGTATGGGTTTGCAGGGCGCTCCTGATTTGGATTCTTGAAAACAATAGTGTGGTCATCCAGACAGTCCCAAGCTATAAGATCATACAGTGCCTGCTCTCTCTGGTTTAGGGGCCTCAAACGAACAGTAACTAAAATTTTCTCCTCACGAACTTTTGAGCCACCGGGAGTGAAACAAGGGGTCCTTCGTAATTTAGACAATGGCGTTCCTGGTGTCCCAGGCGTCATCATCTTCACTAGCTAGCCTCCACTCTACAGCACCAAATAGTTTATATCATAGTGGGTTAGCACTAAGTTCAAGAGAAGCAAATCTCCAGCAATCATCACCATCATAGTAACTAAGTTGATTGCTAAGGAAATAAATTTTCATTTCAGAATAAAAGTCCACAACTTTTTCAGTAAAATAATAGAAATGTCAACGATCGATCGCATATGGTTCTTGATAGTGACTGAACGACTAAGTATTCTTGGATAGCAAAATTTAACAGAATCAAATTGGGTTTGCCCCAAAAAAAAAAATCAAATCGGGTACAAGGACACCCTAGCTTCAGGAACGAAATCAAGCATTGACATAAAGAAATCTATCACGCACAACTTCCTAACGAAAACCCAAAAACGCCAAGAGCAACTACCAGATTATTTTTTCGAGTTCTTGAGTTTGTTGTGCGTTCAACAAATTTAACCTGAAAGTGAAAACTACACTTCCTAAGTTAAAAATAAATAAATCAATCAAAAGAATCAAAAGAAAATAAATTACTCATTCTTCACCAAACTGCATGAAACTAGCAGCGTCGAAATCATCTGTAACGACAAAAAGAAAATTCTTACTGTAAAAATGGAGTTCTTGAAGATTGAGAGGTGAACAGTAGTTGAAGTCCCAGAGCGTCGATTGAGAATCCAATTGCAATTTCAAAATGCTAAGAGGTCTGTGACTCTAGTGAAGTTCACAGAGCCAGAGAGAGAGAGGCGGAGATGGCAGAGTAACGGCTATGTAAGTAGTGCCTTCTGTTATTTATTTCGTTATATTTTCCGTTCGCTTAGGCGCACCTGGGGAAAAGCAAAGCATAATGGATATTTATTATTTTTCCTTATTTTTGAATTTCTGGCGCCTGGATGCTGGCTGAACAGGGCACGCGTCACACGTGCATTGGTGGTGTTTTGAGTTTCAACGGAATGGATCATTAACGCCGAAACGTGCAGCTCCCAAACACGGGCCGAGCCCCAAGACCCTGATCCATAAGAAACCGGGCCTGACCAGAAATAAAGCCCAAAACAAATTAATGTTACTCCATATAAAGGATTTGGATTGAGACTTTGAGTGAGCAGTAGTCTTCCAAAACCGAATAAGCAAGCACAAACACAAAACTGAAATTAGAGCTGGGATTATCTATAGCTAATTTTTCTTGGTGATAAGATTTTATCGAAATTCAGCTGAAGTAATATTGTACACAATTTATATTTCATTCTTAATAAAAACACGCATGCATAAGTAAAAACAACATACAAAATATATATTGAACTTACAATGCAATAAGCAACCATAATAGGTTACAAATATTTAAAATTTCAACGGAAACAAAAATAAATTCTCCAATTAAAATAAATTTAGTATAATTAATATAATTACATCCACTTTTTTATTATTTTTTTAAAATACAATATTTAGGAAATGTTAAAATAGTGAACTAACTTGCCAAATCTTATGGTAACTTTTTATGCAAGCCAACCAATGTGCAAATAAAGTTTGGGAAGAATATCGAGTGTTGTTGCTTTCAAGCACACAAGGCCAATTTCCAAACCTCTTCTTCTGCTTTAATATTTCCATTTTTGAAAGGATTGATCTTTGAGGTATATATATTATATATAGCAGCATTACAATCCAAGGCTCATTATGCATGTCATGTCACGATCTCACGAGAAAGCAAAACTTATAGTGATCTATAGATAGAGAGTTGATTTTATTTTCCATTTTTTATTTGCTGCATTCTCCATCTAGTTTTCTCTTTTCTCTTTTTAAAAAGAGGAAATAGAGTACACAAGATTAAAAAAAAATATATAGAGTGCAAAAATCATCTCTCATTATTTATATGCATTTGTTCAAGTCAAAGCTATATCGCAACAATTAATCGTATGTTCAATTTATTCACTAAATATATGGACCCGACATTATCTCTATTATTATAAAGTCAAATACGTATCTACCTTTTGGTTAATAATCTTTGAAAAAATAAATTAGTTAATAAATAAGAACATAATAGTAAAATCAAATAATAAATTTGTAAACGTGTGATAGCAAGAGGTTTTTTTATTTATTTATTAAGCAAATAAGAACTTCATTAATAAACAAACATTATAAAGCAATGGAAACCCACAAACAAAATAAACTGAAATTAGACATAAACATACACACAAATAACACTAAAATCATGTGCATATAAGTCCAATAATATAAACTTAACACAGTCAAACAGTAACCCTAGATCTAAAATATGGAAAGCTGACATCGCCCGACCTGCCGCCATCAACTGCCGCACCGAGTCACCGCAAACCAGCAAACACAAAACCACTATAAGTAAGGAAAATGAAGGTGGAACCGAATAAGTCAGTGGAAAATGGGGGTGAACATGTCACCCGTGCAAGTAGCGCTCCTATAATTCATTCGACGAGTGCAAAATGCACTTTGAAAACAACCTAATGCCACAACAGCCACTAAATTGATAGATGGACTTCGTTGACAGAGTGTTCAAGTCAAGGCCATTGGATGAGGGAAAAGGAAAAGATTGAGGCATGGTAGATCTAGAAAGACTTCGGAAGTCTCCAAATAAGGAAAAGCCTTCATAGTGGGAAGAGCTGGAAGCAAGGATGAAAATATCGATATCGACGGATATATCGCTAGTTAAATTTACGGATATCTCGCCCCAAATATCGATATCGATATCGATATCGTTTACGATCAATAAAAATGACGAAAATTCGATCTAAAAATTGGGAATTTGGAATGAAACTATGGGAAAAACTTAAGTAATCAATGATGATTATATAGGATTAATAAAAACTATAAAATGACTTTGATATAATAAATATATGATACAATAGAGTTCTGCCGATAACTAATAATATAAAATTTTAAATATAAACATAAATTGAAGTGAATTACTATAATTGAATGTTAATATAGTTAAAACATAAAAATAAGCATAATAATGAAGTTTACATTTACATAATAATTTAGAAAATCGGGAATTTGTATTTACATAATAATTTAGAAAATTGGATATTAATTAGTGAAAATTGGACGTAAAATGAATTCTTATTAATCGTATGCTCATCTGATATTTTTCTAAAATCCATTAATATTCAAATAAGTTTCTTCAATTCAACATAATTTACTTGAATTGAATTCAACATAATTTGTTTCAATTCAACATAATTTGCTTCAAATTAACCATCTCTACTCTACGAATCATTCCATTCAATATAATTTGCTTCAAAAATTCATTAATATTCAAATTAACCTTATATTTATATTCCCAATTTTTTTATATATCAAATACTAATTTAAATATAAAATATATTATATTATATATTCAGAAATGTACCCATATGTTATCCAATTAACTTCAAAGTTGTACTATTAAACTAAAAATAAATAAATATTTCATGTTGGACGGATGGCTAGTCAGAAATTCTGATATATCGAGCGATATATCAGCAAAAGAAACAATAGTCTTGATCAACACCTCATTTCCCGCTGCTAATAGTAATTTTGATAACTGGCAATATAATACTTTAAACATAAAAAAATATATATATATATAATACTTTAAACATAAATAAAAATAAAAACATAATAGATTTCATAATATAGAACTAAATTGGGAGTTAAACTTCGATTTTTTCATGTATTTCGAGAAGTTTGAAGGAAATATTTTAAAAAACAAAATTCAAAGTAAAAAAACTGAATTTGTAAAAAAAAAATTAGAAAAAAAATTAGATCTAAAGAAAATAAAAATAATATTATTTTTAATTGAATTATAAATATTTAATTATATTTAATTATAATTTATTTTTCCAAAACCATAATTGAATGTGGGTTGGACATTGGACCCAAATACATTTGTTGGATTTTAATGAGAATTGTGCAACATAATTAAATCAAAAAAGTGTTTGTTGCTTTGTGCAACATAATTAAATCATTTCTCTCTCTCCCTCTCTCTTTCCCCATCTCTCCTCTCCCCCAAAGCCTTCATCTTCTTTCTCTTTCTCTGCAAGTTTGCAACCAAGCAAAATCCAGTTGAATCCAGGGATGAAAACCCAAGTACTTAACCTCACTTTTCACACAACATTTCCCTCTTCGAGATGAACAAGATGAAGAAAGCCCAGCCCTCCTTTGCCAGCCTCGAAGCCGGAGTCGAACTGATTCAAAATTTGAAGGTACGGCTGCACTCGAAATATTGATGAAATCGGTAGTTATTGGTGAATATCGCCGATATTCTCCGATATTTGGCCGAAATTACCGATTTTAGGGGAAGGTTTTTCTTCACCCCGCCTTACCTGTCGGTGGTCGGAAAAACCGATATATCGGCGATATTACCGATTTTTCCATCCCTGACTGGAAGAACGCCACAAAGGGCTGAGGGCATAACCGAATTAAAATAAGGGGCTTCTAAAAGTAACTAGCAGAAAACTAACACAAAAATAAGCAGAAAACATAAATCAAAACAGATTCAGAAAAGTAAAAAAAAAAAAAAAACATACAAACAGCTTCGGTCTTGAGCAGACCCGAAAACTGCACATGGATTCCAGCAATTGCCACCACACAAAGCATCCACCACCGCAGCCCAAGACCCTCCACCCAAGGGGGAAAACTAGCAGGTCGAACAGACAACCATCAGGGAAGAGAGCTGCCGCAGAGCACCCACCACCATAGCACAAACCAGCGGAGATGAGAACCACCGCAGCAAAGCAGATCAGCAGATGGGGCTGGACAGAAACCGCCACAAGGGGAAAACTAGCAAACGAAGGGCTGGATAACGGAGAGGGGAGAGGCGAGACCACATCCAACGCTCTCCTAGCCTCCTAAATCGCACCAAAACGAAACAAACAACGAGAAGGAAAAATAAAGACAAAAGAAAAAAAAATAGAAGGGGGGAAGGGATAAGAGAAAGATAAGATGGCTAGAAAGAAATCCATAGATCCTAGTGTTATGAAATTCATAGATCCTAAAGCATCATCATGAGTTTTTTCCAAATTCTACAATTTGGAAGCTGGGATTATATTTTTTTTAAGTACGGTACTGGAGGATAGATACATCTTAAGTATCAATGTAGCATCCACCAAACAATAAGGATAAAATGTTCCATCTATGATTAATGAAGCTTTAAGTGTATGAAAAGTAATTAATACAAACGAGAATTACCCAACGAGAGAGAGCCATTATTTGAGTTCGGGGCCCGCCAAAAACTCATTCATCACACATTCACCGACTAATTGATAGTGAAAACAATTAGAATATTCATATCAGATTAACTAAAATTTTGAAAAAATTTAACTTAAAATGACCAAAAAGTTATTAATAACCAGCTAGTTTTTACAATTACCAAAATTAGACTCTTTATATTTTCACCAACTTTGAATATTAATTTTTTTTTTTCAAATTTGGATATATAACAACATAATTTTCCTACAACGGCTAATTTTTAACGTAGTTTTTTAATAGTTCAAATAAATATGTCTATTTTAGGTACAAAATCGATCTAACCCATAATTCGGTCAATTCATTACATATATAGCTAGTTTTTTAACCGTTCAAACATATGTATATATATATATATATATATTCAATTTAATGGTAAAATTAGGTAGAAAGAATTCGGAGCCAAACACAATAGCTAAAATTTCAAATGGGAATCCATCTCATGCGGAAATGACGGTAACAACCCTAAACTTCAAATAATTGTTTGAGAGACAATATCTGTGGCGAAGAATATTTCTCGTCTCTAATAAAGTAAGGAACACTATTTTTCTCAATGTTACTATCGTAGTATATGGTAAAACTTATAATTTTTCTCATTTTTCTCCTCCTTATTGTATAATATGTTAAAATTATCATACTCAAGTTTTGTTCATAGAAACTCGGTCTTCCTGATTGTCACCTGAAAGCTGCGAAATATTAAAACCTTAATTTCCCAAATATCTAAAAAAATAAAAATTTTCATAACCCTATACGAAAATTTCGAATCAATTAACGACTAAGAAATAAAAAAAAAAAACTAGAAATTCGTTTTTTTCTTTGAATTTGTGGATAACTCACAAAAGTTTAGAACTTATGAATGCAAATGATGATGAGTTTTGAGAATGAATAAGAGATTTTGTGAAGAATAGAGGATGAAATTGATGGAGGAGAGAGAAACGAGATGAAGACAACTAAATACTAAGGCTGACAATGGGTCTTGTTGAGTTCAGTTTGTGTCGTATCATGAATTTTATTTTATCAAAATATTCCCAACCTGGACTCTATTCATTTAATAATCGTGTTAAGGATCTCCTATTAATAATCCAGGTAACCCATGTAACCTATTAAATAAACAGGTCATATTCGAAACCCTATTAACCTATGTACTGTTAACTCGTTTAACCTATTTAAACTATAAGATTTAATAGTTATATATGTAGGTAAATTGGTGGTTATATGAGTTAGTAATTGAAATATGTATTAAACAGGTTGATATATAAGTCATTATATGACTTAACAATTTGACTCGAATATGTCATTATACAGGTTAACAAGTTGATTTGAAATCCACTCATTTATTAAACGTGTTATAATGGGTTGACCGAGAAATTCATGCGGGCTTCGAGTCATATATCAAATCGTGTCAAAAATTGTCACCCTCACCATCTACTAATAGCTAGTCCCAATAGAAAAGTTAAATTTTAGGTTAAATTTATTTAGTCTACTGCATGTCCATTTTGATGTTTTTTGATAATTTTTTTGTCAAATTTGTTGAAAAGTTAAATTTGAGTAATTTGATGCAAATACTATTATGACCAAACAATTCCACTTGGCAATATTATTCCAAGCTAGTAGTTAGATTCCCTAATTTGAAAGTGTTGATTTTTTTTTTTTGGATGAGAGAAGCGCCGTAATTGTAATACTAATTTGCTAGGTCGGTTTTAAAATTTAAAAACATTGCAATAAACCAATGTCGTCATTTTGTTTTTTCGAGAACTTTAAAACAACTTAAAATTTAAATATTAAGTAAATCAAATTATTCTAGCCTATAATTAATTTTGAAATCGATTGAGCATGAGAAATAGGAGAAATATATATATAAGAATTAAGATTAAGGGACATCTATATTTACATCTAAATTTATATTCTTTTTGAGTTTTTAAATTTAGTATCAATCAATTAGAAGAGATATATATATATATATATATATATATATATATATATATGAAACCTTATTAGTGTAAACTGATATATATATATATAACAGTTGCTTGCCATCTATACTGGAGCTTAAACCTAAATTTGTCAATAGTCTTAACAACTTTTGATGGGCCTATTAAGAATTTAAGATATAGGCAGGACCGGCGGGTGGGTTATGATGCAACATCAAGTTAGTACCTAGGTCAGCAAGTATCTATAATTTACGTACTTATGTAATATTCCGACGAAACCATATCACAAATGAATATAAAATTCCCAATTGAGATAATCTAAGTTTTACACGACAATATTCATTATGTTAGGACTTTTTTCTTGTCAGCTTATTGTCTTTTGAACAATCTTTTAAATGATTTATATATATATATATATATATAAAATAATTGCGCAAAGAAAATAACTTATTTATCTTTAAACATTATAAATCTCTATTTAAAAAAAATGTATAACAAATCATAATTTTTACCTAATAAATATAATTACTTTCTTATCGAGTAAAATTTGAAGGGCGTAAAATTTCATTTTGGAGTTGGATAGATGGAATTTCGTCAGCATTTAGGCTTCAAAAGAAGTTGTCTTTTTATGCTTAATTTGAATATTTGATTGAGACTATTCGAAAGAGGCTTCCAATTTCCTTCCATTGATCTTTGATATTGTGGCTTTAGACCTGACGCAATTATGATGCTAATTGCTACGTGTACCCCATTTGCCAACGGCTATTTTGCCTAGCTAGGGTTTGAACTTTTGGATACCACTTTGAATGGAAATCACAATCTATGGCCATCCCAAGTATACTATACACAACTCAGAAGAGTCTTTATTTGATGTAAGCTTGTAATGGCAGTCCAAAAAGAGCTCACCAAACGTACCAACAAGTCTTAAATAAAGTAGTCCGATATTCTTTGCATGATTATTATTAAGTATTGAAATATCGATATCGACGGATATATCGCTAATCAAATTTACGGATATCTCGCCCCAAATTTACGGTCAACAAAAATGACGGAAATTCGGTCTAAAAGTTGTAAATTTGGAATGAAACTTTGAGAAAAAACTTAGGTACCCAATGATGGTTATATAGGACTAATAAAAACTATAAAATGACTTTGATATAATAAATATATGATGAATAATATACAATAGAGTTTTGTCGATGACTAGTAATATAAAAATTTAAACATAATTATAAATTGAAGTGAATTACTATAATTGAATGTTAATATAATTAAAAACATAACAATAAGTATAAAAAAAATGAATAGAAAAAAAATTATAAAATGAGTAAATATATTTAAAATTGAAAAAAAGATAAAAAAAAATAGAGTTAATCTTTGTTCAAAAATTGGAAATGATTGATATATTTAAAATTGAGAAAAAAAAGATAAATATAGTTGAAATTAAGAAAAACAAATGATAAAAAAAAAAACAAAGCAAGCAGGGAAGGAAAAAACTCTGTCACACTCGCACCTACCTAGGGTCAAACCCAGGTGGGTTTGATTTAAAACCAAGCCACAACCAACTCCATCAGTAAGCCCAATTGGAATATAAGTAAGCAAATAATATATAAAGTATAAATACAAACATAAAACCAGTCATCCCCTACCTCGCGCGGGGCTGCGATTCGGGTTTTTTTGACCCGGCGGCTTGACCCGACTGGTTTAAGCTCATTTTATGTCCGTTTTCACCCAATTTAAGCCGATCTCGATCGTTTTAAATAAATAATGAGATCTATCTCCTTAAAACAAGAAAAAAATATCGAAATTTAGTGAGATATCTTCCCCCCTCTTATATGCCGCCGGCCTTATATTTACCGATATTTTCATCACTGATTATTATAGAAAGAAAAAAAAAATATTCTCTACATATATTAAGACGAAGCTAAATAAAAATCAAACACAAAATGTTTTATTTTATATTTGAAAAAATTGGAGAAATGATCCCTCAATTAAACCATTAGTTTAGCAAGCGGCCATCTATTCAATTTTTAACTTTTTGATCCCCTTTAAGTTCATTCAAATCAACACTATTACTCCATCCCTTAAAAAATCTCACATATAGGATTAAATTCAAGGGCAAAATTGTCAAATTATGCCATATTGATTCTTAATTACAATTGAGATTCAAAATGTTGTTCGAACGACGGTATAGAAATGAGCCCTGTGCTGCCATGGAAGAATCGAATGGCGATCGCCTACCAAATCGCCCAAGCATTAGAGTATCTACACGAGAAATGCGCCCTGTGAACCTGCAAATCGTTCACATGGATATCAAAGCCTCCAACGTCTTACTTGACCAAGATCTCAATTTCAAGCTCTGTGATTTCGGGTCGGCCAAATGGGATTTTCCGACGGTCCAGCCACCGTCGTCGATGAAACATCACGTCTTGATGATGATGGGTTTGCCCAGGTACACCGACCCGCACTACCTCCGAACCGGAATCACCTCGAAGAAAACGACATATACAGCTTCGGGGTTCTACTTCTAGAGCTTGTTACGGGCATGGAGGCCTTCTGCTTGGAAAAAGGACATCGTTGGTGGGGTCAAAGATTAAGGACGATGATGCAGACGTGGAAGCGGAGATGGTGGATGCGCGGCTGTGGGAGTTGGCTTTAGACCTTGGAGAGGCGAAGATGATGCTTTGCATTTCGGCCTTGTGTTTGCGGCAGTCACCGACACTGAGGCCTTCAGCTACCCAAATAGTGCAGACCCCATTAATGATAAAATTGGCTCCATTTCTTTGTTGCAGTCGCACCAAAAACAAAGCACATACTAAATCGATTGAAAAAAAAAAATCAAATAATTTCACTTGAATTTCATACTGCATTGGAAAAATATGTCCTTAAATTTGATAATGTTAGTGAGATTTTTTAACGGATGGATCAATAGTGTTGATTTGGCTGAAGTTAAGAGATCAAAAAAATTAAATTGAATATAGGGACGATTGCTAAATAGGTGGTTTAGTCGAGAGATCATTTCTCCCATTTTTCCTTTTATATTTTCATACAAAAGTCGCCGAAATGACGTGAGAAAATCCCGCACCGTCCTCGGCTTTCTAATTGATATGAACTTAAACCTCAAGCTAGAGGCATAAGACTACATACCAAAGAAAAACCAGTGACTCCAAACCCGCTAATGCCAACGGATTTGGACTCAACGTGGCCTTCCTCGTTTTAGATTTCAGTTCTTCAATCCCAACATAATGACTCATGCATATGCATCTTTCTCAATTCTTACTTTTTACAAATGAACACAAAAATCCAAGAGCCTGCGTTTAAAAAAGCATGCATTGGTAGTTGGTACACTTTGCCATCTTGAAAATTCAAATTTGGAGGAAAATATTGAATAAGAAATTAACAATGTCTAAAAGGTTTCTTCATTATGAACCGATTTTCACTTTCTAATGGTTTGAATTTATTTTAAATACAACATATTATAAAATTGGGAGGTTGAGTATGCTCCACTAAAATATTTTGAACAAAAATATCCTTACTTAATAGAAGTTATCAAAATGATAATTTAAAAAAAACTAAGAAAATAGTAGAATAAAATATTTTAATTAAAATTTTGGATAATTAACATTTAAGTGAAGTAAGTAGGTAGTTACTGTCAAGTGAGTTTAGTTTAGTTGATTTTAGTGTTGATTTGTAGACAATTGGTCTCAAATTTGAATCCCTATGATATATTATATAGATAATTTTCAAAATTTTCTCCCCTTCTCCTAAATTGAACTTATATATCTAAAATCTAATGGCATGATTAGAACCCTACTTAAATTTTCTCCTTTAATTTTAGTATGGTTCAAAATTTATTTACTAATAATTTTTTGTTATGCATAATTTATTTTAACGAATAAAATCTTTTCAAGACATAATTTATTGGAGTCATTTTTGGACAAAAGTTTTCAACTAACCAATGCAAATTTAACTTAACCATTAGGCTATTAAAAAATGGTTAAAGTTGTTTAACAGATGAATGTTAACTTAATCCACAATCCAAAAGCTTAATTAATTAAGCTTTATAAAAATTTGATATACAACTCAACAATTTTCCGCAACCATTGTTAGGTTTGCGTGGGCCCTGGGCTGTTTTGTAAGAGTCTGTATTATTTATTGTGACCCACTGACGACGTGTCATGCAGATACAACAGTATGTCCAAACTCCTGGCGGCCATGTGTACATATACCAACTCCACCTCGCTGACGCTCTGTAATCTTGTCTCTCTCCTACTGCTGCTTGGATTCTGGCAGCCATCCAACAACAAACTGCCACGTCATGACAAGAAAGAAGATCTAGGAATTTGTTGTGGTTTGCACCTTTCTGACAATGTGGCGTGGTCCCCGGCCACCGTAGCGCATCGCAACTGGTGCGCCTCAAAATGGCTCGGCCACTCGACGTTCTTCTTTTCTTTCACGGGTAATTAAAATTTCAAAATAAGTTGTTAAATGAGATATTTGTAAAGTTGTTAATTTAGATATTTTCGGCCACTCGACGTTCTTCTTTTCTTTCACGTGTAATTAAAATTTCAAAATAAGTTGTTAATTGAGATATTTGTAAGGTGTTAATTGAGATATTTGTAAGTGAGATAAATGCCATTTATGGCTAATGCATGGTGCTTGGTGGAGAAATTTGCTACATGGCCCATGGCTTTTTCAGAAATAATTGGATTTTCGAATAAAAATAATGTATTATCGTAAAAAAATAATGTATTTTTTCATCGTTAAGAAAAAAAATAGAGTATATAAAAAGTTTATACAATATATTATCGTATAAAAATAATATATTTTTTATTGTTAGGAAAAAAAATAGAGTATATAAAAAAAAATAGATTGTGTATAAGTTCCTTCATAAGATAAGTCCCAGTCTCTCACTTGGTTTTTCCGAACAAAATTTTTTAACGAGACAGTACAATGCGCAGTTTCCAAACGTTAACTTGCAACACATTTCATTGTTGATGACACTCTTTGTATTTTTATAAGTTTTGGAATTATTGTATTTTCCTTTTATTTCCCGGTGAACTTATTTATGCCGCATATCTTTTGATTTAACTATTAATCATGAGGTTCATATATAGGTTCTAGATGGACCTAATGTCTCATCTTACATTGTCGTTGAGGTCTAAGAATAAAATATCTCTTCCAACAAAAATAAAACTAAGCCCAGTCTCAAACGAGCCTAGGAAGAAAACGTGCTTCTTCTATGCATTTAGTAGTTCAACCTCAATCACCATATCTCTCTCTTACGGGGTATTGCCCATTTCAAATGTGTAAATATCACTCCACTTTCTCGACCAACTAGGTCCACATGTACATTTGGTCACCACATCACCTTTGTAGCCCCACGAACCCACCTAAACACGTGATGACACGACGACAATACATTGATTTTATGTCACATTGAAATATTTATTCAATGATACTATAAATATAAGAAAACCCTCAATAGGTAACTATTGACTTTGATCTTGTTCTGAAAATTTACCATTTAGTCTTCCCCGTCCACTCAATTGGAGATCAAAGACATGTTAGATTGACACCATACTGGCAAATCCACATTGATACAATTTTGAAATCAACATTATGTAATATATAAGTAACTATTACCATATATATGTACCATATTTAATATTAATGAGTAAAGATAATAGGTCATACGCGGAAAACAAAATCCTCCAGAGTAAAAATTTCTTATTTACGAATGCTGAAAGAGGAATGCCGCGTAATGAAGAATGCATGTGATTCAATGAATAGACATGCCTAACCATTTCTTCTTCAAAACCAGTTGCCTCCATTGTTTAGCAGTGAGTGTGAGTCAAACAAAACAGGAGCTACAGGAAGAAAACCATTGAGTTTAAGTATATGCATCAGGTTCATTTGTTAATTAATTGCAATTAAATTTGCATAATCAGAATTTTAAGTACACAATTATATGGTAACAAATAATATATTATAATTTTTTGATATGGCAGAGGGCCTACAAAAGAAGAAAGTGGATCGAGAAAAATGAATCAGAAAAGATATAGGGGTCATAGACTACAGAAAAAGTGCAGTGGTTTTGTGAGAGCAACAAAAAAACCACAGGACCAATGGTTTTGGAAATTAATTGGTTAATTAAAAATGAAGTCATTTAGGAGCAATGGGCACATGATACCTTGCCTCCCAAGTATAAAAGGGTTCTATAGCCCTCATTCATCTCCATCTCATTCTCATTCATTCATCTCCATTTCTTCGAGTTTGTCGATTTTTCTCTGATTCATTATTCGTTCATTTACTGATTACCCCGACAGTAATCTTCTTTCGTGGCATTGCAAGGTAATATTAGTGTTGTTTTTTTTTTTATGATTATTTATTTCAAAATGTATGAAGAAATGTGTATATATGAACATACATATTCTATTTCAATGTTTCCCCAATGTTCCATTGGATTGAGCGTATTCTTGAAACGACTTCTTATCCCTTCCACATTATTATGATGTCTATAGTCTATAGATAAACGTTTAGTGTGTACCTTCCACATGGCACAAACCTTTGTTTCTTGAGTTTGAAAATGTTGGTACGTTTATAGTAAAATAATAAAACATTTAATTTTTATTACAATATAAATGAAAATTATAGATATTATACTATTAAGAAATATATAGATATCATAACACATAAATTAATTTACGTCACCGACATATAGTACAATATAAAAACATTTGATAAATATTTTTTTTTCTTCCAAAGAGTGGATTACATTAAACCCTCTAAAACCAATGGGCTACATTTGGCTAGGGTTTCAGAAAGTCGGTCAAAAGTCCTTGTTCTTTTTCAAGTAGACCCATGCATGTCCCAGCCCCACACAATCACACATGGCTTCTCTTTCTCTGCACTCTGCCACTCTCCCTCGCCCCCCGCAGATTTCTAATAAATTTTCCACGCCTTGTACGATTTTGGTGCCTTTTATGTTTTAATTGGGGTTTGATTTTCTTGGAGAGCAAGGCCATTCAAAAAAGTCCAAAATCTAGAACACCAAGCCCATACATTATTAATTAAGACAAATGCTTTTCCTCTTTTTTCTTTCCAACTATTACCCTAATTTCCGGTAAAAGATTTCATTTCCATCTTAACCTTTCCCACTATGTGCATTTATCAAAACACCCCTGCCCTTCCTCATTTCCAGTAACAAATCACGTTTTTAGTCGCCGCGAAAAAGGGTAAAATGGAGAAAAGAGGTTTCTTTTCTGCACACTAATTTCTCATCACAGCCCTTTTCTTTCTGTACGGTCTAACTATTCAATTACTCGCTCGTGTTGCTTGGCGCTCCTATCCTAGAAAATCACCCACCAACTTTTGCTTATCAAATCACTTCGCTTCTCTGTTCTCAAACCTACTTTCTTCCTCTCTGTGATCTCCATCTAGGGACCTCCTATCTCCATTTTTAATTTTAGTTTTTGGAGGCTTCTTGTTCATGTTTCTGGGTAGTTTTCTTTAGCCCAAAAGGTGGATTACTGCCTTCTGAATGATGGGTTTGGGTTTATTTTGATGGTGTTTGTGTAGATCTCTGTGTTTTTGGATTTTGACTGGTTGGCTTTGATTTTTCATTTTGTTGGTCCTTTTTCAACTTTCATTTTGGAGAATGGAGAGTACGATTCAAGTAAAGTAAAATGATCTTCTAGTTATGTCAACATTTTGCCTAATGCACTATATTTACATTTTGTTGACTTTTATTATGATGATTATTTACCTCTTTTTAATCTGAAGTCTTTGTGCTTGCAGCTTTCAAGACTTCCTGGTTTCTTTTCAAGCGGATATCAATGGCTGACCGTTTGTTGACGCGTGTCCAAAGCCTCCGGGAGAGGCTGGACGAGACTCTCTATGCTCACCGCAATGAGATTCTGGCCCTTCTTTCAAGGTACATACGATATGACGGGTTTTTGATGAATACTTCTGACTTCTTCTCCACCCGAGTTCGAATCCCCATCTCCGCTGTTTAGATAGTTTCACTTTGTATAAACAAAAAAAAGTGCAAAGAGTTCCTTATGTGAGAGGGCTTTTTGATATTTTGCAGGATTGAAAGCAGGGGGAAAGGGTTTCTGCAGCCCCATCAGCTTCTTGCCGAGTTTGAAGCAATTCCTGAACACAACAGGCAAAAGCTATTGGATGGGGCTTTTGGAGAAATCCTGAAAAACACCCAGGTACACTAATAAATCATTTTGAATTTTGATCATTATTTCTGGGTTTATTGTGTAATACTCTTAATTTTTTTTTTCTTTTCCCTTTACGGTTTTGTGTTTTAGGAAGTTATTGTTCTACCGCCATGGGTGGCTCTTGCTGTGCGCCCAAGGCCTGGCGTTTGGGAATACATTCGTGTGAATGTGTACGCACTCGTGGTTGAGGAGTTGCTTGTTTCTGAATACTTACAATTCAAGGAGGAACTTGTTGATGGAAGGTACAATTTATATGGTTGATTTCGAATCCTTTTAATCTGTTTCAAATTGTTTTCTTATGATGTTATGAATTGTTGCCTGCTTTCAATTTCAGTGCTAATGGAAACTTTACACTTGAGTTGGACTTTGAGCCATTCAATGCTTCTTTCCCTCGCCCAACTCTTTCAAAGTCCATTGGAAACGGGGTTGAGTTCCTCAACCGTCACCTCTCTGCCAAACTCTTCCATGACAAGGAGAGCTTGCATCCACTGCTGGAGTTTCTCCGGGTTCACTGCTACAAAGGCAGGGTATGATTAGCTAGACACATTTTCCCTCATTTACAATCTCACCAACATTAGAACTAATTGGTTTTTTTTTTTTTGGTGTATGTAGGACATGATGCTCAATGACAAAATTCAAAATGTGAATCAACTCCAACACGTACTGAGGAAGGCCGAAGAGTTCCTATCTTCCCTTGCACCCAAAACTCCATACAAAGAGTTTGAGCCCAAGTTGCAGAACCTTGGGTTGGAGAGAGGCTGGGGTGACACCGCTGGGCCCGTGCTTGGGATGATCCAACTTCTGTTGGACCTTCTTGAGGCACCTGATCCTTGCACTCTTGAGAAATTCCTTGGACAAATCCCCATGGTCTTTAATGTTGTGATCCTTTCTCCCCATGGCTATTTCGCCCAAGACAACGTCTTGGGCTACCCCGACACTGGTGGCCAGATTGTTTATATATTGGATCAAGTTCGTGCTTTGGAGACCGAGATGCTTAAGCGCATTAAGCAGCAGGGACTTGATATCACTCCCCGCATTATCATAGTGAGTTTTGTTTGTGACTTCTCACATGTCGTTCGTGGTATTTGATGATTTTTGTGCTTCCAATCTGATGCTTTGTTCTTGTTTTCTCCTCAGCTCACAAGGCTTCTTCCTGATGCTGTTGGAACCACTTGTGGTCAGCGTCTTGAGAAAGTATACGGGACTGAGCATTCAGATATTCTTCGAGTTCCCTTCCGGACAGAGAAGGGCATTGTCCGCAGATGGATCTCAAGATTCGAAGTCTGGCCATATCTAGAGACTTATGCTGAGGTAATGACATACCAAATTTCATTCTTAATATCAGATGTTCATAACTTTTGGGTTTTGATTGTATTTGGCTCTAAAGACATACCAAATTTCTTTGTTATTAGGATGCAATCAAGGAAGTATCCAAGGAAATGCAGGGCAAGCCTGATCTCATCATTGGAAACTACAGTGATGGCAACCTTGTAGCTTCGTTGATGGCGCACAAATTGGGTGTTACACAGGTTTGTGATTACCATTACACAAATTGAATTTTGCAGCTTAATTTCTTATTATCTTTATCTTTAGTAGCTGAACACATTATTCGGTTTTGTTTATCTTGCAGTGCACCATTGCTCATGCTCTGGAGAAGTCAAAATACCCCGATTCTGATCTTTACTGGAAGAAATTGGACGACAATTATCACTTCTCATGCCAATTTACAGCTGATCTCATTGCCATGAACCATACTGATTTCATCATCACCAGCACATTCCAAGAAATAGCTGGAAGGTAATATATCTCTTGCCCTCGGAATTGTCTCACTTTTTAATATCAAGGCCTTGTCTTCTGGGTTCTTATTGTGTTCCGTAAATGTATTGCAGCAAAGAAACTGTTGGTCAGTACGAGAGTCACACTGCCTTCACTCTTCCTGGGCTTTACCGTGTTGTTCATGGTATTGATGTCTTCGATCCCAAGTTCAACATTGTTTCCCCTGGCGCTGACATGAGCGTCTACTTCCCTTACACCGAGAAAGAAAGGAGGCTGACTTCATTCAATGCTGAAATCGAAGAGCTTCTTTACAGCCGAGTTGAGAATAAGGAACACTTGTAAGTCTCCTCCATATATGTTTTTCCCCTAATTACATTTTGGATCTGTGATGTAATTTTGTATGCTAAACTTTAGCCTGTTTCAAAACAGATGCGTGTTGAAGGACAAGAACAAGCCAATCATCTTCACAATGTCAAGGCTCGACCGTGTGAAGAACATTACTGGTCTGGTTGAGTGGTATGGTAAGAATGACAAGCTGAGAGAGCTAGTTAACCTTGTCGTTGTTGCTGGGGACCGCCGAAAGGAGTCCAAGGACACTGAGGAGAAGGCTGAGCTGAAGAAGATGTATGAGCTGATTGACACCTACAAGTTGAATGGCCAATTCAGATGGATTTCAGCTCAGATGAACCGCGTGAGGAATGGTGAGCTCTACCGTTATATTGCTGACACCAAGGGAGCTTTCGTGCAGCCTGCGGTCTATGAAGCCTTCGGCTTGACTGTCGTTGAAGCTATGACTTGCGGTCTACCAACATTTGCTACTTGTAAGGGCGGCCCGGCTGAGATCATTGTCCATGGAAAATCCGGCTACCATATTGATCCATACCATGGTGATCAAGCTGCTGAGCTCCTTGTCGATTTCTTTGAGAAGTCGAAGGCAGATCCAAGCCATTGGGACAAAATCTCTCAGGGTGGCTTGCAGAGAATCTACGAGAAGTAAGCAAAGCCTTTTTATTCTTATTTGTCTTAGTTTCTTTTGTTGTAAGTTTTCTTACGCATTTGCTCTGTTTCCGTAGGTATACATGGCAAATATACTCTGAGAGGCTCTTGACTCTCACCGGAGTTTATGGCTTCTGGAAGCATGTTTCTAACCTTGACCGCCTCGAGAGCCGCCGCTATCTGGAGATGTTTTACGCCCTGAAATACCGCAAGCTGGCTGAGTCCGTTCCTCTTGCTGTGGAGGAGTGAAGTGAAAGTTTGGGTAAATAAATGAGGGAGAAGCATTGGTTGGCCGAAGTCCTCCTTAGTACGAGGATCCTTTTGGGTATATAAAGAGGATTGTGATTTTTCTTTCTTTGTATCTTTTGTAATTCTGATTTTACATTAATCCTATTGAAATGTTGACCTTGAATGGTTTTTACCCTATTAATTAATTGAAAGACAACTTTGCTTCACCTTCTATTTTTGCTCCTCAACTTGATGGTTGGTTGATTGATTTAACTATGTTATTACTTTTTTAATTTTTTATACCAAGTTATTCTGTTCTAAGTTAAGAAAAAAAGAAGATATTTTCACTCTATGACGTAGGAGTTCGAACATAAAACTACACACCTACAGGTTAAGGCTTTTACCAACTCCATTATGATCAAGATTATACACTTCGCGGTGCTAGTACAAAAGTAAGGTTTGTGTAGTCACCTTACACTCAAAATATAATGCCAGAATCCGTACTCAAAATCATTACCCCAATCTTATATGTCAGTTCACTTACATTACCATCCCCAATCTTAAAAACAAACCTGAAAACCCAAATCTAAAAATCGAGCTATAAAAAGACGACTCCTTTTTGAAAACGACCCATCTCTCATGTTACGGTTCTTCATATGATATAATAATTTTAATTTCTTTTATTCTTTATTATGTTTTTATATATATAGTTTGGTTTTTGCAAATATTATATCAATTAAATGACAATCCAACAAAATCTTAAACTAGGGTAATTTAGTACAGAGCAAAACCGAAAACCAAGTGTTAAAGGAGTTAAGGAAGGCCGCTGTGGGGAATAACATACTTTGAACTTTTGAAGGACATTGGTATAAACAAGAACTGTTCAATAATAAATTACACCAAAACATAAAGAAAAACCCCTCTTGCTACAAAATTTCCTATCATTCTATTCCAAAGCTACCAAAAACCCCATCTTAGTACAGATAAATTTCCCATCAAAATGTTGAATGCATTAGCGGATTGAGTTCTTCACCTAGCTTTCTTCTTGCTGCCACCTTTCTTCTGAACTCGCTTTTTAAACTTCAAGCCGCCGCCTTTAGCAGAGAGAATAGATGAGACACTCTTCCCTTCGAGCTTCTTTGTCATCTTCACCACACTTGATATCCCTTTTCTTGCAGCCGCCCTATGCTCTGGTCTACGGCTCATCATCTTCCGATCAAGTGGCCAATATGCATATGGTTCAAGCTTATCCTTCCTCTTCAAATCTCCACCGGCCTTCTTGCTGGCGTACTCTTTGCCAGTGGCGGCCCACCCAGACTCTGATGTCTTCCTGCGCTTCTGAGATTTCTTCGTGTTTGCAGACAAATAACTACCGGCTTCACTTCTTGCATCTGAGTCAGGATCAGATTCTGGCATTGCCTTGTATGAGTAAGAGTCTGTTTCCTCACGAATTACTAGGCGCCCATCAGGGTCTATCTCTGGCCCATCATCCGACTCCATTTTTCTCTTTAGATTATCCAATGATCGAAGTGCCGACCTTGTTCTTTGCCGATCAAGCAAGTCAAGTGGCTCATCTTCTAGTTGATCAAGCAAGTTCTTATTTGCTCTACTGCATTACAAACAATTGTGTTAATTTAACTTCAGGAATTGGATAGCATACAACTGCCAACCGTTTGCAAACAAAATCAACCAATTGAACCGCAGACTAAATGATCAGCTAGACAAATTCGGATGTGTTTAAGTATCAATTCTTTCTTCAACATTTCTAGACAATCAAAAATTAATCCATACTAGATATCCAAGATAATAATTTATACATGGTATAGGTAGTCTGAACATTTATATTTGGTCGAAATGGAAATCTAAACATGAACTAAAACTTACCGAGACGAAGATGCTTTGGACTTGAGACGTGAAGGAGCCTTGCCGCTTTTGCCCAAAACTGTTTTGGCGTCCAGATAATTTGTATTACTATCCTCAGTTTCCTCATCATCAACATCAGAGAATATTTTTGTATGGTTCCACCCGCTTAGCCTAAAAAGACGGAAAGAAAAATAGAACGTTAGAGCACATAGGCAAAGAGAAGCTGAATAAATTGATCTAGTTAGAAGTCTTGTAAATAATAGTAAAAATAAATCTCATAGAACAAAATAATTGAAAAGCATAGCCAAAAGATTATTTTCGTAGTGATCTCATGTTGCTCAACTCAAAGCATGAGACATAAAAGTTTCACAAACAAGTTGTCAAGAATGGATCCACACTGCAACCAGTACCAACTTGGTGAGCTAAATGACTGATCTATACATTAAGAGTAACGTGGTGGCTCCTATACCATGGAAACTCTTAAATAATGAGGCACTTTCCACTATAAGATAGCATCGATTGTTTGCAGAGATGTGAGTATTACCCTCTAGCTTGTCCATATATTGCCCCAACCACAGGGCAACCCAAAGACGTGGCAGTTTTCAGATGTAACATTATGCTAAAAAACACCCTCAATAAATTTGATAATTCATGGAGCCAACAGCACAAATAAGTGTTCATGCCAGTGCGGATGCCATTGAAATGTGAAGGGAAAGAAAGCTTAAAGGGGATGAAACAAGAATCTTCTCGATATTTAGTAAAGCATCTAGCCATACCATTTTCATTGGAAAATGCATAAACATATACGTGCTCATGGTTTTAATTATGAAAAAGACCTGGATGTAGTTGCTTTGGACACTTGAGATCTAGCTTCCTCAGATTTAGAACCCAATTTCCTCTCTTTTCGTTCCTTGATCTGCGTTCAACAAAAAAATAAGGGAAGATCAGAAATACGTAGTGTATACCCTGAAAATTTTTCACTCTAGCAAGACGTCTCTCAACAGACCTTCCGTATGTTGGTAAGTAGTTTCATATGTTCTTGAGGCATCACAGCCTTAACAGCATCGAGTCCACATTTCTTGACAAGCATTCCAAGAAGAAGCTTAACCTGAAAACAATTTGGTTTTGCCCATCAAGTGATAGGAATTAGGGAAGACTTATCAAACCAACTGAAATCAATGTTGGAATTGTGCCACAGTTTGATTAAGGAAGCAACCTTGGCTTTGAAGTGAGTTTTAGTTGCATCTTGCCACTTTAGCAAGCCTTCCACCATGCTTTTCATGTGGAATTGCAACCCCTCGCCTTGTGACTTGGCCACTAATACTTTCAAAAAACCTAATGTAGCCTGCAAAAGTGAATGTCCAACTAAGAATAAAACAAAAAATGACAAGGTTCATGTATGATCATTTAAAAGGTCACACAATGAATAAGTAGCTCACTGTTCACTCAAGATAATGAAATAAATCTATAAACACTTATGAAAAAGAGAGGGGAACAAACTTTAATTATTTCTTTGTTCTTTCTCTGGAGGAGGAGAAATATGGATGGAAGCAAATTGCTGGCGCTTGAAACAAGGTCAGAAAACTCATAAGCCAACCGAGCTAAGCCTTTCGTTGCTGCACTGATCATATGAGGAGTTTCTCCAGCTAGGCCTCCAGCTACCTATGACCATCAGCTAAGACTTAATATTGCTATCAATTTCTACTCTTGCCCGCAGAAGACCAATTAAAGATATTAGGCTCGACCATAACCGATAGAAAGAAAGAGCCAAAAGAGTTTACTCCACATATTTTCTACAGTACCATGAACTCCTAGACAATAGACAGATCAGTAAATTTGAGCATTCTGAAACAATATCCAGTACCATGTTAAAAAATTGAAGCAGGTTTTCCCTCTTCCCACCAATCTCCTCATCCCCACAAGCATGGCCAATTTGGACAAGGATATCGTAAGCTCTATTTCTTGTTTTTTTGTTAACCTGCATTGAAAAGGAAACGAAAATCATTAATGATTCATATATTATCAATAAAAACATCAGAAGATCATGAGTACCTCTGTAAGTGCAAGAATTAAACCTGCCAGGACTCAGGAAGTTAAAAACTACATGTTAAACCAGATAGGCAGATATAACACATGATAAACCACTTTACCTCTTTAAGTGCAAGAATTATTTCTGTTAAGAAAGAACTCATGATGTCTTGTCGCCTCTGCTCTGTGTCATTCTACAAAAATAATTAAGTTCTTAGGTATTGATTGCGGAACATAAGAAATTTGACCCTAAGCCAAACTTTATTCCTAATAACCAAATAATAACTAATAGAGGGTATACCTTTGAAACATGGACTACTAGGACATACAAGCAGTCAAGTCTATGCCTTTTAGCTGAAAAATGGCATGAAGGCAGCACTTCAATCATAAGTCTTAGACATTCCTCCAGCTTCGATGAAAGAAACCAATCACAGTCCTGGCCCATACATTCCACAGAAAGGTCCACAGGTAAGTAAAATGAGCCAACAAGAACACTACTGTAACACGTGTAGGAGACGGTCCACCAGCTCATAAATTCATCAAATTGTAGGAAATAAAATCTAAGATAGATTTCAGTGACCATCGCTTCTTTAACCACAACACTAGCGTTATCATGAAAGATAAAAAATAAAAAGATGAATAGAACCAGTATTTCCCACATTGCCCTAACTGATGATGATATAAAACAGTACTGAAGCATTAGTATCGATATTTCATACATTCAGGGTACATATAGTAAGTTTTGCATACCCTGAGAATGATTGAAAGAACTTTATAAGCCTTCTTTTGTATCAAACCTTCATTATCCTGAAGTCACGAAGCCCGCAGTTAATGAAACATTTCCATTTCTCAAGTATTTCAGAATCCCTTGTACAGCAAGAAAATAACTAGGCAGAAGGGAGAAAGACTTTCAAACCTGCAAGGCAGTCTTCATGGCAGTAAATAAAAGTTCAACCTCTTTATAATTTAAACCAGGTAAAAGTGAAATTGCCAAGTCAAACAGTTGTGCCCTGCAGTAAACGGACAAGTTAACATTCTGCATAGCGAAAGGGGCAATAATAGAATATTGGAATTATGAAATCAGAATAAAACATCATAAACAAACAATAAATAAAACGCTAACCGCATAGAATTAGAATCTCCAGAACTTTCTGCTTTGCCAGCATCTTCGGTGACCTTTAAAAGCTTCTTCATTGTACTTGCAAAAAACCTTGAGACAACTTGTTTATCTGATATTGAAGCAAACTCACCAATTGTGGACTGCAAATAGTGCAAACAAACAATTCTTAACTTCACAAAACAAGAATCATGCAAAGTTGATGCTACATTAACAAATTCCCTTTTTAATTATGTTGTCTTCAAACAGTCCACTGCCAACGAGATAACTCTTTCTAGTTCGGCCTCTTGGACAAACGATTTCAAAAATTCTGTCAAAGTATTCATTGCATAGAGAAACATGCAATAGATGACTAAAGGATAGAAAAACTGTGCTAACAAATTTGCTTAAAAGTAGATACATTTTACACTTTGGTATATGCGTGCTTCATAGGGGAGTTGTATTAGCTAAGATTGGTTAGTCAATTAAATTCATGACTTCTTTTTGAAAATAACGTCAATTTGGGCTTCTTGTAGTTTATTATTCAGGACAAAAACTATCAGGCATATAACTGCAGCGTGCATAAGTACCTGTAAACAGCCTCCATTGTCTTTTGTTGTATTCAAAAAGACACCTGATAGAACAGGTAACAACTTGCGAGCAGATGACTTGAGCACACTTAAGTTTTCTGCAGTAACCTGAGGGGTATAATTAGCCATAGCTCTATGTCTGGCATTACCTACTCCCCAATCAGGCAGATCATTTACTTCTTCTGCAGTTTTCTTATTTTGCTGAACAAGAATCTGCAAGCTCAAGCATATTATTCCACGAATCTCAGGTTCATCTTGAAGGGCACTACACAAGGCTTGCTCTAGATCCTTGAAATTTTCAGCCGTATCAGAAGCATAGTTGCAAAATGAAGGTAACATTGACCACAATGAGTGAACCAGTGCATCTGAACTCCTTGATGAAAAAATCCGTCCTTGTGATACAAGCTGCCAAAAATAAGACATAACTTTCCATTTGTAATAAACAACTACCATTCCGTCAGTATGAACTGTTCAATACCTGTCTCGATTTCTTCTTTATTGGTTCAATCGTACTCAAAATTGAATCCGTAAAGAAGCTCAAACGTGCACCAATAGTATACTGCTTCAGTATTGGAAAGAGCCAAACATTCACATCACTTAGATCTTCAGCCTCCAAATTAAGAGGTAGAAGGCCTAAAAATGTTTCAGGCCCCATTGCAACAAGAGCAGATCCAAGGCACTCATGCAGCTATAAAAAAAAAATGAAGCCACTATGTTAGTAAATGCTGCCAGAACTATGAGTAGGGAAAACAAGGAACCACAAAGGAAGCTTCTATATAATCTTCAACAGAAAAAAAATGAGTTTGACTTGCAACCCAAAAAACTAGTAAATGCTAGTACCGGACCTAGTTACGATATTACATGTACAAATATAGCTATGGAGACTTGGATTTAAGATTTAATTATGCTATGGCTATGTCATATTTGACCAAAAATTCAAGAACATAGTAATGCAATATAAACAAGGTTCCTAGTACAAATTATTTTTGCAGCTGAAATTTATAGGGTTTGAGGAATGACAGCTTTGGATTTCTTCTTCCCATCTCCCGTGTTAGCATTTGATGGCCAGGAACACCGATAGATAACAAATGAAAACACTCCAAAAAATAAAATATTGTATAAGACCATCAAATCCAGAGTAAACAAACCAGTATAGAGTGACAATTTCCAAGCAACCAACATAATCATGCAGATAGAGAATCAGAGATCTATAAAATCACGAAAAAAATAAGACATTCTTCATCTCTTAATACTAATACTATGAAAAATACCTGCTTCCTGAAAGGGAAATCTTCATCCAGTAGCTTCTGCATCTCTGCCAAGCTTTTGAGCGCACCCCTCATGAAATAAGAAGAATATACACCTGTTTAATAATAGCTGTTACAACTCTTATGTAAATACTAACTACATGCCTAGTAAAAATAATTCAGTAAATAGGTAAGAGGAAAATAGTTGGATATAGAAAAATTAATACCTAATTTATTGAACATTGCTGAAGTAACTTGAAATGAAAGGTCCAAGACACCAGCATAGTGATACCCAAGTAAGCTTTCAATAGTAGCACACACTTTTTCAATAATACTTGGCCCAGACTTCCTTGCCTCTGTATTTGCACTCGTTACAAACTGATCAACTCCCTGCTTGATCAAATTTTCATCAATGCAAGCATGAATGAGACTCTTAAATGTGTGAGCTGCTGCGTGTATGGCCTCTTCATGATCAGATGCCAACACATCTGCCAAACGCAAAGAATAAACATCCAAGTATTTTTTGAGTATTTCTTCCGAGAATGGAACAGATATAAACAGAAACTGAGATTAATGAAAGAGGAAAGACATTACATACCTCTAAGTGCATTGAATACAATAGGGAGCTTAGCAACACATATTTGCCTACTGAGAGAATAAACTTTTGATATTCCAGTATCAAGCAGTCGAGCTGTAAATGTCATGCCATCCACAGATGTCTCATTCTTCGTGACAGAAAGAGCTAATGTGCTTAATAGATCAAGCAACACTTCAGAAGAAACGTCTGTAGACGGATTGATACATAGCATCTTCAAACTATCTGTTATGCGCCTTGTAACAAGCGGTTGGTGCAGTTCCAAGAGAGTTTTATAGTACTTGAGAACAGAAGTTTTATACTTGATTGACATAAGAAAAAGGCATTCTTTCAAAGCATCCAAAATATACAAGACCTCTTGAGCTCCCTTTGGTCCTTCACCTGAATCTTCATTTGAACCCCCGGCAAGAAGAAGAAACCTTTCAAATAAGTTAATAATCCCTTCACTTGCAGGGACGACCAGTGATGTTCCTTGAAAACGTTCAAGTACATCACGAAGGCTTAAATGTGATTGTCTTCTCACCTGTTTCAAAGTACAATCCGAATAACAAAATCAAAATAAGCGAAATTCTATCATAACACATCAAAAGCAACAATCTTTGCGACAATTGTACTGTAGAGTTATCGAAATGCAGATCAAATATAAAATTGATATGACAGAACATAAATAATGTGAATTTAAAATAAAAATTCACATTAACGATTATAACTCGAGGAAAAAACAGAAAAGATAGATTCTGAGCAATTCACCTTCTGACGCGAATCAGTAACGAAGTTCAGCACCATGCCATACAACTGAGACACATCAGACCAGTTGCCGCGGCCTCTGATAATGATCAAATGCGATACACATTTCAATCCCGATACGGTAGCAGCGACGGACAGAGAAGGAGTACGAAGAACACGTATCAAGAGCTCGGAGAACTCGCTCTTCTTCACGAGAATTGCCGCCGGTACATTTTGAAAGACAATGGAGAGAATTGTGAGGAGGGCGTCCACCGCGGGACCGGGGGGTTGGGAGGAGAGGGCGTCGAGGGACGACCACGTGCAGCCCAAGTACGCAACCGAGGTCGAAGGGAGGTTTTTGTCTTTTAGTTCCTGGGCCATGGCACCTATGGCTGCGCAGAGGTGCTGGTGGTCCTCGCGCATGGAGTTACTGAAGCGCGCGAGGATTGAGGTGCAGATGTCGTCGTCTTCGATTAAGCGGAAAGTGGAGCCGTCGTGCATTTCGATTCCTTCCATGTTGGGAGTGATTGGAAAGTTGCAGAAAAACCCTAGCTTCAAACGCTTCAGGCGGTAGCTAGGGTTTTATCGCCCTGCCTTCCCTGGAACGTCGCAAGGAGTGGTATGAAAATCCAATGGCCACTAATTGCTGTTTGTGATCCGGAGGCTGAGACAAATAGGCGAAAAACAATAGGGGTGTGAAGGGATTATATCTAATTCCTATTCAAGATGGAAAGATTCTAGTATTTCGAATGAACTTAATAGTTATGTTTTATGTAGGGATACGGTGCGAGTGATCTGGATATTATTAATATTTAAAATTAATTTGTTAAAATTTCAACGGTTTAATATAATTTAAATTTTTTAAAATTAGAAATAAAATTATTTCGATCTAAATTGTTATTGATGGTTTGATTTGGATTTAAACAGTTTGAAATCGTTTGATATACAAAAAAAAAGATATAAAAAACTACTAAGGATACAAAAAATAGCAGAATAATCAATATTGAAAATTTTTTATATTAAAATTATGGAGGATTATATTGCAAATATTACCATTATATTAAGATTTTTCAAACAAACGTGTATGAATAATATATTTAAAATTAATATATTTTTTAACGAATTGGTTTGGATTTAACGAATTTTCAAAATGAAAATTCAAATCCAAATTGTTACTAATAAAGCGGTTTGTATTTTTCAAACTATTTGATTTTTACCCGATCAAATCTAAACCGTTGGATAAATAATAATTTGAAACGGATCAGTTAGCTGTTTTAACGGTTCGTGTCCACCCCTAATTTCAAGCATTCTATTCCTTTATTACGTTTGACAAAACATGCCATAAAACAAAAATAACTAATTATTTTTACTATAACACCCTTTTATCAAGTATCATCTCACTATGAATTAAAAAAAAATAATCAACCGTTCAATATATAAAACTTAAATATCATGGTTCTCCAATGTCAAAACATACATCATTCAAATTTATTAAAATTTGAGTAAATTGAAGAAAGAAAATTAATCAAAATATGTCGAAACAAATAGTTTACCCTAATTTATTCAAAAAATTACAATTATGTCAATTATTTTTTGCATACAAAATGGCATATAAAAATGCCAAAATAACTGTAGTATAATAAACTCACAAAAATACTCATCAATAACTTTTACATTTAACATCTTAAGATATAATAGTAAAAGTAATATTTAAATTATAAAATTTAAAAATAAACATTAATTTTGGTGGAGGAGCGGGTAATTACTCCAACACTCATTATTTTTTATTATTTTATTTTTTTTCATTTCTCTTTATTTCTTAAAATTTATAAACAATAGATTTAAAATAACACTCATTATTTTTTATTATTTTATTTTTTTTCATTTCTCTTTATTTCTTAAAATTTATAAACAATAGATTTAAAATAAAGAGAAATAAAGAAATAGAATTACCAACCTGGCTATAGATTTAAACTATAAATATAGCCCGCGCGATTCTGTGGGTTTGAAAGTATACAATGTGAAATGTTAAAGTTATATAGCAATAAACATGAATAAACTCTGCATTTTGTATTGTGCATGTTACAAAGTTAAACATGCACAATTACTAACCATGAGTTGAAACTTATTTATATCACAAAGCTAAACAAAAGAACAATTGAATAGTGAAATTGGATACTTAATCTATTAGACAAAATTACAAAATCAAATGGAAGTGATTAATTAATAACAATATTCATTGCAAAACATAATGCATGCACTTAGTTTGCCCCGGGCCTGAACATATTTCTACCTCAGAGCCATAAATCAACCAAAGTAAATCATCCATATTCTGACAAAAAAAGGTTGAACTGAGAGCAGATTAGTGAAAGAAATGCAGTGAAGTTAAATATGAAAGAGGATGAATGAAGAAAATAATGTACCTTCAAATATTCACGTTGAAATTGGAGACCTTCAAACACGTGTGCAATCTATTTGAATCCAAGACATGTACCATTATATTTCAGAAGCAGCCATAGTTTTAATTTGGTGTTGAAATAAACCTAATTATTATGTCTGATGTTAGTTCTAGGACTTTAGCAGATGTATTTAGTTTGGTGATAACGCTGAAATACAACATTCATGAAAAGAAAATTGAAGAAATTAGGTTCATGAATCATCAATTTTTTTTACCATAACCCAATTTGTTTTAGCTAGCTACATTGTGTAAGCGCTTAATTGTGTTGGGCTATAATACTAAAGTGCACTAAAAACTTCTTGGATCACTCAATCATACAAATACGTACACACAAAACTTCAGTGCATTAAATACTAATCAATTATTTTCAGCTATTTACTGTACCAAACAAATGAAGCTGAAGAAATTGAAAACCAACATTTTACCTCATGATTTCTCCAAAGAAGCCACCTGATGAAGTTGGCTAAATGTAAAATGAGATCATTCAGAAAAACCAACAAAAAATAATAATTAAAGAACAACAGCTTTAAAACAGTAAAATTCAAAGTGAATGGGGAAAAATTTACACCAATTTGTAAACATGAAACTCAATTTGTTGATCAGAAATCAACTAAATTGTACTGCAGTTATAGTTATAAGTGCATAAACTTAATCATAAAGGAGTAAAAAAAAAGTAAAAAATATGGCGGAAGAAGAGAAATCAAGTAGAATGGGGAGTTCGAGGGAACATATATTTGACAAGACCCGTCCCAAATCCCCCCGGGATTAACGTGGGATGTGTCTGCTCCCGTTTGACACAAAGTGTCAGACAAGGGATAATTCCAACCTCAGCTCGTTCGGGGCTTCCAGTGTAACAACCCGTCCCGGGAATCGGGATTAGATTAGTTGTTAATAACGGATTAGCGATGTTAATTGGGGATTAGTTGGATGCATTCGGACGAACGGTGCAAAATGACGATTTTACCCCTAGAATGGGCCAAAATGTTGACTTTTTGTTTGAGCGGTCAAATGGACTTTGACCGATGACCGTGACGTAGTTCGGGACGTCACGAGTTCATAGACAGGTGGCACGTCCTATTTCGACATTCGAGGGAAACGTTATGACGTTCGGAAGTTCAAGGGTAAGTTGGTAATTTGGTTGAAAAGAGGGAATTTGTTGACTTTTTACGTGACAAGTAAATTTCATGTAATTCGAGGACCGTGAGGTAGGTCTCGAGTCCCTGATTCCAACGACAGGCGGCAGGCGTTAAAACACATTGAAAGTTGTGAGTGCACAAAAATAAATAATTTAATTTAATAAAACACATTTCATAAAAAAACGTTTATGCCCTTCACTAAAAAGTATGCATGTATTCGAAAACCATTTGCCATTAATTAAACCATTAGGGTCTTAACCCAAAATCAATACCAGTGGGAACTCAGCCCAAAACCAGTCAACTGGGAACTCAGCCCAAATCAAATCACGTGGGTCTCAGGCCAAAACCATTCATATGGGAACTCAGTCCAAATCAGTACCAGTGGGTCTCAGCCCAAAACCAATCATCGGCATCCCTAATGTATCACATCCCAGATGTCACAATCAACACCACTATCACGGTTCCAAGCTACGCGTGCTACCCCGGGTCTCAAATCCCAAGTCTCCCCAGGGTCCACCCAGGTCAATGACCCGCAGATCATTGACCCTCCCTGGGGGGAGAATTTAACCTCTGGTGCTTCTGAGTCACTATATGGACCGATTGCTCAGTGCAATGACCCCTCGCAAGCAATGCCCCGTGACTACTCCAGGATACTACGAGACGTTTGGAGGAGACAATCCACCACTTCAGGATACTACAGGACGTCTGGAGGGCAACCGTTCGTGAAGATGGTATACGGAAAATCGTTTCATAATTCGGGCTACGCCCGGGTTTTCCATAAACCATTGTAAATCCAAATCCATTTGGGGTCCCCGACCCGAAATCATGTTTATAAACCATAACTGGGCCTCTAGCCCGATATCATAACCAATTGGGCCTCAAGCCCGAATTCGTAAACCAACAGGGCTCCCAGCCCGATCATATAGCTCAAATGGGCCTCCAGCCCGATTTCTCATTAATTCAAATGGACTCCAAGTCCGATGGTTTCCAATCAAATGGGTCTCATGCCTGATTCCACCTTTTCAAATCCAAAACCTTTCCATCAAATCACCATAGAAATACCAACACGTATAAGCACAATATAAAACCATAAATCTCGAAATACGTGCAAATACGGAAAACCACGCATCATAATCATCATCGTAAAAATCACATATGTAAAACATATAAAACAGTTATGTATGCATCACAATTTAGAAAACAAGGTACACTCACAGACCGTCCATGTTGTGCCTCTATATGCGCACCATGAGCCTTTTCTGGGCCAATCACCATCTCTGGAGTTCCCCAAACCTGTCCAAATCATACTAGAGGGTTACTAACTACTCTAATTATCAGGGCCCACCCCTAATCCCCCAGGATTAGGGACTAAACCCTGCTCTCGTCTGACTTACGCATGACACGAATGCCAGACTGTCGGCTAACCTCCATGTGACACGTAAGTCGAACCAGGGATTCTCGAATCCAGCCATCCGAACTACTGTGGATCACGAGTGCGATGTCTCCATCTCTCTCGACCAATAGCCCGCACCGCAACAACTTGGAGGGTATCGAAAACACGAAAAGACTGTGAGTGGACAAAAATAAAGTATAAGTTCAAAAACATTTCATGAAACAATAACATTTATACCCTCCGTTTCAAAAACCAATGAATGCATATCAAATTTATGTCATAAAACCACGTGAGAAAACCATGTAGTTTCTGTCAGGACCCACCCCGGTTTCACCCCGAAACCCGAGGTAAATCCCGCTTCCGTCTGACTCCCCGACACAACACCCAAGTAAAAACTCACTCAAACCCAGTCAGACGCAGGAGTACTTAAACAAAAGCTCCCAAAGTTATCATGTACAGAGCATAGTACTAAAATACAAGGAACTAAAAACTGATAAATTACACGCACACGGAAGACTTTAAACTACTCCGGGACCCCTCGTGTGACTTCTATGCCTCGGTCACTGCCTCGACGTCAAGACCCCGCGCTCGCTCCACAACCTAGAGGGCAGTTTAAAACAGAAAATGTGAGTGGACCATAATGAAAGAAATGTTCTAAAACCATTTATCAGAAAACCGACTTTAACCCTCCGTTTTGAAAACCACATGCATAACCAACAGTTACTAAACAAAACCTCATAAGAAACAGAAACACTATAAACAGTTAGAAAAACCAGAGCATGTGAAATTCTCAAACTGTATCATCAATCATGAACATGAAATCATCATTTTCTGATCAAACCTGCTGGACCTATCCGAGTCTTTAAACTCCCGAGTCTTTAAACTCAAAGTGGCTGCGCGTGGCCCTCACGCGCCAGCTACAGTAGCATCATCAACCTCGACTCACTGTGTTGAACCAGCCGCTGCAGGCTGAACCGGCGAGAACTGATCTCCGCCGTCCGGCCATCAATTCAACCTCTCTTTTCTCCCACAGCTGCGTCCAGACCTGCCCTATCTCTTCCCGTACTCCGTTCACCTCGACACGGCCTCTACACCGTCGACTGAAGCTCGAATTCAGACGGCCTACTTCCCCTGTTTTCCTTCCCGGCCACCCAGTTCACCTCCCTTCACGGTGGCTACACCAAACTCTTCCCTGGACCTCTCTAAGCCTAACCCAGCTAACCAGAACCGTCGACTCACTCCCCAGCTTCACGACTCGCCGTTTGAACCTCACGGCTAAAACAGAGCACACAAGCGCACTCCGTCGTGCCGGCCGCCACTGTGCACCACCCGTCACGGCATCACCACCAGGAGATACCCAAGTATCCCCTGAGTTACCTAGACCACCCTAGACTCATCGATTCGACCTCTAGACTCACGACTCTCACTTTGACCTTCAACGGGAAAACAGAGTATCAAACACAGGACTTAGGAATTACCTGCAATTGGTCACCGCCGTACTCGCCACCGCGTTCCCTGGAGTCCCCAGAGCTACCTCAGCCTCCTCTCGAGTTCCCTTGCACCGTACACGGCCACCGCACCACCACAAGCCCTCAGCCTTCTCTGTTTTCTCTGAATTCCCCGTGGCTCCCAACCGCACCACCACACGACTTCTTCACCCCCCAAACTTCTCACCGTCTCTCTTCCACTCTCTGGACACTCACACACACTCTCAACTCACCAGTACCCGTGATCAACCTTTCAAACCTCTCAATTCCTTCCCTCTGTTTCTCTCTGTGTCGAGGAACACACACGAGCACACACGGTTGCACCCCAAATAATGGAACCGCGTACACACCAGAGAACCCCCCAGAACCCACTACACACTTGCCACATGTCACCATCCCCCACTCTCTCTCACCAACTGGCTCCATCCCAGCCGTCCATTTCTTTCTTTCTGCACAAATCCCAATGTGCAGAAAGACCAAATTACCCTTCTTTTAATTCCTTTTTACGGTTTTGCCACTAACTTCCTAGACCCATATCTCTTGCCTCGTAAGTCCGATGAATACGTGCCGCCTGTTATCGAACTCAGGACGACGAAAGCTATCTAACCATGCTAGGTCAACCTACCAAAACTCATTCGTACAAAAAGTCAACTATTCCCCCTAATTTACCCAAATTACGGTTAAGCCCTCAACCTTCCGAACATCACAACTTCCTCTTCGGATGTCGGAATCGGACGTGCCACCTGCCTATAGATCCGTGACGTCCTAAACTACGTCCTGGTCACTGGTCAACACCCAGTTGACCACCTGAACTAAAAGTCAACGTTTTTGCCCAAACCAGGGGCACCGATTAACCTCACTAATCACACCTTAATTAGTCTACTATTCTCGGCTTCCGGGACGGGTTGTTACAGTTTCTTTTTCCAATTCCCGGGCCTCAACCCAAAACTATCAAAGCCATAATTGAAAACCACTCCACATTTCCGTTCATCGAACTTGCTGGATCTATCCGAGTCTTTAAACTCCCGAGTCTTTAAACTCAATATAGGCCTCAATATAATCCGAGTCTTTAAACTCTCGAGTCTTTAAACTCTCGAGTCTTTAAACTAAACAGGCCTACGGGGAAAAATCTCAATATATCCGAGTCTTTAAACTCAATCCGGGTCTTTAAACCCAATACGGGCCCGTCCCCCGTCAAACATAATCCGAGTCTTTAAACCCAATAACCAGATCCAGCAAATCCAATCCAAACCATTTGAAAACTTTTTTCCATTTTCCCAATCCGAATCCGCAATCTCATCAGGATCCCGAATCCAAACCCAGAACACATATCCATCTCATTTCCAGATCCGAGTCCGCAACCATCATTCCGTAAGCCGGCATCCGGAATAACCATTCCGAACCCAAACCCGGAATCCACTTTCAAGTTCCAATCCGAATTCCGAATCGTCATCCGAAAATCCGATTCTAAAACCCGAAATCACGTTTCTTAAAACTACTTTTCTGAACTGGGCTTCAAGCCCGAAAACACTTTCCAAAATCCTTTTACTTTCTTTGAATTCAAATCGTATTTCAAATCCCGAAATCAATCATTAAAACCAGGTTTAAAAATCAATATCCATCAACTTAGCGTAAAACGTGAATTTCCATAATTTCCTCGAAAAACGTGAAAAAATCATAAACTATCACAATCATAAATCAAATCATAGAATCAAGTATAGAAAACATATAAAAACATATATGCATGCATCAAGAATTAGAAAGCAAAGTCCACTCACAGACCATTTCGGCGTCGCCTCGATACGAGCGCACATACGCCGTCCCTAGCCATTCCGCTATCCTCGGCTTTCCCGAACCTGTCCAAAGCCCATAACAAGGTTACTAACTATGTCACAAAAGTCCTACTCAAATCCCATAATTTTCCTGAACTTCTAAGCGTACTTTAAACGGGACCCTAAACTTTTGATCCCGTAGAACTAACCCGAAACAACGTCCGATCGTCCCGAAACTAGTCCCAAAAGATTCGTCACAACGGTTAGACCAAAAACCTAGTTGACCACTTACCCGGAAACCGCCGCACGCGCCCCCACGGGCCGCCCAAAGTGGCTGTGCGTGGGCCTCACGCGCCTGCACAGAAATACTGTTCATCGTCTTCCTCAGCCGTTCGACCGGTTTGAACCGGCTTGACCGGTTCCTCGCCGTTCCTCCACCATTTTCCTTCCTTTTTCCACCAAACTATTCGTCCTCATTCTAGCAACTAAGTCCAATCCTAAAATCTAAACATCACGGCCTCTAACCCGTCGTCCTCAAGCTCGAACAAAATCTCCCGAAACCTCTGTTTCGGTTCCCAGCCAACCACGAAATCCCCCTTCACGACTTCACAACTGGAGGTTCCTAGGGACTTCCTAAACCTAGTAGAACCCACAGAATCCTTCGACTCAGTCCCAACCTTCACGACTTTAACTTTGAACTAAACTGAAAAACAGAGTACACAGAGGGAACCTGAGAAATTACCTGCTTGTTGACCTCCACCGTGAGCTCCGTCGTGGGTCTAATCCATCTAGCACTTCTCCTCCGTCCTAAGAACACTCCCACAGCTCCAAACTCGACCGGTTTGATCAAAACACGACAGCACCACCACCAAACCTCCCTCTTTGTTTCTCTGGTGTTTCCTCACCACTCACACACTTAGTCACTCCCACTTCCTCTCAAACACGATCACACACCTCACTCAACACAATAAAATCCCTCAACACTCACACAAACCCTCAATTGGATCGATTGCCCCTCACTGTCTTCAGTCTCTGTTCTCTCAAGCACGGTTAATCGACTCAAACAACAAACCCTTTAAATTTTTGCCTGTGCAACTTGTAGAAGCCTCTAGCCACCTGCCACATGTCACAATCCTGTAGTCCAAACCCAAAAATATCCCACAATTGCTGTACACTTGTCCCAATCCGGTTTTCACAAGTCCCAATGTGCAAAAAGACCAAAATGCCCCTTCAAGTCCAAAATTACCACTTTGCCCTTCACTGTTCTAGACCCGTATCTTTCTCGTCCGACGTCCGATGAAAGCATGCCACCTATCGTTGAACTCAGGACGACGAGATCTACCTAACGTTCCTCGGTCTACATGTAAAAACCTTGTCGTACGAAAAGTCAACTTTTCCCCTATTTTAACCAAATTACGGTAATGCCCCCAACTTTCCGAACATCATAACTTCCTCCTCGGATGTCGGAATCGGGCATGCCACCTGTCTAAGGACTCGTGACGTCCCAAACTACATCACAGTCATCGGTCAATGCCCAATTGACCGCCCGAACTAAAAGTCAACTTTTTACCCAAACTAGGGGCAAAATCGTCATTCTGCTCCTTCCATCCAAACGCAGCCAACTAACCACCGTTTAACTTCACTAATCACTTCCCGAATCCCGAATCCCGGGACGGGTCCTTACACTAATAACCTCTCATTAAAACCTCGTAATTTTCCGGAATTTTTAACTATTTTTAAACTCGATCCTAAACCTTCAGACATCCAGAACTATATCGAAGCGATGTCCGATCGGCTTGAAACTTATCCCAAAATGTTCGTTACATCGAAAGGATGATTTTGTATGTTGAAAACATCCCCAAATTCCTCCCACGCACCGCCGCGTGCCGCCCAAAAGCCCTGCGCGTGGGCTTCACGTGCCGGCTACAGGTTGTCTTCAACCTTAGGCAGACCCGGTCCGAACCGGGTCTCTGGTTTTCGGTTCGACCGAACCGGTGAAACCGATCCAGTGCAATTCTTCCTCCTTTTTCGACCCGTTTTCATCCATTTTGATTCCTATCTCTTTGTTTCATCATTTCTTATCGTTCTATGGATTCAAAACACACGAAAAGGGCCTAGAAATTACCTGTTTTGATTGAACATCACGACCCTGTTTTTCCGCCGTCTGTCTGGGTTGCTCAACCAGCCTCCTCCATCCACAATCTTCACTACCAGCTAATCCATATCCCATGTACACAACCCAATCAATAAAATCGTCTCCCAAACGCCTAAACCACAATTTCAGCTTTTGAAAACAAAGGAAAGGGTCTCGGGTTACCTTCCTCCCGTGGTTCCACCACCGTCCATGATGGTTCAGGCAGCACCCAGCCACCATCCTCATCACTCACAGTCTCAATCTCAGTTTCTCAGGGTCCTCAGTCAATCAACAAGGGAAGGGGATGGGTTGTGGTAAGTGGTTCGAATGAGATCGGGTGAAACCCGTTGAAAATGGGAAATGGGGATATGCATGTATCAATTATGGTGAAAAATGGATGATTGACACTTGTCATTCATCCATGGGGCCTGCCCTTAAATATCTGGGCCCACTTAATGACAAAAGCCCACCCGTCTTGTAATTCGTGTAATAGTTCCTCGAAACTTCTGTGAACCGTAACTTCCTATCGAACGTCTGATTTCGACGTGCCGTCTATCTACGGACTCATATCGACCCGATCTACATAACTGTCCTTGGCCCTCGGGTATCGGACCTCCCAGGTCAAAAGTCAACTTTTTGCCCTCGTTCAAAGGCAAGATCGTAATTTTGCCCTGAACGTCCATTAATCCTCGGCTAATCCCCGATTGGCCTCATTAATCCATAATTAGTCTTAATTAGTCAACTTTCGAATGCATGCATGTTTTTTAGTGAAGGGTACAAATTTCTTTCGATAAAATGTTTTGGTAAATTATTGTTTTGTTCACTCACAGCTTATAAATGTTTTGACTGCCGTTCAGGTTGATCGCGGATGCGGGCTGTAGCAGAGACCGAGACATCACATATGTAACGACCCATCCCGAATATCGGGATTTAATAATATTTAATGATGATTTACTAATCTGGGATTAGTTGGGCGATTTCGGACGAATTGTGCAAAATGACCGTTTTGCCCCTGGGCGTGGACAAAACGTTGACTTTTATTTCGGATGGTCAAATGGACTTTGACCGATGACCGTGACGTAGTTCGGGACGTCACGAGTTCATAGACAGGTGGCACGTTCGATTCCGACGTTCGTGGTAAAAGTTATGATGTACGGAAGTTCAAGGGCGTTTTCGTAATTTGGACAAATGAAGGGGAAATGTTGACTTTTTGACCGGGATGTCCGATGGCCGAGGGCCAAGGACCGTTACGGAGGTTTTGTCGATGTGAATCCAACGACAGGCGGCACGCCGAAATCGGACTTCGTACGAGGAAGTTATGGTCTGAAACGTGAAATCGGGGAAGTTACGTCTCGGTAACTGTGTTGATTATTTTATTCTGAAATGGTGGTTGGAGGACACTTGGATGAGTGACAAGTGTCACTCATCCGACGGCTAGATTGGATCTTGATCCACTGATCATAAACTATATACTAAAGTTCCACTATGTAATTATTTAGAATTAAAATCCCTGCTTTTGATCTGAACCATCCATCTAACTCCCCAGATTGCATCACAGCCGTTCATCTCATCTCTCCCTTCTATTTCTGATCAGTCCTCAACCGTGTACACCAAAACTTCAAATTTCTTCTACCATTAATCCCCTCCCTATCCACTGAAATTGTGAACGAAAATTGGAGAGAATTGAGTTTGATTCAACCTGGGATTGCACGGGGGATTGACTGAGTGAGGGAGACTGAGAAATCGAAAATTTAGTTTTTGGGAGGGAAATTCGAAATGGATGATTTGAGCCGTGAGGATTGAAATTGTTGATTCAGTTCGACTTCTGGGATCAAAACGATCAGTTTTGCAGCAAGAACGACGGGAAACCGTGTCGGATTGAAGGAGAACGGAGCTTCCATGGCAGCTTCATTTCGAGCTTGAGTTCAACAGGTTAGAGGTGTGAATTCATCAAATTGATTTTGCAGAAACATCCCTTACACTCTCACGATGCTTACTCTATGAATTAATTTGGAAATCAGGGACGGAATCGGTGAACCCGAATTGGAAACCCGTCGAGGATCGATCGAGAGTCGTGAGGATTTGTAACGCCCCGGACATTTAGAAAATGTAATTTTGTAACATAATGAGTAAATGACGTTTTTACCCTTGTGAATAGTATAGTCAAATTGTTGACTTTTTGATTGGTGAATCAAACGGATGTTGACCGATGACCGTGACGTAGTTCGGGACGTCACGAGTCCATAGACAGGTGGCACGCCCAATTCCGACAATCTGGGAAAAAGTTATGACGTTCGGAAGCCCAAGGGCATTTTCGTAATCTGGGCGGAAAGGGGGAAAATGTTGACTTTTTGTTTGCCAACTAATTTTCACACGATTCGAAGACCGTTAGGTAGGTCTCGATGCCCGGAGTACAACGACAGGCGGCACGTCGAAAACGGAGTTCGGTTACGAACGTTACGGGTCACGGAAGGCTAGGGGCAAAATGGTAATTTGTCCAACCAGGGGCAAAATGGACTTTTGGCCTTGATCAGACTTGTCTTTTGTCTGATTTTCACTTCATAAAACACAGAACCGGGTCTTAAGGGAAACACAATAATATCCCCTTTTGACTACTTTTCCCCAAATTAAGGCTTGGACTATGATTATGTCCAATTGGCCCGTGATAAGCCCCAAACTCGTCGCCATTATGCAATTGAACGTCTAAGTAGCATAACTGAGAGAGAGGGACTCGAGAGGTTCAGAGAACTGAGAGAATTTTGCTTCGAAAATTCTGGGAAATTGGGGGAAAATCGAATTCGGATTTGGGAGCCAGGAGAGGAGCAATTGAGGATTCCATTAGGTTGCTGGGATCAAAACTAAAAGGTTTGCAACAAAAACGAGAAGAATTCGTGTCGAATTGAGGAAGAACAGACGCTGCCATGGCTGCCAAAAATCGACCTTGAGTTCAGATACTTAGAGGTAAGCTCAATCGAAATTGATCATGGAAAATTGTTCATTATACTCTCACGAAGCTAACCATATGAATTAATTGAAAAATCAGGCACGGAATCGTGAAACCCGATTAGGAGACCCGTCGAATTTCGATCGTGAGTCGTGAAGATTTGGACCTTACCTGAGGTAATTGAGTTCACAGAACTGAAATGAAGTTAGAGTAGATGAGATCAGTTGAAAGAACGGATCGATTCGAGGTCGAATTGACTGAGATTGCATCGGATCCTATCGCGGGTATTTCAACCCGTTTATCAGACAAACGGGCGAGAACGATGCACTGTAGCTGTACTGTGCTGGGCGCGTGGCTTTCACGCGCAGCCGCTTGCGGCGGCGCGTGACGGCGCGTGGGGAGGATTCCGGCAAAGTGTTCAACATGAAACTTGATGTTCTCGATGATACGAACCTATCCGCGTTGGTTTCGGGTCAATCGGATATGGTTTCAGTGTAGTTCCGAGTACCCGACACGTTTAAATTTATATTAAAATAATATTATAAAATTCCGACAATTAGGGGATTCCTGTTTAAGGATTATATGATAGCCTAGTAACCTTAAATCACTTTGTTTGACAGGCTGGAATATTCCCGGGACTTCGGAGGAAAACGAACAGCTCGAGGCTGAACAATCGGGACGGTGTGTGTGAGTGGACTTTTGATTTTCTAACTGTGATGCATGCATATATGGTTTAAAATGCTTATTTATATGGTTTTCTATGATTTGACATGATTGATGCTTCGATTCGGTGATTTCTCGATTTTCTCGGTTTTATGATTATTATATTATTATATTCTGACACGCTTTTCGAGAAATCATGAAATTGGTTAAAAATGATATTGTGGGCGTGAGAACCCAAGTAAATAATGATTTTGACTCGGATTTGGAGTTACATGTGAATTTGATGATTTTTGGTATTTTCGTGATTTTTGTGATTATTTTAATCAGTCTTTCGGGCACGTTTTACGAGGAACGTGCAATTGATGTTTTGGGCTAGGCCCGGATTGAAAATGATATTTGGACTCGGATTATGAGTCAATGATTGATTTTATGGATTTACGTGATCGTGGCAACTCGGGTTTACGGTTGCACGGATTTACGTGAAATTGGTATTTTGGGGTGGGACCCAATGGAATTGTGTTTCTGATTGGATTTGCATTTTCCATGTGATTATATGATGATAATGATGATTTCGGATTTATAAAGTAAATCGGGACTTTGGTTAACTTAGGGCTGAGACCCTGTATTGATATTTGATTTGGTTTTCAATGCAACTGTTTTTCACTGGTTTTAGTGATGGTGATATGTTGCGGATATTTAGGGCTTTCGAGAGAAAATATGTTTTTCCCCGGAGTGCACCCTGGAGATAACGCTCGCCTTCGGGATGGAAGTGTTTACCCCGAAGAGGTCACGTAGCACGATCTTTGTCTTGCAGCCCAGGGGAGGCTTGACTCAGATCAGATGTGCTGGATTATATGGATCGGTAAGTGATGTGTTCACTAGATCTGGATTGCCGGCTAGTGATGTGTTCACAGCGGCGGATGCTCGGATTTTGAGCGGTCCTTGAGCCTATTGATATGCACGCGTTGCAGGGATAAAACGTGACTCTAAGCAACAAGATATGGAAATAAGTCCCGTGGTTTTGTGGAAATTGTTTTGATTGATCCACTTTAATTGATTTCCCATTATCACTCGTGTTTTATGATATGCATGCATGTTTGTGAAAACTGGAGGGTAAGAACTGTATTTTGGCAAATGTTTTTATAAGAGGTCATTTTTGTCCACTCACACCTTTATTGTTTTATGCACCCTCCAGGCCAGTGTACAGGTACGAGGGCTAAAAACGAGGCAAGCGAGGCAAAAGAATAAATAGACCGTTGCGCACTCAGACATTCTACAGAGTAGGAATTTGACCCCTATCTGTAATGATACCTATGCTCTGTATTGTCCTTGACTAGTCAAACTTGTGACGTCATTGGTCTGTAAAACTTAACTATCCCTTGTCTGACAATGTTTTCGGGATTTGTTGTGTGTGGTATGTATATAAGTTTGGTTACTTTTGGAAATTTTTAGTTATTGTCAGACGGGAGCAGGATTCATCACGACTATCGAGGGATAATCGGGATGGGTCTTGTCAAATTGGTATCAGAGCATTAGGTCACGGTCTGAGTCTTACACATTAGTATACACGAATTGTGATATTGATATGTTTCTCTTACAGAACATCACAATATGCCTCCGAGACGCGAGCCCCGTACCCAGTCTGGCGATGATTTTGGAGGTCCGGACATTGAGAGAGCTCAACGTTTAGGGGCCATTGCATTCACTGGCCTGACTGATCCAGAAGAGGCTTTTGAGTGGATCACTCAATTTGAGCGGATCTTCGAGATTATGCAATGTCCACCAGGAGATATGGTTCCACTGGCCACATTTATGCTGAGCAGCCAAGCTTACCGTTGGTGGCGCGGATTGCAACTAACAGGGATGGATGCCCGTACTCTGAGTTGGGAGGACTTCCGTCATCGTTTCCTGGATCAGTTCTATCCTCGCTCCTTTCGTAATGCCAGGGAGGTTGAATTCCTACAACTACATCAGGGGGACATGTCAGTGGCAGACTATGAACTGAAATTCCTGAACCTGTCCAGTTTTGCTCCTCTTTATGTATCTAACGAGGAGGACAAGTGCCGAAGGTTCGAGCAAGGACTGAGGAATGACATCCAAGGAGCTGTGACTGTGGGAACTTATGCCACCCTGCGAGAGTTGTCTGATGCAGCTGCACGAGTTGAGGCGACCTTGCCAGTGCCACAGCAGTTTTCGGGCTCTGGTCGACGCCGGGACCGTCAGTACCAGGGATCTACGAACCAGAGGTCCTCAAAGCGAGGTAATTATGGCTCTGGATCTTCGCGTGGCGCTCGTCCGAGTTATGGAGGTAGGGGAACACAGACATTTGGGTATCGACCATCAGCGACTGCACAGTTCAGAGAGGCATCAGTGGGATCTACTGACCGACAGAGTAATGACCGAGGCAATGTTCTTGTCTGCTTTTACTGTAGGGAGCCGGGTCACTTCAAACGAGACTGTCCACGATTGGTTGGTAGTAGCGGCACTGGATGGGGCTCTACTGAGCGGGGCCCTAGTACGACTTCGGCTTCAAATGCTGCAAGTGGGAGAGGAGGTGGCAGAACTCGGGGTGGATCTGGTGGATCACGAGGGCGTGGTCGGACTTCGGGACCACAGGCTCGAGTCTATGCAGTGACTCAACAGGAGGCCCGAGCAGCCCCGGAGGTGGTGACAGGTATGCTTACTATTTTCGGTCATCATGCACGTACTTTAATAGATCCGGGAGCTACCCACTCTTTTGTTTCTCGGGAGTATGCACTGTTGGCAGATAGAGAGATTTCTGCGATCGGATGTGAGATGGGAGTCGGTACACCGACTGGAGAGTTGTATGTAGTAAACCAAGTAATACGAGGATACCCTATTGTGATAGGGGACGTGCATCTAGTGGTTGACTTGATACTCTTAGACTTGTGTGACTTTGATGTTATCCTTGGGATGGATTGGCTGACAACCCATCATGCCTCTATCGAGTGTTTCGATAAGAGGGTGATACTTCGGAGCCCTGGATTACCTGAGGTGATATTTCAGGGAGATCGGAGGATGATAACCCCTAGAGTCATATCAGCCCTCTCGGCAGATAGATTTCTGAGGAAGGGCTGTCAGGGTTATCTAGCTTATGTTGTCGATGTGCGGGATGCACCAATCAAGGCCGAGGATATCCCAGTAGTGTGTGACTTCCCAGATGTATTTCCTGAGGATTTACCAGGATTACCCCCTTCTCGAGAGATTGAGTTCACTATCGAACTAATTCCTGGTACACGGCCTATATCCTTGACACCTTATCGGATGGCACCAGCTGAGTTAAGGGAATTGAAGGTACAGTTGCAAGATCTTGTGGATGTGGGATTCATTCGACCAAGTGTATCGCCATGGGGAGCCCCAGTATTGTTTGTGAAAAAGAAGGAAGGAAGTTTGAGACTCTGTATGGATTACAGGCAACTTAACAAAGTCACGATAAAGAATAAGTATCCTTTGCCTCGGATTGATGATCTGTTTGATCAATTAAGGGGAGCCAAGTATTTTTCGAAGATTGATCTGCGTTCTGGTTACCACCAGTTAAGGATTCGGGAGGAGGACATTCCAAAAACAGCTTTTCGAACCCGATATGGTCATTATGAATTTCTGGTGATGCCATTTGGATTGACTAATGCACCTGCGGCATTCATGGATTTGATGAACCGAGTATTCCGGAAGTACCTTGACCGATTTGTTATTGTGTTCATTGATGACATTCTAGTGTATTCAAGCAGTAAGAGGGCGCATGAGGAACATTTGAGGATTGTGCTTGATACGTTAAGGAGGAACCAGCTCTTTGCCAAACTGAGTAAGTGCCAATTTTGGTTAACGAGTGTTGGTTTTCTGGGACATGTGATTTCCGCGGATGGGATTCGTGTTGACCCCCAGAAGATAGAAGCGGTAGCAAACTGGGAGCAGCCAAAGACAGTAACCGAAGTAAGGAGCTTTTTGGGATTGGCCGGTTATTACAGACGTTTTGTGGAAGGCTTCTCCGCGATTGCTGCTCCGATGACCCGCCTAACCAGGAAAGGAATCAAGTTTGTTTGGGGCGAAGACTGTGCGCAAAGTTTCCAAGAATTGAAGAAAAGGTTGACCTCCGCTCCTATCTTAACCCTTCCGGATGATAGTGGAGAGTTTGAAGTGTACAGTGATGCATCCTTACAAGGATTAGGGTGTGTGTTAATGCAACATGGAAAGGTAATCGCATATGCCTCTCGACAACTGAAACCGCATGAACGTAACTATCCCACTCATGATTTGGAATTAGCTGCGGTGGTACATGCCCTGAAGATTTGGAGACATTACTTGTATGGGGAGACATGTAGACTTTTCACGGATCATAAGAGTTTGAAGTACTTTTTCACACAGAAGGAATTGAATTTGAGACAGAGACGATGGTTGGAGCTAATTAAGGATTACGACTGCACGATTGAGTACCATCCTGGAAAAGCTAATGTGGTAGCGGATGCACTGAGTCGGAAATCAGCTCACACTGTGGCACATCTACGAATGGTGCATTTACCCTTGTTGGTGGAACTACGTAGGACTGGAGTTGCTTTGGGACTAGATAACCAAGGTGGCTTACTAGCAAGTTTCCAGGTGCGACCAATTCTGATTGGTCGAGTTATTGAAGCCCAACTGGAAGACCCTATCTTGTGTGTCCTTCGAATTGAAGCTGATGCGGGGGAACGACAAGATGTTGCAATTAGAAGGGATGGAGCCCTAGTAAAGGACGGACGGTTGTGTGTGCCCGAAAATGTAGCATTAAAGAAAGAGATTCTGGACGAGGCCCATAGTTCAGCGTATGCAATGCATCCAGGTGGGACGAAAATGTACCGTACGTTACGAGAGCATTATTGGTGGCCGGGTATGAAACGGGAGATTGCAGAGTTTGTGAGTAAGTGCTTGGTATGTCAACAAGTAAAGGCTGAAAGGCAAAGACCCTATGGAGCACTGCAACCCCTACCGATACCGGAATGGAAATGGGATCATATAACCATGGATTTTGTGTTTAAACTTCCTAGAACGCCTAAAGGGCATGATGGAGTCTGGGTAATAGTGGATAGGCTTACCAAATCAGCTCATTTCCTACCTGTAAGGGAAGACTTTCGGTTGACGCAGTATGCCAGACTCTTCATTGACGAGATTATTCGACTCCATGGTACTCCTGTCTCTATTGTATCTGATCGAGATCCCCGATTTACATCCAGATTCTGGCAAAGCTTACAGGAAGCTGTCGGGACGAGATTGCATTTTAGCACGGCATTCCACCCTCAGACCGACGGGCAATCGGAACGGACTATTCAGACCTTGGAGGACATGATGAGGGCATGTGTCTTGCAATTCCAGGGTACTTGGGAGTCACATCTACCATTGATGGAATTCGCCTACAACAATAGTTACCAAGCAAGTATCGGGATGGCTCCTTATGAAGCCTTATATGGACGACAGTGCAGAACCCCTTTGTGTTGGACTGAGGTGGGCGAAAGGAAATTGTCTAAATCTGAATTGATAGACTTAACAACGGAAAAGGTTAAACTCATTCGAGACAGACTCAAGACAGCCCAAGACAGACAAAAGAGTTATGCAGACCACCGAGTCAGAGATCTGGAATTTGCAGTTGGAGATTGGGTATTCTTGAAGTTATCTCCTTGGAAAGGTATTGTGCGATTCGGCAGACGCGGGAAACTGAGCCCCCGTTTCATTGGACCTTATGAGATTGTGGAGAGAATTGGTCGAGTTGCCTACAGATTAGCATTACCTTCTGAGCTTTCGAGGGTCCATGATGTTTTCCATGTGTCAATGCTACGGAAATATGTGTATGATGAGTCCCATGTGTTGGAGGAACAGCCAGTTGAACTCAGAGAAGACCTAAGTTTTGAAGAACAGCCTGTACAGATCTTGGACCGAAAGGACAAAGTGCTCCGACGAAAGACGATTCCCTTAGTGAAGGTTCTTTGGAGGAATCAGAACGTGGAAGAAGCTACGTGGGAACCTGAGACACAGATGCGAGACCAGTACCCGTATTTGTTTCATTGAAATTTCGGGGACGAAATTTCTTAAGGGGGGAAGGTTGTAACGCCCCGGACATTTAGAAAATGTAATTTTGTAACATAATGAGTAAATGACGTTTTTACCCTTGTGAATAGTATAGTCAAATTGTTGACTTTTTGATTGGTGAATCAAACGGATGTTGACCGATGACCGTGACGTAGTTCGGGACGTCACGAGTCCATAGACAGGTGGCACGCCCAATTCCGACAATCTGGGAAAAAGTTATGACGTTCGGAAGCCCAAGGGCATTTTCGTAATCTGGGCGGAAAGGGGGAAAATGTTGACTTTTTGTTTGCCAACTAATTTTCACACGATTCGAAGACCGTTAGGTAGGTCTCGATGCCCGGAGTACAACGACAGGCGGCACGTCGAAAACGGAGTTCGGTTACGAACGTTACGGGTCACGGAAGGCTAGGGGCAAAATGGTAATTTGTCCAACCAGGGGCAAAATGGACTTTTGGCCTTGATCAGACTTGTCTTTTGTCTGATTCTCACTTCATAAAACACAGAACCGGGTCTTAAGGGAAACACAATAATATCCCCTTTTGACTACTTTTCCCCAAATTAAGGCTTGGACTATGATTATGTCCAATTGGCCCGTGATAAGCCCCAAACTCGTCGCCATTATGCAATTGAACGTCTAAGTAGCATAACTGAGAGAGAGGGACTCGAGAGGTTCAGAGAACTGAGAGAATTTTGCTTCGAAAATTCTGGGAAATTGGGGGAAAATCGAATTCGGATTTGGGAGCCAGGAGAGGAGCAATTGAGGATTCCATTAGGTTGCTGGGATCAAAACTAAAAGGTTTGCAACAAAAACGAGAAGAATTCGTGTCGAATTGAGGAAGAACAGACGCTGCCATGGCTGCCAAAAATCGACCTTGAGTTCAGATACTTAGAGGTAAGCTCAATCGAAATTGATCATGGAAAATTGTTCATTATACTCTCACGAAGCTAACCATATGAATTAATTGAAAAATCAGGCACGGAATCGTGAAACCCGATTAGGAGACCCGTCGAATTTCGATCGTGAGTCGTGAAGATTTGGACCTTACCTGAGGTAATTGAGTTCACAGAACTGAAATGAAGTTAGAGTAGATGAGATCAGTTGAAAGAACGGATCGATTCGAGGTCGAATTGACTGAGATTGCATCGGATCCTATCGCGGGTATTTCAACCCGTTTATCAGACAAACGGGCGAGAACGATGCACTGTAGCTGTACTGTGCTGGGCGCGTGGCTTTCACGCGCAGCCGCTTGCGGCGGCGCGTGACGGCGCGTGGGGAGGATTCCGGCAAAGTGTTCAACATGAAACTTGATGTTCTCGATGATACGAACCTATCCGCGTTGGTTTCGGGTCAATCGGATATGGTTTCAGTGTAGTTCCGAGTACCCGACACGTTTAAATTTATATTAAAATAATATTATAAAATTCCGACAATTAGGGGATTCCTGTTTAAGGATTATATGATAGCCTAGTAACCTTAAATCACTTTGTTTGACAGGCTGGAATATTCCCGGGACTTCGGAGGAAAACGAACAGCTCGAGGCTGAACAATCGGGACGGTGTGTGTGAGTGGACTTTTGATTTTCTAACTGTGATGCATGCATATATGGTTTAAAATGCTTATTTATATGGTTTTCTATGATTTGACATGATTGATGCTTCGATTCGGTGATTTCTCGATTTTCTCGGTTTTATGATTATTATATTATTATATTCTGACACGCTTTTCGAGAAATCATGAAATTGGTTAAAAATGATATTGTGGGCGTGAGAACCCAAGTAAATAATGATTTTGACTCGGATTTGGAGTTACATGTGAATTTGATGATTTTTGGTATTTTCGTGATTTTTGTGATTATTTTAATCAGTCTTTCGGGCACGTTTTACGAGGAACGTGCAATTGATGTTTTGGGCTAGGCCCGGATTGAAAATGATATTTGGACTCGGATTATGAGTCAATGATTGATTTTATGGATTTACGTGATCGTGGCAACTCGGGTTTACGGTTGCACGGATTTACGTGAAATTGGTATTTTGGGGTGGGACCCAATGGAATTGTGTTTCTGATTGGATTTGCATTTTCCATGTGATTATATGATGATAATGATGATTTCGGATTTATAAAGTAAATCGGGACTTTGGTTAACTTAGGGCTGAGACCCTGTATTGATATTTGATTTGGTTTTCAATGCAACTGTTTTTCACTGGTTTTAGTGATGGTGATATGTTGCGGATATTTAGGGCTTTCGGGAGAAAATATGTTTTTCCCCGGAGTGCACCCTGGAGATAACGCTCGCCTTCGGGATGGAAGTGTTTACCCCGAAGAGGTCACGTAGCACGATCTTTGTCTTGCAGCCCAGGGGAGGCTTGACTCAGATCAGATGTGCTGGATTATATGGATCGGTAAGTGATGTGTTCACTAGATCTGGATTGCCGGCTAGTGATGTGTTCACAGCGGCGGATGCTCGGATTTTGAGCGGTCCTTGAGCCTATTGATATGCACGCGTTGCAGGGATAAAACGTGACTCTAAGCAACAAGATATGGAAATAAGTCCCGTGGTTTTGTGGAAATTGTTTTGATTGATCCACTTTAATTGATTTCCCATTATCACTCGTGTTTTATGATATGCATGCATGTTTGTGAAAACTGGAGGGTAAGAACTGTATTTTGGCAAATGTTTTTATAAGAGGTCATTTTTGTCCACTCACACCTTTATTGTTTTATGCACCCTCCAGGCCAGTGTACAGGTACGAGGGCTAAAAACGAGGCAAGCGAGGCAAAAGAATAAATAGACCGTTGCGCACTCAGACATTCTACAGAGTAGGAATTTGACCCCTATCTGTAATGATACCTATGCTCTGTATTGTCCTTGACTAGTCAAACTTGTGACGTCATTGGTCTGTAAAACTTAACTATCCCTTGTCTGACAATGTTTTCGGGATTTGTTGTGTGTGGTATGTATATAAGTTTGGTTACTTTTGGAAATTTTTAGTTATTGTCAGACGGGAGCAGGATTCATCACGACTATCGAGGGATAATCGGGATGGGTCTTGTCAGGATTTGGACCCTAAATTGTGTAATTCGATTTACAGAACTTAAATGGTGATTGATTACAAGGGATCAGTTGAAAGAACGGATGGATTTGATGTCGAATTGGGTGTAATTGGACCGGGTCTATTCGTGGGTTTTTCAACCCGTTTTACAGACAAACGGGTGAGAGGGATGACTGTGCGGGTACTGTAGCTGGCGCGTGGCTTCCACGCGCAGCCGCTTGCGGTGGTGCGTTGGGGCGCGTGAGTGTGAATCCCGAGGTATGATCAACATGACTTTTGTCCTATACAATGTAACGACATTTTGGGATTGGTTTCGTGTCGATCGGACACCGTCTCGATATTGTTCGGGATGTCCGAAGGTTTTAAATCCAATTTAAAAATACTTAAAAGTTCGGGAAAATTACGGGACTTGAATAGGATGTTAATGATGAGGTTAGTAATCCTCTAATGTGATTTGAACAGGATTGGGAGTCCCGGTGATAGTGGTGTGGCCCGGGAAGGCCTATGGCACGCGTATCGAGGCGCTCGGTTAAACGGTCTGTGAGTGGACATTGGTTTCATAAATTCGATGCATGCATAACTGTTTTATGATTGTTATAATTATGATTAAATGATTTACTTTGGATATCGGTGAATTTAAAATGATTTCACGTATTTCGAGGTGAATTACGTATTTGCACGTAAACCGAGGTTTTCTGGATTTGCACCGATTTCCATAAATATGGTTGGATATGATTTCATGAAACGGTTACGAACTTAAATAATGTAAAATCGGGCCAGGGGCCCAGTTGAACTATGAAATCGGGCCAGGGGCCCAGTTAACTTGTGAAATCGGGTCAGGGGCCCAGTTGATTTCTACATGTGATTGCGGGTCGGGGACCCTAAAATGGAATTGAATAAATGTTTCCTGGTTTACATTTTATATATGTTCACATGCTGGAATCTATAAATGGTTTTGATGATGTTTCGGTCATGGCACGTTTTACGGTTTTGGGCATGAGATCCGTTTGATGAAATGTAACGATCGGTTCGGATTTTACCTATGTATACCTATATGTTTTGCATGTGGATATCGATAAAATGTATTTAGTACTGCACTGTATAGATCCTTCCATATGATACTGTCTCCTCCGGATGAGGTACCCCGGAGAGGTCACGGACGTCTAGTACGTCCAGCGTCTATGACGCTAAGCATCGGGGATGCTGTACCCGAACGGGGTTCGGGGATTGAACTCGGAAATTGAGACCCGAGTGGCACGCGTAGCCTTGTGATTGTGACCTTATTGACGTCAGGGACGTCAGACATCAGGGATGTCGGATTGGAGTGTATAGTTCAGTGGCTAAAATTATGGTTATGGTTTATATTATATGCCTTATGGTTCATATTACTGGATTGATGAAATAACTCTTGGATTGACTTTTGGAAATTGAAACGATGCTTTGGTTTCCGGGCTAAGGCCCTAATGATTATTTCTAAATAAATGTGTGATCATTGGTTTTTGGCGCATGCATATGGTTTTACTGAGGGGCATAAATGTCTTATAAATGTTTTAAACAGACTTGTTTATTTTCGTCCACTCACAGCTTTTGTTTTCTATGCCCTTCAGGTTGATTCCGGATGCGACTGCAGCAGAGACTTGAGCATCGCACACCTCCTCCATCGATCCTTACGCACTCTGGAAGCCCGTTTGGGCAAAGGCAATCGGTTATCCCTTGTCTGACGCCTCTTGTCAGACGGGAGCACGTCACATACCATGGTAATCCCGGGGGGATTGGGATGGGTCGTGTCAAGTGGTATCAGAGCAGGTTTTGCTCTTCTGTGCGCGAAGGACGAGGGTGTGATGTCTCTTTGGGCTGCTGTTCCGTTGTCAACCTGATAGATAGTTTTGGGTTTGTTTGGTGGATTGGGTGTGTTTGGCCCGATACGCCGTGCCTTGATGCGATTCAACCCAAGTGGGGTTGTATACGATTAACTGGTAAAGTGGGACCGTCGGTTCGGTCATGTGATGATGGATTGTTGTGCCACTGGGCACAGCTAGGTTCAGGGAACCCCATTTGAATAATGTTATGGAAATACGAAACTCAGTTGAGTATTGGTCTAAGTTTTGGACCCTAGTAGTGTTGGCTAGTGTGCGGGGTGTTGGTGCATCGGAGTTAGCCGATGACCTTCGTGGTGGAACCCACGAAGGAACCCACGTTGAGTTGACGATTGGATTGGATTTGACGTCTAGGCGATGTCAGGACCGCGGGGTCGGTCAGGTTGTGGGTTTTACTGCAAAAGGCAGTTGGGTTCGGTGGAACCCTAGGGTGTGACTTTGGAACCCTAAATTATAATTGATGGGCAGGAAAAGTGAACCTTAATTAAGAACTTGTGCTGCGACGTGCGGCTGAGGTCGTGGATGACCATGTGGATGACTCTAGTGAGTCTTATGGGATTCGATCCACGGATGCAGTTACGAGATATGATATGGAATCCCGTGTCGGATCGAATATTAGTGTGAGGTGTGGATACGGATCTTGACAGCGATGACTGTTGGTCGACAGTTGTGTCGAGATAACTGACTATCGAGGATATTTAGTGTGGTTTTGACACTTGGGGATCAGGGGATGTTCAAGGAACGTCCATTATCCTGATGTGCCAGTGGTCAAATTGGAGGTACCCATAGTCGTGGGGTACGAGTGGTGTTACAGGATCGTCGTTCGGAATGAACGGAGATCCAGGGTAACAACTTTGCACACAATGTGCTAGCATGGATGTTCGAGTGCTACGTATGGATGTTGGTATGGTGATACCTTTATGCCAATACTAGTATGGATGCCTGTGTGCTGATACTAGTGTTGATGATGGTGCGTTGGTGCTGGTACTAGCGCTGGTGCCGGTGACAGTAATTGTGATGACGATGAGCCACCAGTTGGGGTGTGACTCTGTCATGATGAACCGATGATTGGTATCTGCGACTCAGTGGAGGTTGTGTCGTGTTGGGATAAGTCCTAACAGATATATGATGACAAGTGATGAATGGATCAAATGGTATGATTGAAACTTGGGGAATCTAGGGACGATGTTCCCTATGTCATGCGAGTTGGTGGATTTGTGGAGTGGTGGTCAGCTCCGAGATTGGTAAGTTGTGTACTGCTTATATCCTCAGAGGGTGTAAGGAAGTATTGAAATTGGAAAAGTCAGGAAACCATTCGTGGTTTTGAGGTGTGATTGTGAATCACTTGGAACCTGAGGATTGAACCTGTAAAGGTTGAGATGTGAGACAAAGGAAGTATGGTATGCACATCCAGGCAAGGTTGTGGATTTTCCGTTCGGAATCGGGGTGTGTGCATACATGAATATTGGCGGACGTGAGGTCCGAGTGATGATTGATTTTGGACACGTGGTGGTCCAAGTGAGGTATGGACGTGGGCAGTCCAGTGGTTGGACATGACATCTCATTTGGGAGCATGTCTGTTTCCAACATGGTTGGAACTCCCGTTTCGGGGAGAGTTGTGATTGGGAGACGAGAGGAGTGCTCGTTTCCTCATCGGTGATTGGTATTCCGAAGTCTTTGGGGTTGACTTCTTATTTCCTGCCGTGGCAGATGATGATTGTTGCTACCAGTACGTTGAGCGTGTATTGGTGGGTGGACCCGTGTTTGGCTTGGAGTCTTTGGACACAAGCAGTTTTGTATGATTTTGGATTTGGTGGTGATATGCGTGGTCATCTTTCCACCAAGGGAAATTTGACGAATGATTCAATTGAGGGGGTAAGACCCTACGATCAGCTTCCAGATGGATTGTTAGCTATGTGAGCATGTGTGGATCCTAGGTGGATCTGATTTGTGATGTTGTCGACTTTGGTCGATGTGACGGTCTAGGATCGTGATGTTACTTGTCGGGTGACGTAGCGATGGATATGGATTGTGATCTTGATGATCCAGATGGGTGGAGAGTTTATCACTCTTACCTTGATATGTGAGTCGTAAATGACGGGACTGAACTTCTTTTCGGAGTGAGTCCATATGGGTTGTGACTTGGTTGAGTAGGTTTCCGATGTGGTCGGATTTTGTCAACCTTTGACGTGTGGATATTGGGATTGGCTTCCCTATGAAGTCAATCGAGTGTTTCGGATAGGCAACCGATAGGTTCGGTTTTGTTACGTCTTGGTGGACGTAAACGAGATTTTGGGTTTTGGAACCGAATTTCTGGGTGACGATTCAGAATTCGATTGCGAAGCTCGGAAATGGATTACTGGATTTGGGTGCGGAATGATTATTCCAATGCTAGCTTACGGAATAATGATTTCGGATTCGGATTTGGACATGGATTAAAAACATGATGTCTGGGTTCGGATTCGGGATTTCTTACGAAATTGCGAATTCGAATTCGGAATTGGAACTAGATGACGAGTGGAGTTCGTTTTGTCTCATGATGGTTTGGACAAATGTACTCCATAATTGGAACGTGTTTGGCTACGACCTAGGTGGTTGTAGGCGGATTGATGGATTGATGTACGTACAGGGTACGTTGTGCGAGGATTGTTACGGGTTAGGCTGAGTGGTGCCTAATGGCGGTACATGGGATGTACCAGTGGTGTGTAACTAACGTGTTGGTAATCGGCTTGGTTCCGATATCATTTGTTTGGCTGTATTGTGGACTGGACATTGGATACTGTGCGCTGGGCAGATTGATCTTGCCGGGTTCAGTGATTTTATGAGCAGGTGCTCTTAGCCATGGTTGGCTTGTGGAACCCTAGTATTGAGATGTGTGTTCACTACTGGGCTGGTATTCAATGTGTTCCAGTTACACCACTTGATTGTTTAAGTTGATGGTACACTCAGGATGAGTGAATTGGTGGTCTGAGTAACCACGAGTAGCCTTGTGTGATTTTATCACACCGTGATTTCCCAGCGTTTTGGTTCGCTGAGGGAGTCGGCGATTATGGACATTGAGATTATTTTGTGTTGCAGGATTGGGCTTGCCCTGCGAATTGAGATCATGTGGTTGATCTTACGCTACATCGAGGGTGATGTAGTACGTGGTGTTGTCACGGACGGACAGATGGTTGGGGCTTTACTAGGGTGGTAAAGCTTAGCAGTGACAGTTTGACTGGTGGTGTCAGCGTGGACTGACAAATGAGATTTGGTGACTCCCAATGGGAGCAAATGTAAGGATATATTGGCAATGGAAGGGAACCGTCTAGCTGAAAGAGTCAGCTAAATGGTTAAGCGATTTTATCACGAATCAGGTGATTATGTCCACTCGAGGTGGTCAAATGTTGTTGATTGTGACGTATGACTGTGATGGGATGTCTGGGTACAGACGAGGCAGGTGTTGTCCCAGTATGTGGGTGTACAAGTGTACACAGATGTGTGAGCGAATTGTTTTCCACAAGGTGGCTGTGGAATAAGAAGATTGGTAATTTCGAGGACGAAATTCTTTAAGGAGGGAAGGTTGTAACGACCCGTCCCGAATATCGGGATTTAATAATATTTAATGGTGATTTACTAATCTGGGATTAGTTGGGCGATTTCGGACGAATTGTGCAAAATGACCGTTTTGCCCCTGGGCGTGGGCAAAACGTTGACTTTTATTTCGGATGGTCAAATGGACTTTGACCGATGACCGTGACGTAGTTCGGGACGTCACGAGTTCATAGACAGGTGGCACGTTCGATTCCGACGTTCGTGGTAAAAGTTATGATGTACGGAAGTTCAAGGGCGTTTTCGTAATTTGGACAAATGAAGGGGAAATGTTGACTTTTTGACCGGGATGTCCGATGGCCGAGGGCCAAGGACCGTTACGGAGGTTTCGTCGATGCGAATCCAACGACAGGCGGCACGCCGAAATCGGACTTCGTACGAGGAAGTTATGGTCTGAAACGTGAAATCGGGGAAGTTACGTCTCGGTAACTGTGTTGATTATTTTATTCTGAAATGGTGGTTGGAGGACACTTGGATGAGTGACAAGTGTCACTCATCCGACGGCTAGATTGGATCTTGATCCACTGATCATAAACTATATACTAAAGTTCCACTATGTAATTATTTAGAATTAAAATCCCTGCTTTTGATCTGAACCATCCATCTAACTCCCCAGATTGCATCACAGCCGTCCATCTCATCTCTCCCTTCTATTTCTGATCAGTCCTCAACCGTGTACACCAAAACTTCAAATTTCTTCTACCCTTAATCCCCTCCCTATCCACTGAAATTGTGAACGAAAATTGGAGAGAATTGAGTTTGATTCAACCTGGGATTGCACGGGGGATTGACTGAGTGAGGGAGACTGAGAAATCGAAAATTTAGTTTTTGGGAGGGAAATTCGAAATGGATGATTTGAGCCGTGAGGATTGAAATTGTTGATTCAGTTCGACTTCTGGGATCAAAACGATCAGTTTTGCAGCAAGAACGACGGGAAACCGTGTCGGATTGAAGGAGAACGGAGCTTCCATGGCAGCTTCATTTCGAGCTTGAGTTCAACAGGTTAGAGGTGTGAATTCATCAAATTGATTTTGCAGAAATATCCCTTACACTCTCACGATGCTTACTCTATGAATTAATTTGGAAATCAGGGATGGAATCGGTGAACTCGAATTGGAAACCCGTCGAGGATCGATCGAGAGTCGTGAGGATTTGGACCCTAAATTGTGTAATTCGATTTACAGAACTTAAATGGTGATTGATTACAAGGGATCAGTTGAAAGAACGGATGGATTTGATGTCGAATTGGGTGTAATTGGACCGGGTCTATTCGTGGGTTTTTCAACCCGTTTTACAGACAAACGGGTGAGAGGGATGACTGTGCGGGTACTGTAGCTGGCGCGTGGCTTCCACGCGCAGCCGCTTGCGGTGGCGCGTTGGGGCGCGTGAGTGCGAATCCCGAGGTATGATCAACATGACTTTTGTCCTATACAATGTAACGACATTTTGGGATTGGTTTCGTGTCGATCGGACACCGTCTCGATATTGTTCGGGATGTCCGAAGGTTTTAAATCCAATTTAAAAATACTTAAAAGTTCGGGAAAATTACGGGACTTGAATAGGATGTTAATGATGAGGTTAGTAATCCTCTAATGTGATTTGAACAGGATTGGGAGTCCCGGTGATAGTGGTGTGGCCCGGGAAGGCCTATGGCACGCGTATCGAGGCGCTCGGTTAAACGGTCTGTGAGTGGACATTGGTTTCATAAATTCGATGCATGCATAACTGTTTTATGATTGTTATAATTATGATTAAATGATTTACTTTGGATATCGGTGAATTTAAAATGATTTCACGTATTTCGAGGTGAATTACGTATTCGCACGTAAACCGAGGTTTTCTGAATTTGCACCGATTTCCATAAATATGGTTGGATATGATTTCATGAAACGGTTACGAACTTAAATAATGTAAAATCGGGCCAGGGGCCCAGTTAACTTGTGAAATCGGGTCAGGGGCCCAGTTGATTTCTACATGTGATTGCGGGTCGGGGACCCTAAAATGGAATTGAATAAATGTTTCCTGGTTTACATTTTATATATGTTCACATGCTGGAATCTATAAATGGTTTTGATGATGTTTCGATCATGGCACGTTTTACGGTTTTGGGCATGAGACCCGTTTGATGAAATGTAACGATCGGTTCGGATTTTACCTATGTATACCTATATGTTTTGCATGTGGATATCGATAAAATGTATTTAGTACTGCACTGTATAGATCCTTCCATATGATACTGTCTCCTCCGGATGAGGTACCCCGGAGAGGTCACGGACGTCTAGTACGTCCAGCGTCTATGACGCTAAGCAACGGGGTTGCTGTACCCGAACGGGGTTCGGGGATTGAACTCGAAAATTGAGACCCGAGTGGCACGCGTAGCCTTGTGATTGTGACCTTATTGACGTCAGGGACGTCAGACATCAGGGATGTCGGATTGGAGTGTATAGTTCAGTGGCTAAAATTATGGTTATGGTTTATATTATATGCCTTATGGTTCATATTACTGGATTGATGAAATAACTCTTGGATTGACTTTTGGAAATTGAAACGATGCTTTGGTTTCCGGGCTAAGGCCCTAATGGTTATTTCTAAATAAATGTGTGATCATTGGTTTTTGGCGCATGCATATGGTTTTACTGAGGGGCATAAATGTCTTATAAATGTTTTAAACAGACTTGTTTATTTTCGTCCACTCACAGCTTTTGTTTTCTATGCCCTTCAGGTTGATTCCGGATGCGACTGCAGCAGAGACTTGAGCATCGCACACCTCCTCCATCGATCCTTACGCACTCTGGAAGCCCGTTTGGGCAAAGGCAATCGGTTATCCCTTGTCTGACGCCTCTTGTCAGACGGGAGCACGTCACATACCATGGTAATCCCGGGGGGATTGGGATGGGTCGTGTCAACATACCTCCTCTGGATCCTGGCGTACTCTGAAGTTCGAGTGGGCTAAGGTTGGAATTTCCCTTGTCACACACTCCGTGTCAAACGAGATCAGGAGCGTCCCGCGTTAATCCCAGGGGGATTAGGACGGGTCCTGACACTCATATTATGTTTTAAGGTCCTAAGGGTAATTATGGAACTTTGGTTTAGTTGTTAGACGGGAGCAAGACCCTGCTAGATTATCAAATTGATTTTAGGAAGGGTCATGTCATCTGTAATATTCCGAAACTAGGCCTACACGTCATCGTGGCCCTGGAAACTACCCTATGCACCACCAAGCACCACCAAGCGGCCATCCCACACGCTCTTCACGCGCCAAACAAATACCAGTCATACGTGTGAACAGTCTTTGTGAAATATTATATTGCTTAGACTAACAGAATATTCTGACAGAATCAAAATATTCCATTGTATTTAACAACATTAGAGTTGTAACATCCCGACCCGAAAGTTTCGGAGGTATTGGGAAATTAGCAAGGCTAATCGAGATTAGTCGAGGTTAAATGACGATTTTTCCCATAGACGGGGAAAATGTTGACTTTTGACCTGAGAGGTTATTTACACTTTGACCGATATCCATTGTGTAGATCGAGAGATTGCGATTACATAGATAGGCGGCACGTCGAATTTGGACGACGTATGATTATTTTACAGGTCTAGAACGGTTTGGTCGAATTTATAGTTGCACGACTATCGAGAGAGTTATTTTGAATTGTTTACTAGTGGGTACAAAAATATCTCAGTTTGGAGTCACTCATCCTATTGACCCATTTCCCTACACCATAATGCATCTCACTCTCTCATTTTCCTACATTCACCCGAAACCACCATTTCCCCTTCTCCATGGTTTCAGCAGCTGGTGCTGCTGGGGAGATAGACAAAGAGAAAGGTTTTGAGTGGCTGGGAGAGGGTGGACGGCGGAGGAAGGATTGGACCATGTCGACTCGCTGGAGAACCAGAAAAACCAGGTCACCCGTGAGTTTCAAAAATATACTTTTGGTTTGGACGTATGGAAATCGATTATGATGCCTGGGTTATGTTCCACGAGTTTGGACGAACTCACAGGGACAAAAATGAAGGAAAACGAACATTAGACCATCCCGGGGTTATTTGTGCCAAATTGTAATTCAGATATTTGATATTTATAACATTATTCTTTAAGAATCACTCTTATTATTTTCGAAATTTTTGACAAAAACTAAAATTTAATTTTTTAAATAAAAATCAAACTTGAAATTTTCAGTCACAATCAAAGGCCTACTCGGTAGCATTCATTTTTAGCTTCTTGATGAACAAACATAATAATGTTTCCTTGTGTAAGGCAGCCCTCCGTGAAGGGGGTTCCACAACATGTGATCGACCTGACTGACGTATATCAGGTTACTTTTCCAACTTCAAATTATTGTAATAATAGTAAAAGAATAATAGACAGCAAATATCATTTACTGGAGTTCATATCTGTAACACTAAAGTATTATACAGACCAAAGGAACATACGTACAACTGAACTGAGCAATAAAATTCAAAGGTACCAAAAATAAAGTAACTAACTAGAGAAACGCGGTAAATAACAAGTAGCAGCAGCAGCAGCATCAACTGACTGATAGTGAAACAGAATCACGGCTGTCCATCATCACCATGGACATCATCAAGGTCTAGATCTAGGCCGTCCACGGCTTTCATTAAGACGATTGATCAGGTACAGCGCGTTACTCGTAACCCTAGCCGCATTTGTAATCTTACGCTTCATATCCGCCTTCGCCTTCACCTGAATCTCCTGAAACCCATCGAGACACGTGCCATCATCCGTGAGGGCCGCACTGACCCACGTCTGCGCGTTGCTCATCTGAAACCGAAATGTTTCCTCGTGGAGGTGCTCCAACTCGGCCAGCGTCTGGGTCAACTCGTCCACCGACTCGGATATCAGGTCCACGCAGTCGCTGAACGCTGACCGCTCTCGTTTGGCAGCTCCTTGGCCACTGGAGAGCTGGCTGAGGTAGTCGGAGACGCGGCGAGCGCGGGAGAGGCTGACGCTGACGGCCGCCTGGGCGAGATCGCGAGGGGTCTTGGCGGGGCCCGCGTAATTGGCGAGAGTGTGGATGCAGAGGCTGGGGTAGCTGGCGTGGCTACATGACGAACGGACGAGATGTGAGGAGGATGAATTGGTTGGGCTGTTACGTGGGCCGTATTTCCGTGAGGTGGCGGAGTATGGTAAGGACAGGATGAGGAGCGGTAGCAGAAGCAGAGCGAGAACAAGACGCATCGTTTTAGTGTGAACTGGCCGTTCAGGGATGAAGATCTGGGGGTATGGAGGGTGGAAGAGTGAAGAGTGAAGAGTGAAGAGTGTGGGTGGGTGCGTAATATGATGGGTGTATTAATTAATTGGTGGTTGCAAGATTCATTGGTGCGTAGTGCGCGGTGCGTCGAAGGTAGTGTGGGGGTGCGTTTTATAGAGCGGTGCGCATAGCAATTTCTGTATTTAAATAGGAATAACATCCCCTTTTGTCAGAAATGCTAATCTTTGAAAATATTATAATATCTCACTTCGCTAAACAATTAGCATCGTTTTTTAATTTTATGTAAATGTGGAACAATCGGTCATTTTTCATAAATATTTTTGAATATATTATCAAAATTTTATTAGTTTTATTAAATTTTAATATTATAGTATATTGTCTCTAAATGTGAAATAATGGTCCTTTTTCGTAAATATATTGAACATTTTTTTATTAACAATACAAATATATATGTCATTTCATGTAATTTTTTTACCATAAAATATTTAAATAATTATTGGAATGATTATTATTGCACGTTTGAATAAAGTTTGAGAACCACGTATTTTTATGTTAACGTTTAGATCAAATGGTTAATCAATTTGAAGTAAAATTCAAGAACATTAGTAACCATTTCATGAAAAAAAATTTATTAAAATTCATGAGCGATCTAATTTCATTGCCAAAAATTGGAAGTAGCATAATTCATTTTGTGTGGATCCACATTTTGATTTTAGTAAGCACACGAGTCATTTTAGTAATTATTAATCTACAGAGTACTCAACGAATATGTACGGAATTTAAAAATTACTCATACCTAAAATACATATGAAAACACCAATTACGTATAAACTATCTCCCAAATTGAAAAACTCAGTAGATACTTTTGATAGACGAAAGGGAAGTAGGCGGTTGTTCGAATTAATATTACATGTTAGTAACAACATGAAATATTATGAATCAAAATAATAACAATATTCATTTTGAAATTTGAACTCAAATCATAGTATACATCATGTCTCTATAACATCTTTTTGTTTGTGTTATTGCGTGTATGGTCTCTAATTGCCAATTTACGAGCCTACATTTGTAGCTATTTTTGCCAAAATGTCGGGGACATGGCAAGGGCTCAAAATAAATACAGCACAAGCTATGAGCCTATCATTGACCAAATATGCAAACTTGTATTTATGAACCAGCAACCAAATGTGCCGACTATGAGATGAGCCATCCCAATGTCTGTTTTCTTTTTTTGTTACACTACAAATTAAAATGTGTTAATAAGCAAGAGTTCGAGTTGAAAAAACTCGTTAAAATATAAATTATTTCAGTTTATAATGTTATAATTTAAATTTGACCTGTTATGAAAATCGTCGGACGGCAAAATTTATCCAGGAGCGCATTTACAAAAATAGATATATGAGTTTAGTATAAAAATTAACCTTGGATAATTAGGTTGACCCTTCGATTTATTCATGCAGGTTTTTATACGTGGAATTTGAGATTTATCATGACGAATGATGATTTGATGTTTAAATGCGAAGTCATGAGATGATATTTGACAAGAAGGCAACGATCGACAAGAGCGCCATCCCTAACAAATAACAACAATCCCATTCCCGTTGTTTTATTGTGTTTTTGTGACGCTGTGGTTTAATGACGAATTCGTTTTTATACTTATGCCCCGTTTTAACATCAAATCCAAAATAAAATAAAAAACCAGATTAAGTTAGAAATAGCTGAATTAGCATTGTGAAAAACGTGATTGATTAGTTGACAAAAACATATTTGTATTTATTTTTTTATGAAAAAATAATTTTTACTAACTAATTTTTTTTTTTTAAAAAAATAGACCATTGCGATTCTCATAAAAAAAATTGTTCTAATTTTGAAATGACATATATACACCAAAAGGACCATAAGCTAGAGTTTTGTTAGATACACCATATTGTAATGTATACTGACTACTTTAGTGGATTAGAATAATTTTTCCCTTACTAACCAAATTATATCTGATTATTCCCAATTTCTTGATCAAGAAAATGTAATTAAAATATTAAAGCTTTGGACAAGCATAACTTCATCATAAAATGTCCAATTGACTTAATTCTTGAACCATTGAACTCATAAGACAAGACAACATAGTTTTCATATTGACCATATTTCCATATTTCAGCCAACGCGCCTGCACGCGCTGGGGATGTAACAACCCGTCCCGGGAATTGGGATAAGTAGAGTGATTAAGGTGTGATTAGTAAGGTTAATCAAGGGTTAGGTGGTCCCGAGGGGTCCGGGAACTTAGAATGACGATTTTGCCCCTGGGTCGGGCAGAAATGTTGACGTTTATTTCGGGTGGTCAAATGGGAGTTGACCGGTGATCAGGACGTAGTTGAGGACGTTACGAATCCGTAGGCAGGGGGCACGCCCGATTCCGACATCCGAGGAGGAAGTTGTGATGTTCGGAATGTTGAGGGCATAACCGTAATTTGGCGAAATTAGGGGGGAAACGTTGACTTTTTATACGAACGGGTTTTGGTAAGTTGACCTAAGACCGTTAGATAGATCTCGTCGTCCCGAGTTCGATGACAGGCGGCACGTATTCATCGGACGTACGATGTGGGAGTTACAGGTCTAGAAAGGTAGTGGCAAAGTTGTAATTTTGGGTAAAACAGAAGGGCATTTTGGTCTTTTGTGCTCTGGGGTGTGTGCAACAGATAAGGACAGATGAAGGGTTGAGATTGAGCCACATGTGAGATGAAGGGTAGGATGGTGACACGTGCTAAAGGTGGAGTGGTTTCTGGGGGGTTCCGGTATGTGCACGGTCCAATTATTTGGGTGCAACCGTGCAAGTGTGAGTTTTCTTCGACCCAGATAGAAACAGAGTGAGGCGGTGAGGAAAATTGGAAGGTGATCGTGGATGTTGATGAGTTCTGGTGAGTGAAGAGTGATCAGAAGGAGGTTGAGAGATGCTGGGGTGGTGTTGAGAAGGTTAGAAGTGTGCAGGTGGTGTGTGAGTGAGTTGAGAGCCACGGGAACTTCAGAGAAAAACAGAGAGGAACTGAGGGAGCTGGTGGTGCTGTGGCCGTGTGTAAGTGTGATTGACCTCGAGAGGAGGCTGAGGCGACGTTGTGGATTCCAGGAACCGCGGCGGCGAGCACGGTGGTGGACGGTTGCAGGTAATCCCTCATCCTTGTAAACTTGCCCTGTTTTCCCGTCGAGTTTTGAATCGAAAGTCGTGAGTCTAGGGGTTGAATCGTTGGGTCTATAGTGGTTTAGGGGATTTAGTTGAGTCCTAGGAACCGTCTGGTTGTGTTGCCGTGACGAGAGGTGCACGGTGGTGGTTGGCGCGACGGAGGGACTCTGTGTGCCCTGTTTTTCCGTTTTGTTTCAATCCAAGAGTCGTGATCCCAGGGACTGAGTCGAAGGTTTAGAAGAGTTGGATTAGGTTCAGTGAGGTCCTAGGAAGAGTCTGGGACAGTCACCGTGACGGGGGGTGACCGGAGTGGCTGGATCGTGAAACAGGGGAGTTCAGGCCGTCTGGTTCGAGCTTGAGTCGACGGTGTAGGGGCCGTGTCGAGTTCTAAGGAGGAGGGGGATGGATAGCTTAAGGTTGGACGATGAAGATGGTGAAGAAAGGAGGTGAAATGGTGGCCGGACGGTGGAGAACAGGTCTCGCCGGTCCGAGTTGCAGGCTCCTGTTGCGAACCGGGTTGGCTCGAGGTTGACGGTGGCACTGTAGCAGGCGCGTGAGGGCCACGCGCAGCCACTTTGGGCGGCGCGTGGGGGCGCGTGCGGCGGTTCTGGGAGAAACGGTCAACATAGTTTTTGGTCTAGGAGTTGTTGTGAGTTCGATGGAGTTGGTTTCGGGTCAATCGGAAGTCGTTTGAGTTGAGTTCCGCGAGGGTGAAAGTTTAGGGTCCCGGGTTCTTATGGTTAGGATTCGGGGAATTTTGAGGGAATTTAGGTGAACCTTCGTAGACGTGCTAGTAACGTAATTTGGCGGTGTTTGACAGGATCGGGATTTCCCGAGGAAGCCGAGGAACGGGCTGGACGTTCGGGACGCGAGTAGGGCTCAGTACTGTGAGTGGACCCTTTTCTTAAACTCGAGCATGCATAACTGTTTTACATACGTATTTTATGGTTTTTCAATCATGATTTTGTGTTTATTGAATGTGAAGTGATGATTTTATGTGTTTGCACGTTTTTCGAGAAAAATGTGGTTTTGGAAAATAAAGATACGGTTTTCGGGCCTTCAAAGGATAAATGATTTCAATGATTGTAAAGGGATTTTGGAGCATGATTTCGATGATCAAGTTTCGATTTTAGAATCGGATTTCACTAATCGGAATTTGGTTTTAAGATTGGAAAGTGGACTCCGGATTTGGGTTCGGAATGACGGTTCTAGATGCCGGGAGAGCATCGGACCAGTGATTTCGGATTCGGGTTTGGATGAGGATTTGGTAAATGGTTTTTAAATGGTTTTGGGATTGGATTTGCTGGATCTGGATATTGGGTTTAAAGACCCGGATATATGTGACGGGGGACCGGCCGGATTGGGTTTAAAGACCCGGATTGAGTTTAAAGACTCGGGAGTTTAAAGACTCGGATATATATTGATTTTCCCCCGTAGGCCTTGAGTTTAAAGACTCGGATATGATTAAGGCCTGGATTGAGTTTAAAGACTCGGGAGTTTAAAGACTCGGATAGATCCAGCAGGTTTGATCGAGAAAATGATGATTTGGTGGTTATGGTTTATGATACAGTTTTCTGATACTCATGTGTGGTTTCTTATGGTATTTTATAGTGTTTCTGTTTCTTATGATGTTTATAATGATTATTTTATAAATGTGTTTATAACTGTTGGTTATGCATGTGGTTTCAAAACGGAGGGTTTAACTCGGTTTTCTTATAAATGGTTTTTAAACTTTTGTATTTTCTGGTCCACTCACATTTTCTGTTTTAATTGCCCTCCAGGTTGTGGAGCTAGCACGGGGTCTTGACGTCGAGGCAGAGTCTGAGGCATAGAAGTGACGTGAGGGTTCCCAGAGTAGAGTAAAGGCTTCCGTGTGCGTGTAGTTATCGGTTTTATTTTCTTTGTATGTTCGTACTATGTTCGGTAAATGCTACCTTCGGGACTTTGTGTCTAATTACTCCTGCGTTTGACTGGTTAGAATGTGAGTGAGTTTTACTTGAGTTTTGCGTCGGGGAGTCAGACGGGAGCGGGATTTACCTCGGGTTTCGGGGTGAAACCGGGGTGGGTCCTGACAGGGGAAGTCAGAAATTGCCTCTGCGCGTGGGCCTCACACGCATGCGCAGAGGTCGTCTCTAACCTCCCATGGATCCTATTTCGGGTCTTCTTGACCCGCGATCGTGACCCGATTTTATCTCCCAATTTCCACGTCCATTTTTCATATTTTAAACATCTAACCGAATCTAGAGAATCATAGGGAGGGATATATGAGATCAAAAGCTAGAAAACGTACCTCAAACGAATACTCCAAGTTCATGGCATGTCGGCCATGGCTTCCCACACTTACTGCGAGCATTCCATGTCAGGACCCGACCCTCCTCTGTCAGGTCCCGATTCATCTAGCACGATATTATCCGCTTTTGGGCCTCCTTGCCTTTGCCCTCACGGTTTTGTTTTCGGGAGCTCACGATGCAACTTCCCAGGGGGTCACCCATCATGGAATTGCACCAGTCTCAACTCGCTTAACTTTGGGGTTCCAATCCCCTCCAAAGCCACTGAGCTCCCAAAAGGCCTCGTTTAGATCAGAGTTGCGTAGCGGCCCACTCTATTTAACACGATATTGTCCCCTCTGGGCAGGGCGCACCATCACACCCGCAGGGTTTTGTTCCAGGGAGCTCACGGTGCAACTTCTCAGTGGGTCACCCATCATGAGATTGCACCAGCCTCCACTCGCTTAACTTTGGAGTTCCCCCGGAATCCAAAGCCAGTGAGCTCCCAGAAGGCCTCGTGCTAGATAGGTGTGTGCCTACACCTTTAAGGCACACCACCATCCTCTCCTAGACCATTCCCCCCTCGCAGGAATGCGCGATTGTTCACCGTTCCCTCCAGGACACGGGTCTTACAATCCACCCCCCTTAGGGCCCAGCGTCCTCGCTGGCACACTTCCCGTTGGAGGCTCATTAGTGAGCCCAATTCCTACTGGGCACAGATGATTAGAAGCAGATACTATCCTGACACTTGTTTTTTGAAGGCTAATCGGGGGGGCCCGAGCGTCATGGGGCTGGGCGAGTATTCTAGAAGGGAGAGACCTCATCCTTAAGGGGGCCCAATGGCAAGTCCTAGATGGCAACACCGTCAAGTTTTGGACCGATAATTGGGTCATTGGCATCCCAAACCTCCAGTCTGTTAACTCTGTGCCGGAGGAAGCGAACCTTGAGGCTTCGGTGGCGGATTTTATCGATAGCCAATCCAGGGACTGGGTCAGATCTAAGCTGAGTGGTGTCCTAAATCATGAATGTGTGCAGTTAATTTCCACCATGCTGCTTAGTGATTTGCAGGGGGGATCGCCTTATTTGGCCGTTTACTGCTGATGGATACTATTCGGTGAAGTCTGGCTACCACTGGTTGAGAAAATTGGCTCCTCCCCCATCCACGAATCGCCCCTCTTCTTCCTACATAATCCCAGAGGATACTTGGAAATTATAGTGGAGCCTGGTTACCCCTCCAAAGGTCCGAAACTTTATTTGGAGGACGATTCGTGGCTGCATCCTGACCAAGGACGCCCTCTTTCGCCGACACTTAGGGCCTTCCCCTCTGTGCCCTGTTTGCTCGGAGCATCCTGAGTCTGTGGAGCACCTTCTTCTACAATGCAATGGTGCGAGAAGTGTTTGGTTTGGCTGCTCCTTGGGGTATTGTGTTAGCCTTCTCAATATCTCCACTTTTGAATCCTGGTTTTTAAATATTGTAGCTCCTCTACCTAGCTGGAATGCAGAGAGACCGAGAATTTTGGCTATGATTGCGTGTTATTGTTGGGCCATTTGGAAGGAACGTTGCAACGTCTCTTTCGAGGGATGCCCTTTTAACCCCTGGGGAGTTATTGAGATCGAGAGATCCCTTCAAGCGGACTACTGGGGGGCGACTGTCCTAGCCCCCTCTACCAGAAAGGCTGATGTTGAGATTGACTGCCCTCATTTGGGTTGGACACCCCCCCCCCCCTCGACGAAACACTGTGAAAATCAACACTGATGCCTCCTGGTTAGCCTCCTCTTCAAGGGCTGGTCTGGGCGTTGTTGTGAGAAATGCGGCTGGTGTTTTCCTTGCTGGAAGTTGCTCAATCAAGGATGTGGGTTCTGCCATAGTGGCGGAAGCTTGGGCCATGCTGGATGGCGTTGAATTGGCTGTCCATCAGGGGTACAATAATGTGGTTTTTGAGTCTGACTCGTCAGAGCTGGTCAGGGCGGTTCGGGGCTCGATACAGAAGGGCCGGTGGGAGATATCCTATCCTTCGTCTGATTAAGTCAGCCATGGAAAAGTTTAATTCAGTGGAGGTTGCTTGGATTCCTCGTTCTGCAAATTCGGCAGCTGATGCCTTTGCTTCACATGCTCAACGATTGATTCGTCGGGAGGTCTGGCTTGACCGTCCCCCATCTTCCCTAGTGTATGTGTTATCCCTTGATAGCCTGCCTTGTCCTCCGCCAGATGGAGACTGCTAGTACCCTCTATGGGCGTAGTCGTTTTGTTCTTCTGCTGTTTGTTTGATCTTGTCCTGTGTTGTTGTTTTTTCTTGTTTGTTTCCTTTCTGCTCTCTGAGCTCAGACAAAAAAAAAACATATATCTCGCAGTTTAAAATATATTATATTTAATGAATTACTCAATAAATCTCACAATTTAATTTACATTGAATTTAATAAATTATTCAATTAAATCTCACAAAATAAATTGAACACATGTTTTTTCATACAAGATTACAATTAAGGCGCGCGCTGGGTTTCCATAGCATGATCAAAATTTAGCACAATATTTTTGTGACATCAATAATGATGTCTTCACAAGATGGAACAATCACGGATTCATTGTTCAAGGTTTAATTTTGATGTAATGATCATCCATCACTTGTATTATAATTATTTCCATACAGCTTTTGTTAAGGAGCTAGATTCATCATAACTACAAGAATTATTCATGGCCAGCTATGTGCCTTTCAAACCATTTGCTCTCTCGATTGGTGGCCTACACACCCCAAATATGTACACTTTTTTGGTGCGGTTGGGGCATTATGAGCTTGATGTCCTATACATCAATATCACATGCATGCCACAATTCCTCTATTTTTGATGCCTTATGCTTACCAGTCAGTGTCATTGTATTGATTGAATTTTATTATGGATAATTGTTTGGAAGGAGATTGAGGATAATTAATATTCAAGTGTTGACTAAGAATTGGTAATTTTTTTGGGATCATGATCATTAGTTGAAGTAAATGATTTGAGATAAGGATTTTCTGGTGTGATTAATTAATTAACTTTATAAGAAATCTTAAACGAATGTTGCTTCCTCAGCCTTTCGAAAGGCAAACTGGCCTGGGCCCCTGGCCTGGCCTTTTATATAATTGCATGTCTAATTAAGTCAGATAAATGATACAGAAACAGTGTTGTTAATTGTCTCCATTTTACCACAGAGGATGATGGTCTAGTGGCAAGGGCTTCCTCATGAGAGGTTTGGTAGGTGGAGGTCTTATAATCGAATTCCACTGGTTTTTGTTTGCTACTTCTTTGGTGAAGTTAAGATGGCACGTCGGTCGGCGTCCGTCTTATTATAGATGGCATAGCTATTCTATTATCACGAATAGCTGTGACTGAATGCAGATTTTTTTTTTTTCTAAGTGTATAAGGCGATAGAGGCAAAAAAACTAATAATAAAAATTGTCTCCATTCTGTACTCTTTGGTACCAAACACCAATAACAACTCCCACATCGATCTTAAATAATATCAATCATCAACAGTTTCTCCTTTCTATCCTCCAAAGAACCCTGGCTACTTGATAACATCTATTTTATGATATGAGTCTTCGTTGGGCCACTCAAAATCTCAAAAATTTGTATGTATACCAATCGTCTCAAGACCCCCAAAAAAATGATCTTATAAACAACTACATATCATCGTCTCGACACTCAATACTCAAGATTCAAGACTTTTGAAAAATTATCTTATAATAAAATGAAAATAAAAGTAATTGGCTATGTGCTCGTCATCATCTCGACACTACTCAAGACTAGCTAGGGCTTAAAAATCATGATGTGGTCGAGTGTATATCATCGACTTCATCCATACTCAAGACTCGTACGAACCGTTCGCTACGAGCTAAGATTGGATTTTACAACAACGTTCAACATGCATGCTCGAATTTAATGGAGAAAAGAGCTCACTGGAGAACAAAAATGCAAGGATTTTGCATTCATTAATCTGCGGATTAATCATGTTTAATTAATCCAAGGAAATATATTTACAATTTCTTCCAACCTTAAATCCCAACAACTATCTTAATTATTACATGAACAAACACCTTTAGCAAACACTACACCAGCTAGATCACCACCGAATCACCTACCAAACGACACAGCATTTTGCGTTTGATGACTCCCCAGCTCTACAACCATCCCATAATCTAACGACGTTGCCGTTAAGCTCCGTCAAGTCCTGGTGCCTGTACCAACCCATCTCCCCTCTTCTCAACCTCAGAACACCCTCCCACCACTCCCCGCCGCCCACAGCCGCCACGTTATCATCGCCACCGCTCATCTCGGTTTCCTCCTCCACCGCCACCTTATCGCCGCTGTCGTCCTCGAAATACAGCGCAAACTTGAAGCCTTTTGTCTTTACTCTACCATCTCCAAACTTACAAGGCAGAGGCATGGGAGCTGGAACAGAGCTCGGCGGCTGCTCCGTCGCTTCGGATGGCTTAATCTCCGGAGCCGGCGTTGACCCATTTGAGCTAAGGTCGTAATTGGAAGGTGGCGGGTGCAATTTCGGGAAAGAAGAGTCGACGCTCCTGGATGCGGCTCCGGTAGCAGCACTGGCGCCTCTGGGTCTGAGCCTCCAGAAACTAACAGCGGCCGTCAATACGGCGACCCAAGTCCATAAATTGTTCACGACGGTGAGCAATCCGAAGCTCACGTAATTGAAAGCAAGAGCTTCAAGAGGAGAATCCAACACGTTCATGTTGATTGAAAATTGAAATCGGGCTGGGTCTTAATCTCTGCTTTTGTTTAAGGTTTTTTTGTGTGTGCTCTACCTTTCTGGTGCACTTGTGGTGGTGAATGGTGATGCATACGAGGTGAGGTGATGCGGTGATGCTGGATTTATTGGGGGAGGAGAGAACGGGCGAGATGGAACGTGAGCCGTTCAATGTCCACTTGCGATCTGATTAAGAGAGATGCCGAGAATCGAGAGCTAAGATGCGAATTGCTAAAGGAGATGCCAATTTCTTATACCGTATCTTTTTCACCTTCATCTTGATTATGTGTTTTATTGACACGTGTCAGACCAGTAACCAAGCGTCGCCTTTCGTTCCGTCAAATCCACAACCCCATTTCTGACCACTAGCTAGTACGATGATCTAGAACGCGATGGAAATTTGTAGAGTAAAATTATGCATGTGGTTCATATATTTTCACCGTCCGCTCAATTTCATCCTTTGAATTTTGTGTCTTAGTCCATTATTTATTCCATTTACTCAAACTTATCATTTTATTTTCATCCAACATAATATTCATTAAAAGTTTTTGTGTAGAAACAAATCATTTATTTGATTTCATGGTTAGAAGAAAAAAATAAACGCATGACGAACTGACGAGAAAGCGAGAAAGCAAATGTGAATTTTTATTTTATTTATTTATTTTGATATATAAATATGATAATTTAAATTTTACAAATTCAAATAAATGTAAAAACTAAAAGGATAATTGAGTAACCTAAGCCACATTTGCCATTATTATTACGAGTTTGTTTTAAAGCCAACGACACCACCAATTACCAAATGCCAATTTAATAATAATCGATCACTTATTTGATATACGCTGCATAGTAGGATGTCTTTTTCGAATCATTATTTTGGGTCACATTATTCTTAGTTTGTTGCACTACATTATTGTACTATCAAGTTACTAATATTTTAGTACGTATCTATTATAAATTTAAGTAGATCCTATTAAATTGAACTAGACTCATGTATTTGCGTACGGGTGCATACATTAATTATTTTTAATTTAAATTATTATTTATAATGTTTTAAAAATAAGGAGAAATGAAATAAATTTTAAAAAAAAATGAATGTTTGTGTAACTCCCCACTTCTCCACTAAAATGTTTACTTTTTAATTTTTTTAATTTAAATATATAATTTTATTATTTATTCTTATGTATTAAATGTAAATATTATTAATCGATATATGTATTTTTGTTGGAAAACTTTAATGAATTCTTTTTATGCTCTTGACTTTATAATAATAGATATCATATAATATTTTACGCATTTTAAAATTATTATAAAATAATATGTTTTTATTATAATATATCATCTGAGATTATATAGAAAATAACTTATAAATAAAATTCGTTCAAAATAATAAAATTAGAATAAATAATTTTGTTAACTTTTTTTTGTGTGTGTGTGTGTATGTCTAATTTAACGTTAATCACTTCATCTTGCTTCACGACTTTTATCACCAGCGGCGGCTTGGGTAGATTGAGGGGTCGTAGCTTATGATTAGAGTTAGAGCTAGAGTTAGCGCTAACATTAGGTGGATGTGGGAGGGCTGCTTCTTATAATACTAATTAAAATAGTTACTTGTCTTCATATATAAAGATGCACGTGTATGAGGAGTTGAATACATACAGAAATATACCAAACTTCCACAGTATCAGAGCAACTGATCTAGGTGACTCCACAAAACTTAGCATTTCTTATTTTCAAACCAATACATCACGAGTGAAGGAAAATCATCAGAGGCAGTGCCAATTACATCTGAACCTCTAACCCTTCACTATTGAAACTCACCACGATTTGTCTTGGTCTCAAATCTCATAGAAGGACACAACTATGGACAATGGAGCCACTATTTGCGTATTGTTCTTAGCACAAAGAACAAACTCGAATTCATCAATGGGTCTGTCAAAACTCCTGCAACAACAGACGCAAAATACTGCATGTGGCAGCGGTGCAATGACATGGTGTTGTCATGGGTCCTGCAATCTTTACACACCAAGATAGCTGGTAGTGTCCTTTACTACAAAACTGCATCTGCAGTACTTCTCCCAGGAAATGATTCAAGAATCTATCCAATCAAATAACAAATTGCTGAGCACAGATAAGGGTAGTAATTAATTTCCATCTACTACACAAAATTGAAAGCTCTAGCAATCATTCTCCATCAACTACACAAAATTGGAGGCTTTGTGTGATGAACTATCCCCTTACCGAGAGCCTTTTTAATGTCACTGCGAAGGGCTGAAGATGCTTCTCGAGAAAGAAGAAAAAAAGAAGGTGATGCAATTTCTAATGAGACTGAACGACTCATAGCCAACGGTTCGAGGATCAATTTTGACGATGTGTCCCTTAACTGATACACGCAAGGTTGACAGGCTAACTCTCCAACATGAGAGACAATTGGAGGTGATGAACCAGCGAGATAGCTTAGCCATGTCTCACACGATACATTACATACTAGTCATTTCTTAGCCATAAGACCATCATAAGCTTGCAGAAGCTTGAAGTGCACATACTTTGATATGAAGGCCATCTCAAAGTTCGTTGCCTCTACAACATAGGGTTTCCAGTTGGGCATAAATGGCACACGAAAAATGTCAAGCCCAGAAACCAATGGTCCAGCCCATCTACATACAACGCTAAAGGCACTCAGCCATTGGGTCAAATCCCAAAAGCACACAATGCTAAAACCACGCAACATGCCAAATTATCCACTCATGAAGGCCCAACCTTCACCACTAAGGAATACAATGAACTAGTTGCCCTACTTCGAAATAAGAAAGGCAACGGTTAGCCACCCGCACAAGCCGCAGGTATAATTAAACCCTGTAACATACACAATTTGATCCATATTCACCATTTTATTGGATTATCGATAGGGGGCTACATATCACATCTCACATTTTTCTCGCGCATATAATCAAATTGAGACAGGCCATGAATGACAGAACACATCATTAATCCCCCTGCTCCCCATATGACCAGGGCTACAACCCAGGGCCCACAGTTGAAGGGCCCAAATTTTTTTTTAAACCTATGTATATATGTGTTAAAAAAAAAGGAAGTTACTGATTGTACTTCTTAATGAAAAGGGAAGTCAATCAATCACAATCAGTCTCTATATACTCAATCTCAAGAAACGTAAAGAGTAAGAAAGTCTTTATTAATTGTACAATATAATATAAAATAAATAAACAAATTATGGAATAAATCAAAACAGACTTTTTCAGCCACAAAACAGACTTCTCAGTTCATAACACAATGCAAACATTTTTTTTGGGTGATTCTCCTCTTCTCTGAACTCAAGTAATTTTTTTTTTCGGTGATTCTCCTTTTCTCCTCTTCTCCAAAATAAATCATCCACAAGTTAGACTAGTGCCTTTCTTTGAAGGTAATTTTTTTTTTATATATAGATACATATAGAATGTTGATATATAAATTTTGTAAATTGTAATACATATCTTTGTTAACTTTTTCTTATTTATTATTTGATTCAATAGAAAACTTGGTTGGGATTCTTGTTCTTTATACTTGGAAGTTTCCAGTGGAAGAAAATAAGCTCAAAATCCCGGTTTTATTGTTCTTTGTTAATTAGTTTTATTGTTTTTTTATTGTGTTGTGTTTATTATAAAAATTAAAAAATGTTTCCTAAGAAACAACTTTCCGGAAATCTCAAGAGACAAAGAAAGAAAAAAGAAGAAGAAATTGCTCAAAGTTTAAGAGGGTCTTTGAATAAATATTTTGTTAAACAAACCAATGCTTCACTTGAAAATTTAGATGAAGATTTACCAAATGAATATGAACAACCAATTCAATTGGAAGAATTAGTAGAAAATGAGAATGATGTCAATGAAGAAATTGGTGATCTTGATGAAAATGAAAATACTGATGAACCTTTCCTTTATGAAAATGAAAATACTGATGAACCTTGCCATGAAAATAAATGTCAAGAAACAAGATTTGATTTGAACATTTATAATCCACGAGTTTGGGATAATCTTGATGCAAAAATGAGAGATTTACTTGTAGAAAAAGGTCCCCTAAGAGAAACTAATCTCAAATTCCCCATGGACGAACACAATAGACATTTTTTCTTCAAATTATTATCTTCGTACGTTACCAAATGGGGAAACTAAGGATCGAAAATGGCTAGTGTACTCAAAGGAGTTGGATAAAGTGTTTTGTTTTTGTTGTAAGTTGTTTAAAACAATGAATTCTAGAAGTCAGTTAACTAGTGAAGGAATTAGAGATTGAAAACATCTTGGTGAGAAGCTTAAACAACATGAAGGCAGTATTGAACACCTCACTAACTTGAGGTCTTGTGTTGAATTGCAAATTAGATTGAAAACAAATCAAACAATTGATACCGAATTACAAGAGCTAATCAAGAAAGATACACTACACTGGAAAAATATTATTGTCCGAATCATCGCTGTTGTGAAATGTCTTGCTATACATAATTTGGCTTTTCGTGGAACAAATGAAAAAATTTATGAAGATAGTAATGGTAACTTTTTAGGCCTACTTGAAATGATTGCAGAGTTTGATCAAGTAATGCAACACCATTTTCGACTCATTCAAGATAAGAAGATTCATTATCATTATCTTAGCCATAAAATTCAAAATGAGTTGATAGCTATTTTAGCATCAAATGTTAAACATGCAATCATTGAAAAAATAAATACGGCTAAATATTTTTCAGTCATTCTTGATTGTACTCCTGATGCAAATCACAAAGAACAAATGACTTTAATATTGAGGTGTGTAGATGTGTCAAGTACTTCAATAAATATAGAAGAATACTTTTTAGAGTTTCTAAATGTGGAAGATACATCTGGATTAGGAATTTTTAAAGAATTGCAAAATGTAATTGAGTCCCTTACACTTAATATTGATGATGTGAGGGGACAAGGTTATGATAATGGCTCTAATATGAAAGGAAAAATCTAGGTGTACAAAAAAGATTACTTGATATAAATCCTAGAGCATTTTACATGCCATGTGGTTCTCATTGTCTCAACTTAATAGTATGTAATATGGCCAACTCACGTGTTAAAGCAAAATATTTTTTTGGAGCATGTCAATGCATATATACAGTATTCTCTAATTCAACAAAGCGATGAAATGTGTTACTTGATTACATAGATGGTTTGACTTTGAAATCATTGTCAGCTACACGTTGGGAAAGTCACATTTAAAGTGTCAAAGCAATAAAATCTCAAGCTTCCCAAATCAGAGAAGCTTTATTTAAATTAACAGAAATTAGTGAAGATGCCAAATTGAGTAGGGATGCTCAAAGTTTAGCATCAGGAGAGCTTTCAAGTTTTGAATTTATATTAAGTTTGGTTATTTGGCATGACATTTTGCATAAGATTAACTTAGTTAGTAAAAAGTTACAATCTGAAGACATGCGTCTTGATGCGGCTGTAAGACAATTAGAAGGACTTGTTTTATTTTTTGAAAACTATAGAATAAATGAGTTTATTTCTGCCATGATTGATGCTAAAGAAATTTACCTTGATATGGGAATTGAGCTTGTATTTCCAAAAAAACGTCAAGTTTGTAGAAAAAGGCATTTTGATGAGGTTTCCAATAGTGATAGGGAACAACAATCAGCTGAAAAATCCTTTAGAACTGATTATTTTCTTGTTATAGTGGATATTACTCTTGGTGAATTGAAGAGTAGGTTTGAACAATTGCGTTGTTTTGAATCTATTTTTGGGTTCTTATTTGATGCTGCAAAGTTGACTTCGTTTGATGATAATGAATTGAAAAGTTTTTGTGTGAATCTTGAAAATGCTTTAAAACATGGTGATGTTTCTGATGTTGATGCAAGAGAATTATTTTCAGAATTACAGGTGTTGCAAGTGATGTTACCAAAAGAAGCATATGAAACAGATAAACCATGGACATCCATTAAAATTCTTGAGTTTGTAAAGAGTGTGGATATGTTTCCTAATGTAATGGTTTCTTATAGGATATTATTGACTATACCTGTGACTGTGGCATCTGCTGAAAGAAGTTTTTCTAAATTAAAATTATTGAAATCTTACTTGCGGACCACCATGAGTCAAGATAGGCTAAATGGATTAGCGATATTATGCATTGAAAAGGATATGTTAGAAAACATTAAATATGATAGCATAATTGATGATTTTGCATCTAAAAGTGCATCAAGAAGACATTTTGACAGGACCCGTCCCAACTGGACGTCAAAAACCGTACCTGGTCCTGCTCCCGTCTGACAAGTCAACTAAAGGTCCGAAACTCCCCTTCAGTGCTTGCCAGACAAGGGATGTTTGCGCGGATTTCTGCTGCTGTCACTACCTCACGATCAGTCCCGAACGTCGTACCACGGCCTGGAGGGTCACAAAACAGAAATGGTGTGAGTGGACAAAAATGACCTCTTATAAAAACATTTATCAAAATACAATCTTACCCTCCAGTTTTCACAAACTTGCATGCATATCGTAAAACATGAGTGACCGATAAAATTAAAACATATTTTCCCATGGTCCATAAAACTCATGTTCACCAAATCAGTTCATGTTATAAAACATCAAATCCCGGCTCTCGGGCCAAAACATGTGAAAACATAATCACCTGGCCACAAGGACCAAAAACCCGTACTCAATACCAGTACATCATCACAGTCAATACCAATCAGCATTACTTACCAGTGCACAATAAATATATCAATCCAATCAATCCGCACTACTCACGAGTGCATAAAATATCACCAATCACATCTGCACTACTCACAAGTGCACAATCAATCAAACTGTACTACTCACAAGTGCTGCACTACGCGTAGGCCAATATCCAGTCACTCTCTCGGGAATAAACACCTCTGGGTTCAACCTCCTCGGGCTCAGTCACCTCTGGGCGAACACATCCCCAGGATCAGACACCTCCGAGTGGTACATCCAGGCTCAGTATCATCCGAGAAGCTGACTACCATAGGATCAACTCCCGATCCTACAATCACATCCCCCAAGCTCCGGTCGTCTGGGTAATCCCCCCAAGCACCGACCGTCTGGGAATATCACAATCGCAATGAAAACCATCCCGGGAATTACATCCCAAAACATTTCAATCAAATCTTGACTTCATACCAAGTCAAGGTCATTCTCAACTGGGTCTCAAGCCCAAAATACCTTTTACACATAAACCGTTAAAATCACATTTAAATCAATAGAATAATCCGGAAATCATGATTGACTCACCAACCAAGTCAAAACATCAGTTTAGAAATCATTTAGACTCCGGGCCTAGCCCAAAACATCATTTGCACGTACCTCGTAAAACGTGCCCGAAAGACTGATTAAAATAATCATAAAATCACAAAAATCATTAATTTCATCAAATTCACAAGTGACTCCAAAACCGAGTCAAAATCACTATTCACTTGGGTTATCATGCCCAACATATCATTATCACGCAAATCCTTGCGTTGCAACCTCCGTTGCCATTTTCACACAAATCCACAAAATTGACCCTCGACTCATTCCCGAGTCACCACATCATCTTTCAATCCATGACTCACTAATCCGAGTCCAAACATTATTTTTACCAAATTTCGTAATTTCTCGAAAATCGCCCAAAATAATAATATAATAATCATAAAACCGAGAAATTACCGGATTGAAACACAAATCATGCCCAAGCATATAAAATCATATAATAAGGCATTAGAAATCATATATGCATGCATCACGGTTAGAAAACAAAGTCTACTCACACACACCGTCCAAAACGGTCCGTTTCCGAGCTGCACGTTTTTCCGTAAAATCTGGAAATCACAACTCCTGTCCAAAATCATTATAGAGGGTTACTAACATCTCAAAATACAACATATAATTTTCCCCAATTTTTCCGGGATTTAAATACGTATTTTTAACGTAATACAAAACTTCGGATACGCGGAACATTATCGAAACAATATCCGATTTCACCGAAATCAACGTCAAAATGTTCGTTACACTGAGAGGATCAAAAGTCATGTTGACCTCACCTTGAGACTAGGCCGGACGCGCCCCCACGCGCCGCCGTGAGTGGCTGCGCGTGAAATCCACGCGCCTGCTACAGTGTCACCGTCCCAACCCGTTTGTCTGTAAAACGGGCCATTTAACCCGCGAGGCGACCCGGTTTGTTTTCTGTCAATTCGACATTGATTCCACCAATTGAACATTCAGTCAGTTTCGATTCAAGTCTAATTAGGGTTCTGTGGACTTAATTACAAGCAACATTACCTCTAACCTCACGATCACAGATGATCAATCGAAGAACATCCGTCCACTGTTCATCCTTCGAAAACCATCAAAGCTTCTTGATTTCGTTCAATTGATTCACCAGTAAGCTTCAATGGACTCAGGTAGGTATTTTCCCCAACTCAATTGCATCAATTCGTGGCTCAAACGCCACGACTCAAACTCGAACATCCGTACACTGTGCATCCATGGAGCTTCATCAATCTCCAGTGTTTTCCTTCAATTGATGAACCCAGAAGCATCGTGGGATCTTCAGGAACACAATCCCCACATCAATTTCGTCAATCAAAGCCTCAATTCCCTCGACTCAACCTCGAGATTTCTGAAAGTTTCCTCCCTCAGTTCTACCTCAATTCGACCTCAATTCCACTTAGTTCCTTCTACAAAATGGATCGTAGTAATCCCAGAAGACAGAAACTGAACCCAATTTCGATCAACAAGGCTCAATTCATCCAATTTGATTTTTCCTCCCAAAAACCCAATTTCGAATTCCTAGTTTTTAGCCACTCTCAACCTCCCGTGTTTACCCAGTTGAGTTAGTCTCAACAAACACTCGATTTTGCCCTCAAAACCAGTTAGGAATGGCAGCAAACACTCTCCAATTCTGCTGCTCAATGCTCACGGGTAAGAAGAACAAAGAAGGAGAAAATTAAGGAGAAAATGGAGGAAATGATGAAGGATAAATGATGATGTTGTAATGATGGTGTTGGGAGGGAAACATGGACCAGATTTCAGGGGATGGGTGACACTTGTCACTCATCCGAATGTGTACAGTCACCGGGTACTGTTCATATTAAAATATTATTTTAATCCCGGTTCGTTCGGTTAATCGAGCCCGATTCCGTGACCATAACTTCGTCGTCGAATCTCCGATTTCGGCATGCCGCCTGTCGTTGGATTCGTATCGACGAGACCTACGTAACGGTCCTTGGCCCTCGTCCATCGGACCTCCCGATCAAAAAGTCAACATTTGGCCCCTAATATGCCAAATTACCAAAATACCCCTCAACTTTCGAACATCATAACTTTCACCTCGAATGTCGGAATCGAACGTGCCACCTGTCTATGAACTCGTAACGTCCCGAACTACGTCACAGTCATCGGCCAAAGTCCATTTGACCGCCCGAACTAAAAGTCAACATTTTGCCCACGCTAGGGGCAAAACGGTCATTTTGCACGTTTCGTCCGATTTCACTCAACTAATCCCCGATTAGTCATTCTAAATCATGATTAATTAATATTCAATCCCGATATTCGGGACGGGTCATTACAACCTTCCCTCCTTAAAGAATTTCGTCCCCGAAATTCCAACTACTTGTATTCCACATCTACCTCGTGGAAAACAAATGGGCCTCACAACACGTGTACACCTGTACACCCACTAGCCAATGCAGAACTCGTCTGCACTCAGACGTCACATCACGGATGCACGTCGTACTGACCACACTCGACCACCCCGAGTGAAAATGAATCACCAGAAATTGGCAATGTCGTCACTAAGCTGACTCCTTCAGCCTGACGGCCCCACGTAATCACTAATGTGCCCTGACATCCGCTCTCATAGAGAGTCACCAAAACTCACTTGTCAGTCCATGCTAACACCACAAGCCAAACTGTCACCACCAAGCTTTACCACCCTAGTAAAGCGCCAATCAGTAACAAATCAGTGACAACACATCAAACCACCACGTCCGTCAATGTAGCACAAGATCAACAACACGATCTCCCCTCGCAGGGCAAACTCAATCCTGCGACAAATATCAACAGCAGTATCCACAACTGTCACCCCCTCAGCGATCCCAGATGCTGGTAAGGTCACGACAAGGTAACATTTCGCCGCAAAGCAACTTGCGGTCACACTAACCACCAACTCACTCATCCTGAGTATATGCATACCGTCATCACACTCAAACAGACGGTGTAACTGGAACACATTGAACACCAGCATAGCAGTGATCACACAACTCAACACTAGAGTTATACTAGCCAACCATGGCTCAGAGCACCTGCTCAAACAATCACTGCAATCATCAGAATCAATCTGCCCAGTGCATCGTGTTCAATGTCCAGTTCACGTTCACAACCCATCCAATGGTATCAGGATTAAGCCGACTACTAACACGTTCACCAACGTACTACTGGTATAATCCGTATATCGTCACCCGACACCACAAGTCTGCAAAGTATCGTACCCCAAACCATAAACAAGGTACATACATCTATCTAGTGACAAGACTACAACCACCTAGGTCATAGCCAAACATGTTCAAATAATGGAGTCCATTTGCCCAAACCAGCAAGAGACAAATCGAAACTCCACCCATCAACTAGTTCCAATTCCAAATTCGAATCCGCAATTTCGTAAGAAATCCCGAATCCGAACCCATACATCACATTTTTAATTCATGTCCAAATCCGAATCCGAAATCATTATTCCGTAAGCTAGCATTTGGAATAATCATTCCGCACCCAAATCCAGTATTCCACTTTCAAGTTCTAAAATCGAATCCTGAATCGTCACCCAGAAATTCGATTCCAAAACCCGAAATCTCGTTCACGTCCACTCGGACACACCAAAACCGAACCTATCGGTTACCCATTTATTATACTCGGTTGACTTCATAAGGAAGCCAATCCAACAACTACACGGTTAAGGTTGACAAAATTCGATCACTTCAGAAACCTACTCACTCGTGTAATATACCACAAAGGGCCCCACTTCGAAAAGAAGTTCAGTCCCGTCATTTACGATTCACATACCGGAGTAAGAGTGACAAACTCTCTACCCAACTGGATCATCAGGATTACGGTCCAGATCCATCACGACGTCAGCTGACCATGAACATCACGATCCTAGATCGTCACAATGCCCAATGTCCACGACATCACAAACCCGGTCCACCTAGGATCCACACGGTTAACTACTAGGAACCATAAGGTCTGACACCCTCATCTAATTCGCGTACTGTCACAACGTTTGACAACTAACGCCCACAATTAGAAAGTTCAGTCAACGACGAGACATGCCGCGACTGTGGGTTCTCACTGATTACCTCATATCCACCCTTGCCATCCCACCTAGGGAAAACCAAGGATGATCCCAAACGATAACACCAATAGTCATCCCCGGGTCAAGTTTATTCTGGGCCCAACACGCCCATCTACAAACCAAACTGTGAACAAAAACAACCATCCGGACCCACACTAGTCCGACACACCCAAAACACATGATACAATATTACAACACAAATGGACAATACAAACCATTTACAAGGTATCACGAAAACATGTATCAATACGATTATTCCGACCTACGGTCAAGTCGATCGGGGCAGTTCCTTCGTAAATGTCCAAGTTTCCTACAAAAGTGACAAGTGGCAGTGCTGAGGCGACTTGCCCCACCACGCCGCTTACTTATCGACTGGGTTGAAGTTCCACCCGTATGAATGCCCACCGAGGATTGCGACACAAGAGTATGAAGGCTAACTCGTTTCGTTGTATCCTGACTCATCTGTTCAGTATCCTGACGCTCTCGGCGTCGTCCAGCGCCCAAAGATTGTTCTGGCACAGGTAAAATAGTAGCCTCCACTCGGATAGCAGCATCCGATAATTCCCTCAGAGTAGAATACGAGCCAACAGTTACAGCACCTCGTAACTCATTCCTCAATCCCTGCTCAAACCTTCGACACTTATCCTCCTCTGTAGCCACATACAGAGGAGCGAAACTAGATAAGTGCAAAAATTGTTGTTCATAATCGACCACTGACCGATTCCCTTGCTGCAATTGGAGAAACTCAACCTCCTTAGCGTTCCGAAATGAGCGAGGATAAAACTGATCCAAAAATCGCTCTCGGAATGCATCCCATGCCAAGGTGCGGGCATCCCAGCCAGTCAACTGTAAACTATGCCACCACCTATAAGCATAGCCATCCAAGAGAAAAGTGGCTAAGGGTACCATGTCCTCCAGGGGACATATCATAACCTCAAAAATCCTCTCCAATCGTGTAAGCCAATCTTCGGCACCATCCGGTCCCGAATCACCACGAAACACAGTGGCTCCCAACCGTCGAGCTCGCTCAATATCTGGGCCTTTACTAACACTACTCTCGCCCCTCCCATCTTCAGACCGTGTACGGGACGCACGACTCGGAGGCATGACGTATCAACAGAAATCAAGAACCAAATGCTCTGATACCAATTTGACAGGACCCGTCCCAACTGGACGTCAAAAACCGTACCTGGTCCTGCTCCCGTCTGACAAGTCAACTAAAGGTCCGAAACTCCCCTTCAGTGCTTGCCAGACAAGGGATGTTTGCGCGGATTTCTGCTGCTGTCACTACCTCACGATCAGTCCCGAACGTCGTACCACGGCCTGGAGGGTCACAAAACAGAAATGGTGTGAGTGGACAAAAATGACCTCTTATAAAAACATTTATCAAAATACAATCTTACCCTCCAGTTTTCACAAACTTGCATGCATATCGTAAAACATGAGTGACCGATAAAATTAAAACATATTTTCCCATGGTCCATAAAACTCATGTTCACCAAATCAGTTCATGTTATAAAACATCAAATCCCGGCTCTCGGGCCAAAACATGTGAAAACATAATCACCTGGCCACAAGGACCAAAAACCCGTACTCAATACCAGTACATCATCACAGTCAATACCAATCAGCATTACTTACCAGTGCACAATAAATATATCAATCCAATCAATCCGCACTACTCACGAGTGCATAAAATATCACCAATCACATCTGCACTACTCACAAGTGCACAATCAATCAAACTGTACTACTCACAAGTGCTGCACTACGCGTAGGCCAATATCCAGTCACTCTCTCGGGAATAAACACCTCTGGGTTCAACCTCCTCGGGCTCAGTCACCTCTGGGCGAACACATCCCCAGGATCAGACACCTCCGAGTGGTACATCCAGGCTCAGTATCATCCGAGAAGCTGACTACCATAGGATCAACTCCCGATCCTACAATCACATCCCCCAAGCTCCGGTCGTCTGGGTAATCCCCCCAAGCACCGACCGTCTGGGAATATCACAATCGCAATGAAAACCATCCCGGGAATTACATCCCAAAACATTTCAATCAAATCTTGACTTCATACCAAGTCAAGGTCATTCTCAACTGGGTCTCAAGCCCAAAATACCTTTTACACATAAACCGTTAAAATCACATTTAAATCAATAGAATAATCCGGAAATCATGATTGACTCACCAACCAAGTCAAAACATCAGTTTAGAAATCATTTAGACTCCGGGCCTAGCCCAAAACATCATTTGCACGTACCTCGTAAAACGTGCCCGAAAGACTGATTAAAATAATCATAAAATCACAAAAATCATTAATTTCATCAAATTCACAAGTGACTCCAAAACCGAGTCAAAATCACTATTCACTTGGGTTATCATGCCCAACATATCATTATCACGCAAATCCTTGCGTTGCAACCTCCGTTGCCATTTTCACACAAATCCACAAAATTGACCCTCGACTCATTCCCGAGTCACCACATCATCTTTCAATCCATGACTCACTAATCCGAGTCCAAACATTATTTTTACCAAATTTCGTAATTTCTCGAAAATCGCCCAAAATAATAATATAATAATCATAAAACCGAGAAATTACCGGATTGAAACACAAATCATGCCCAAGCATATAAAATCATATAATAAGGCATTAGAAATCATATATGCATGCATCACGGTTAGAAAACAAAGTCTACTCACACACACCGTCCAAAACGGTCCGTTTCCGAGCTGCACGTTTTTCCGTAAAATCTGGAAATCACAACTCCTGTCCAAAATCATTATAGAGGGTTACTAACATCTCAAAATACAACATATAATTTTCCCCAATTTTTCCGGGATTTAAATACGTATTTTTAACGTAATACAAAACTTCGGATACGCGGAACATTATCGAAACAATATCCGATTTCACCGAAATCAACGTCAAAATGTTCGTTACACTGAGAGGATCAAAAGTCATGTTGACCTCACCTTGAGACTAGGCCGGACGCGCCCCCACGCGCCGCCGTGAGTGGCTGCGCGTGAAATCCACGCGCCTGCTACAGTGTCACCGTCCCAACCCGTTTGTCTGTAAAACGGGCCATTTAACCCGCGAGGCGACCCGGTTTGTTTTCTGTCAATTCGACATTGATTCCACCAATTGAACATTCAGTCAGTTTCGATTCAAGTCTAATTAGGGTTCTGTGGACTTAATTACAAGCAACATTACCTCTAACCTCACGATCACAGATGATCAATCGAAGAACATCCGTCCACTGTTCATCCTTCGAAAACCATCAAAGCTTCTTGATTTCGTTCAATTGATTCACCAGTAAGCTTCAATGGACTCAGGTAGGTATTTTCCCCAACTCAATTGCATCAATTCGTGGCTCAAACGCCACGACTCAAACTCGAACATCCGTACACTGTGCATCCATGGAGCTTCATCAATCTCCAGTGTTTTCCTTCAATTGATGAACCCAGAAGCATCGTGGGATCTTCAGGAACACAATCCCCACATCAATTTCGTCAATCAAAGCCTCAATTCCCTCGACTCAACCTCGAGATTTCTGAAAGTTTCCTCCCTCAGTTCTACCTCAATTCGACCTCAATTCCACTTAGTTCCTTCTACAAAATGGATCGTAGTAATCCCAGAAGACAGAAACTGAACCCAATTTCGATCAACAAGGCTCAATTCATCCAATTTGATTTTTCCTCCCAAAAACCCAATTTCGAATTCCTAGTTTTTAGCCACTCTCAACCTCCCGTGTTTACCCAGTTGAGTTAGTCTCAACAAACACTCGATTTTGCCCTCAAAACCAGTTAGGAATGGCAGCAAACACTCTCCAATTCTGCTGCTCAATGCTCACGGGTAAGAAGAACAAAGAAGGAGAAAATTAAGGAGAAAATGGAGGAAATGATGAAGGATAAATGATGATGTTGTAATGATGGTGTTGGGAGGGAAACATGGACCAGATTTCAGGGGATGGGTGACACTTGTCACTCATCCGAATGTGTACAGTCACCGGGTACTGTTCATATTAAAATATTATTTTAATCCCGGTTCGTTCGGTTAATCGAGCCCGATTCCGTGACCATAACTTCGTCGTCGAATCTCCGATTTCGGCATGCCGCCTGTCGTTGGATTCGTATCGACGAGACCTACGTAACGGTCCTTGGCCCTCGTCCATCGGACCTCCCGATCAAAAAGTCAACATTTGGCCCCTAATATGCCAAATTACCAAAATACCCCTCAACTTTCGAACATCATAACTTTCACCTCGAATGTCGGAATCGAACGTGCCACCTGTCTATGAACTCGTAACGTCCCGAACTACGTCACAGTCATCGGCCAAAGTCCATTTGACCGCCCGAACTAAAAGTCAACATTTTGCCCACGCTAGGGGCAAAACGGTCATTTTGCACGTTTCGTCCGATTTCACTCAACTAATCCCCGATTAGTCATTCTAAATCATGATTAATTAATATTCAATCCCGATATTCGGGACGGGTCATTACACATTTTAAATGATGTTTTGTGGTTCAGATTTCATTGCTATTTTTATTTTGTAGGTACATGTGATGATTATTTGCTTCGATTAGTTGTGGAGGATGAAAAGAAGATTGATCAAATCAAGAAATGCTTACGGAGATTCGGGAGGAAGCATGTAGACTCAAATATGTAGTTTTCATTTTCTAATGCAATGTTTACAATCCGGGGTACTTTTTTTCCTTCGCTTTGGGTTTTCTCCCATTGGGTTTTCCCCAAACAAGGTTTTAATGAGGCCCCAAAGTGTTCTTCCTTATCTTTTGTAAATTCTTATAATTTAATAAAATAAATTAGTTGTATAAAGGGGCACACTTGAGAAAATTTGCCCAGAGCCTTAGAAAACCCAGGACCGGCTCTGCGTATGACACCATGTGTCAGATCAGGGATAAAATTGTAACACACTTGGTGTGATGACCCGTCCCAAATTAGCGGGATTAATTCAGATTTAATAACGGATTAGAAAGGCTAATCGGAGATTAGACGAGGATTAGCGGACGTTCGGGCGAAATGACGATTTTGCCCCTAGAATGGGCAAATCGTTGACTTTTTATTCAAGCGGTCATATGGACTTTGGCCGATGACTGTGACGTAGTTTGTGACGTCACAAGTTCATAAACAGGTGGCACGCTCGATTCCGACGTCCGAGGAAAAAGTTATGACGTTCGGAAATTCAAGGGCATTTTAGTAATTTGGGCCAAAAGTTGACTTTTGACCCAGAAGGTCCGATGGACGAGGACCAAAGACCATTACGTAGATTGGGACGATACGAATCCGTAGACAGACGGTACGTCGAATTCGAACGTTCGACGGCGAAGTTACGGTTCACGGAAGTTCCGGGGGTACTATTCATGATAACACGTTTTACGAGACAAAAAGGGGAGTTTTGTCTTTTGTGGGCCCAATTACTTTTCAGCAATCAATGGATGAGTGACAAGTGTCAAGTGTCAAGTGTCACTCATCCACTGGCCACCATCCCTCCATTCACGCATCTTCCATCATCGATCGATCATTCATCTTCTTGTTCCCAAACAACCTAAACCGATCTCCCTTCCACCCCAAATCCAAACCTTCAACCCTTATGACCCTGACTGAGAACTATTAGAGTGAAGGGTGGCTGGTGATGCTGAGGACGGTGGCAGGGGCGGCTGGGCCGCCGTGCATGGCCGAGAAAGGGTGAGCACTCGGTTTAGCCATTTTTCCTTCAAATTTCGATTTCTTCATTATGGTTGCTTTTGGATGGTTTGGTTGATTTAAATAGGTTACTTAGGGAGTTTTAAGAAGGTTTGTATGGTGGTTGGGTGGCTGTGGAAGCCATGGGAGGTTTTGGGAACCTTGAACCGTGAGGTTCATTTTGGAACTTTGGGTTTTGGACGGTTTTAATTAGTTTTAGGGATTGGTTTTGATAGGAATTGAGAAAATAGGAAGTTTAGGATCGAAAAGGAGAAGATTGGATGAAAAATGAGGGAGTAGGTGGGCTGGATCGGTCACGCCGGTCCAGTTGGACCGGACTGCACAGTCGAACCGGCCAGACCGGTCTGTCGCAGGGAAGAAGATGAACAGTACCCTGGCGCATGAGGCCCACGTGCAGGGCCTATTTTGGGCGCTTGAGGGTGCGTGTCCAATCTTTTGGGGGTGGTTCCAACATGTAAAATCATCTATTCGATGTAACGAACATTTTGGGACTGGTTTCGTGTCAATCGGACATCGTTTCGATATAGTTCGGGTTGTCCGAAGGTTTAGGTTCGAGTTTAAAATAGTTAGAAATTCCAAAAAATTATGGGACTTTAGTGAGGGGTTATTTAAGTAGTTAGTAACCCTCTAAATGAATTTGGACAGGTTCGGGAATCCCGGAGGCAACAATTGACCCAGGAGACGGTTATGGCATGCGTATCGAGGCGCGACTTCTGACGGTCTGTGAGTGGACCCTTCTTTCGAAATTGATGCATGCATAAGTGTTTTATAACTATTTTAATATATGTTTTGTGTTTCCATGAGTGCAATTGTTTGTGGTAGTCTAGGATTTATGTATTTGCACGTATTTCGAGATTTACGGTTTTATACGATGCTTATACGTGCTAGGTTTTCAATGAGGGTTTCATAAATTGGTTTTGGATTGGAAAATATGAAATCGGGCACGAGACCCATTCGATTTACGAATTCTCGGACTTGGAGTCTATTTGAATTAACAAGGAATCGGACCTAGGGTCCAATTAAGCCATACGATCGGACCGAGGGTCCAGTTGATTTACGATTCGGGTTTGAGGCCCAGTTAGTGGTACTATTGGGCTTGATGCCCCGTTGATTTATGATGTCGGGCCTGAGACCCATTTAGTTGTGATATCGGGCTTAAGACCCCGTTAGTTGTGCAATCGGACTTGAGGTCATATTGCTTTATGGTTTCGGGCTTAGGGCCCAATTGGTTGTGATATCGGGCTTGAGACCCAGTTCAGTTTGTGAAATGAGAATTTGGGCATGAGACCCTGTTGAACTGAGGATTTAGGCCGAGGCATGTGAAAGTGATTTGAATCGGATTCAAGGAATCCTGTTGAGATGAATCGGGCATGAGACCCAGTTGAAAAGTGATTTGAGAAAGAAGGAAAAGAATTGAAAATGTGAATGAACCCTCCATATTGATTATATGGTCTCCTCAAGCGTCGACCTGGAGAGTCACGATCCACAGACCAAAGTGGGTATCCCCATAGGGATCCCGTTCCAGGAGTGGTGGTTACTTATATTGATGTGGTCCTAGACCAGATTCCGGAGAGACATATGGACTAGATCCAGAGAGAGAGCTCGGACTAGATCCAGAGATTGAGCCTCCCAGATAGAGATTCCTGGGAGAAGACTCGGAGTGAGACCCCGAGTAGTGTGCACACTAGATAGATTGATGTCATCGTGACTATATCGGGGATGTGTTCCCTAGGGGCTGTGTGCCCCGAGTTGGCATCTTCTTCGGAAATGCCTAGGATGGGTTATACGTACGAGTACGTATGAGATTTTACAGAAAGTGATTTGGGGGCGGAGACCCCGTATTTTATGATTTAGAAAGCGATTTGGGGCGGAGACCCCGTATTCGATGTTTTAGAAATGATTTGGGGGCGGAGACTCCGTACTTGATGTTTTGGTATTTCACTGAGAACGGATTTGGGCTGAGTTCCCACAGGTATTGTTTTGTGGTTTTGAATTGTGATTTCGGGTCAGGGACCCAAATGGATCTATGGTTCATGACGGTTTATGGATCTATGATTTCGGGTTAGCAACCCTTCCTCAATGTCTAATATCCAACATCCATATGATAATCACGATATCAATGCAATGCGTGCGACTCAGGATTAACACGTCTGAGTATACACCCGGGATCTACGACGTCCAGGTAATGTCCATATTTGACACTCCTGAGCCTGAACCTCCCCTCAGAGCTACTCATATTCAGGCAGTGTAATCGTGACTCGAGTTGTAGGGCAACCTGGGTCATCCGACCCACGGCTTACACCAATTTGAATAAGTGATACAAGTAGGATTACATATTGCACAAATAGAAACCAATCACATAGGGTCTCAGCCCAAATCAAATCTCATAAATCATCTCAATAGGGCTTTTACCCGAAACATGACTTTTAAATACACATGGACTCACACTCGGAGTCGTATGAAAAAAAACCAAACCATAAAACAAATATATGGACATAATATCAGTACTCAAAACATGAGCAACCCATCCTCAATATCCAATATCCAACATCCATACGATAGTCACGATATTAATGCAATACGTGCGACTCAGGAATAACACGTCCGAGTATACAACCAGGATTTACGACGTCCGGGTGATGACATTCCCAGGATCTACAACGTCCGGGTAATGCATGTCCATATCTGACACTCCTGAGCCTGAGTTTCCCTTTGGAGCTACTCATATTCAGACAATGTAATCGTGACCTGAGTTGCAGAGCATCCGGGGTCATCTGACCCATGGCTTATATATTATTTAATTGAATTTAATTAGCCTTAATTACAATATGCACAAATAGGATTACATATTGAACAAATAGAAATAAAAAAGAAGAGCGAGACAAAAGTTAAACTTAAAACTGCTGTAACATTCTATGTAACGACCCGTCCCGAATTCCGGGATTAGATTAGTGACTAATCTTGATTAGTGAGGTTAATCGGTGATTAATAAGGCGGAATCGGACAAAATGTGCAAAATGACCGTTTTGCCCCTAGTCGTGGGCAAAATGTTGACTTTTTGATTGGGCGGTCAAATGGACTTTGACCGATGATCGTGACGTAGTTCGGGACGTCACGAGTTCATAGACAGGTGGCACGTTCGATTCCGACATCCGAGGAAGAAGTTATGACGTTCGGAAGTTTAGGGGTATTTTGGTAATTTCGAGTAATAGGGGCAAAATGTTGACTTTTTGACCGGGAGGTCCGATGGACGAGGGCCAAGGACCGTTACGTAGGTCTCGTCGATACGAATTCAATGACAGACGGCATGCCGAAATCAGAGTTCCGACGACGAAGTTATGGTCACGGGAACGAATTAACGAACCGAGGCTTCGATTAAAATAATATTAAAATAAGGAATAGTGACCGTTGACTGTGCACACCTGGATGAGTGACAAGTGTCACCCATCCCTTGTTTTAGGGCCTAAAACCAGCTCCCTGTTTTCCTCTAAACACCATCATCAACTCTAATCATATTGTCCTTCATCATTTTCCTTCATTTTCTTTGCATTTTCTTCCTACCGTGAACAAGCATGAACTGAGTGATGAGAGAATTGAGTTCCCCTCCACAACTGAGTCTGAGAGGGTGAAATTGAGAGGTTTAAGGACTGTTTTTAGCTGAGAAAATCACGAGAGACAGAGAGAAGGAATCGGGAACCGAAATCGAATTTTGAGAAAATTGGGGGGAAAATTCAAATGTCGAGTGATGGGCTCTGAGGATCAAAATTGAGCTCACTTCGAGCTTTCTAGGAGTGCCACAATCAGAATCATCAAAAGAACGAAGGGAATTGGCCACCAATTCACTCTGAACGGACTTGGTAACAGAGGAAGAAAGTCGAGGTTGAGTCGTGATCATTGAGTGATCAAACGATGTAATTGATGTGGGGAAACAGTTCCTCATGGTCCATTGATGCTTCTGGGTGAATCAATTGGAAGAAACCAGTTGAAATTGACGGAATTCGATAAAGGAACAGTGACGGGTGTTCTTCATTGTTCATCGTGGAATCGATAGATTTTAGGTAAGGTTTTGTGTAATCAACGTTACAGACCTTTAATTGGACTTAAAACGAAGCTAACTGAATGTTCAATTGAATGAATTGGTGTCGAATTGATAGGAAACGAATCGGGTTATCTCGCGGGCCAACATGATCCGTTTACTAGACAAACGGGTTGGGACGATGACACTGTAGCAGGCGCGTGACGGGGCATGGGCACGAATCTCAAGGTGAGGTCAACATGACTTCTGTCTTATTTAATGTAACGAACATTTTGGAATTGGTTTCGTGTCGATCGGACACCGTCTCAATATTGTTCGGGACGTCCGAAGGTTTTAAATCAAGTTTACAAATAGTTAAAATTTCGGAAAAATTACGGGACTTTAATAGGATGTTAATGAAGAGGTTAGTGACCCTCTAATGTGATTTGGACAAGATTGGGAGTCCCGATGATAGTGGTGTGGCTCGGGAAGGCCTATGACTCGCGTATCGAGGCGTATCGTTAAACGGTCTGTGAGTGGACTTTGGTTTTATAAATCCTATGCATGCTTAACTGTGTTATATGTTTTAATACGTGATTTCTATGATGGTGATTGTGAGTATTGATTTCAGGTATGTTGCACGTATTTCGAGGTGTTTTTCATATTTCACGTATATCGAGGTTAACGATTTTATTGTGGTTTTACGTGCTTGTGGTTTAATGAATAATATGATAAAACGGTTTTGAAATTGGAAAGATGAAATCGGGCTAAGACCCATTTGAGTTATGTTATCGGGCCAGGGGCCCAGTTGATTTACGAATTCGGGCCGTGGGCCCAGTTGGTTTACAAAGTTGGGCCGTGGGCCCAGTGGTTTACAAAATCGGGCATGAGGCCCAGTTGGTATTTAATAAATCTGTTTTCCATATACCATCTTGATACGAGGATATATGATGGTCTCATCCAGATGTCTGGGACACTGGGGAAGTCACGGTGCATTATCTACGAGGGGTCATTGTACGGAACTACCAGACCGTATTGTGACTCAGGAGCAGGATTGCTATGATTGACGTCTAGGACGTCAGACATCTGTGATGTCAAAGATATGGACCCGGTGAGACCCCGGGCAGCACGCGTCGCTTATTATACCGTGAGATATGACGTCTGGGACGTCAAGCGTCTGGGATTCTAAGCATCTGGGATGCTGGTGATGGTAATGTGGTAAATATTAATTAATGAATCTATGAAATGGCTTTTCGGTTGGATTTATGTTTATGTGGTAAAAATGGATTATTGGTTATTGAAATGGTATTTCGGGTCGGGGACCCTAAATGGTTTTGGATTTATGGATTTATGTTTATGACTTTGGGCGGTGGCCCACATGGTTTTAATATGTCTGGTAGTGGTATTCCACAGTTTTGGGCTGAGTTCCCACACTTGGTTTTAAGTTAACGGTTTTTGGGCTAAGGCCCTAATGGCTTGGTTGAACAAACGTTTTGGTTACTGGTTTTCGTGGCATGCATACGTTTTTATTGGAGGGCATAAATGTCGTATAACTGTGTTTAATGAACTTAATGATTTTCGTCCACTCACAGCTTTTATTGGTTTTAATGCCCTTCAGGTTGATCACAGATGCGACTGCAGCAGAGACTGGGACATTGCACGCCTCCTCCATCGATCCTTGCGCACTCTGGATGCCCCGTTTGGGCAGTGACTCTTGGTTATCCCTTGTCTGACACCCCTTGTTGGACGGGAGCAGGGAATATTCCACGGTAATCCCGAGGGGATTGGGATGGGTCCTATCATTCTGCAAGTCTCTTTGTGGTTGGAGCAACAGGAAAACAAATGGTGTGGCTCATGAATTAGCACAGTTTGGGGTACAAAGTGGCGGGTCTCATAGCTGGGTCGATATCGAACCATCTTGATTGTCTTCCTTTCTTGTAAGTGATTATAAGTTGTGTAATGTTTTTGAGTGGGTCTCATAGCTGGGTCGATATCGAACCATCTTGATTGTCTTCCTTTCTTGTAAATGATTATTAAGTTGTGTAATGTTTTTTGAGCATATGATACTATTTTTCTTTATAACATGTTGAAATTTCTGTCAAAATTTTAACGAGATTACATTTTTTTATTCGATATATTTCTTTATTTTATCAAACTATAAGCAAACTGAATAGGCTGAATGCGGGATATTGTAGGAATGTGGGTGTTGAATCAAAGATTAAACTCATCGCGAAAAGTCCTCACAATTCCTGCAAACAGCAAACAATTAGCTATCGTTGCTTCGATCGATTTACCCGGGGGGTTGTTCAACCAAGAACACTTCGATGCTTAAGTTAGCTTTGAGAGAGGAAAAGGATATACTTCGAAACGAAGAATCAACGTACCTTGGAAATGAAATGTGCCTTGCTATTTATAGGAAAATCTTGGGAGCCTTGGAGCGTTCTGATTGGTCGTTTGAATATTTAATTATTAAAAATATATTATTAATTAAATATACTATTTAATAATTGTAATGATGGTTCATCATGATAGTAATGACAATTATTGTATTTTAATATCAATATTAATTATCCATTATTAAGAATAACGACAATTAATTCTCGGGGAGAATATTGATATTACGGAGATTTTAACCCCATAAAATAATGTATTTAACTGGTAAATAGATTATTTAATATGCAGGTGTTCTCAAATGATCAGCGTTATTGCCAGGGGCAATTTAGTCATTTTTGGGAATTACGGGCCACGTGGCAGCTCCATAATTTTCGGATGATTTTGGGTTCCACAAATGCCCCCACATCGATTTGGAATTCAGGGAATCCGAAGGGATGTACATTGTTTGGAATCTTGTTTTACCGGGTTTACCGGTTACTGCTGAGTAGGTCCCGAGGCGCTGAATCCGCAGACAGGCGGCATGCGTCAATCAGAGGTCGGATGCGAAAGTTATGGGTCTGCGAAGGCGTGGTGTAACGACCCGTCCCGAGTATCGGAATGAAATATTAATTAATTATGATTTAGAATGACTAATCTGGGATTAGTGGAGTGAATCGGACGAAATGTGCAAAATGATCGTTTTGCCCCTAGGCGTGGGAAAAATATTGACTTTTAGTTCGGACGGTCAAATGGACTTTGACTGATGGCTATGACGTAGTTTGGAACGTCACGAGTTCATAGGCAGGTGGCACGTTCGATTCCGACATTCGAGGAAGAAGTTACGACGTTCAGAAGTCGAGGGGTATTTTGGTAAATTTGAAAGGTAATGGCAAAATGTTGACTTTTGACCCGCGAGGTTCAAAGGATGAGGGCCAAGGACCGTTACGTAGGTCGAGTTGATACGAATCCATAGACAGGTGGCATGCCGAAATCGAAGATTCGTCGACAAAGTTGTGGTCACGGGGACGAAAACGATTAACCGAACAAACTGGGATTTCGATTAAAATAATATTAAATTGTGAATAGTGACCATTGAATGTGAACACTTGGATGAGTGACAAGTGTCACCCATCCCTTGATTTAAGGACCTTTAAAATGTGCTCCATGTTTCATGGAAAACATCATCATCATGTTTTAATCCATGTTTCATGGAAAACATCATCATCATGTTTTAATCATTTTTTAATCCATCTCTAATCTTATTTAAACACCATTAATCTTCATTTTCCTTCACTTTCAATCCGTGAACAACAAAGGGTGAAATTGTTCATGAGAGTAAGTAATTGAGTGTTTGAAGAGTCTGATTTTAGGTGAGGGAAAACACAGGGACAGAAGGTGAGAAGTGAGAACCAGAATAAAAAAATTTGGAATTTTGGGGGGAAATTCGAAAACGAATTTGCGAGCTACAGGGATTCAAATTAAGACTTGATTAAGTCTCATGGGATCATTTCGAACCGATCCACATCAAAGACAAAGAGGATTGAGGTTGTACTGAGCAAGAACATAAGCTTCATTCCCTTCCCAAAATCGAGCTTGGGTTCGTGCAGTTGGAGGTAAGTAACTACGAAATTGATTATGTAAAAACGTTTATTTTACTCTCACGATGCTTTATGTGTGAATTAATTTGGAAAACAAGGACGAATTGGGTGAACCCGAACACGAAACCCGTTTAAAAGTTCATCGTGGGATTGTTGGATTTTGGTTGTAATTTAAGTAATTAAATGTACATAACCTAAATTAAGATGGTTTAGATGAAAACAGTTTAAAGAACGGAAGAAATCAAGGTCGAATTCATGGAGATTTTTCCGGGTTTGATCGCGGGTACACGACCCGTTTAACAGAGAAACGGGTTGAAGGGACGACACTGTTCACCGCGCACTGTAGCAAATCACTGTTCACCGAAGGTTTAGGTTATGTTTTAAATTAATATTTAATTCCCAAAAAATTGAGGGAATTTGATATGATACTCATAGAGTCGTTATTGACCTTTCATGATGTTTTTGGACAGGATTCGAGATTCCTGGAAAGTGTCAGAAATTACGGAAACACGTGCAGCTTAGAAAGCGAGCGGTTTGGACGGTGTGTGCGAGCATTGGTAGGCTGGCTCACATTCAATGTGACTCTTGCTAGTACCACAAAAAGCTTGCTACACGTCAAGAGTCCGTCGAAGGTGTTTAGAAGCTTTGTTGGAGCGGGTGTACAACCAGTGCCACGTGGTGGGCGGAGTTTGGCTGAACAGTCGACGGGGACTTGGCGGTGACTGAGTGCACTTGCAGACGTGACTAGTGAGCATCGGTAGGCTGGATCACATTCATTGTGACTCTTGCTAGTACCACAAATATGCTCGCTATGCGTTAAGGTGCCGAGAGGCCCATCAAACTTGCTTTGTGGGAGCGTAGCGGTTTTCGTGGCCTAAGTCCATTCCGAGGGAAAGATATGGAGTTTGAGAAGCCTCAAGACTTCATGGAGTGGAAGGCTCGCAATCAAATTCCCTTTCCAAGCGACGTTCTCGTGGAGCTTGGCGATAGTCATGCCTCTCCAGACTTAAGGATGGCCTCGCACTTCCGCATGTTTGATGAGTTGTACAACGGGTTTGGAGGTCAGCCTGATCTCAAAAAGATTGACATGGCCCTTAAAATTCCTCCAGAGTCCCGGGACATGAGCCGACTACTTTCTCCATTTAGAGTTATGAATGGCGGGAGACCTTCAGACATCCTAATCAAGGAGTGGTTGAGCGCTCCACTGCGCTTGAAAGAAACCGTTGTTCAGAAGAAGAACAATAAACAAGGACCTATTGGTTCTTTGGAGAAAAAAGCATGTCGAGCAACTTCTTTCCTAACCCAGCCGTTCTGGTCCTGCGAATGTGCCATCTTGACGCGAAGGGCTGCATAAACGGAAAGTTATGTTGTCGATGTTCTTTGGAGAAAAAAAGCATGCCGAGCAACTTCTTTCCTAATCCGACCGTTCTGGTCCCGCGAATGTGCCATCTTGACGTGAAGGGCTGCAGAAACGGAAAGTTATGTTATCGATGTGAGATTACGATAACTTAAAAAAACTTAAGGTCATAATTTCAGATCGGAAGCCAAAGTGGGCGAGTTGGAGATGAGCAGTGCAGAAAGGATGCTGATAGAAAATGAGCAAGATACCGCTCGAGATGAGTTCTCCTTGCTGCGCAGAAATTTGCATGACTCGGAAGGCTTAGATGCTTCGATGACGAAGGCTTGAATGCTTCGCAGGGCGAAGGCTCGGATGTTTCGCAAGGCGAAGGCTATGATGCTTCGCAGGGCGAAGGCTTAGGTGCTTCGCATGGTGAAGGCTTAGATGCTTTGCAGGGCCAAGGCTCGGATGCTTCGATGACGAAGTCTCGGATGCTTCGATGACGAAGGCTTAGGTGCTTCGCATGGCGAAGGCTTAGATGCTTCGCAGGGCGAAGGCTCGAATGCTTCGCAGGGCGAAGGCTTGGATGCTTCGATGATGAAGGCTTTTTACTCTAGAGAGAATAAGCTTTGAAAATTGTACATGGTGAACAAATCAATTTGTCAATCTCATTCCATTGATACTTGAATTTAGAAGACAACTTGAAAAGCAAAATTGGAAAGCTCCATAGAATTTTATCTCTCTAATGTTGACTTGCGTCTAGTTGATGCGGATCACTTTTTGTCAGGACCCACCCCGGTTTCACCCCGGAACCCGAGGTAAATCCCGCTCCCGTCTGACTCCCCGACGCAAAACTCAAGTAAAACTCACTCTAACCCAGTCAAACGCAGGAGTAATTAGACACAATGTCCCGAAGGTAGCATTTACAGAACATAGTACGAACATACAAAGAAAATAAAACTGATAACTACACGCACACGGAAGCCTTTAATCTACCCTGGGAACTCTCACGTCACTTCTATGCCTCAGACTCTGCCTCGACGTCAAGACCCCGCGCTAGCTCCACAACCTGGAGGGCAAATAAAACAGAAAATGTGAGTGGACCATAAGGTACAAAAGTTCAAAAACCATTTTATAAGAAAACCGAGTTAAACCCTCCGTTTTGAAAACACATGCATAACCAACAGTTATAAATACATTTATAAAATAATCATTATAAACATCATAAGAAACAGAAACACTATAAAAGATCATAAGAAACCATAATATGAGTATCAGAAACCGTATCCAAAAAACCATAAACATCAAATCATCATTTTCCCGATCAAACCTGCTGGACCTATCCGAGTCTTTAAACTCCCGAGTCTTTAAACTCAATCCAGGCCTTAATAATATCCGAGTCTTTAAACTCCCGAGTCTTTAAACTCAAGGCCTACGGGGGAAAATCAATATATATCCGAGTCTTTAAACTCCCGAGTCTTTAAACTCAATCCGGGTCTTTAAACCCAATCCGGCCGGTCCCCCGTCACATATATCCGGGTCTTTAAACCCAATATCCAGATCCAGCAAATCCAATCCCAAAACCATTTGAAAACCATTTACCAGATCCGCATCCAAACCCGAATCCGAAATCACTGGTCCGAAGCCCTTCCGGCGTTCAGAACCGTCATTCCGAACCCAAATCCGGAATACCACTTTGCAACCGTGCAGTGCCCGTGGGAGTGTTCTTCGACACAGAGAGAAACAGAGGGGGAGAAGCGAGAAGATTGAAGGTTGATCGAGGGTGCTGGTGAGTTTGTGACTGTGTGTGGGTGTTCAGAGAGTGAGAGGGAAGCAGGGAGGAGGTGTGGAAGTGTTGGCCGTGTGTGTGAGGGGAGTGAGGGCCACGGGAAAAACCAGAGTGCACAGGGAGGACGTGAGTGTTTTTGGGCGGTGTTGTGGCCGTGATCGATCAAGAAAGGCCAGAGGAAGTGTCCAAAGGCTGGAGGTGGACGGGGGGAGCTACTGCCTCACGGCTGAGCTCGCGACGGCGATCGGAGGACAGGTAATTTCTCATCCTTTTCTACTTGCTCTGTTTAGTCGTTGAGTTTCAAGTCGAGAATCGTGAGTCTAGAGGTCGAATCGAGGCCCATAAGCAGGTCTAGGGGGCTCAGTGGAGGTCTGGGATTCTATTGGTTCTGTTGCCGTGACGGGGAGGTACACGGCGGAGGATGACACGACAGAGGTATTCTGGTGCTCTGTTTTGGCCGTGGGTTCCAACGGCGAGTCGTGACGTTTGGGCAGGAGTCGACGGCCAAGGTGGGTCGGGTTAGACTTAGCAGAGGTCTAGGAACCGTCTGGTGTTGCCACCATGACGGGGGGTGACCGGAGTGGCTGGATCGGAAAACAGGGGAGTTTGGGGTTGTCTGGTTTCAAGTTCAGTCGACGGGCTAGGGACAGTGTCGAGGTGAACGGAGTTGGGGAATCAATAGGGAAGGACTGGACGATGAGAATGGTGAAGAGAGGGAAGGAAATAGTGCAGGCACGGCGGTGAACCGCTGACGCCGGTCTGTGTTGCAGGCGACTGTGGCGAACCGGGTTGGCTCGAGGTAGCCGATGCACTGTAGCAGCGCGTGAGGGCCACGCGCAGCCACTTTGGGCGGCGCGTGGGGGCGCGTGCGACGGCGATGGGGAAAACGATCAACAGGGTTTTTGGTCTAGGAGTTGTGGTGAGTCCATTGGAAGTGGTTTCGGGTTAATCGGACGTCGTTTGAGTTTAGTTCCGCGAGGGTGAAAGTTTAAGGTCTCGGGTTATTACGTTTTCGATTCGGGGAATTTTGAGGGCTTTTAGGTGAGTGTTCGTAGACGTGTTAGTGACGTAATTTGACGGTGTTTGACAGGATCGGGATTTCCCGAGGAAGCCGAGGAACGGGCTGGACGTTCGGGACGCGAGTAGGGCTCAGTACTGTGAGTGGACCCTTTCTCTAAACTTGAACATGCATAACTGTTTTCTATAATGGTTTTATGGTTTTAATCATGATTTTATGTTTATCGAATATGTTTGGTTGGTTATACATTATTACACGTTTTTCGAGGAAAGTGGTTTTTAGCACGTTTTACGAGAAAAGGGTGATTTTGCATATAAAGTTATGGTTTTGGGGGTTTCAAAACGTTAAATGATTTCTGATGATTATAAGTGGATTTGGAATATGATTTTGAGAATCAAGGTTTCGGTTTGAAATTGGAATTTGACAATTTGACTTTGGTTTTAACGTTGGAAAGTGGTATTCCGGATTTGGGTTCGGAATGACGGTTCTGAACGCCGGAAGGGCTTCGGACCAGTGATTTCGGATTCGGGTTTGGATGCGGATCTGGTAAATGGTTTTCAAATGGTTTTGGGATTGGATTTGCTGGATCTGGATATTGGGTTTAAAGACCCGGATATATGTGACGGGGGACCGGCCGGATTGGGTTTAAAGACCCGGATTGAGTTTAAAGACTCGGGAGTTTAAAGACTCGGATATATATTGATTTTCCCCCGTAGGCCTTGAGTTTAAAGACTCGAGAGTTTAAAGACTCGGATATTATTAAGGCCTGGATTGAGTTTAAAGACTCGGGAGTTTAAAGACTCGGATAGGTCCAGCAGGTTTGATCGGGAAAATGATGATTTGATGTTTATGGTTTTTTGGATACGGTTTCTGATACTCATATTATGGTTTCTTATGAACTTATTTTTTTACGGTTTTGCCACTAACGTTCTAGACCCGTATCTCACTGATCGTAAGTCCGATGAACACGTGCCGCCTGTCATCGAACTCAGGACGATGAGATCTACCTAACCATCCTAGGTCAACGTACCAAAACTCGATTATTCAAAAAGTCAACTTTTCCCCCTATTTTTCCAAAATTACGGTTATGCCCTCAACCTTCCGAACATCACAACTTCCTCCTCGGATGTCGGAATCGGGCGTGCTACCTGCCTAAGGATGCGTAACGTCCTCAACTACGTCCTGGTCACTGGTCAACTCCCATTTGACCACCCGAACTAAAAGTCAACATTTCTGCCCGACCTAGGGGCAAAATCGTCATTCTAGGTTCCCGGACCCCTCGGGACCACCTAACCCTTGATTACCCTCACTAATCACACCTACTAATCCCGGCTCTCGAGACGGGTTGTTACAATCTACCCACCTAAAAAGAATTTCGTCCCCGAAATTCCACAGCTAGTTCCCGACACCTAGGGTCTCCTACCCAGTAAAGAACAACCTCTCCTAGGTTTCCTGTCTATCATCTCCACCTTGGGTATTTCACTCCATCCCCAACTACTGTTACCACAGCCAACCCTAGCTATGTAACAACTACATGGTGTACGCAAGGGAAACTCTATGAACAGAAAACAAAGGTATTGTAAAATACCTCATTTCGCAATACCCGACAGAAATCATAGAGTACATCCTCGTATACAACCACCCATCTCCCTCGGCTACTATTCCGGCCACGGTCGGACTAATTTCACAAAGTCCTAAAGGCAAACTCTAGCTTGTGGGTTCTCTCCTTCCACAGTCTCCAATTGATCAGTTATAGTCACTCCTTTCCTATACCTTCCGTCACCCTACTACGGAACTTAACTCCTAGACTCTACCCCAAAATCCAAACACCAAACCAACAGAACAACCAAAAGTAAAACAAGTACCTGTCCCCACATCTGGTATCGCCTGATCCTCCTGCTGAGTCATCGAGAACACCTGGGCCTGAGATCCCGACGCTCTACCACGTCCCCTCGAACTACTCGTGGCTGTGCCACCACCTCCTCTCGTGCCCGCTGTCCCTGATGCTGTACTCTGTCCGGACTCCGCTACTCCTCTGCCTACACCACCTTCCTGTGGCAACAGTGGACACTCACGTCGAAAATGACCTCGCTCCCCGCAGTAGAAACACACATTCCAGCCTGGTCCACTGCTCGGTCTCCCTGTAGACGCTACCGACGTCGCACTCGCTTGCGGAGTCGGCGGTACTCGATAACCCCAAAATCCTGAACTCTGGGCACTACCAGGCCTACCAAAACGATCATCGCCCGACGAGGACGATCCACCGCAGTTACCTCTTTTCGGTGTCCGCTGGCTCGAAGCTCCAGGAATAGATAGTTCCCGGCGTCGCACCGGCAAACTAGCCTCAACTCGCACCGCAGCACCGACAAGTCTCGGAGGGTAGCAAAAGATCCAGCTGTCACTACGGCTCGAATCTCACCTCGCAAACCCAACTCAAACCTACGGCACTTCTCGGCTTCAGTGGCCACAAAAGCAGGAGCAAACCGAGACAACATCTGAAACTTCCGTTCATACTCTGCCACTGTCATATTCCCCTGCTGGAGCTGCAGAAACTCCGCCTCCTTGGCATCCCGGAAAGAACGAGGATAATACTGCTCCAGAAACCGTTCCCTAAACGTCTCCCAGGTCACACTATGGACATCCCAACCGGACAACTCGAGGGTATACCACCACTCATACGCCGCACCATCTAGTAAAAAGGTAGCCAGCAACACTCGTTCCCCCGGCGGACAATGCATCACCGCAAAAATCCGCTCTAGTCTAGTAATCCACCTCTGGGCTTCCTCAGGATCAGCCCCACCACTAAAAGTAGTAGCCCCGAGCCGCTGGGCTCGCTCAATCGTGGCACTCTCCGTCTCTCTGGCTACTTCTTCAGGTTGTGGAGAGGGTCTACGTCTCGGAGGCATCGTCAACCGCACGCTGAAAGAGGCATAGAAGTAGTCAAACAACTGAAACACAACCTCACAAACCGACAGACCCAACAAACTCGACAAACCTATGCTCTGATACCAATTGTCAGGACCCACCCCGGTTTCACCCCGGAACCCGAGGTAAATCCCGCTCCCGTCTGACTCCCCGACGCAAAACTCAAGTAAAACTCACTCTAACCCAGTCAAACGCAGGAGTAATTAGACACAATGTCCCGAAGGTAGCATTTACAGAACATAGTACGAACATACAAAGAAAATAAAACTGATAACTACACGCACACGGAAGCCTTTAATCTACCCTGGGAACTCTCACGTCACTTCTATGCCTCAGACTCTGCCTCGACGTCAAGACCCCGCGCTAGCTCCACAACCTGGAGGGCAAATAAAACAGAAAATGTGAGTGGACCATAAGGTACAAAAGTTCAAAAACCATTTTAGAAGAAAACCGAGTTAAACCCTCCGTTTTGAAAACACATGCATAACCAACAGTTATAAATACATTTATAAAATAATCATTATAAACATCATAAGAAACAGAAACACTATAAAAGATCATAAGAAACCATAATATGAGTATCAGAAACCGTATCCAAAAAACCATAAACATCAAATCATCATTTTCCCGATCAAACCTGCTGGACCTATCCGAGTCTTTAAACTCCCGAGTCTTTAAACTCAATCCAGGCCTTAATAATATCCGAGTCTTTAAACTCCCGAGTCTTTAAACTCAAGGCCTACGGGGGAAAATCAATATATATCCGAGTCTTTAAACTCCCGAGTCTTTAAACTCAATCCGGGTCTTTAAACCCAATCCGGCCGGTCCCCCGTCACATATATCCGGGTCTTTAAACCCAATATCCAGATCCAGCAAATCCAATCCCAAAACCATTTGAAAACCATTTACCAGATCCGCATCCAAACCCGAATCCGAAATCACTGGTCCGAAGCCCTTCCGGCGTTCAGAACCGTCATTCCGAACCCAAATCCGGAATACCACTTTCCAACGTTAAAACCAAAGTCAAATTGTCAAATTCCAATTTCAAACCGAAACCTTGATTCTCAAAATCATATTCCAAATCCACTTATAATCATCAGAAATCATTTAACGTTTTGAAACCCCCAAAACCATAACTTTATATGCAAAATCACCCTTTTCTCGTAAAACGTGCTAAAAACCACTTTCCTCGAAAAACGTGTAATAATGTATAACCAACCAAACATATTCGATAAACATAAAATCATGATTAAAACCATAAAACCATTATAGAAAACAGTTATGCATGTTCAAGTTTAGAGAAAGGGTCCACTCACAGTACTGAGCCCTACTCGCGTCCCGAACGTCCAGCCCGTTCCTCGGCTTCCTCGGGAAATCCCGATCCTGTCAAACACCGTCAAATTACGTCACTAACACGTCTACGAACACTCACCTAAAAGCCCTCAAAATTCCCCGAATCGAAAACGTAATAACCCGAGACCTTAAACTTTCACCCTCGCGGAACTAAACTCAAACGACGTCCGATTAACCCGAAACCACTTCCAATGGACTCACCACAACTCCTAGACCAAAAACCCTGTTGATCGTTTTCCCCATCGCCGTCGCACGCGCCCCCACGCGCCGCCCAAAGTGGCTGCGCGTGGCCCTCACGCGCTGCTACAGTGCATCGGCTACCTCGAGCCAACCCGGTTCGCCACAGTCGCCTGCAACACAGACCGGCGTCAGCGGTTCACCGCCGTGCCTGCACTATTTCCTTCCCTCTCTTCACCATTCTCATCGTCCAGTCCTTCCCTATTGATTCCCCAACTCCGTTCACCTCGACACTGTCCCTAGCCCGTCGACTGAACTTGAAACCAGACAACCCCAAACTCCCCTGTTTTCCGATCCAGCCACTCCGGTCACCCCCCGTCATGGTGGCAACACCAGACGGTTCCTAGACCTCTTCTAAGTCTAACCCGACCCACCTTGGCCGTCGACTCCTGCCCAAACGTCACGACTCGCCGTTGGAACCCACGGCCAAAACAGAGCACCAGAATACCTCTGTCGTGTCATCCTCCGCCGTGTACCTCCCCGTCACGGCAACAGAACCAATAGAATCCCAGACCTCCACTGAGCCCCCTAGACCTGCTTATGGGCCTCGATTCGACCTCTAGACTCACGATTCTCGACTTGAAACTCAACGACTAAACAGAGCAAGTAGAAAAGGATGAGAAATTACCTGTCCTCCGATCGCCGTCGCGAGCTCAGCCGTGAGGCAGTAGCTCCCCCCGTCCACCTCCAGCCTTTGGACACTTCCTCTGGCCTTTCTTGATCGATCACGGCCACAACACCGCCCAAAAACACTCACGTCCTCCCTGTGCACTCTGGTTTTTCCCGTGGCCCTCACTCCCCTCACACACACGGCCAACACTTCCACACCTCCTCCCTGCTTCCCTCTCACTCTCTGAACACCCACACACAGTCACAAACTCACCAGCACCCTCGAACAACCTTCAATCTTCTCGCTTCTCCCCCTCTGTTTCTCTCTGTGTCGAAGAACACTCCCACGGGCACTGCACGGTTGCACCACAAATATTTGGGCCGTGTATGTACAGGATTCAACCAGAACCCTCTACACAATTGCCACATGTCACCATCCCCCATTCTCTCTCACCCATGTGGCCCAATCTCAACCCTTCATCTGCTTCTTTCTGCACAAATCCCCAGGTACAAAAAGACCAAATTACCCTTCTTGTTAACTTATTTTTTTACGGTTTTGCCACTAACGTTCTAGACCCGTATCTCACTGATCGTAAGTCCGATGAACACGTGCCGCCTGTCATCGAAAACGTAATAACCCGAGACCTTAAACTTTCACCCTCGCGGAACTAAACTCAAACGACGTCCGATTAACCCGAAACCACTTCCAATGGACTCACCACAACTCCTAGACCAAAAACCCTGTTGATCGTTTTCCCCATCGCCGTCGCACGCGCCCCCACGCGCCGCCCAAAGTGGCTGCGCGTGGCCCTCACGCGCTGCTACAGTGCATCGGCTACCTCGAGCCAACCCGGTTCGCCACAGTCGCCTGCAACACAGACCGGCGTCAGCGGTTCACCGCCGTGCCTGCACTATTTCCTTCCCTCTCTTCACCATTCTCATCGTCCAGTCCTTCCCTATTGATTCCCCAACTCCGTTCACCTCGACACTGTCCCTAGCCCGTCGACTGAACTTGAAACCAGACAACCCCAAACTCCCCTGTTTTCCGATCCAGCCACTCCGGTCACCCCCCGTCATGGTGGCAACACCAGACGGTTCCTAGACCTCTTCTAAGTCTAACCCGACCCACCTTGGCCGTCGACTCCTGCCCAAACGTCACGACTCGCCGTTGGAACCCACGGCCAAAACAGAGCACCAGAATACCTCTGTCGTGTCATCCTCCGCCGTGTACCTCCCCGTCACGGCAACAGAACCAATAGAATCCCAGACCTCCACTGAGCCCCCTAGACCTGCTTATGGGCCTCGATTCGACCTCTAGACTCACGATTCTCGACTTGAAACTCAACGACTAAACAGAGCAAGTAGAAAAGGATGAGAAATTACCTGTCCTCCGATCGCCGTCGCGAGCTCAGCCGTGAGGCAGTAGCTCCCCCCGTCCACCTCCAGCCTTTGGACACTTCCTCTGGCCTTTCTTGATCGATCACGGCCACAACACCGCCCAAAAACACTCACGTCCTCCCTGTGCACTCTGGTTTTTCCCGTGGCCCTCACTCCCCTCACACACACGGCCAACACTTCCACACCTCCTCCCTGCTTCCCTCTCACTCTCTGAACACCCACACACAGTCACAAACTCACCAGCACCCTCGAACAACCTTCAATCTTCTCGCTTCTCCCCCTCTGTTTCTCTCTGTGTCGAAGAACACTCCCACGGGCACTGCACGGTTGCACCACAAATATTTGGGCCGTGTATGTACAGGATTCAACCAGAACCCTCTACACAATTGCCACATGTCACCATCCCCCATTCTCTCTCACCCATGTGGCCCAATCTCAACCCTTCATCTGCTTCTTTCTGCACAAATCCCCAGGTACAAAAAGACCAAATTACCCTTCTTGTTAACTTATTTTTTTACGGTTTTGCCACTAACGTTCTAGACCCGTATCTCACTGATCGTAAGTCCGATGAACACGTGCCGCCTGTCATCGAACTCAGGACGATGAGATCTACCTAACCATCCTAGGTCAACGTACCAAAACTCGATTATTCAAAAAGTCAACTTTTCCCCCTATTTTTCCAAAATTACGGTTATGCCGTCAACCTTCCGAACATCACAACTTCCTCCTCGGATGTCGGAATCGGGCGTGCTACCTGCCTAAGGATGCGTAACGTCCTCAACTACGTCCTGGTCACTGGTCAACTCCCATTTGACCACCCGAACTAAAAGTCAACATTTCTGCCCGACCTAGGGGCAAAATCGTCATTCTAGGTTCCCGGACCCCTCGGGACCACCTAACCCTTGATTACCCTCACTAATCACACCTACTAATCCCGGCTCTCGAGACGGGTTGTTACACTTTTGACGCTGGCTCATTTGGCTCTTTGTTCTCCATGTGATTTACAGTCTTCTTCTTGATGTAGTCTGTACAATGCCCCTCCTTTAGGAGATTTCGGAGATATCTTTCGAAAGATATACATGTGCTGATATTGTGCCCATAACATTCATGATAGGCGCACCATTTGGTTTTATCAGCATTCTCTTGATTGCCCTTGACTGGTTCCGGTTTCTTAAACCATGGCTTGTCCTTAATTTCATTGTGAATCTGATGGACTGGTAGAGATAGCTGCAAGTTAGGCTTCCCCATAACTGGCGTTTGGGAGTGTTGTCCTTCCTTGCGCTTGTTGAGCTTTCCAGTTGCAAACTTTCCATGGGGCTCATCCTCATTGGAGGCCTTTTCACTAGCCCCGGCATGGTCCTGAGTATGAGCGGCGTTCTTCTTGTCCTCCCAACTTGCATGTCGCTCTGCTAGCGAAAGTATTTTGGTGAGACGCATTGCTCATGACGATGTCCCCGTAAAGCTGGCTGTCTCGAGGGAGTCCTTGCTTAAATGCCATTGCCGCAACAAGGTCATTACAGCCGATAATGCGAGACTTCTCTTCACAAAATCTCCATATGTATTGTCTCAGAGTGTCTTTTGCCCTCTTTCGGACAGAGAAAAGATGGTCATCTTTCACCTCGATTGTCCGAAGTTGTGCGTATTCCTTCACAAATGCCAGGGCCAACTCTTCGAAGGACTCAATCGACCTCGGGGGGAGATGATTGAACCAAGTCATGGCTTGGCCTTGGAGAGAAGCTTGAAAAACTTTGCACATGAGCGCATCGTTAGACCTGTGGGGGATCATGACTCCTCGGTAATAATCTATGTGTTTTACTTGGTCGGAGGCTCCTTTGAATGGAGTGAAGTTTGGCGTTGCGAACCTCTGGGGGAATGGCTCCTCCTCAATATCCCTTATAAAGGGCGTAGAGAGCTGTATCTGGCGACGTAGATCGTCTTCTAGATCGTCACCTTGTTGAGCACGAAGGTGCATGTCCAGCATTTTTTGAACATCATTAGCCCGCAACGCCCCTCGCGCGATGGGTCCCTTTGTGCTAGTTGTCGAGAACCTCTTTGAGCTTCTTCCCTTGATCTTTGGATCGTACAGGGGAATAGGCTTCATCTTCCCCTTCACTGCCGTGGGCAAATCATTTTGGGTCTTTGTATAGAGCTCGAAGTGGCCCCCTGCTCCCATGTAAGTGCTGTAAGCGCTCTGCCTGTGAAGTTGCCCCAATCTTATTTCCTAGCCGTTCACGCACTGATGGCTTTAGGATTTGAGGGCTTTTTGCTCGGTGAACATGACTTTCTTCACTGGAATCGCTTAGCGAAGTGTCTCGTGACATTGTTCGGCAGTGGACTGGTTCTTTCCCAGGACGTCTTTGAGCATGCTCTTGTTTTCCACGTGACGTGGAATGTCTGTCCTACTCTTGGACTAGTATCTCTGCTAGGAGTTGCTGTAAGAGCTCTGACTGAAGTTGAATTTGCTTAACCCTTCAACTTGCTGCGCCAAGTTGTCCTGGGGAGGTTGGTGACGACTTCTCTCTGAGATTTCATGACACCCGTCATGTTTGTTGTGGGCAGATCATGTGGTGATGCATTTCCCATCAACCTCTCGTTTGCTTGTTGTAAAGCCGAATTTCCTTCCCCTAGCGCGGGTACTTGGTTAGCTGGAGAGGGGAACGCTCCAAAACTGAAGGTTGGCCTCCCTTCAAGTGTCTCCATGGGTGATTCTATGGACACACGCCTGGGTTGAGTTGGCCGCTTCTCCGGAGTTTCAATGCAAGCCTCATTCCTTGTCTGAGCCGTTGAGGCAGAAACACCTTCTCCAGCCGATCGAACGGATCGACGAACCTTAGCCATGCCGAATCGAAGAATTTCGAATTTGGAAAGCTGTTGATGGATAATTTGAACAACGTTCAGAATCTTCGAACAATGTCGATGAACGACGAACGAAGGAAGATGAACGATGAACAACGTTCAAAATCTTCGAACAATGTCGATGAACGACGAACGAAGAAAGAAGAACGATGAACGAATTCTTGATGAACGATGAACAACGTTCAAAATCTTCGAATAATGTCGATGAACGACGAACGAAGAAAGATGAATGATGAACAAATGAGAGAGCTTCTTCTGAGTATTCCTCAATAGCTCTCAATGAAATCACCAATTGTTGAATCAAAGATTGAACTCGTCGTGAAAAGTCCTCACAATTCCTGCAAACAGCAAACAATTAGCTATCATTGCTTCGATCGATTTACCCGGGGAGTTGTTCGACCAAGAACACTCCGATGCTTAAGTTAGCTTTGAGAGATGAAAAAAATATACTTCGAAACGAAGAATCAACGTACCTTGGAAATGAAATGTGCCTTGCTATTTATAGGAAAATCTTGGGAGCCTTGGAGCGTTCTGATTGGTCGGTTGAATATTTAATAATTGTAATGATGGTTCATCATGATAGTAATGACAATTATTGTATTTTAATAACAATATTAATTATCCATTATTAAGAATAACGACAATTAAGTCTCGGGGAGAATATTGATATTACGGAGATTTTAACTCCATCAAATAACGTATTTAACTGGTAAATAGATTATTTAATATGCGGGTGTTTTCAAATGATCATCGTTATTGTCAGGGGCAATTTAGTCATTTTTGGGAATTACGGGTCACGTGGCAGCTCCATAATTTTCGGATGATTTTGGGTTCCACAGTGGGATTATACACCTTGAATATCAACCTCATTCTTTTCGACAACCGACTTCATACACTGAATTGGAATAATACGAGACTAATATACAAGGTGTATAAACGAAAAACATTATACCTAAATTTGTAAATGTTGGAAATTTTTTTAAACGGTGATGTGGCAACAACATGGGTTCTATTACTGAATGAGAGTGTCATACCATTCACACCAACCACTTTGGTTAACAAATTTACTTTCATCATATAACCTAAACAAGCGTAAAATCTTATAGTTCAAGTATTCCCTTTAGATAATTTTTATACAACGGTATTTTTATGACTAATCGCGGTGGACAAAGATGAACTAATCCATATAATGAGTCATATATAATTAGATATTGAACTTCATACAAATATCAATCATTCTCATTAATCTAAGATAAGAAAAAATAGTATATAATGAGTCATATATAATTAGTTATTAGAGGCGTTGGGTTCTTAGTTATCACCTTAACTTCGCTTATTCAATTCGCATCCTATCAACAAGGATACCTAATTTGAACCAGTTATAGTCGTGCATATATAAAAACTATAGGTTATGTACACTATATATTTGAACATTTCCCATATAATTAATTAATTAATTGTCAAGCACAAACCAGTAGATCTCATAAGGGGAACTCCAATGGATGTTTCAAGAAATATGTAGAAAATGATAATGGTGCAAAAAGATTTCATTTTAGTATTGCGCAGTGGGTAAATTGTCATTTTCAGAAAACGAATTTCCTACAGCGTAACTGGCAAGAATTAAAACTCGGAGCAATTTGTGGGCAAGGGCAAGCCGCAATTCGAGTGAGGATTAAGCTCATTCTTCATGTGTAGGGATACCTCATATATAATATTTAAAAAATAAAAATCTAATTGAGGATCTTTCAATTCGATAGAAAAAAAAAATTATAATTTACAACTGAGAACCATCCTATATATTATAACAAAACAGAAATTTAAATCAAGGAGTTTTCAAATCCTTAGTGTGAACGCCTCCTATTCCCTTTAACATTGAAAAAAAAAAAATTCTAACTATTCTAGATTGCACGAGATTCAAAATAGGAAGTTGAAGAGAGTCATCGATCATGAGGCTCCAAGGGCTCAAAATTTAAAGAACTTGTTATTCAACTTCAAAGAAAAACAATTGAAAGAGAACTTCAAAGCTTAGATCAACCTATATTTCAACTTTGAAACTTTTTATTTTCTTTTGATACAAACTTTCAAAACTTAACGTACTATATATTTTGCAAGCACCAATTTTCGGTCAATGATTGGAGGAGTTCAAATTAATATTTTAAATTCAATGTCATATTAAGCATTAAGTAACAAGCAAGCTAGCTATGCCTATAGTATGTACACAACGTACCTTCATGTAAAAGAAGTATACATATATAAGTGCCTAACAAAATAATTAAAAAACAAAAAGGGCCGGCCATTAAAACTAAAATGTTAGCAGCAATGAAATTATACACAAGCTAGCTAGTTTAACAAAAAAGAAAAGAAAAAAGAAATTGTACACAAGCCAGTCAACTAAAAGAAGTTCATGGCAATATTATATATTCTAGATTCATCAAAGGAATTAATGGTGATCGTGGGTCCGTTTGACCTCCAATATTATATATATACCATATTTAAATTTGGGCAATTAACTCATAGGTCCCTACTAACATGTAAATTTATTCAAAAACTTGCATATAGAAAAATTAAACTCATAGATCCTTTGACTAATCAAATGACTATACAATTTAAAATAGACCATAGTTTTTATATAAATTACAACTAATGACATCTAATTGTAAACTAATCCAACAACAATCTAAAAGCACTTACCAAAATTTATCATGATTTCAACATTACTTTTTATTTTTTTATTATAAGATTATATTGATGATTATTAAAATATTACTCCTATTTATATATTTTTTTTTCACTTGCTCATTTTAAAAGTAATATGAATATCTAATCTAACTTAAAGTAAGATAATTAAAAGCAGTAATTCTTCAAAAATACTTTTAAATTTAAAAATTCTTTATCTTCCGATATTAAATAATTTGGTTAATTTCGTATAGTTTAGGGTTTAATTCTTGAATTTTGTACCAAAATTCAAGAATTGAACCCTATGTCGTACGAGTTTTCACCACCATTTCCACCCCCCGCGCCCCAAAAAACAAATTATATACTCTACCGTTGAACTCCAGACAATACGGATTTTATTGTTTATTTTCTAGAAAAAATTCAATCGTATCTATATACAATATATATATATAATATTTATTATATGTATAATATAATAAAAGGCTCCAAGAGGTCAAAGAAATCAAATACTAAGGGGCACATAGGGTAAAAAGGACAAAAAAAGGGCACATGTGGAATTTCTTACTTATAATTTCTGTTTAGGAGTTTTTGAATAAAAAAAGTTTGAAGTAAGATCTTATTTTGTTTAATATACAAGTATTAAATATTTTAAATAAAATTAAAAATTATTAAGGATATAACAATGATTTACTCATTAAATTTTTATAGTCAATGCTGAGTGGGCATCTGTCTATCTGTGAGTACTGAATCGACCAAGTGACCTAACAAGACTTTTCAATCAGTTGTGGAATCACTTATTGGTCGTGTGTATATTGTATACTTTTCACCAAACAGTAATTGTGAATGTCATTATCAAAAGTCACAAAACTCAAAACAGTAATTGGTCGTGTGTATATTGTATACTTTTCACCAAACAGTAATTGTGAAAATTAACATCAATTTTGTTCTTGTTTAAAATAGTAATTAACTGCAAGGGAACCATATATATATATATATATATACATATACATGAAAAATATTAATTTCAAAGTTGTAAGCAAAATCGATAATACCCGTTTTTTTTAGTGGTTCCATTAACTCAATATATATATATATATAGTTCCACTCGATTAATTTCGCAAGATATATATATAATTGCTCTTTATGTCCCTTTCGAAAAGTCTTCAGGTCAAAAAGATAGAATAGAATAGTAGTATATACGTACATGCCACCCATGCATGCGTTCTTCTGTCTTTCCTAACTGCATGTGTATTTTGTGTGGAAATTAAAGCTAGCCACCTCCTTCGATGACCACAACGTCTTTTGAGAAATTTTACATTACATATATTCGGAATATCCTACCTCGATCTCATGTGATGATATAGTCGTTGTGTGCATTCATTATTCTCCTTAAGTTGATTATCAAATTTTTTCTATTCAAATATGCATGATAAATTAAAATTATCCATTTTAAAAACATTATGTAAAAATTATTTCTAAAAAAAATCAAACAAATTAGTAATTATTTATACTCATTCATAAGTATCAAATAAACGAAGAGTTCCCCATAAACTTTTTAATTGTTGCCAAATTAATTTGCTAGTTCTTATGATATACGTGGGAATTAATCAATTATTTCCATTATGGTTATTGTTTTTGCAGAAATTATATACGATTTTAAGAAATTAATGATTATATTCATATTGGGAACATTTGGTAATCAATCACAAGGATAATGAGCATATCCACCTATATATGATGGATATAAATATCGCTCTTCATTAATTATTATTCCATTACTCTATTATAAGTTCCATAAAAATCTTGATATATATATATATAATCTTCTCGTTATTAATTTTCAGTTTTCTTATGGTTAGACAAAGAACTTCGAGTACGGAAGAATTTCAAATAATAGATGCAAGACATTTTAAATAAGGCTTGCAATTTTACACCTTGATAGGTGTTACGTAATTTGGGAAATCCCTTGTCAAGCTAATAGTTTTGCTATCGCACTCATATGGTGCATAATGGAGGTTCCTATATCCAAATTCCATGTGGGCTAGATTTACATTCTAAATGTATTTTTATAACAAACATAAAACGATATACTTAGTTAGGGAAACGTAATAATAAGCCTTATTTCTCAAATGTATTTTTATAAATAAATAAAAGTTTGATAAAAAAAAAAGAAAAAAATTACAATAAGAAACATGAATCAACAAGCAATGTATTTTTAAATATCACTATACATCTAAGACCTATATTAGTTATATTTAGATGTTAGATTCGGATGGACCGACTTTCTAGAATGGGCCAGGTTAGATTAACTTCTACAAATAGTGAGTTAATGAACAACTAAATACAAATTCTAAAAATAAAAAATAAAAATATTGGAAGGGCTATAGCCCTCCCAATCCATAGCATAGTCCTGCACATGATGGTGCATGTGCTTCATTACTAGTTATTCCACTCCCTTAAAAAATCGTATTCAATTGTAATTAGTTAATTTCTTAATTAGTAATATAATATGAATTTTCAAAACTATCACAGTTTCTCATTCGAAATATATCCTAATTGAACTGATAACGTTGGTGATCATACTTAATTATTTTTTGCACTTTAATGTATGAGGAAGTTAACATTTTGTTTCGTCTTGATTATGGAACCTATGCATGGGCTGGTGCTCACGATTATGATAGCCAAACCAATTATGTGGAAGAGATATCTCAATATTTAGTGCCTATTTCGATTAACGCTCCATATCATCTTTTGTTTTTTGGCTGAGTGGTATCTAATTCCCTGGTGCTCATTTTTTCAAATTACGAAGCATGCTTAAGTGATTCTACCCAAATTGGACTTAGTGCTGGATGGGTTTGGCCAATAATGGGTGAATAAATATTTGGTGATGTAGGCGCGCGGCTCTTGTTTTGTGCTTCTGTCTTTGATTTTCGATCTCCATATCTCAAATTTTCGAACTGTTTGAGATACAACTAATTATAAGAAATCGCTAATTGGTCCTTTTTTTTCCAATACTAATGGTCTTTTTTTTATGCTAATAATTTCAGGACAGTAGTTTAGTAGTCTTAATAGAAAGAGAGAAAAATTCATCGATCATGTGCAAAATTAATCAGAATTATGGAAGCGAATATTTAAATTATATATGCAAAATTTTACAATTTGTTATAAATATTTGCATTGTGGTGCACATCGTTCTACTCTTTCGATTTATCGAAATATATATTATAATCAGAACCGTTTTAATTCTAAATCATCATTTCAAGATTATTTATGCAAAAAAATAAATAAAAAACTAGTGATCATTTTTCCATAGATATAATCGTCATGTTTGAGGATCTCAATTTTTACGAATATCGTTAATTTATTTGATATATATTACTGATTAAACGACTTCCATTCTTCTCTATTTTTCGTATTGTGGAAGTGATTTTAAAATTAATGATAAGTTTAAAAACAAACAGTTCTAATTATTATTATTATATATATATAATCATAGTTTAATAAAGCAAAATAATAAAAACAAAAACTTAAATTTTGTTTTTGAAAAACAAAAACTTTTAGACTAAGTTGCACATAGGGGTCAAAGAAATTGCGTTGGTAATTTCATATTGTTTTGTTTGAATAGAAATTGTCAGCTAATTAATACACCTAGTGTGTGTATCCGACTAGTTGTTTTCAAGACAGAACTTCACTACTTATAATAATCATGAAACCATTGAAGAACGAAAAATGGCTAGCTGGATAGAGTCATCCTCAGCAACAATACCTTGGCATGAATCAAAGCTGCATGCGGTCTGTGGATGCATATTGGTTATGGCCTTATGGGGTAAAAGGACTTTGATTCATTTCTAGCGAGATGTCCACTTGACTTGTCTTTATTTCACATTCTACCTGTCCTCTATTATTAAGTATGTATTCAGTCAAGTGACTTCCTTTCCTCTAAGTTTCTTGTTCAACTCTTGTATATTTCCTTATAAATTACATGAAACTTCTATCCAAAATTTTACCACCAATTATTGTTACAACAATAATCAATCAATATAGCCGACATTAAACGACAATATATGATGAAAAATCAAAATACTATATATCATCAGCTGATTGGTAATTGAGGGTAAAAAATTCAACACGCATATTATTTGATGAATAATTGAAAGTAGACAATCAAAATACGCTTATTATCTAATAGATAATTAAAATAGTTAGACAACCCGAGCACGCATGCATATTATTTAATTGAAAGTAGACAATCAAAATCTCAAATGATTTACTATATATATATGAAGATCAAACTTGACTAAGGCATTAGTTGCTAACATTTTTTCTCCCACCATTGAACCTACCTAATTAGAAAACATTAATAATGCCCGCATATACTACTTTCTGGTTATGAATATCCGAATACGACAAATTACTTTACGAATAATGCGCTCATATAACTTTTTGGTTATGAATATCCGAATATGACAAATTGCTTTACAAATAATGTGCGCATAGAAAATCAAGAAAATTTACTTTATTTTCATTACATAAGCAATGTAATTAATTTTCTGCTTAGAAACGACTTTTGGATTATTATATATTTATATATATTGATTTTTGAGCAGTAAAAATTACTTGAATTTTCTTGAGGTTTTTGTGTGTTTGTCCGTTTTGTGATTATTATTAAATCAGCGTGAACTCCTCCGTACCCCACAATTGGAAATCTCCCATAAAATTAAAAGTTGATATTATTATTAAACCGCCGCGCCAAACCCGAATTAATTAATCAAATGTTATGATCGTCGATCTTCAATTTAATTAATATGACCTAGCTAGGATGAATTAGCAGCTATATATATCATTGGTAGTTATATTTTACTTATGTGCACATATATATGCACGCATACAGCATACAGCATACAGCATACAGCATACAGCATACAGCATACAGCATACAGCATACAGCGTACATAACATAATGAATGTGCACACTCCTCTCAGAAAATATTTCCACATTAATTTCCTCTCAGAAAAGATTTACACGTTTCCTCTCTTTTTTTTTGTTAATTTATTATAATTTTTTTGGTGAATACTGTATGGTTACTTATAATTTCCACTCCTCGATCTCAATTTCTTTTTTTTTCTTTTTTTTGTTTGGAATTTTCAAGAACTAATTAATTAATCAAGACACATGACCAAGAATAACAGAATAAGTGTTTGAACGCTCAAAGAAATTCAAACAAATGCATAAAGGCAAACAGAACACGAATGGAGGAAGTTTCCCCTCCTTGACGGACCAAAAACCCTGACAAAGCCTTCTCTTTTAAGTTCTAACCTACCTACTCGATCGGTTAGAATTTATTTCTCCCAAAAATTATATTCATTATTCATTAATATCATAGCTAGGTTGCTACTTTTTTTAATATCATACATTTATATATATTGTCTTTCAATATTAATGTTGTATCAAAAAAATTTAGATATGAACAATCGATATTCTAATTCTTTGATCTAAATTCTTTGTTTTATTTTGTTTTACGTGCTTCCATCATAAATGACGACGTACCCACTACTCCATGCAAGCGCCTATAAATATCTTTTGCTCCTGCATTGTTTTAGCAAATCATCAAGAGCTACATATCAACAGCTAGCTAACTAGATAGTAGCCAGATACCACCTTTTCAAAACCATCTCTCTTTTTTCCAACCCAACCTTTGAAACGCCGCCAACAATATATGGCTCCGATTGTCTCCAAAGTAGGCATCATCGGTGCCGGCGTCAGTGGCATAGCAGCAGCCAAACACCTAGCCCATTACAACCCTATTGTCCTCGAGGCCTCTGATTCCATTGGTGGAGTCTGGAGGCATTGCTCTTACCATTCCACAAAACTTCAGTCCCCTCGACGGGACTATGAGTTCTCCGACTTCCCTTGGCCGGACAGAGACAACGCCGACTATCCTTCTCATCTTGAGATATTGGACTACTTGAACTCATATGCTCACCACTTTGATGTGTATAAGTTTGTCAAGTTCAATTCCAAGGTGGTTGAGCTCCGGTTCGTTGGTGACCGGGAAACCATGGATTTCGGTGTCAAACCTGTCCAGTATCGGAGTGTCTCTCCGGCCGGTGTTCAACCTGTTTGGGAAGTTTCTGTGCAGACCAATGATTCTGACACCATACAGGTTAATTGCTAAATATTCAAAAATTCAGTTGGAAAAAAAAAAAAATTTACGATGGTTTCATATGACTAGGGTTTTTTAGGTCATGTAAAAACATACCTAAATTTTCCCCGTGTAGGTGTCGTCTTTACTATAATCATTAAGTCTTTTTTGTCTGGATAAAATAATTTTTGTATTTCATATACACGTACATCTAATCTAAGTTTGTAATATATTTTCATAAATTAAAACATATTTTGTGCAACATATATGCATGTTTCCATACTTAATTATGATCTCCGCATCGGTCCCTAATAATCTTTTTTTTTTTTCTTTTCTTGTTTGGTGTGTGTAATTAATCTGTTCAATATTCAACAGTGTTATGCCTTCGAATTCGTGGTCGTTTGCATCGGGAAATATGGCGATATACCCAGAATTCCAGAATTTCCAGAGAATGAAGGCCCTGAAGTATTTCAAGGTAAAGCTCTCCATACTATTGATTACTGCAAATTGGACAAGGACGCAGCTTCTGAATTACTCAAGGATAAGAAGGTCGTTGTTGTTGGCTACAAGAAATCAGCTATCGACTTAGCTGTCGAGTGTACTGAGGCAAATCAAGGTAATTAATTACGTTTAACATTTAATTACGAAAATAATTTAAACAAGTGATTAGAATTAATTTGAGTGCTTGAATCTAGTGATGAGCATGATTAATTTGGATCGATGCGAATATCATTAAAATTAAAATTAAAATTGTTAAAATCTTGGTTTTCAAAAAATAGAATTAAAATCGTTTTAATCCATAACGTTAAATAGCGATCAATTTGATTTGGATCGTTTTGAATTTATATATTAAAAAGACTCCTCCAAAACTTCTTTTTTTCTTAAATTCCGTCATTTTCATCCAAATAATATTAAATTGGAACGTAGAACAAAATAAGTAAAGCTAGATTAAGTGAGGTAGGATGAATACTTATACTAACATATATCATGATGAAAATATTAATAAATAAAGAACATAAATAAATAAGAATCTCATTGGAATTGAAGAAGGAAAATGTAAAGGCATTCCAAGAATGCATAATGCATGGTTATGGTTTTAAAAACGAAAATTTAAAACCATAGAAACAGTTTGGGGTTGGAAATTTGCACATATAACTGGCCGTTCCAAGAATTGAAGAAGGAAAATGTAAAGGCATTCCATGGGTACGTGGTCAAAGTGTCAAAGGAACTGACCAATTATAATATTATATTCTGCATGATGCACACATGGTGGTTTTGACTTCTTTAACTGCCCACGTTTTCAACGATTCTAAACCACATGAAGAGAATTCCACAACATCAGAATTGACTTTCCAAACTGCTAATCTTCCCCCAACTTCACAACATCATACCAAGTTTCAAACTTTTCTTAATTGAAATCACGCTTTCATCTTGGGAAGACAATTTTAAACAAATTCCGTGAATATTTTTCTGAATCATGTATATAGTTTTTTTGCACGTACGTTGGTTGATGTTTTCGATGGGTTAATTTTATTGCAGGACCAGAAGGGAAACCATGCACCATGGTTGTACGGAGTTTACATTGGACAGTTCCTCATTACTGGGTTTGGGGCTTGCCATTTTTCTTGTTCTATTCAACAAGATCTTCACAATTTATCCATCAAAGGCCTAACCAGAGTTTCTTCAGGACCCTCCTTTGCTCCCTTATTATGCCTCCAATGGTAAATCAACAACATTAAGTATATTTATGATATGTTACTATTCTGTAATCGAATTATTCTATTCAATCTAATTATTCTTTCTGATCACCTGGTTACTGATCAGTAAAAATGGCATCACTAGATGTAATCGATATCGAAGTACTAAATATGTTGGCTGTTGTTTTATGTTTGTTGACAGAGGCAAGCTGTGTCAAAGTTTATTGAATCATATATACTATGGAAGCTTCCATTGGAGAAGTATGGCTTGAAACCAGACCATCCATTTTTAGAAGACTATGCATCTTGCCAGATGCCCATCATGAATGAAAAGTTCTTTCCTGAGGCTGATAAGGGGAAGATTGTGTTCAAAAAATCTGCATCGAAATGGTGGTTTCTAAGGATGGAATTGAATTTGATGACAACTCTAAGATCAAAGCTGATGTTGTGGTTCTTGCAACTGGTTATGATGGCAAGAAAAAACTCAAATCCATCTTACCGGACCCTTTTCGCAGTTTGCTCGAATACCCTTCTGGTGTGATGCCCTTGTACAGGTAAATCTAAATTAAATTTCTTAAAAATGGTAAAAAGGAAATGTGACTAAAAATGATAAAAGTTTTTTTGTTTTTGTAGGGGCACGATCCACCCTTTGATCCCAAACATGGCGTTTGTGGGTTATGTGGAGAGTGTTTCGAACCTTCATTCGTCGGAGTTGCGGAGCATTTGGCTGGCTAGGCTGCTGGACAACAAATTTAAGCTGCCGAGTGTGGAGAAGATGCTTGAGCAGGCAAGTAAAGAAGTGGAAGTGATGAAGAAGACAACTAGGTTTTATAAGAGGCACTGCATTTCCACTTTCAGCATCAATCACAGTGATGAGATTTGTGAGGAGATGGGGTGGACATCTTGGAGGAAGAACACTTGGTTACAAGAAGCATTTAGCCCCTATGGAAGTCAAGACTATTTCAACAAATATTAATCAACCTACCTATAATATATAATAACTTGCATTTGTTTTATGAATATATAAATGATGACAGGTCCTATCACCTATGAATATGAATAAAGAAATGAAGCCTATCCAATAGCTATCATATCATGTAATAGCTAGCAAAGTCGGAATCTATTTAATTATCTCCATAAAGAATTTCTCCATTGTTTACTACTTTTAAAATTCCTATGATGTGAAAATATTGCACAAGGGCAAAAATGCAGCTCCTATCACCTATGAATATTGGTTTAATTTGAGACAAAACAGGTAATGAGTAGCTTTGGATTATTGTTTTGGTTGGCAATAGCTATCCAATATAAGTGAGTTTTATGAAAGTGACGAGGCTCATCTTAGAAGACGAGGAACGGCGGAGAAAAACCCAGAGTCCCCGTCGGACTCAGAGCGTGAAGGCACTCCCTGTATTATCAATTTATTCTTCCTTTCTATCAATTATGCTCTTTCTTGCTGTGACAAATTGAAATCCTTCGCGTCACCCTCGATCCAAATCGCAAAATTGCCCCAAAACTGCCAACAACTGCCCCAAAACCGTAAAAACCGCCGGTCTCAGATCTCTTTTTCCCCATTCGTTCTCAACCAGCAATAAATAAAGTTGAAGGCATCATCCCTATCAGTCATCATTTCAACAACAAAGCATGGTTGGGATTCCCCTTGTCATCGACTTCTTAGTTTTTCTCCTTTCTAATTTGCTCATTCGACTGATTGTTTACGGCATTTCATTCGATTCTCTTCAATTTTTAAACAGAAAGCTTATTTCCACCAACTCACTTTATAGCTTATGTGTTGATCCTTTAAACTGTGCTTAAATCCAAATTACTTGAATTCCTACCATTTCTTCAAACTGTGTGCGGCTTCCAATTGCATACATATATTCCAGCCCGTTGTTGTACTCATTTCAAGTTGTACTTTGTTCTCGTTCGGGTATCCACGTACTGTAAGGTACGTTTTTGGACCTTGCTTTTAGCTGCCTAGCGAAGGAAGGAGTCAGATCCGGAAACCCACATGTAGTAGTTGGAGGTGGTTCATGGTCGTTATGACAGTTCGCTGTTGTTCTTTCCCGTCACCTATCAGGAAGTTTTTATAATTTTTTTTAATCTAAATTTTGAACTCATTAACTGCTAAAATATTCAATTTTGATTTATAGGTTGTGCCTTCGTAAGATCAAAATTTTCCCATCTCTTCTGTACTGTTTTCTGGCCTCATTTTATCTTACTATTAATTGTTCAGTTCATTTTTTCTTTGGATGTTCACTCCTTTCTTTGCTTATACCACTTTGCAATCTGATTTACCAGTTGTTTACTCTTCACTGCAATTGATTTAAGTGTTAATTGATTATCTGCTCTTTGATTCTCTATTCTTGTTCTTTCTCCTTTATTTGGGTTGTTTGATTGCTTTCTATATTTACCAAACATGTATGTTAGGATTCCGAAACTTTCTAAGGAATCACTTACAAGCCCAAATAAGAAATGCCAAACCGGCACTGAGAAATAAAAGTGGGGAAGACGTTAAATAGGGAAAAATGCATTGGATACATATATTCCATATATCAAAATTACGACATTCGAATGGCAAATAACATCTGACTTGAAGCTAGGGAATACTTGATCTCCATTAGTAATTATAACTCGTTTTACTTGTACAAAAGAACTACTTGCTAACCCTATTTTGTGGAGGCATATTGGACATAGGGGACGGAGAAACAAGCAGCTGAAAGCTGGAGATGGAGCTCTCTAAAGGCTTTGAAGCAGTTTGAGAGTTTCGTCGATGTGCTTCTCGGGTTGGAACTGATTGTTGTAGATGAGTTGAACAACCCCATTCTTGTCAAGAACATAAGTCTGTCTCCCAGGCAATGTCCCAAACAGATCTGATGGCACTCCCCATTCTTTCCTCACCCTGTTTCCTTCGTCGCTTAGTAATGTGTATGGGAGTTTGTATTTCTTTGCAAAAGCCTACACACACATTTACAATCATAATTAATCTACTTCAAGCATGATTGGCAACGGCTCAAATTCCTAATGATCCATTGCAAATAGGTATTTGAAATCTAGCCCTTTTTTTTTTTCAAATTCCTACATCCTAATGGAGCTTAAAGTTACCATCAATGAAAAACAATGAAAAGTTCAGGAAAAAAAAAATTCTTCAGATTTGCTCGAGAATAATTTTGCCAATTTTTCTCATGAAATTGTATCCCCTTATTAAGGTATGGAGGTGTACTCATGTGTGGTTTTAAGTGATTTTAATAGAATTTGAAATTTAGGCGTATTCAATCAGTATTTGAATGGAGGTGTATTTTAAGCTTTTAAAATCATAACAAAATCCATAAAAATACTTCAAAATCAATAAAAAGCTTTTACAATCGGTTGAAACACAATAAATTTGAAATCTATTAAAACCCATTAAAATCCAAATTGATTACGCCCCTAATTTTCCTGCTGATATTTTATATTAGCTAATTTCCCTTTAAAGTGTGTTATTGAAACATTACCTTGTGTGAGGAGGGGTCATCGCCGCTGATCCCTACAACCTGGGCTCCGGCCTTCTTGAACTTCTCATAAGAATCTCTGAAAGCACAAGCCTAAGGGGGAGTATCAATTTGTTAGTGTCTGTCTGCACTAATTAAAGATTCAACCTTTATGGCATATGTTCACCATAGGAAAAAGGGGGAATCTTTATCTGGCAATGTCAATTGCACATCATAAAAATCAAATTGCAACAATATGCGAATGTGATTAATTTGAATTGAAACCTGTTTGGTGCAGCCTGGACTCTCATCAGCAGGATAGAAATACAGAACCACAGGCTTCCCCTTGAATTTTGAGAGGCTCACAGTCTTTCCATCTTGATCTTTCAATGTGAAGGGTGGTGGAACCTTACCCTTGTCCACCTGTCAACAAACCCACAACAATAAGGCCCATAAAACATTCACATTCACTGTGTGATATAATCCCGAATCTCAAAATTTACACTCATGCAATGGGAATGAAGCAAAGCAATCTACCTTGGCATTAATGAACATCTTGTTCCCAGAAGAAGATGGGATTGCGAGAGAGGAAGGGTTGGAGAATTTGAGGCCATGAAATTGAGAATGTGAAGAACTTGAGACAATTGGGAGGCTTTGAGAAGAAGGAAAGTGTCTGGAAGTTTGAGTAGAGAGTAGAGAGGGGAAGTGGTGCTTGGGAAGAGAGAGGGATGCCATCAGACACAGAATTTAGAGAGAAAGTACAATAAAGTTCCCAACTTTGTGCTTTCAAGCCTTTGTTTTTGTGGGTTTGAGGAAGATAAGGGAGGGACTACGAAGAGAGTCTTGGGAATGGGACTGTGCTTGGGTGTTGGGGAGAAGATGGGGATAGATTGGCTTTTGGCGTGGACGATTGCTGACCTCCCAACCCTTAATGACCACCCATTTGCCAAGTAGTATAAATTTGCTGGCAAAAAAGGAAAAAAAAAGTGAAAATAAGAAGTATCTAAAAAAAATCTTGATAAATTATTAATTTCATTTGAATAATGAAATTGAAGAATTTTAAATGAGATGCCATTAAAAAATAAAATATGTTAAGTATAATAATTTATAATCTAAAAATTTATTTATATTAAGATTATGAGAAACTAAAGGTATAAGATACACTTTTAAAACACTTTATATTTTAGGGTAATAAAAATATAATATATATATATAGTTATCTGGAGATCACTCGATCTTCTAATGGTTGATGTTCATTTAAAAATTTGAAGTCATAAAGGTGAAGTCACTTTTTTATAAAGAGAGAAATTGGACCCTAATATATAATTTTTTTAGCTCAATATTATTGTGTAAAATAAATAAAATAAAATAAAAAATAAAAAGACAAAGAAATGTATAGCAAGTTGGGTACAATCTCATCCGGGATCTGGTTTTTGCTTCTGTGCGCTTTTTGAGCTATGAAGAGGCGGATTGCAAAATCCCCAAAAGACACCCCCAAATTGGGCTCGTCTTCGTCTTCCTTACACAGTCAACAAATCCTCTGCTTTATCTTCTTCTTCTAACCAGTCTCGTAGTTTATTCAACATATCCTCCAGGTACCTGTCCCATCTCCTTCCTACTTGTTTCCTCACTCCTTTTCAAATTTCATAATCTCTCATGATATGTGTAACGTGTGGTTGCATTGGGTTTGAAATTGCTTGAATTTGCGAATTGTCTTTAATATCAATTTTAGAGGGACCGCAAAAGGAGAACTACTCCCCAAATTTTTTTCCCTTCAAGTTTAATTCTGAATTCAAAATACTAATGAATTACCATTAAACCGCACTACTTGCATTTACTAGTCATTAATTTCATACTGAAAATAGTCGTACCCACAGAAATTAATGAAAGCATAGTCCTGAGCTTCTATGCTCTTTACAAAGTCATCGCAGGTTGTGTTTTCTCACAAGACCTTTCTTGGGTTTTTGTTTGTTTCTTCATTTCTTCTTGTTCCCCCCGGGACTTGTTCAAGCTGTTTCTTTGGCCCCAGGTTTCCTAAATGAAAAAGGAAATCCATCCAGCCTGGTATGAAAACAGATAAATAAAGGAAGATCTGGAAGCTTGCAGGACAAGAAATCCTATTTTTGGTAGGATTTGATGTGCTCTATATGAAGGAAGTCCCCAATCCAACCATTTTGTTCATCCCCAACATTTTGTGACTCCACACCATGAAAATCATATAGAGAATTCGAATCCAATTCATTTGATCTAATGGTGGCCTTGGAAGCATCCCAACCTTCAGAGGCAGAGTTTGATCAGAAAAGTGGCACAATTTCTGGTTTTTTGGTTCAGAGACTGAACCCCTACAACATTTACTCATCTACTTTTGTGTCTACTGAAGATGAGACCTGCGACGCCGCCAACGACAACGAAAGCCGACCACTTTGTCAAAATTGAAGCTGAGTGAAGGTCTAGTCTTTTGTGTGAGGCAAGAGTATAAAAAGGTTCCTGACCATTTTGTGTGCAAGCCGACCACTCAACAATGGGATCAGTTGCCAAATCCAAACCATTTTTACATGACCAAAGCGTATGCCTTCCTCGTGTTGAGTTCGAAACCTTTAAGGTACATATTGGAGCCCTTAATTCAAGGAGTATTGGAACCCTTAATTCAAGGAGTTATTGAAGCCCTTAATTCAAGGAGTTGTTGTCACCTCCCTTAATTCAAGGAGTTGTTGTCAATACCCTTAATTCAAGGAGTTGTTTCTTTATTGAAACCCTGAATTCAAGGAGTTGTTGTCAACTCCCTTAATTCAAGGAGTTGTTGTCATCTCCCTTAATTCAAGGGAGTTGTTCCTTAATTCAAGGAATTGTTGTCAATTCCCTTAATTCAAGGAGTTGTTAATTAGCTTCCCTAAGCCTATATATAGTTGTACAAATTGTAAGGATCATATGAGAGAAATACAATTCAACCTTTGAAATTCAATATGGTATCAGAGCAGGGAAATTAACCTGTAACGACCCGTCCCAAATTCCAGGATTAGATTAGTGACTAATCATGATTAGTGAGGTTAATCGGTGATTAGTTGGGCGAAATCGGACGAACGATGCAAAATGACTATGTTGCCCCTAGGCATGGGCAAAACGTTGAATTTTCATTCTGGAGGTCAAACGGACTTTGACCGATGACCGTGACGTAGTTTAGGACGTCACGAGTTCATAGACAGGTGGCACGTTCAATTCCAACATTCGAGGTAGAAGTTATGACGTTCGGAAGTTCAAGGGCATTTTGGTAATTTTGGTTAAAAAGGGGCAAATGTTGACTTTTTGACTAGGAGGTCTGATGTCCAAGGGCCGATGACCATTACGTAGATCGGGACGATACGAATCCATAGACAGGCGGCACGTCGAATTCGGACGTTCGACGACGAAGTTACGGTTCACAGAAATTCAAGTGCATTATTGCACGAATTACGAGATAACTTCACTTTTGGACTCTAGTGGGCCCCAGATATTTTATGGAGGCCAATGGATGAGTGACACTTGTCATCCATCCATAGGCCACCCAAATTGTATTCATGCATCGACCATTCCATTTTCTTCATTCAAAACACAAACCCAAAACATTTCCCAATCTCATTTCCTCTTCTCTGTGCAACCCAAACAAACCCAACCCTTCCCATTCGGCCATGACTGAGACCAGAGAGTGAGAGAGGATGTTGAGGACGTGGTGTCCGGCCCAGGATAGCAGCCCCCATGGACGATGGAGCCATGGAACCCGAGAGGTACCCGGTTACCCATTTTTCCATTTTTAATTCGATTTCCTCATTATGGTTGCTTTTGAACGATTATGATGAGTTTGTTAGGACATTAGGAAGTTTTTATGATGATCTTGAGGGAGATTGAACGACTGTGAAGCCCTGGGAGAAAAGAAGAAAACTGGACCGAGGAAGAAATATTGGACCGGTTCAGTTTAGGAGGTTTTAAGGACTTTAGTTAATTGGGTTGGATAGGAAACATGAAAATAGGATTTTAGGGATTGGATTGGAGGAAAACGGACGAAAAATGAGGGTTGTAGGGACCTGGACCGGTCACGCCGGTCCAGTTGCAGAAAAAGACCGAACCGGCCAGTCTGAACCGGTTCGCGGTAGCTTGAAGAAGCACTGTGCAGGGCGCGTGAGGCCCACGTGCATTGGCTTCTTGGGGCGCGTGAGGGAGCGTGGCCCATATTTCGAGGATGACTTCAACACGTGAAATCTTCCATTCGATGTAACGAACATTTTGGGACTGTTTTCGTGTCGATCGGACACCGTCTCGATAATGTTCGGGGCATCGGAAGGTTTCAGATCGAGTTTTAAAATAGTTAAAAATACCGGAAAATTACGGGGTTTTAGTGGGAGATTAATTAAGTAGTTAGTAACCTTTTATTACGATTTTGATAGGTTCGGGAGTCCCGGTGACAGTGATTGGCTCGGGAGAGTAGTATGGCATGCAAATCGAGACAACAGCTTGGACGGTCTGTGAGTGGACCTTGGTTTTCTAAATTGGTGCATGCATAAATGTTTATTATATGTTTTATTACATGTTTGATGATGCCATGGGTGCATTTGTATGTGGTTACGTATAAGCACGTATTTCGAGGTTTCGGCCTTATACGGTGCTTATACGTGTCTGTATTTCTTTAATGGTTTAAATGATTTGGATTTGGATTTCCAAAAGGATAAACTCGGGTATGAGACCCATTTGGATTTGTCTCGGGCATATGACCTCAGATATCGAGCACGGTGCCCAGCTGATGTCATATGTTCGGGCACGAGACCCATGTTACTTTACGGTTTTGATTTCAGGCCAGGGAACCTTAAATGGATTTCCAGGTTCATGACGGTTTATGGGAACCGCCATGAACCCTGATTATGTTATTATGGTACATGACGGTTTATGGGAACCGGCATGAACCCTGGTTATGTTATTATGGTACATGACGGTTTATGGGAACCGGACATGGAGGATATGGTCTATATGTATATGAACTGGATGTTATGGATCATGACGGTTTAGGGGAACCGGGCATGAATGTTTGTGTTATGTATATATATGTTCATATACCTTCCTTTACTTATTCTATCTCCTCCGGGGAGGGTCGTTGGCCTGGGTGGACCCCGGAGTAGTCACGGAACACCGACTGAGTGGAGTCACACCCCAGTTGGGTTCCTTACTCTCAGGAAGACTATGGTTACTATAGCCTCGGGTAGGGTCAGTGGTCTGCGGACATTGACCTTGACTTTGAGAAGACTCGGATTGAGACCCGGGTAGCACGCGCGTAGTTTTAGAAACCGTGACATGATTGGTTGTGTGAATTATATGTATATATATGGATTATGATATGTAATATGTGGTGTGCACAGATGTGCACAGGATTTGAGAGGTGGCTCGTGTATTTGGTTTCAATATGGTTATGGTTATGGGCTGAGTCCCTTATTGGTTTCTTATGGATTTGGGTAGTGGTCCGTATGGCCTATTTCATTATGGTTTTGGGCTTAGTCCCACATATATAAGACTCGTGTCTTAGAAGGAACAGTGAACAATCCTACATTCCTGCGAGGGGGAATGGTCTGGGAGAGGATGCTGGTGTGCCTTAAAGGTGTAGGCACACACCTATCTAGCACTAGGCCTTTTGGGAGCTCAAGTGGCTTTGGGGGGGGGGGGGGGGGGGGGGATTGGAACCCCAAAGTTAAGCGAGTTGAGACTGGTGCAATTCCATGATGGGTGATCCCCTGGGAAGTTGCACCGTAAGCTCCCGAAAACAAAACCGTGAGGGCGAGGCCCAAAGCGGACAATATGGTGCTAGATGAGTCGGGTCATGACCGAGGAGGGTCGGGTCCTGACAATTTGGTATCAGAGCCAGACCCCGACCGGGAAGTGTGCCAGCGAGGACGCTGGGCCCTAAGGGGGGTGGATTGTAAGACCCGTGTCCTGGAAGGAACGGTGAACAATCTCACATTCCTGCGAAGGGGAATGGTCTGGGAGAGGATGGTGGTGTGCCTTAAAGGTGTAGGCACACACCTATCTAGCACTAGGCCTTTTGGGAGCTCAAGTGGCTTTTGGGGTGGGGGGGGAGGGGGGGGGGGGGGGGGGGGGAGGGGGGATTGGAACCCCAAAGTTATTCGAGTTGAGACTGGTGCAATTCCATGATGGGTGACCCCTTGGGAAGTTGCACCGTGAGCTCCCGAAAACAAAACCGTGAAGGCGAGGCCCAAAGCGGACAATATGGTGCTAGATGAGTCGGGTCCTGACCGAGGAGGGTCGGGTCCTGACAACATATAGTTTCTTTCGGATAAATGGTTTTAGAGTGCATGCATGCTTTTTAGTGAAGGGTACAAATGTCTTTCTTATGGAAATGTTTTTATAAACTCTTGGTTTTGTCCACTCACAACTTTTAATGTTTTGACTGCCCTTCGGGTTGACATCGGATGTGGACTGTAGTAGAGACCGAGATATCACATACCTCATCCGGATCCTGGCGTACTCTGATGGCCCGAGAAGGCAAAGGTCAGAAAAATCCCTTGTCTGACACTTCATGTCAGACGGGAGCAGAGTCATCCCGCATTAATCCTAGGGGGATTGGGATGGGTCCTGTCATAACCTGCTTCTGCTATACTGCTATCCGAGAGTATTCACTCTCCAAAATGTCTGAAGACAATTCTTTAGCATTAGAAGCTGAAAGTTCCCGGGAGCTTTCCTCCGTGAATGCGCATGAGGTGAAGGTCAACCCAAATCAAAGGTTAAGCTCAGTCGTACTGAATGAGTTTAATTATTTGTCGTGGTCAAGAGCTGTGTCTTTGGCGCTGGGTGGGAGATCCAAGTTAGGGTTCATAAATGGAAGCATCAAAGTACCTGATGCTTCCTCACCAAACTATGAATTTTGGCTTAGCAAGGATCAGCTAGTTATGTCATGGCTTTTGAATTCCATGGAACGAAAGTTAGTTGAAATATTCAGCTACTCAGAATCCTCGTACCAACTATGGGAAGCGGTCAAGGAAATGTATGGCAACCAGAATAATGCTGCCTGGATTTTCCAATTAAAAAAAGACATCTCTGATCTGTAACAAGATGGCAAGCCATTTGTGCAACTCCTAGGAAGCATGAAAAACATGTGGAATGAGTTGGAAATTTATCGTCCTCATACAACTGATGCAGCACTGCTACGAAAGAGAGCAAAAGAAGACAAGATATTTCAACTCTTGTCCAGTCTTGACTCAACATATGAAGATCTACAATGTCACATACTCATGAACACTGAACTTCCTTCCTTCACCAGTGTGTGTGCAACGATTCAACGTGAAGAAGTAAGGAGGAAAGTCATGAACCTGAGTACAATGACTAACGTACTTGAGGCTAGGGCATATATGATCAACGAGAGAAAGTACAAAGGAAAGCATCCGCACTTGAAGTGTCAACACTGCAACAATACAGGTCATGTTAAAGACACATGCTGGATTTTACATCCAGAGTTAAAGCCTAACTTCATGAAGGACAACAAGGGCGTACAAAAGGTGAACCATACTCCACATCGAGCAAATCATGCATCTACCTCCATCTCCAATAGGTCAGATCCATTCAAGAACTTCACAGCAAACCCAACAGAACTCATGACTGAGTTTATGTCGTACCTGCAAGGCAAGAAAGGAGGGGCTGGAATTGACCGTGCAGATAGCATGGAAGAAAGGACCTCGAAAACATTGCTTGGCAAGTTTGCAGGTTTCTTGGCAGACACGAAACCTGTACCCCAAGAGGATATGCAAGGTATCATAAAAGCCTTTAAAACTGCTCTTAAATTAAATATGTTGCATGATTTTTGGGTTGTAGATTCAGGTGCCACAGATCATATGACCAACCATGTGTCTAAATCTCAAAATTTTGAAAAATTGGTAAAACCTTCTCAAGTTTCAATTGCAAATGGAGAGCATGTAAAGGTCTTAGGAAAAGAAAAGATAAAGTTGATGTCTAATGAAATTGAATCAATAGCTTTGTATGTTCCTTCCTTTCCATTTCAACTTCTATCTATGGGAAGGATCACAAATGCCTTGAATTGCATAGCCATTTTTTCTCCTCACAAAGTGATCTTTCAGGATTGTGTCACCAAGAAGACGATTGGTGAAGGGTTTTATTTAGATGGTCTCTATTACATGTCAAAGAGCAATCCCAGAGGGTGTCAAACCAAGTTCAACCCCATTCAAGATAATCAATTGTGGCATCAACGTTTAGCTCACCTTTCCTCGCCCATTTTGTCATCTTTATTTCCAAAATTAGGTAAGGATGCTATTTTTTTGTGAAACATGTCACTTGTCTAAAGTCACTAGATTACCTTTTAACTCTTCTTTGTTTAAGACTAGTAAGTGTTTTGAACTAGTTCATTCAGATGTATAGGGACCAACTAGGGAATCTTTTGATGGCTACAAGTATTTTGTTATTTTTGTGGATGATTTCTCTCGAGTCACATGGTTGTATCTTCTTAAGTCTAAGAATGAAATGATAGAAGTGTTTAAGGATTTCCATAACCTTGTTAAAAACCATTTCTCATCTCAAATTCAAACCTTACGATCTGACAATGGCACTGAATACATGTCCCATATCATGAAACAATATTTGAGCACTCATGGCATCATGCATCAAACAAGTTGCGTTGGAACCCCTCAACAAAAAGGGGTAGCCGAATGTAAAAACCGTGACCTACTTGAGAAAACAAGAGCATTAATGCTGCAAATGAATGTACCAAAGAGATTTTGGTCCCAAGGTGTTATGACAGCTGCTTATATCATAAATAGGTTACCTAGCCGAGTCTTGGAATTCAAGTCTCCCCTAGAGGTCATGAAAGGAAGGAAAATTGATCTCTCACATCTTAAAGTGTTTGGTTGCATCTGTTTTGTTCATGTTCAATCTCATCACCGAGATAAATTAGATCCTAGACCTACTAAATGCATCTTCCTTGGTTACTCCTCTACTCAAAAGGGATATAAGTGTTATAATTCCCAACTAAGGAGATTGATTATGTCCAAAGATGTTCGATTTCATGAGACTAACCATTTTTTTGGCAAGACAAGTGAATTCACAGATCAAGGGGATGGCATCTTGGACTTGTCCCCATTACCAAGAATTGAACCCGAGGGTCCGCAACAACGAGAGCTCAATCATGCCAACACGGATGCTTCTCTCAATGAAGATAACCATGAAGGCACTCATCCTGATGGTTCTATGCATGATGATGGCAGCGGCAACCAAGAAAACCTTCAAAGTGTGGCTGATAATTTGAACGAGAGTGAGCCAACTCTCCCAAAACCTCGATGCAATCCTCAACGTGATAGGCAGCCTCCCACAAGGTTTCAAGATTTTGAAACATATAAACCGAGGCATCCAATATCAAATTATGTGTCGTATCAAAAGGTGACTCCATCTCATGCTACCTTCCTTAACACCATCTCTAGTTACAGTGAGCCCCAAAACTTCCATGAGGCTAATAACCATGTTGTGTGGCAAAAAGAAATGCAAGATGAACTCAAAGCTCTAGACCAACACAACACCTGGAGCATCACCAAACTTCCAAAAGGGAAAAAGGCAGTGGGTTGCAAATGGATCTATAAGATCAAGTTTAATTCAGATGGTTCAATTGAGAGGCATAAAGCCAGGCTAGTGGCTCGCAGATTCACTCAAACATTTGAGGTGGACTACAAAGAAACATTTGCTCCTGTTGTAAAAATCAACTCAGTTAGGGTTTTATTGTCTGTGGCTGTCAATAAGGGTTGGTCCCTGTACCAAATGGACGTGAAGAACACCTTTCTACATGGTGATCTTGAAGAAGAAGTCTACATGCGCTTGCCTCCTGGACATCCTCAAAGCCAGGACCCTGATTTGGTGTGTAAGTTACATAAGTCAATTTATGGACTGAAGCAATCGCCTCGTGCTTGGTATGCTAAACTAAGTTCAGTTCTTCATAGTGTTGGTTTCAAAAGGAGTGGTGTCGATTTATCATTATTCGTTCATACTGGAGCTGGTGGGAAATTAGTTGTGTTGATATATGTGGATGACTTAATAATTACAGGTGATAATGCTGCAGAGATTTCCAAACTCAAACAGCCACTTCAATAAAGATTTGCGATTAAAGACCTTGGGGTGTTAAAGTATTTTCTTGGGATCGAAATGACATCTTCTCATAAGGGTTTATTTCTTAATCAACGGAAATACGTCATGGACCTCCCCCAGGATGCTAATATGAGTGATGCTAAGCCTGCCCTTACTCCTCTCGATAGAAAGCTCAAACTTGACTTGGGAGACACTCCATTCTCGGATATCAGCTCCTATCAGAGGCTTGTTGGTAAATTAATCTACCTAACGATCACCAGACCAGACATCTCATATTCAGTGAGTATTGCCAGTCAATTCATGCATTCTCCCACCATCGAGCATCTGAACCTTGTAAAAAGGATCTTACGTTACTTAAAAGGGTATGTTGGTCGTGGCATTCTCATGACGAAGAACGACCACACTCACATCATGGGGTACTGCGATGCAGATTGAGCAGGAAATGCTATTGATCGAAAGTCCACAAGTGGTTACTCCACCTTTGTTGGTGGAAACTTGGTCACCTGGAAAAGTAACAAGCAAACTGTCATCGCCATATCCAGTGCCGAAGCTGAGTACCGTGCAATGGCTTCAACAACGTGTGAGTTGATCTGGCTCAAGAGTCTTCTGTGTGATTTAGGGTTTTCTGCAACCCTTCCTATGTCCCTATTATGTGACAACCAGGCCGCCATGCATATAGCATCCAACCCCGTGTTTCACGAGCGAACGAAAACATATTGAGGTTGACTGTCATTACGTTCGTGAACAGGTGCAGTCTCAAGTAATTCAGACACACTACACAAGAAGTTCCGACCAATTGGCCGACATTTTCACAAAGCCCTTAGCTTCTCATCAGTTTCAACGACTTCTGTCCAAACTTGGATCCATCAACCTTCTGGATCCAGCTTGAGGGGGAGTATTGGAACCCTTAATTCAAGGAGTATTGGAACCCTTAATTCAAGGAGTTGTTGTCACCTCCCTTAATTCAAGGAGTTGTTGTCAATACCCTTAATTCAAGGAGTTGTTCCTTTATTGGAACCCTTAATTCAAGGAGTTGTTGTCAACTCCCTTAATTCAAGGAGTTGTTGTCATCTCCCTTAATTCAAGGGAGTTGTTCCTTAATTCAAGGAATTGTAGGAATTGTTGTCAATTCCCTTAATTCAAGGAGTTGTTAATTAGCTTCCCTAAGCCTATATATAGTTGTACAAATTGTAAGGATCATATGAGAGAAATACAATTCAACCTTTGAAATTCAATAGTACAAGATTATTCGCTTTTCAGATTCCAATCGTGTACATTTCACCTGCGTATCTACACTGTATCACAATCTTAAGTGCGAGGTATTTGATTCGAACATGTGGGGATGGAGGAAGTGGAGGAGTGTTAGGTTGCCCTATTGTGGTTATTGGGGGTTTGACGGGCATTATGTAACATCTATCACGCAACGCGTGTCATTGGCTTCTAACAACCAACCAAGTGCTCGCATTTTATTACGAAGATAGTAAACGAAATTGGGAAATATTTGATCTCCCAGACGCAGCGTGTGAGAGAAATCGGTGTAATTATGATCAATTAGTGGAATATGAAGGCCACGTTGTAGTGATTTGCTGCGATAAAAAGCAGCTCGTGGACTTGTGGGTGTTGGAAGATAGGGAGGAAAAAGTTTGGAGGAAGAGACAGACATCGGTTGAGGAGGTGGAGAGATACACTCCTCGTCACGTAGTTAGAGTACTTGATGATCATCCTGGTGAAATTTTCAAGATGCAGTCAGATTTTGAGAGAGTTGAATATTGAGATTTTAGCTTCATAATCTTCCATTTCTTTGAATTTAGATACAACTTTTTGTCCATTTTTCAGCTCAGTAAGTACGTGTTGGTTTTGGTTCATTTCGTTTTTACTTTAAAATTTATGTTTATAATGTCGTACTAGGTTGCTTCTGGGTGTACATTTTGTGTTTGGACTTTGGAGGTGTTCTACTTCTACCATTGGTTCATGAATTGTTTAATTCTAAGGAAATAGTAACTAACTATTGGTAATTTGGTACGGTGATATTTTAGCACTTTGGACTCTCGAGTGATTTGGCAGAAGGTCTCAAATTTGATTATAATGAAAAATGAAAAATGAAGTTGATGACTAATGTATATCTTTCTTGATATGCTTATATAAAAAACTGTAAAATAAAATACAACAAATTCAATGCAATTTTATCCTTATTCGAAATAATAATGTGAAAAATATTGTCGTGAAAAAAATAGTTCATAAGATGAAAATTCAGTGTTCATCTTTATATTAGAGTGTGTATGGGTTGAAAATTGCGCAATATTTACCATATTAAATTTGAGATATTCTATTTAATCTCACAATACTTAATTATAAATTTAAATTTCATTATGCTTGTATATGATCTAAACATGAAATATTAAAAATTCTAAAAATTAATCTTCATCAGTTTTAATGTCAAATTCTAGATAATCTCTAATTTTTCCATCAAAACACATCTTAATTGTGAGAACCGTGCCTTGAAGGCATAATTAACAATCCCACATCGTCCTGTGGGATCTGGGTGATGCGCCTTATATATGTGGGTGCGCATCTATCGAACATGAGGTTTTTGGGGAGCTCACTGACTTTAAGTTTTGTGGGAACTCCAAAGTTAAACGAGTTGAGACTGGTGCAATCTCAGGATTGGTGACCCACTGGGAAGTTGCACGTGAGCTCCCGAAAACAAAACCGTGAGGCTCTCCTCTTGGAGAAGGTTGGGTCGTGACATTAATCGTAGTAAAACCTCCTACAAAGTTAAATAGGCTTATTACTCACTTTGCTCAATCCAAACGATGAGGCTTTCTTCTTGGAGAAGGTTGGATCGTGACATTAATTGTAGTAAAACCTCCTACAAAGTTAAATAGGCTTATTACTCACTTTGCTCAATCCGTTACCATTGTTAGTAACAACGTCAACGTGTCAATCCCTAATTGGGTGTTTTAATTATTTATAATAAATTATTAAACTAAATATTAGAAAAACAACAAATTGAGGAAGAAAATGAACAAATATGAGTTCTATCTTCTTTTACCTAGAAAACCCCAAATAAAGCCATAGAAATTGCTTCACGTTCCTTTCTTCTACCAGTAAACCATCCATTGAGCGCATCTCGTTTCTCTATTGCCACCGACATGGGCTTTCGTATCTACAGTTGCGACCCTGTGAGCGAGATCATCTGCCGTGACTTCGATAAACGTGGCGGCGTCAAATTAGTCCTGACTCTCTTCCGCTGGCAATTCCTCGCCATAGTCGGAGGAGGACTCGACTCATTTTCTTCATCCGAAAAGGTTATGATCTGGAACGACAATGAGTCCCGATTCATCGGAGAACTCTCATTCCGGTTCGAGGTCAAGGGGGTTAAGTGCCGTCGTGACCAAATCATCGTCATCTTGGTCCATAAAATCTACGTCTTCAATTTCCACAACTTAAAGCTCTTGTATCAAATTGACACCATCGAAAATCCTACAAGACTTTACGAAGTCTTGCATATGCCAGGTCAAGATGTGAAGGCCTAAACGGCGTCGTCCTAGTCTCGATTGCAGCTCCTGGCCATTACGGCTCTTGGCAATTCAGCATCACCCCTATCCCCACTCTGAACATCCTTGTCCTCGACCCGAATACTGTAAACAGGTGCAAAACTCTAAAAGATGTGTATAAATCTAGAGAAGGAGGGAGATAGGCTCATTGGCCAGGTATTAAAATGCACATTTTTTGTTTTGGTCTCTACAAGTAATCCCAGATTGTATGCATAAGTTTGAGTGGAATTCGTACTTTTGTGTTGTGTACTAACTTGGAAACAAAAGTTTGAGTGGAATTCGTACTTTTTTGTTTTGGTCTCTACAAGTAATCCCAAAAAACCCAAGAAGCTTGAAGCCACAAATTTCCTAAAACTACTGCTGGAAAAATCAATGCGAAAATCGAATCCAATGAATTGTGATTTTTCCTTCTTTTTCTTCTAGTTCTGGAGAACTTAGGTTGTAACGACCCGTCCCAGAAATTAAAGTTAAGATAGTGCTTAAGATGGGATTAGTGAGCTTAATCAGTGGTTAGTTGGTCTCGTTGGGGTCGTTAGGGGAGAATGACGATTTTGCCCATAGTTCGGGTAAAAAGTTGACTTTTAGTTCGGGTGGTCAAACCCATTTGACCGATGACCAGGACGTAATTTGGGACGTCACGAATCCGTAGGCAGGTGGCACGCCCGATTCCGACATCCGAGGAGGAAGTTGTGATGTTCGGAAGGTTAAGGGCATAACCGTAATTTGACTAAATTAAGGGGGGAAAGGTTGACTTTTTGTACGAACGGGTTTTGGTATGTTGACCTAAGACCGTTAGAGAGATCTTGTCGGCTTGAGTTCGATGACAGGCGGCACGTATTCATCGGACTTACGATGTGGGAGTTACGGGTCTAGAAAGGTAGTGGCAAAATGGTAATTTTGGGTTTTTAGAGGGGTATTTTGGTCTTTTGTACTTTGGGCTTGGTGTAACAGATTGGGACAAGTGGATGGCTGTGATGGGGCCATTTGTGAGAGAATGGGGAAGATGGTGACACATGTGGGGGAACTAGAGGGTTCCAGTAATTAGTGCACGGTCCAAATAATTGGGGCACCCGTGTGTGTGCTCGTGTGTTTAAAGAACAGAAAACAGAGGCTGAGAAATTGAGAGAAAGTGAGGGGTGATCGTGGATGTTGGTGAACTTGTGAGTGTGTGAGAGTGACCAGAGAGTGAGATGGAGACAGTGAGAGAGGTTGAAGGAGTGGTGATGGGTTGTGCGTGAGTGGTGAGCCACGGGAAATCAGAGAGAAAAATAGGGAGGAAGTGAGTGTTTGTGGGTGGTGTTGTGGCCGTGCTCAACCAATCGAAGCCAGTGGAAGTGTCCAGAGGACGGAGGAGGACGGGAGGAGCTACTGCTTCACGGCTGAGCTCACGACGGCGACAAGAGGCAGGTAATTTCTTGTTTTCCCTTTCCATGCTCTGTTTTTCCGTCGAGGTTCAAGTTGGAAGTCGTGACTTTAGGGATAGAATCAAGGAGTCCTGTGAGGTTTAGGGAGTTCAGTAGGGTTCTAGGTTTCTGCTGGTTGTGCTGCCGTGACGGAGGAGTGCACGGTGGAGGCTATACAACGGAGAGTACCGATGTGCTCTGTTTTGCCGTCGACTTTCAAATTGAAAGTCGTGAAGTCTGGGGTAGAGTCGACGGTCTTGGTGAGTTGGGTGAGGTTTAGGATGGTCTTAGGAAGGGTTTAAGCTAGCCACCGTGATGGGGGGGGGGGGGGGGTGACCTGAATGGTCGGAGAAGGAAACAGGGCAGTGTTCGGGTTCTGTTTCGACGATGAAGTCGAGGGGTTTTAGGCCGTGATTCTTCGATTTTAGGACTAGGTTAGGTTGCAGGGGATTGGACGATGCTTTTGGTGAAGAGAGGAGTCGATTTGGTGGACGGAAGGAGGTGAACCGCTGACGCCGGTTCGATTGCAGGATACTGTGCTGAACCGGGTTTGCTCGAGGTTGAAGATACACTGTAGCAGGCGCGTGAGGGCCATGCGCAACCACTTTGGGCGGCGCGTGGAGGCGCATGGGGAGGATTCCGGCCAAACTTCCAACATGGTTTTAGTTCTAAATGTCTTAAGGAATCCATTGGTGCAACTTTCGGGTTAATCAGACGTCGAATCGAAGTAGTTTTGCGAGGGTGAAAGCTTAGGGTTCCGATTTGTTACGCTTAGGAACCGGGGATTTTTGAGGAAAATTAGGTGGACCTTCATAGATGTGTTAGTGACGTATTTTGATGGTTGTTGACAGGATCGGGAGTTCCCGAGGAAGCCGAGGAACGTACGAGACGTTCAGGACGTGATTGAGGGCTCGGTACTGTGAGTGGACCCTTTCCTTAAACTCAAACATGCATAACTGCTTTTCTCTAATTGTTTTATATATGTGATTACATGAATGTTGGATTTATGATGTGATTTTATATACTTGCACGGTTTTCGAGAAAATACGGTATTTGGCACGTTTTACGAGAAATATCGATTTCTGAGAATAATGCCATGGATTTGAGATTTAAATAGATAAATGGTTTAAATGTTCATAAAGGGATTTTAAAACCTGATTTGGTGATTAAAGGATTTTTGGTTTTGGAAACGGATTTCGAGAATCGAGAGTTGGTTTTCAGACTGGAAAGTGGAATTCCGGATTTGGGTTCGGAATGACGGTTCGGGATGCTGGAAGGGCATCAGACCGGTGATTTCGGATTCGGGTTTGGATGTGGATTTGGAAAAGGTTTTCAAATGGTTTTGATTGGATTTGCTGGATCTGGTTATTGGGTTTAAAGACCCGGATTGAGTTTAAAGACTCGGATATATTGATATTTCCCCCGTAGGCTTGTTGAGTTTAAAGACTCGGGAGTTTAAAGACTCGGATATTATTGAGGCCTGGATTGAGTTTAAAGACTCGGATAGGTCCAGCAGGTTTGATCGGAGAATGATGATTTGATATTCACGGTTTATAATACAGTTTTATGATGTTCTGATATGTTTTCTATGTTTTAATAACTGGGTTATGCATGTGGTTTCAAAACGGAGGGCTAAAACCCGGTTTACTTATAAAATGGTTTTGGAAACTTTTCTTTTATTTATGGTCCACTCACACCTTCTGTTTTAAATTGCCCTCCAGGTTGTGGAGTTAGCGCTGGGTTCCGACGTCGAGGCAGTGTCTGAGGCATAGAAGTCACGAGAGCGATCCCGAACTGTGTTAAATTTTCCGTTGTGCGTGAACGTAGCTTTTCGATTTTTTTTCTTTCTTCTGTCTTGAGTACTATGCTCTGTAAACTGTTGACTTCGAGATATGTGATATATTTTCTCCTGCGTCTGACTGTGTTGTGTCGGGTTGTCAGACGGGAGCAGGATTTACCTCGGTTTTTGGGGTGAAACCGGGGTGGGTCCTGACATAGGTGATGGAATCTGATTGGCCTCATCTTCAGGTTGTGTTAATTTCTTTTTTTTTTTCCTAAATTTTGAAGCTTCAATGGCGTGAGAGAGAGAGAGAGAAGGAGACGATTAGAGCAAGAAGAAAATTGAACAATGAAACCCAGTTCATCTTCTTCTTCAATTTTTTGTTTTTCCAATATTTAGTTTTAATAATTTTTTATAAATAATTAAACAACCAATTAGGGATTGATACGTAGCAAATTGACGTCGTTACTAACATGGGGTAACAGATGGAGCAACAGTACTACTAAATGTGCAGTTGTGACAAAACATTGGAACTAAATCAGTTTCGGAGAGTAAAATGATACTTAATATCCAGTTAGAAGAGAAAAGTGAATAATAGGTCAAGTTAAATGTGTTGTATTATACAAACATGTGTTATTGAGCCCAATTACCTGGGCCCAATCTAGTTTGTTATTAGTTTCGTTTTGGGCTTCTGTTTTGGGCATCAAGCCTCTATTACTAAAAACAATTATTTTTTCGCTTGGCAAACAGAAAGCATTGAAAATAATAATTATGTTTTACTTGGAAAAAAAGAAGAAAAAGAAATCACTGAATTTATAAGGCTTATTACTTAAAATGCACCCAGAACAAGTCAGCGATTCTCAAATTGCATTCAGAGTTGAAATTTGTCTCAAAATGCACCTAAAACAGTAGTAACGTCAAAACCGTTGCACCAAATAACTAACTTCGTTTTAAACTCCGTGAAGTGTGCATAAGTGACATATATATAGCAGTTTTAAGGTTGGTATTTTAGTCATTTTGTGAAGGCGGGGTTCTAGTTCGTCTTCCCCAATTCCACCACCATTTTCTTATTCCCTCTTCCACAATTTTTCTCCTTGTATGCATTCACATCTGACATCCTCATCTGCCAACCATTTCTAAATGAGGCCACCAGCCTATCGAAATCCTCCGCGGCAAACCCTAGTTCTGTCATCAACTTATTGATCTATGCATCCACCATATCCAAGTTAACTGACTGTGCCTGATTCTGAAGCTTATCAAACTCATCCAAAAGCCTTACCATAAAGTCCAAATCATTAACTAAATTCTCGAGCGCCTTTTGCACCTTTTCCAACTTTGCTGCTACCTCCATCTCCTCCTTAAACACACTCATAAACTCCTCGTTGACGGTCCTACTCAACGAAACCTCAAATTCTTGACTCAAAAATGCAATTTTCATATTCGGTTTTGCCTTGATTACGTTTTCAGACTCGGGTTCTTTTAAACTGGCAATAGTTCTCATCTGAGTTGTTTTCCCTGTTCCATTTACACCCACCAATTCAACTTTATCACCTTTTTTCACTTCCCATGTAAGACCCGGTCTTGGAAGCAAGAACGGTGAGCAAGACCTGTGAGCTTGAGAAGCAAGAACGGTGAGCAAGACCCGTGAGCTTGGATAGGTAAGATCGGTGAACGATCCCACATCGCTCGGGGAGGGAAAGGTGAAGTACCTTATATGTGTGGGCACATATCTATCTAACACAAGGCCTTTTGGGAGCTCAGTGGCTTTAGGGGGGATTGGAACCCCAAAGTTAAGCGAGTTGAGGTTGGATGCAATCTCATGATGGGTGACTTACTGGGAAGTTGCACGAGAGTTCCCGAAAAAAAAACAGTGAGGGCTGGGCCCAAAGAGGACAATATTGTGTTAGATGGGCCGGGTCGTGAGAGAATGGTATCAGAGCCGGACCCTAACCGGAAGTGTGTCAGCGAGGACGCTGGGCCCCAAGGGGGGTGGATTGTAAGACCCATTCTTGGAAGCAAGAATGGTGAGCTTGACCCGTGAGCTTGAGAAGCAAGAACAATGAGCAAGACCCGTGAGCTTGGAAAGGTAAGATCGGTGAATGATCCCACATCGCTCGGGGAGGGAAAGGTGAAGTACCTTATATGTGTGGGCATGTATCTATCTAACACAAGGAATTTTGGGAGCTCAGTGGCTTTTGGGGGGGGGGGGGGGATTGGAACACCAAAGTTAAGCGAGTTGAGGCTGGTGCAATCCCATGATGGGTGACCTACTGGGAAGTTGCACGTGAGCTCCCGAAAACAAAACCGTGAGGATTGGGCCCAAAGCGAACAATATTGTGTTAGATGGGCTGGGTCGTTACATCCCAACTTACGTCCTTCAGCACAGTCACACCCTTATAGCTTTTCATCACATATATTTTTGAGCTTAACACCAAAAGATATACCCGAAGCCCCAGAGCTTGAATTCTTCTTGTCACGTCTATGCTCAAATTCATTCTTAGAATTATCCGAAAACAAGGATTCAATATCGTTTTTGGTCGTAGTTTCGACTATCGATTTTTTGACGGCCAAAACTGATAACTGAGTTGTAGTTTTAATATTTGCTCTTTTGGGTTTGTACAGATTTCTGGTTCTGATAGAGTTAGTGTTGTTACATCTAGTTGCTTGAGTAGCTATTCAATTGGAAACTGAGGGAAGGTGAGGCGAGATAGCCGTCATTCGGGCATCAAAAGCGCTGAACCGGTGAGGAAGCTTGAGCGGAGGTTAAGGCAGTGAAGCTTAGAGGAGAAAAATGAACAATTTTGATAACAAATGAACAATTTTGATAGCGAGGTCGGGGCAGTTGACGAATTTCAGGATTTCGGAGGCTTCACAAGCTGTAAGTTAGACGGAGAAGAAGTTGAGATAGTCTGAGAGGTCCAAGAAAAGGTTCGATAACATGGGGGAATTGGATTTGCAGAGGAGGATTTGTGTGGCCTTTGCAGACGAGGTCACGTCGAGTGAGAGCGTAGCCACACATGTCGGTGGGGAGGGGCGGTGGTGGGTTCACCTAGGCCGAGATGGAAAGACTAGTTGGGAAGGCAGAGGTTATCTTTGCTGTATACTTTGTGGCGTAGTGGCGGCGTGTAGAGTGAGCGGAGGTAGTCGAGGGTATAACGACCCGTCCCGAGAGCCGGGATTAGTAAAGTCATTAGTAACGGATTAGTGAGCCTAATCGGTGTTTAGTTGGGCCGTTAGCATAAAATGACGATTTTGCCCCTGGATTGGGCAAAATGTTGACTTTGAGCTCGGGTGGTCACTTGGATTTTGACCGATGACCATGGCGTAGTTCGGGACCTCACGAGTCCATAGACAGGTGGCATGCCCGATTCCGACATCTGAGGAGGAAGTTATGATGTTCGGAAGGTTGAGGGCATTATCATAATTTGGTTAAAATAGGGGGAAAGTTGACTTTTTGCTAGACTTGTCATTTTCACGTAGACCGAGGACCGTGAAGTAGATCTCGTCGTCGTGAGTTCAACGACAGGCGGCATGCCTTCATCGGACGTCGGACGAGTGAGATATGGGTCTAGAACGAAGAAGGATAGAATCGTAACTTAGACTTTAGGGGTATTTTGGTCTTTTCGTGTCTTGGGAATTGGGCCAATCAGATAAGGCCAAGTGTACAATAGAGATTGAGATATTTTGGAATTGGCCCTTGGGATGGTGACACGTGCAGTGTGTGTAGTGGTTTCTAGGGAGTGTGACAGGACCCGCCCCGATCCCACAGGGACCACAAGGGGACGTGCCCTGCTCCCGTCTGACACCCAATAATTCATACCAATTTTAACCTCAAAACATCAAATGCATAAATAACCAAATTAAAGTCATACATCAAATCCAAATTAAACAGATGTCAGACAAGGGATGAAATCCAAAATTACAAGTTGCGAGCACGACTCTAACATAAACCTGCGGGTATACCACCCAGCAGGGGTTCAGGTACGCAGAAGTAGATCTATGCCTCAGCCTCAGGTTCCTCCTCTACCTCAGTATCATGACCTGGAGGGGTTACCAAAACATTAAGGGTGAGTGGACCAAAACTCAAGTTTATAAAATCATTTGATAAGTAAAACATATAATTTACCCCTTCCGTTTTCCAAACATGCATGCATCATCATTTAAAACCATAAATCATATAACATGAATCATCAGGCATGTAATAAAACCATAAGTATAATTTTAGCCACTGCACTATACACTCCAATCCCGACGTCCCCGATGTCTGACGTCCCTGACGTCCAATAAGGTCACAATCACAAGGCTACGCGTGCCACTCGGGTCTCAATTCCGAGTTCAATCCCCGAACCCCGTTCGGGTACAGCATCCCCGATGCTTAGCGTCATAGACGCTGGACATTCTAGACGTCCGTGACCTCTCCGGGGTACCTCATCCGGAGGAGACAGTATCATACGGATGAATCTATACAGTGCAGTACCAAATACATTTTATTGATATCCACATGCCAAGCATATATTTACATAGATAAAATCCGAACCAATCATTAAGTTTCATCAGACGGGTCTCAAGCCCAAATACCGTGAAACGTGCCATAACCATAATTTCCATATTATCAAAACCATTATTTGTTTTTAGCATGTGAATATGTATAATAAACCAGAAAACATTTATGCACGCAAGGGTTTAAGAAAACGACCCACTCACAGTACAATCCTGTTGAAAACCGAACGTATACCCTCGTTCAGGTACAATTGTACAATCCCTGTCATATCCAAAGTATACATAAAGGTCAATACAAACCCCTAACATTTAACCATGAAACCCTAGACCGAAACTGGCCCGGAAAAGCCGCCCGAACACGCTTCCCAAGGCAATAAACCTCATTTTGACCAACTTAATGATCTCCGATTGACCCAAAACCACCGCCATTGGATCCGGATCATCGAAACCTAAAGAATGGTGGTGGTCCCACCAGAATTACTGTTCACACGCGCCCCCATGCGCCTGGTCAACCCTCTGGTCAACTGTGCTACAGTACTGCTGACGTCAGCATGACGTCACTGCTGACGTCAGCATGACGTCACTGCTGACGTCAGCATGACGTCATCACTGACAGTGTCAGAGGACACGTGTCAGCAGTCCATTGGTCCCTGGTCTGACAGTTTCTGACATGATGACGTCACTGCTGACGTCAGCAGCTACAGTAATCGGGTCAGAGAATCGGGTCACCGCAGACCCACGGCTCGACCCGATCACAGATCGTGATTCCGACCACTATTTCAGGTGGGATTTGTTCCTATGGACTCGTCTCTACCTCATCAATGGTTCTGTGCAAATAAAACTAGATTCTAGGTTGAATAAACTACCTGAGAATCGACGGGAAGGTTGGCTGCCGGTTCTGGTTATCTTCTCCGGCGAGTCGTCGAGTTTCCAGCCACGGTCCTTGGTTCAAACTGGTCGTCAAGGTCCCCTAAATGTGTCATAACAACTACCAAACAATTCCAACGTAAAAAAACGGACGTTTCGAAGTAGGGAAGGAAATCGGGCACTCACGGGTTTTTCGTCCTACCGCCGCCGTGTCGCCGCCGTACGCCGTCCAGTTCAGTTCTGGGTCGTCTTGTCGTCACAGTGAACCCAATCGTACGTTGGTTCGAATCCAAGTGTGAAGGTTTGGATGGTTTGGGTGGTTTGGGTTGTTCGGGTTTCTTCTCGGGTCTGGGGGAAATCCGGCCGTGCAGGGTGGCCATGGAGTGGTGGCCGGCGTCTGGGGGTGGCTGTTGGCTGCCTGGGGTGTGAGGTTGAGTGGTGAGGTGCTAGTGAGTTGTTCCAAGAGGTAACTGTGCAAATCGGGTTGAGAGAATGAACATGTAGGTGTATGGTCGCATGGTTTTAATACAAAATATGCATAAGGAATCAAGGGCCAGGATTGAATCTGACTTAAGATTCAATGGTGAGGATTAGATCTGGAGATTTTCAGATCAAGGGCTGTGATTAAAAGGTGATTTAAATTCTAAATAAATGCTTAGTGGAGCTTGATCCAATCTAACCAATGGGTGAGTGAAACTTGTCACTCACCAGGTGTCCTCCAATCAGATTTCCAGAATAAAATATTTGACACGAAAACCGAGACACGAACCTCCCGATTTCACGCTTCTGACCATAACTTCCCCGTACGAAGTCCGATTTCGGGGTGCCGCCTGTCTACGGACTCAGGACGTCGAGACCTACCTAACGGTCCTTGAGTCGCGTGGAAATTAGTTGTTAAACGAAAAGTCAACCTTTTCACCCCAAAATGCCCAAATTACGGTAATGCCCCTGAAATTCCGATAGTCATAACTTTTTCCCTGATCGTCCGAATTGGACGTGCCACCTGTCTATGAACTCGTGACATCCCGAACTACGTCACGGTCATAGGTCAAAGTCCATTTAACCCACAAATAAAAAGTCAACAATTTGGCCATACCAATCACAAGGGTAAAAGCGTCAATTCACCTTAAATTACAATATTAAAATCCTCGAGTTTCCGGGGTGTTACAACCTTCCCCCCTTTAAGAAATTTCGTCCCGAAATTTCAAAGAAACAAATAAGGAAATTGTTCTCGCATCTGAGCCTCAGGCTCCCATGTGGCTTCTTCCACATTCTGGTTTCTCCAAAGAATCTTCACGAGAGGGATCTTCTTCCTACGTAGTACCTTGTCCTTCCGATCCAAGATCTGTATTGGTTGTTCTTCGAAGCTCAAATCCTCCCGTAGTTCGACAGGTTGTTCCCCTAGTACATGCGAAGCATCATGTACGTACTTCCGTAGCATCGATATGTGGAAAACATCGTGAACTCTAGATAGTTCTGGAGGTAGTGCCAATCTGTAAGCAACTCTGCCAATCCTCTCCACGATCTCATAAGGTCCGATAAATCGCGGACTCAGTTTCCCCCGTCGACCAAAACGGATAACCCTTTTCCACGGAGATAACTTCAGGAGGACAAAATCTCCCACTTCAAATTCCAAGTCTCGAATCCGTCGATCAGCATAACTCTTTTGGCGATCCTGTGCCGCCTTCAATCTCTCCTTGATAACTCGAACAGTTTCCATGGTTAAGTCCATCAATTCCGGCCCTACAGCCGCTCGCTCCCCTATCTCCGTCCAGCAGATAGGTGTCATGCACTGTCGACCATACAATGCCTCATAGGGTGCCATCCCGATGCTTGTCTGATAGCTGTTGTTGTAAGCGAATTCCATCAATGGCAAATGAGTATCCCAAGAGTCCTGAAACTGTAGCACACAGGACCTCATCATGTCCTGCAGTGTAACGACCCGTCCCAAATTCCATGATTAGATTAGTGACTAATCACGATTAGTGAGGCTAATCCGTGATTAGTAGAGCGAAATCGGACGAACGATGCGAAATGACCGTTTTGCCCCTAGTGGTGGCAAAACGTTGACTTTTCAATCGGGCGGTCAAATGGACTTTTACCGATGACCGTGACGTAGTTCGTGACGTCACGAGTTCATAGACAGGTGGCACGTTCAATTCCGACATTCGAGGAGGAAGTTATGACGTTCGGAAGTTTAGGGGCATTTTGGTAATTTTGGTTAAAAGGGTCAAAATGTTGACTTTTTGACCGGGATGTCCGATGGCTGAGGGCCGAGGACTATTACGTAGATAAGGACGATACGAATCCATAGGCAGGCGGCACTCTGAAATCGGACTTCAAACGGGAGAGTTATGGGTCACGGAAGTTCGATTTCACTATGCACGAACTTCGAGACGGGGACGATTTGGCGAAATCTGATTAGGCAGATATTTTGGTGGGTCCCATGGATGAGTGACAAGTGTCACTCATCCTATTGGCTAACTCCCTCCAATTGTGGATCTAATAATAAAATAATATTATTTAATTAATTTTTAATCAAATCCACACCTAATTCAATCCTAGCCATCCATTTCAATCCTACCTTTTAATCCTCACCCTTCATCTCTCATTCTCTCATCTGATCATCTTCATTATCTTCTCTGTTCTTCCTAAAACCCGAAACCCCCCTCCCCTTTGTTCATTTCCATTTTCTTCATTTTCTCCAAAACAGCACACACATCATCACCACTTCCATCACTCTTTGAGTGACCGTGAGGAGTGTGAGGGGCTGAGAAACCGGGGGACTGGACGGTGGACGGCGGAGGACACGGCGGAGGGAAACCCGTGAGGTAAGAAAATATTTCAAATTTTGAAATTGTGTTTTGTTAGTTGTTATTCGATTCTAAGGGTTAAGTTAGGTTGCTGGTGGTCCTAGGAGGAGGTTAGGATTGGTTTTGGGGCTTGGGGTGGCCTAGAACGGCCGTGAACGGCGGAGGAAGTCACGGCCGCCATTGATGATCTTGGAAGGTACGGGTTTGGATGTTTTTTTCTAGTTTTTAAACCCACATAACCCTAGGTTAGGATTAGAGGATGAAAATGGGACAAACGGGAGGCATTTTGGTGGTCGGACGGTGGAGAACCGACAGGGTCAACTCGCGGGTCTGAACGACCCGATTGCAGGGTTCGGGTCAACCCGTCGAGTGGTTGAAGGTGGTGACGTGGCATGATGACGTGGCACCTGTCAGATTATCAGGTGACGTGGACCACTCATCAGCCAACACGTGTCACATGTCAGTGCACAGTCAGCACTGACATGTCAGTGACGTGGCCCAATCAGGGGCTGAAACGTGGCACTGACGTGGACCAGTGCCGTGATGACACGTGGCACATGTCAGACTGCCACATGGCACTGACAGCACAGTGACGTGGACCAATGGGAGCTTGACACGTGGCACCTGTCAGAGTCTGACATGTCAGACCTGACAGCTGTCAGATGACGTCAGCGATGACGTCAGCAGGTACTGTAGCTGGCGCGTGAAGTCCACGCGCAGCCACTTCAGGCGGCGCGTGAGGGCGCGTGGCAGGGAATTTGGGAAAGTGTTCAACATGTGAAATCTTCTATTCGATGTAACGAACATTTTGGGACTGGTTTCGTGTCAATCGGACACCGTCTCGATATGTTTCGGGACATCGGAAGGTTTAGGTTCGGTTTTAAAAATAGTTAGAAATTCTGGAAAATTACGGGGCTTTAGTGAGGGGTTATATAAGTAGTTAGTAAATCTCTAAATTAATTTGGACAGGTTTGGAAGTCCCAGTGATGGTGATCGGCTCCGGGAGCCGTATGGCACGCGTATCGAGGTGCGGCTTCAGACGGTCTGTGAGTGGACCTTGTTTCCTAAATTGGTGCATGCATAAATGTTTATTATATGTTTTATTACATTTTTGATGATGCCATGGGTGCATTTGTATGTGGTTACGTATAGGCACGCATTTCGAGGTTTCGGCCCTATACGGTGCTTATACGGGTCTGTATTTCTTTATTGATTTAAATGATTTTGGTTTTGCATTTCTAAATGGATAAACTCGGGTATGAGACCCATTTGGTTGTGTCTCGGGCATATGACGCTATTTATGACCTTCGTGTCTAAATCGCGGTCGCGACGAGTGCTATGTGCACGGCGATCGACGATACGACGCTCGTCTCCGGATTGTGATGTGTTCCTTCCGGAGAGGTCACGATGCACGATTCGTGGTCGGGCAGCCTGGGAAGGCTCGACTTCGGAGTGCTGACGATTCAGGATAGCGATCGGTGATGAGTGCACCATGATCTTGTGGTGGTCGCGTCGGTTGATTTGTTCACGGCGACATACCAAGATTGAGGGCGGTCCTGGACGGATGGTTGCACGCATCACTACGATCGGAGTCGTGACTGACCCTTAGATATCGGGCACGGTGCCCAGTTGAGTCATATGTTCGGGCACGAGACCCAGTTGTTTTACACTGATGATTTCGGGACAGGGACCCTAGATGGATTTCCAAGTTCATGACGGTTTATGGGAACCGGCATGAACTCTGGAAAGGTCATTGTGGTTCATGACGGTTTATGGGGACCGGCATGAACCTTTGTCAGATTATTATGGATCATGACGGTTCAGGGCAACCGGGCATGGATATTATGTTATGTATATATATGTTCATCTACCTTCCTTTACTTCTATTATCTCCTCGGGGGAGGGTCGTTGGCCTGGGTGGACCCCGGAGTAGTCACGGAGCACCGACTGAGTGGAGTCACCCCCCAGTTGGGTTCCTTACTCTCAGGAAGGCTATGGTTACTATTACCTCGAGTAGGATCAGTGGTCTGCGGACATTGACCTTGACTTTGAGAAGACTCGGATTGAGACCTGGGTAGCACGCGCATAGCTTTGGATACCGTGACAGGATTGGTTGTGTGACTTATATGTATATATGATATATGATATGTGGTGTGCACAGGTGTGCATAGGATTTGAGCAGTGGCTCGTGTACTTGGTTTCTTTATGGTTTGGGGCCGAGTCCCTTATGGATTTGGGCAGTGGCCCGCATGGTCGTTTTCATTATGGTTCTTTCAACCTTGGTTTTGGGCTTAGTTCCCACATATGGTTTATTTCGGATAAATGGTTTTCGAATGCATGCATGCTTTTTAGTGGAGGGTACAAATGTCTTATGAAATGTTTTTATAAACTTTTGTTTTGTCCACGCACAGTTTTTAATGTTTTGACTGCCCTTCAGGTTGACATCGGATGTGGACTGTAGCAGAGACCGAGATATCACATACCTCCTCCAGATCCTGGCGTACTCTGATAGCCCGGGAGGGCAAAGGTCGGAAATATCCCTTGTCTGACACTTCGTGTCAGACGGGAGCAGGGTTATCCCGCACTAATCCCGGGGGGGGGGGGGGATTGGGATGGGTCCTGTCATCCAGGGTCTGAATGGTTCTTTCAGACTGTCCATCGGTCTGAGGATGGAAAGCAGTACTGAAACGTAGGGTTGTTCCCAAAGTAGCTTGCAAACTCTGCCAGAACCTAGAAGTGAAACGCGGATCACGATCGATTCCGGCGTACCATGCAATCGTATGATTTCCTTCACAAACAACTTAGCCAGTCGGTTAGGTTTATAAGTTTCCTGAACTGGCAGGAAATGGGCTGACTTGGTTAGCCGGTCCACGATCACCCATACTCCGTCAACTCCACTCTGAGTCCTCGGTAACTTAAAGACTAAGTCCATGGTGATGTGATCCCACTTCCACTCGGGAATAGGAAGTGGCTGCATAGCCCCATAAGGTCTTTGCCGTTCCGCCTTAACCTGCTGACAGGTTAAGCATTTGCTCACGAATTCAGCAATATCCTTCTTCATTCCTGGCCACCAATAATGGTTCCGGAGGGTACGGTACATCTTTGTACCTCCCGGATGCATAGCATAAGCCGAACTATGGGCCTCCTCAAGAATCTCGGCCCGTAACTCTGCCACTGCAGGTACACACAAACGGCCCAATTTCACAAGTGCTCCATTGTCCCGGATGGTAAAATCCTGTCTCCCATCCGCATCGACCTCAATTCTGTAAATACAGAGTATCGGATCCTGAAGTTGTGCTTCGATGATCCGATCAATCAGTACAGGTCGTACATGGAAGCTGGCCAACAAAGCTCCATGCTCATCCGTACCCAAAATAACTCCCGCCTTCTGGAGTTCTACCAGCAAAGGAAGATACACCATCCCTAGGTGTGCAACAGATCCCGCTGACTTCCTGCTGAGTGCATCAGCCACCACATTGGCCTTACCCGGATGGTACTCGATCGTACAGTCATAATCCTTCAGCAGCTCCAACCATCTCCGTTGTCTCATGTTAAGCTCCTTCTGAGTGAATAGGTATTTAAGACTCTGGTGGTCGGTGCATATCCGGCACGTTGCGCCGAATAGATAATGTCTCCAGATTTTTAGAGCATGAACCACCGCTGCCAACTCCAAATCATGGGTTGGGTAGTTCAACTCATGAGTCTTCAGCTGCCGGGATGCATAGGCGATAACCTTTCCAGTCTGCATCAACACGCAACCCAGACCTTGTAACGATGCATCACTGAAGACCACGAACTCTCCATTGTCATCCGGCAATGCAAGGACAGGTGCAGTGGTCAATCGATCTTTCAACTCTTGAAAACTCCCATCACACTGCTCGTCCCAGATAAACTTTACTCCCTTCCGAGTCAAACGAGTCAATGGTACAACAACTTTGGAGAAACCCTCCACGAATCTCCGATAGTAACCCGCTAATCCGAAAAAACTCCGCACCTCGGTCACTGTTGTCGGTCTAGCCCAGTTGGTCACCGCTTCTGTTTTCTGGGGATCCACGCAAGTCCCATCCGTCGGTATCACGTGTCCCAGAAAACCAATACTGCTCAGCCAAAACTGACACTTGCTCAGCTTGGCGTACAACTGTTCTTGTTGCAGCTTCTCCAAGACTAACCGTAGATGTTCCTCATGTGCTCGGGCACTCCTCGAGTACACCAAGATATCATCGATGAACACAATCACGAACTTATCCAGGTAGGGTCGAAAAACCCGGTTCATCAGATCCATGAATGCTGCTGGAGCATTCGTCTAGCCAAAAGGCATAACAAGGAACTCGTAGTGACCGTAACGGGTTCGAAAAGCAGTTTTCGGAATATCCTCCTCCGAAATCCTCAGTTGGTGATACCCAGACCGCAAATCAATTTTCGAGAAGCACTATGCTCCCCGCAACTGGTCAAAAAGGTCATCGATCCCGGGTAAAGGATACTGGTTCCTCAGTGTCACCTTGTTGAGTTGTCGATAGTCAATACACAATCGGAGACTTCCCACCTTCTTCTTTACGAACAACACCGGTGCTCCCCACGGTGAAGTACTCGGTCGGACATATCCCAAATCCACCAACTCCTGCAATTGAGTCTTGAGTTCTCGTAACTCAGCCGGCGCCATCCGGTATGGTGCCTGGGATATAGGTCGGGTACCAGGGAGTAGTTCAATAGTAAACTCGATCTCCCGTGATAGTGGCAATCCAGGTAAATCTTCCGGGAACACATCCCGAAACTCACGCACCACCGGTATCTCGTCAATACCCGGAGTATCAACCTGCTCCGACACGACATGCGCCAAGTAACCCTGGCATCCCTTCCATAGAAGTTTGGTAGCAGTAAGTGAAGAAATCACTTCAGGAGGCGAACCGTCACGTTCCCCCTGAAAGATAACCTCTGGCAAACCCGGGCTCCGCAAAATCACTTGCTTGCTACAGCAATCGATGAGCGATCCATGCTCCGATAGCCAATCCATCCCTAGGATTATATCGAAGTTGTGGATACCCAGAATAATTAAATCCGCTGGTAAATCCACATCCTCAATTCTTACCGGGCACCTTCGAATCACCTGATTCACAAGGTACCCGATGCCCATCGGGGTGCCAACACCCATTTCGCAATCTAAGGCTGATACCACACAATCAAGCATACCAGCACAACTCTTCGAAATAAAGGAATGTGTAGCCCCCGCATCCATCAATACACATACAAGAAGGTTTAGGATATGTATTGTACCTGTAACCACGCCTGGGGCAGTCCTCGCCTGCTGCTGGGTCATTGCAAACACTTGAGCCCTAGGCCCTCCATTCCGTTCGCGCCCGCGCGCGCCACGCCCAGCACCACGGTCACCTCCCTGACCGCGACCTACATTAGTGTGGGAAGCCGTGCTCTGCACCACACTAGAGCCCCCAGCGTTGTTGTTCTTGGACAACTGCGGGCAATCACAGGCATAGTGGCCCTCCTCACCGCAAGCAAAACAAGTTACTGGCCTCGGCCTGTCCGAATTGTAACGACCCATCCCGGAATTCGGGATTAGATTACTACCTAATCATGATTAGCGGGGCTAATCGGTGATTAGTTGGGCGAAATCGGACGAACGATGCCAAATGACCGTTTTGCCCCTGGTCGTGGGGGAAAACGTTGACTTTTAAATCGGGCGGTCAAATGGACTTTGACTGATGACCGTGACGTAGTATGGGACGTCATGAGTTCATAGACAGGTGGCACGTTCGATTCCGACGTTCAAGATGAAATGAGGTTCGGAAGCCCGAGGGCAATTTCGTAATTTGGTTGAATAGGGGGAAAATGTTGACTTTTTGACCGAGAGGTCCGATGAACGAGGACCGAGGACCGTTAGGATGGTCTTGATGCCCTGAGTCCGTAGACAGGCGGCACGTGTCGATCGGAGTTCGAATGACCAAGTTACGGGTCTAGATTGCATGAGGGCATTTTGGTAATTTTTGTTCTGGGGGCAAAATGGTAATTCTGTACGGCGGTTACTGTTCACCACCGTGAAACAGAGCCTGCACGGCCATGCTGTGGTGCTTCGTGCAATCCATTGTTTAATTGTTAGTGGCTGAATGGGGTATATTGTTTATGGACTTTGAGGATGTTGGAGGCACGGCTGAATGGCCTAGACAGAAGCAGAGCACGGGCGAGTTTAAAATTGGTTGGGTTCTGTTTGCGGGAAGCAATTCTCAGTGAGTCTGAGAGTGTCTCCCACGGGTTGCCGTCGTCTTGATCGATTAGCTGAGTAGTGGAGAGTGTGAGGTTCATTTTCGAACCGAGAGAGAGAGCTGAAAGGGAGAGAACTGAGTCGGGTGGAGAAAAACCAGAGTTGGAGGGAAAATTCAAAGGTTGAATTGTGAGGAGTGTTGAGCCAAACTGAGCTTAAGGATAGCTTTCTGGGAGCTTGTTGAACTCAACCGCACGAGTACTGAGGGAAATCGATAGCGGAAAGGACAAGAACACAAGTCCCGTTTCTGGAAAAATTTCGAGCTTGAGGACGACCACCTACGGGTAAGGATTCTTGAAATTGGTTATGGTTTAATGTTCGTTTTGGTTCTATGAAGCTCCTGTTTTAACTAATTTGGAAACCGAGTTGATTCGAGGAAGTTTTAAAACTGGACCCGTTTGATTGATCGTAAGAGAAATGATCGGTTTGGGGCTTTATGTAGGAAATTAGTAATGGAGAACTTAAATTAAGTTGCAATAGAAGATTTTCGATGGAATTTAGCCGTGCTTACAGGAGATTGGGCCGGGTCGAGTCGCGGGTGGAATGGCCTGTTTACCAGTCATCCGGGTAGGAACGACGACTGTGCACCGCACTGTAGCTGGCGCGTGGCTTTCACGCGCAGCCGCTTGCGGCGGCGCGTGAAGGCGCGTGGAACGTTTTCTCAAGGTGAGTTCATAACGACTTTTGTTCTACACAATGTAACGAACCTTTTAGCGTTGGTTTCGAAATTTTCGGACACCGTTTCAATGTGGTTCCTAGGGTCCGAAGATTTCCGTTACGTTTGTAATTAATGATTAATTCCCGGAAAATTATGGGAAATTGTCATGTTGTTATCTATGCCCTTTGTGACACTAAGGTATGTTTTCAGGCAGGATTTGGAATTTCTGGAAAATATCGGGAATTACGGAACCGCGTACGGCGTAAAACCGAGCCCTATTGGACGGTGTGTGAGTGGACGTTGCTTTCAAAATTTAATGCATGCATAAATTATTTCTATGGTTTTATGATTATGATTCTAAGTTGTGATTGATTTTGATTTCCGTATTTTATACGCATTCGATTCCCGTATTTATACGCATTTTTACTATACTTGTGAAATTATACGTATTTCGAGGCTATGGTCACTCGCGTGCTTAATGATGTTTTAATGAAGGAAGTATATGGAAGGGGTATAAAATGATTTAAGAAGGTTGTTTAGAATTTGCGAGTGTGACCGACGATTTGACACGTTTTTTTTGAGAATGTTCCGGATTTGCACGTGTTACGAGATTTCGACTTGTTGTGATTTGATCACTGTTGATGTTGAATTTGGGAATTGAAATGAGACTTGTAATTTTGAGGATTTAAAAATGGGTACTGATTATGTTTTGATCGGACCGAAATTTTGGTGATTAGGATTGTGGTTTTGGTGTGTTGAAAATAAGGTTTGAGAAAGAAGTGATTTCTAAGAATTAAAAAGGGATTTGAAAAAGGTGATTTCGAGCTTAATGCTCGGGGCATAAAAGTAACTTTGACTTACGCGATTTCGGTTTTCGGAAATAACAAAGCGGATTCTTGGTTTGGGTTCGGGATGATGCTTCCGGATGCCGCTTACGGAATCATTATTGCGAATTCGAATTCGGGAATGAAAAAGGATTTAATAAAGTGATTTGGTCTGATTTTGCATGCCCCGTGTTTCATGATGATTTGATTATGTTTGTAAAGTATGATTTGGGGAAAATGAATGTGGAAATTCGGACCATGGGTCCTGTTGTGAAAAATATGATTTTAGGGATGGATCCCACGTTGTCGTGATTGATAAACTGTTTTGGGGTTTAAAGACCCGCTGAGAACTGCTTTGGGTTTGAAGACCCGTTGTTGTGTTTGAAAACTGTTTTGGGTTTAAAAACCCGGTGCTATTGCTGGAGCACGTTTTGAGTTTAAAGACTCGGTTAATTGATGACGGGGGAGGGCCCTTAATGAGTTTAAAGACTCGTGAGTTTAAAGACTCGGTTACTGTGATACCCCCGAGGCCTATTGATTATGTTCTGAGTTTAAAGACTCGTTGATATCCCGGGAAGGCCTGTTTATGCGCATGGTTTTGAGTTTAAAGACTCGGGCGCACTTGAAATCCAGCAAATGATTGACTTGTGATTTATTGGTGATTTCTGATGTTTCGGTTGAGTTGGGCAGTGGCCGGTATATGGTTATTGGTTTTGGATTATGTTGTGCATTTGGTCTTAATTCATGGTTTTGGGCTGAGGCCCGGTGTTTATGACTGCAGACTAAGACCCGATGGTTGAGAAAGGGAAAATGATTTTGTTTGTCATATACTGATTTCTTATGTGGAAATTTGTAACGGATTGCAAAATGATTTTTGTATGCATGCATTCGTTTTTACGCGGAGGGTAAAAACGCTTGTTGTAACTGTTTTGCTAAACTGAATTATTTTTGTCCACTCACACCTTTTGGTTTTTATGGACCCTCCAGGTCGTGGCGCGTTGTTCGAGGCTGTACGAGGGGCGGAGGTATGAGTAAGCACTTGTGGCTATCCCTGGTCTGGCACGCACTGCGGGTAACTTGGGTATTTCAGTCGACTTGCCAGATGGGAGCAGGACCGGACACGGTTATCGATGCCCTTCCGGGGGCTGTCCTGTCACGAATGCCCACCAGAAGCACCGCTCCAAGATAAAAGCTGCCCAGAGTTGTATCCTGATCCTCTACCCTGAGAGCCTCCGCGTCGACCTAACCAGCCACGACCCTTGAAGGATGAGGGTGCTCCCCTGTAGCCCCCTCCCTTGTTATTCTTCTGGCCTGATGGCCCACGGTGTGGGCGATCCTGCCGTCGCCCCTCGCCCGAAGGCCGTCGTGTCTGGTGTGCCGCCAGACTGGCCTCGACACGCACCGCAGCGTCGACCAAATCTCTCAGTGAAGCATGAGTAGCAGCAGTCACACTTGCCCGGATCTCTCCTCGGAGTCCAAGCTCGAACCTTTGGCATTTGTCCTCCTCCGTGCTCACGAATGATGCAGCGAACTGGCATAGTTTTCCGAAAGTCTGCTCGTAGTCCGCAACGGACATATCCCCCTGCTCCAGCCGCAGGAATTCAGCCTCCCGTGCCGCGCGAAATGATCGCGGGTAGTACTGGTCCAGAAATCGGGAACGGAAAGCTTCCCAAGTAGTGGTATGGACAGACCAGCCAGACATTTCGAGTCCGTGCTACCACTGGTAGGCTCCTCCTTCCAGTAAGAAGGCCGCCAAGGTCACTCGTTCGCCCGGAGGGCAGTGCATCACCGAGAAGATCCTCTCCCACTTGGTGATCCAATCATGAGCATCCTCGGGATTTGATCCCCCGCAGAAAGGAGTGGCTCCCAAACGTTGAGCCCGCTCAATGCTTGCGCATTCCATTTCCCTTTCTAGATCCTCGTCAGTTCGTGTATGAGGAATTCTCCTAGGAGGCATAACCAACTGTCAAGAGGCATAGATCAGATAACAATATTCTTAAAAGTCGAAAAGTAACTAGTACTAATCGCTAGTCTAGCATGCTGGCCATAACCTAGTACTGACCACAACCTAGTGCTCTGATACCAAGCTGATATGACCCGCCCCGATCCCACAGGGACCACAAGGGGACGTGCCCTGCTCCCGTCTGACACCCAATAATTCATACCAATTTTAACCTCAAAACATCAAATGCATAAATAACCAAATTAAAGTCATACATCAAATCCGAATTAAACAGATGTCAGAAAAGGGATGAAATCCAAAATTACAAGTTGCGAGCACGACTCTAACATAAACCTGCGGGTATACCACCCAGCAGGGGTTCAGGTACGCAGAAGTAGATCTATGCCTCAGCCTCAGGTTCCCCCTCTACCTCAGCATCATGACCTGGAGGGGTTACCAAAACATTAAGGGTGAGTGGACCAAAACTCAAGTTTATAAAATCATTTGATAAGTAAAACATATAATTTACCCCTTCCGTTTTCCAAACATGCATGCATCATCATTTAAAACCATAAATCATATAACATGAATCATCAGGCATGTAATAAAACCATAAGTATAATTTTAGCCACTGCACTATACACTTCAATCCCGACATTCCCGATGTCTGACGTCCCTGACGTCCAATAAGGTTACAATCACAAGGCTACGCGTGCCACTCGGGTCTCAATTCCGAGTTCAATCCCCGAACCCCGTTCGGGTACAGCATCCCCGATGCTTAGCGTCATAGACCTTGGACGTTCTAGACGTCCGTGACCTCTCCGGGGTACCTCATCCGGAGGAGACAGTATCATACGGATGAATCTATACAGTGCAGTACCAAATACATTTTATTGATATCCACATGCCAAGCATATATTTACATAGATAAAATCCGAACCAATCATTAAGTTTCATCAGACGGGTCTCAAGCCCAAATATCGTGAAACGTGCCATAACCATAATTTCCATATTATCAAAACCATTATTTGTTTTTATCATGTAAATATGTATAATAAACCAGAAAACATTTATGCACGCAAGGGTTTAAGAAAACGGCCCACTCACAGTACAATCCTGCTGAAAACCGAACGTATACCCTCGTTCAGGTACAATTGTACAGTCCCTGTCATATCCAAAGTATACATAAAGGTCAATACAAACCCCTAACATTTAACCATGAAACCCTAGACCGAAACTGGCCCGGAAAAGCCGCATGAACGCGCTTCCCAAGGCAATAAACCTCATTTTGACCAACTTAATGATCTCCGATCGACCCGAAACCACCGCCATTGGATCCGGATCGTCGAAACCTAAAGAATGGTGGTGGTCCCACCAGAATTACTGTTCACACGCGCCCCCACGCGCCTGGTCAACCCTCTAGTCAACTGTGCTACAGTACTGCTGATGTCAGCATGACGTCACTGCTGACGTCAGCATGACGTCATCACTGACAGTGTCAGAGGACACGTGTCAGCAGTCCATTGGTCCCTGGTCTGACAGTTTCTGACATGATGACATCATCATGACATCACTGCTGACGTCAGCATGATGACGTCATCAGCTACAGTAACCGGGTCAGAGAACCGGGTCACCGTAGACCCACGGCTCGACCCGATCACAGATCGTGATTCCGACCACCATTTCAGGTGGGATTTGTTCCTATGGACTCGTCTCTACCTCATCAATGGTTCTGTGCAAATAAAACTAGATTCTAGGTTGAATAAACTACCTGAAAATCGACGGGAAGGTTGGCTGCCGGTTCTGGTTATCTTCTCCGGCGAGTCGTCGAGTTTCCAGCCACGGTCCTTGGTTCAAACTGGTCGTCAAGGTCCCCTAAATGTGTCATAACAACAACCAAACAATTCCAACGTCAAAAACGGACGTTTCGAAGTAGGGAAGGAAATCGGGCACTCACGGGTTTTTCGTCCTACTGCCGCCGTGTCGCCGCTGTACGCCGTCCAGTTCAGTTCTGGGTCGTCCTGTCGTCACAGTGAACCCAACCGTACGTTGGTTCGAATCCAAGTGTGAAGGTTTGGATGGTTTGGGTGGTTTGGGTTGTTCGGGTTTCTTCTCGGGTCTGGGGGAAATCCGGCCGTGCAGGGTGGCCGTGGAGTGGTGGCCGGCGTCTGGGGGTGGCTGTTGGCTGCCTGGGGTGTGAGGTTGAGTGGTGATGTGCTGGTGAGTTGTTCCAAGAGGTAACCGTGCAAATCAGTTTGAGAGAATGAACATGTAGGTGTATGGTCGCATGGTTTTAATACAGAATATGCGTAAGGAATCAAGGGCCAGGATTGAATCTGACTTAAGATTCAATGGTGAGGATTAGATCTGGAGATTTTCAGATCAAGGGCTATGATTAAAAGGTGATTTAAATTCTAAATAAATGCTTAGTGGAGTTTGATCCAATCTAACCAATGGGTGAGTGACACTTGTCACTCACCAGGTGTCCTCCAATCAGATTTCCAGAATAAAATATTTGACACGAAAACCGAGACACGAACCTCCCGATTTCACGCTTCTGACCATAACTTCCCCGTACGAAGTTCGATTTCGGCGTGCCGCCTGTCTACGGACTCAGGACGCCGAGACCTACCTAACGGTCCTTGAGTCGCGTGGAAATTAGTTGTCAAACGAAAAGTCAACCTTTTCGCCCCAAAATGTCCAAATTACGGTAATGCCCCTGAACTTCCGATAGTCATAACTTTTTCCCTGATCGTCCGAATTGGACGTGCCACCTATCTATGAACTCGTGACGTCCCGAACTACGTCACGGTCATAGGTCAAAGTCCATTTAACCCACCAATCAAAAATCAACAATTTGGCCATACCAATCACAAGGGTAAAAGCGTCAATTCACCTTAAATTACAATATTAAAATCCTCGAGTTTCCGGGGTGTTACAGAGTGCACGGTGTGTGTTTTGTGCAGTGTGTGTATCGTGTTGGTTCGAAGAAGACAGAAAACAAAGTGAGGTTTGAAAGGGAAATCGATCAGGTGAAGGGCGGTGTGAGGTGCTGTGTTTTGGTGAGAGTGAGTTGGGAAAAGAGAGAAGCTGGTGAGGGGATTGGGAGTGGAAATCGTGCAAAGAACAACGAGGGTGCGAGGTTTGAATTCTCTGGGAAACAGAGATGTGTCGAGGGAGCTGGTGGTGGTTGTGCCATGTGTCGATCCAATCAAGGCTGAGAGGAAGCTAGGACGGCTGAGGGAGGCCCAGTGGACACTGAGGTGCACGGCGGTGCGAACGGCGGAGGTAAAATCGACGGTAAGCCCAATTTCCCCTGTTTTTCCCGTTTTGTTCAATTCAAAAGTCGTGGCTTTTGAGGCTGAGTCGATGGTTTCTGCGAGTTGTGTGAGACTCAGTAGGTCCTTAGGAGTCGATTAAGGTTGATGCCGTGCTGGGGGATGGCCTAGTTGGCCGGGAACCAAAACAGAGGTTTCAGGCAAAATGTTTCGAGCTTGAGGACGACGGCTTAGAGGCTGTGATTTCTAGATTTTAGGATTGGGAATGGTTGCTGGGAATTGGACGGAACTTATGGGATTGAAAGGACTGGATTTGAGCAAGGAATGAGGGAGAACTGGACACGCTGGTTCGATACAGTTGAACCGGTTGACCCGAGGTTGAAGACGACACTGTAGCAGGCGCATGAGGCCCACGCGCATCCATTTTGGGCGGCGCGTGGGGGTGCGTGAAATGGTTTTTGGGGAAACTTCCAACTAGTTTTTTGTTCTAGAAGTTGTAACAAATCTTTTGAGTTAGGTTTCGGGTTAATCGGACGTCGATTGGAGTTAGTTCCGCGGGATCGAAGTTCTAGGGTTTCGTTTTACGCACGTTTGAAGTTCGGGAAAATTGGGGAAAATTAGGAGGACCTTAGTAGACGTGTTAGTAACGAGTTTTGGTGACTGTTGACAGGATTGGGAATCCCTGAGGAGGTCGAGGAACGTGCAGGACGTTCGAGACGCGAGTGGCGTGCCCGGAAATTGTGAGTGGACCCCTTCTCTATAACTGAGCATGCATAACTGCTTTTAATTACTTATTTTATGGTTTTATATGTGAATTCATGGTTATTTGAATATGTTATAACTGTTTTACTTAATTGCACATTTTTTGAGAAAATACGATTTTCGGCACGTTTTACAAGAAATGTTTGATTTCTGATTATGGTGTTATGATTTTGGGATTTCAAACGATAAAGGGTTTTCAATGACTATAAAGGGCTTTTGGAACATGATTTCGATGATCAAGGTTTTCGGTTTTAGAATCGGATTTCGGAAAGCAGAATTTGATTTTAAAGTTGAAACGTGGGATTCCGGATTTGGGTTCGGAATGACGGTTCTGGATGCCGGAAGGGCATCAGACCAGTGATTTCGGATTCGGGTTTGGATATGGATTTCGTAATGGTTTTCAAACTGTTTTGGATTGGATTTTCTGGATCTGGTTATTGGGTTTAAAGACCCGGATATTATATTTGACGGGGGACGGGCCCGGATTGGGTTTAAAGACCCGGATTGAGTTTAAAGACTCGGAGTTTAAAGACTTGGATATAATGATATTTTCCCCGTAGGCCTGTTAAGTTTAAAGACTCGGAGTTTAAAGACTCGGATTATTGAGGCCTGGATTGAGTTTAAAGACTCGGGAGTTTAAAGACTCGGATAGGTCCAGCAGGTTTGATCGGATAATGATGACTTGGATTTATGTTTGATTGTACTGTTTTCATGATGCCTATTTTATGAATTCTAAATGTTTTTATGATGCTTACTATGTGGTTTATAACTGTGTTTAACTAAATGGGTTGTGCATGCATGTTTTCAAAACGGAGGGCCAAACCCTGTTTTGTTATAAAATGGTTTTTGGAACTTTTATTCTTTTGGTCCACTCACGTTTTTTTGGTTTTAATTTGCCCTCCAGGTCGTGGAGCTAGCGCGGGGGTTGACGTTGAGGCAGCGTCGGAGGCATAGAACACTCGAGAGTGACCCTGGAGTGGTTTAAGTTTTTCCGTTGTGCGTATATTCTGTATATCGGCTTGTTTTCCTTAAGTTTTGGTACTATGCTCTGTGTAACTGTTGACTCTGGGATGTTTTAAATTCTCCTGCGTCTGGCAGTGTAATTTGTGGTTTTCACGAGGTTGTTTCGGTTTTTCGTTTTGGGGTTGTCAGACGGGAGTAGGGTTTAGTCCATAATCCTGGGGGATTAGGGGTGGGCCCTGACAGAGGGTGTAAGGTTGGTGAGGTTGAGGAGTCTCAGATCGTGGCGCCGTCTCATGGTATGTGGTGGTTAGTGTTAGTTTGGAACTTTGGATACACAAAGAACTTCGGGTGCAGCAGAACTTTGGTAGGTTGAGAATGCATACAAGGAGAAAAATTGTGGAAGAGGGAGTGAGAAAATGGTGCTGGAATTGGGGAAGACGAACCAGAACACATCCTTCACAAAATGACTAAAATACCCACTTTAAAATTGCTATATCGATGCCACATATGCACACTTCAAGGAGTTTAAAACGGATTTAGTTATTTGTTGCAACGGTTTTGACGTTGCTATTGTTCTAAGTGCAGGTAAATTTCAATTTTGAATGCAATTTGAAAATTACTGATTTATTCTCGGATGCATTTTAAGTAATAAGCGAATTTATAATGAAAAGAAACTGCGAACTTGTACGAGGAGTACACTGACGGAAGCGTGCCATGGCTAAAACTTGAAACCGCCAGGGTCAAAACGGTAATAAGCCCTAAAACCCTTAATTCATTGAAGTATCTCCTTAAGAATCGAATGCATAATGTGGTTTTTAAATTTTGGTGAGCTAGAATTAGGGTTTTTGGTTCTTGTTTCTCTGCGTTTTTGAGCTATGGCGAGGAAGTGGATTGGAAAATTCGCAAAAGACACCCCCAAATTGGGCTCTTCTTCGTCTTCTTCTTCGTCTTTGTCTTCCGTTGACAGTCAGCGTGGAGGTGAAGGTCTCGCTGCTGCTTTGCCTTCTTCTTCTGATCAATCTCGTATTTTATTCAACAAATCCTCCAGGTGCCAATCTCATCTCCTTTCTACTTGTTTGCTCACCCCTTTTCAAGTTTCATAATTCTTATGATATCTGTAATTTGTAGCTGCCTTTCCTTTGAAATTGCTATTTTTGAATTTTCTTCAATATCGATTTTAGAAGGACCATAAAAGCTCCCAAAATGTTCTTTTTGGTCATTTGATTTTAATGATTCCGAAATTTTTTTGGTGATCTTGAAGCTGTGAATTGTGTTGTGTGCAACTGTGGAAGTCTACCAGTCTGTGGAAACAACATTGTGCTAGATTTTGGTTACCAGAATTATGATAAAAAGTCTAAAATAAAAATGAGAAATTTATGGAGCTCAGCTTGTATTGATGTAAAATGAACTGCAATGATTGGATTGGATGTTGCCCTCTGTTTTTCTTCGTCTTCTTACAAGAACTGGAAATTTTCCATTTCCATTTCCTTTTCCACTTCCACTTGCAGACAAGTGGTATCACTGTGGACGTGCTCAAAGCTGTGTACAATTTGCTTTGTTGCTGGAATTGTGGTTGGTTATACGCTGAAAAGACGCGTCCGAAGATGGGCTTCCAGACTTCTCAAGAAAATCAGAGATGAATGATGGAAGCATCGCCCTCTTCATGTTAGTCCCATTTGATATATATATATGCAGTTTTGTGATAATGCACCTAATCTCACCAACACATATTGTTAGCTTTTGTTTATGGTAGATTAACAGCTTAGTAATGAGGCTGACTCTCGTGTTGTTTTCTTGCTTCTTAATGTTCTTCCTGTACTTTTGAATTGTTGTATCTGCCATTTAGTCTATAGCTTACATGATCCATGTGATTCATGCCAGATGAAAAATTTTAGTTGGTCGGGTAAGTACTCATGTTTGACTGAAAGTTTGCATTATGTTGGACAAATTTCTATATATATTTGATGAACAATTTTCATTTACATCTTTCTGAGCTACTATTGTTGTACATTTATTATTTCTTCTATGGATAATCAGAATGATTACAAAAGAATAGCTGCTTGTTGTTTTGATGCTGGTGTTGGTTCTCTAGTCTTAGAAATACTCCTTGTGGAATTCAAAGCGTGTTGATGTCTTGTGAGTGAGCTTATGTGATAGGATCTTCAGCTCCTTTGCCAACATTGGCATTCCACAGTAGAACACCCCTGAAAAAATGAACTAATTCTCTTAATTTCTTGATTCCTTTGTTTCACTGTTTTAGAAGATGTATGACTTCAACGTGTAAAAGAATTAATATCTTTACCTACTGTTGAATACGGATGCTTGGAAGCTATCTTCATAAATACTTCTTTCCAATTTGGTCTTGCAAAGTGAGTTCTTACCTGCAATGCATCCATTTTAACACTCATCGTTCATTAGTTGCTTGAGAACATAATAGTTAGCATGCCAATTAGAATTGGTGATGGAAGATCGTACTCGGGTTCCAGATAGGATGTCAACACCATGTTTGGCGTGGTTGAGAGCTTGGACCATGGTGATTAGGGTCGATCTTGCATCTCCCTCTTCGTAGACACTTGTAAGGTAGTTGTGAAGTTCAATCTGACCCTGTAAATGAAGGATAACATGGTCATTTAGCAGCTTATTCCATTCAAATATGACTTTGAAATAAAATGTCCAGAGTTGAAGCTTTACTTTGTGATCCATTTCTGCAACCTCATCCATGACTCCTTTAAACCACTCAAAAGATCCGGGTTCTCTGGTAACCCAATAGAAGTGAGCATTTGTTGTCCTCTGTGATTTCTTCTTGTCACCCGGTGTCATACTTGAAGACGTAAAACTGTTCAGGCTGTTGTCTGATATACTAGTTTCTGTATTTGAATCCTAGGTAAACAATTCATTATAACTCAACTACCCAGAAGAGAAATTTTTTTAAGAACTACAGAAGAATACTAAATTAACTTAGAATATGAATGAGTTGTACCATTTGCTCTTCTACTGATCTTGTGGTGTTAAGAAGATCTCGAAGGATACTTATGAAAGGTGTAGCTCCAATCCCCAGCCCCACGAGTAGCAAGACATCATAGTTTCGGTAGTCCTGTGCCGGTGCCCCATATGGACCGTCCACAAACAATCTGGGTTGGCTATGCTGATCCAGATTTCCCATCTGAACAAATCTAGCTTGATGGACTTCGGACGATAAATACTCTTCTCCCTCAGTAATGCATCGCTTCAGTTCTTTCGTCCAGTCTCCTACTGTTCGAATATGTACACTGAGGTGCTCGTCTCCTGGTGCTGAGGTTATAGAAAATGGATGCCTGAAAGTCACAAAAATGGTTGAAAATGCATGTAAAATGAGACGCAGAGAAGGGAGGATGAAGTTTTTGTAGGGAAAGCACACTTACCATTCAAATGGGGAGATTGTTGGGCATTGGAGAAATATGTACTGCCCACTTTTGTACTTAAATCCAGGTGGTTTGGATATGAGCAGGCTAATTACATTTCCCGGAAGGACTGAAGCCTACCCAGATCATTCAGAGACCAACAATGTCTAGTTAATCTTTCGAATTTCAAGCAACAAAAAGTACAAAGGAATAGAATTGAATGACGATTTAGTTACCTTTACTATCTTAACAGAATAATGCTTCGATCTACATGTTCTCAGACTACGCTCCGCCACATAAAGCAACAGAGGAACAGAAATGTACATCCATGTCTGCTAAGTTGAAAGGAGGGGCATCAATGATCAAGAATAAGGTAGTGAAAAAGTCGAGCTAGTCTGTGAGTTTACTTAGTGTGGGATTTTTTTTTTAATACCGTTTTCTCATACCACTTGTGAGCAAAATACAAGCAGCTTCCATGGACGATAAGCAAAATGTAGACGAGACCTAGCAGATGGTGAGAATACCAGAATGCATTAAACCCAGTCAATTTGTTGAATGGAGCAGGAAGCCTCACCATGTTCCTCCGAAATCTACGCGCTGCTAATGTGAATGAAATGGCTATAAAAATCACCATCAAAATTCCAGTCACGCCTTCAGCTCCAGTGAGCAGGGTTTTGTAGGTGGGCTTTATGCCGTGGAAATCAGAGGCTATCGGAGCAAATTTTTCCGGTGATGAGTTTACCAGTCGAGGGAAGTCACATGTTAAATGGTTCACAGCATGAATGATCATTCCAACTGCTATAGCAATTGCGATCATCTGCAATCAACAAAACGAAAATGTCAAATAGTTGTACTTGAAAAGGATAAAATTCCCATGAGTTCCACGAGTTATCATTATTCCGAACCTAAACTGAACCATCTAAATGTAGAACCACTTGATTTGATCAGGGTTTTCAAATTTTCTAGAGCAAGCCAAACTGACTTAATCGGTTCAGTTCGGTTCTCTGCATCAACTGGCTTGGAATCCACTATGAATCAGATTTTCAGTCTCACTTGCCCATCCTTAAATGATGCCTAACACCCTCATCGATACCTATTAGACACTATTTCAGTGGAGATTAGCAAATATACCTTGTGGAAATTAATGTTGTCATCAAATGGGATGATGAACCTAGCTCTTGTGGACCTCAGCCATGTCAATGTGTTTCGACAAACCGGTAGGAGAATGAGAGCCATGTTGAGCTTGAGAGTCTCTGCAGCCCCTTTAGCCACAGGCAAGCAATAATGCATGACTTCAAATGCTGCCTTATTTCTTCTGTATTGGTAGAATTTCCAACCGAAAAGAGAAGCCATTGCAAGAATCCACAACAACAAAATCCATCCCCTCTGCCAATTGTCTAGCACCAGACACTGAACCGAAATGCTTACCCGACGAAACAGATTCTTGGAACTGAAGGAACTCGGATTCTGGCTCCATCCTACACTTGCTGTGCTCAATGGCCTGCTGTAGTTTATGTACACGTCCCTTTGTAGAAGCAATGCTTCCAATTGCCATAACTGATTCAACGGTAAATAGAGTATTTACTAATTTACCTCAAGGACATGAAAGTTATTTCTTGTAGGTTGTTTTAACTTACCTCAATGTACCCGAAATGTTCGGGGTCTAGTTCTTCCATGATCAATGAAGCATACTCTTCAGCTTGTTCTTTGAGCTTAGATAGCTTGTTTGCAGAAGCACTGAGCATAATAAGCTGAAATTAAATTAGGCAAGAGATCTACATTATTAGTTTTGTCTTTGTGAGGCAATTAACTACATAATGAAAAAGCTTTTTTTTTTTTTTTTAAATACCTCCTGCACTCCGTCCCTTGTGATTCTTCCATCTTCATTGCTATCTGCCCTGAAATAACCAATAAAAAAATAAATCCCTTACAAAATTTAAAAAATAAACGAGAGCATTTTTAATTACCATCCTTAACATATATATAAATCAGATATATAAATTGTAATAACGGTTTCAAATGCTTAACAAAAAATGAAAAAAGATAAAAAAGTGGATTTACCTAACCTACAGTTTCGAAGGGATTGATGAATTTGATGGGAAGACTCAAGTAGATAGAACACACAAAAAGACACAAAATACCTTAACCCATGTGCAAAATTTGCCTATTTTGGCCAACTAAACATACAAACACACAAATACAATGCCCAAATGCAAAACCCATAACACTCCAAAAACATTAGGTTAGCTAAAACTTTCCAAAGGGTGTGACTTGTTATGGACCCTTTGCATTTCATTAATATGTGCATTACTTTTGCTAAGCTAAATCGTGCGTGGGTACATAACTATTTCTATTCAAACTTGCATAATAAAAGTCACAAACATCAACTATCAATAATTAACATTTTAAAATAAAAGAAGTAATTCGTTTTTTGAATCGGAGGTCCTCCAATCAGGGCCGTCGATCTGTTGGAAAACAGAATCACAGCAAAGCTAATCAACGGCCGAGAATAGAGAAATGAAACCCACATGTCAAAGAAGATTTGAAGGCGCGCATCAAAGCTATTGTCCGAAATTTGCAGCCAAAAGTCGCGAAGCTCCTCTTTAGTGATTTTGGTTATCCTCTGCCGCCGCCTTCGCACCAACGCGTCAAATATCCCCACCGCAAACTCCTCCGAGTCCGCCATCCCTGCATTTATATAAAGAGTAAATCATTGTTACACTTTTAACGACCTTTATTTTTATTTAAAACTTTTAATACTTGTATATTAAATAAAATAAAACTTTATCTCAAACTTTTTTTGTTCAAAAGTCCATAAATAGAATTTATAAGCAATAAATTCCATATCTACCATTTTAAATCTCAATAAAGAAGATGAATGAATTATTGATAATTCCTTTAACCAATTAAAAATAATATTGTCTTTTTTTTATACTCTTTGCCCCATGTGTCCCTTAGTATTTGATTTATTTGGTCTCTTCGGCCCTTTATTATATTATGTATCTAATAAATATTATATATGTATACTATATATATATTGTATATAATTATAATTGAATTTTTTCTATAAAATAAAAAATAAAGTCTGTATTATCTGTAGTTCAACGGTAAGGTATAATTTTTTTTTGGAGGACGGAGATGGTGGTGGAAAATCATACGATGTAGCGTTTAATTCTTAAATTTTGACACAAAATTCAAGAAATAAATTCTAACCTATAAAAAATTAACCAAATTATTTAATATCGAAAAATAAAGAATTGTTAAATTTAAAATTTAAAGTATTTTTGAAAAATTAGTACTTTTAATTATCTTATTTTAACTTAGATTAGATACTCATATTACTTTTAACATGAGCAAGTGAAAACAAAATTATAAATAGAAGAAATATTTTTATAATTCTTAATATAATCTTATAATAATAATAAAAAATATTAAAATCATAATAAATTTTGATAAATACTTTTTAGATGGTTGATAAACTAATTTACAATTAAACAATATTAGTTATAATTTATATAAACTTATATGCAAATTTAATTTTTTTATATTTAAATTTTTAAATAAACGTATATGTTCATACCACTAAATTAATTGCACTCCTATCAATTCAACACGCCATCATTTTTCCCTTGCAGCTTTCTCGGCAACCAAACAAATTAAATTTAATGAATTGACTCGTACTCATTTTTGTTTACCTATACATTCACCGAAGTCTGCTCTAGCAAGCAAGCCGTCCATGGCGAGCGACTCGAACCGCGCCTCCACTTGCCTCCACAGCTCCTCCACGCCATTTGATCCGATCGTCGTCTTGCTGATGAACCTGAGCCCGTCGAGCGCTCGCCGGGCGCTCGATCGCGTCCGCTGAAGCTTGGCCTTGAGCCTCCGCGTCTCGCGAGCCGAGAGAGTGAACTCCACGGACTCGCAATTCGACGCCGATGTCCTAGAAGACGCCGAACGCAGCCACCCGAACGTCCGTCGAAGACTCCGCGACGTCGCCGACAGGCTCCGGCGCAAATTATTCCCGTTGTTGGCGACCGATTCGGAGGACAAGTCGTTTGCGGGAGTGACGCTGCATACAACAATTTCATCGTCGTCGTCGTCACCGCCGCCGAGCTCTAATGTGACTTCGACCAAGTCTTGTTCGAGGTCGTTGAGAAACTTGGGCAACATTGCGCCTCCAACTGACGGCGACGAGAGTGGTAATTCGAATCCACGGGCGTAAGTTGACGGCCGCTAAGAACCACCAAACGACGCCGTTGTCATGATGAATAGGCTTGTAATAACAAGGTTAGCGTTTGTAAATGAAATGGTAGGCTTAGAGAGAGAGCTATAGCCTATAGAGTCAGAGAAGCGCAGAGGAAATAAGAGATGCACCTCCCAACCGACTCGACCCACACCATCTCAACGCAAGTCGTGCTCTGCCTCTTTCTCCTTCTCTCTCTTTCTCTAGAGTAGTTGAGATTTTGCCCATAAAACCAATTTGGGGTATTCACAACAATTATAGTTACACTCACACCGATACATATACATATATATATATATATAGCTTAATACGCGTCAACTTCTTCTTCTATAAGGAAAAAGTAGGTGATTGATAACAGTACAGGAAAATACTTGCATATCTTTTTAATCTATTTTTTTTATTTATCGAATTATTTTTTATTCATGTATTATAATCAAAATTCTCTATTTTCTAAATCATCATTTTAAAATTATCACCATAAAAAAATCAACAAAAATAGAAGTCATTTAACTATTTGTATGTAATAAATTAAATGAACGGTTCAATATGAAAATCGTCAATTCTTAAAAAAAAAATTGTTAATTTAAGATCTGACAAAATGACTTTCAATTTTTATTTTTAACGAAGATAATATTAAAATGATAATTTACAAAATGAATGGTTTAAATTAAGATAAATGTATAAATCGAAGAAATAGTATAAATAGATACTATCGAAGTAGGATGCAAGTTTTATTGTTATAATAAAAAAGAAAAAAGAGCTTGTAATCTAAAATTTAAAAGAAACGAATTAGTTTTGGGTTAATTTCAATGCTTACAGTTTGTAAATCGTTAATAGTGTATATATTAATATAGGTATAACCTATCAAGCACATCTTATTTACGACCAAATTGTAATCATTTTTTTTTTCAAAGAAATTAACATATATTATATAAATGAAAACTAATATATAGCTTAAAAGACAAAAAACCCTAAAAAAGGATCTTGTTTTGGCCAAGACTCTTGATGAATTTTACATTTAACTCTTGAGGATGTCCTATTAATTTGTAGACTTCCCATTCTCGTGTTGCATATTTTTGTTAACATTTGGTACGTACCATTACCAAGCTATAGTGATACATCATTTTTTTTTCCATACCTCAAATACGTGCATGCATATATAACTCATTCATTCTTGTACCATTCACTAGGGGATCGCATGAAATGAACTAAAACAATATGATTTCATTTTTCATTTTCTCATTACAACAATATCCTTCTTAATTTTAAATATAGACTAATTACATAATTAAGTTTGTACCTTTTTTTTACGTAACTCTGTAATCCATTTTTATGTTGTCCTATGTGTGTGTATATATATAAGACATCGCACATATGTACGATCATCCATGTTTGACGGGAAAAAAAAAACTATGGCAAGGATTTGGTCACGTCGGTAGCCATATATGACAAGAGATGGATGAATGGCGTGCTCTTTTCAGACAGTTTTCTTTGTTGCAAATATTCGTTGATATCAAAATAAATGAATAATCAAAATAGACTTGGAAACGAGCTGAGATACATAGATATATTGCCATTACTTTAATTATATATCATGGAAGAGTGACCAAGAAACAGCTAGTCTTGCACGCCGAATATCCATATGACCAATATTTGCCAACACTCATTTTTTTTTTGGTATGGTTGCAATATACTTTGATCCGGATAGTCTAAATATTTCGATTTTGACTTTGACATGTACTATTTGATAGGAATTTGCTAAATTATCATACTAATTATGTCCAGTTTGTTGTGTATATTTTTCCTTCAGTTCTTTATATCGATCGATGGCAAAAATATATAACACAGAAAAATCCGAAGTGAAGTGATCTATAACTCGATCACTCTATTATAGGGGGTTGGTATGGTGCAGTTCGATTTGGATATTGACAATATCCAAACAAACCGTTAAAATTTTAACTGTTCGATACTATTTGGATTTTCTAAAATTAGAAATGATACAGTTACAAACCAAATTGTTACTAACTATTCGGTTGAGATCAATACAGACCGTTTGGGCATAATAGAAAATTTGTAGTATATATATGTAGATTATATAGACTCAATTCATCACATTCCCAGGCAAAACTTCTTAAAGTTCTTTCATTCAAGCATTCACAGTTTGTAAAATCAAACTTTCAAACATTCCAACCAAATTAATTTTCTCCAAACATTTGAACAAAAATATAAAAGATAGAACAACATTAAAAATGAAACCAACAAGACGTACATGGTAACATTTGAGATCTTTAAAACCGACAAAATACATCAACATTTACCAAATTTTCTTCAAACATTTCAACTAAAATATAAAAACACAACAACATTATACATGAAACCAACAAACCATAAAAAATTAGGGTAAACTTATGTTCGTAAGGATATATGGTAAGTTTAAAAATTAATATATTTTTTAACAGTACAATTTGGATTTAACGGTTTTCTAAAATAGAAATTCAAAATCAAATCGTTACTAACAGAGCGATTTGAATCCTCAAACCGTTTAATTTTTATCTGGTCAAAACTAAATTGTTGGATAAATAACGATTTGAAGCGGTTCGATTAACGATTTCAATGGATTTACACCTACCGCTAATACTCTATTATACTTTAATTAATACATAATATATCAACCGTATGAATTGTGTAATATGAATATTGGATGACATTAAAGTATTTATGTTGTTGAAGAGTCGACCTCAGACTCTATCCACGCATTCAGAAACCTTTGCCAGCTTATTACTTTGAACAAAAACATGGAAGCCAGTTTTTATTTATAAGTAATCATTGCCTTGACTGGTAAAGGCATTACATAATCACTTGATTAATTAATTTGTTATATAATTATATAATTTACCTGACAAGGGACTATAATCGAGTTTAACTCATAAATGTTATATTCTTAATTAGTTCCTGGGAATGAAGGATGAGAATATTGAGTACATCTCATTTTCAGCTCCAGAGTCTACCGACCTAATTAACTACGAGTCCAAACTCCATAATCCATATATATATATGACCTTTTTTTAAAAAAAGGCTTAATTATTCTCTCAAATTTTAGTTAATTAACAATAGTACTATTGTAATTAGCTAATTAACTTCTCACATGGAGTCGTCTACGACTTAAAATGTATCTCTATTCTCATTCAATTTTTTGCTTGAATTAAAGAAAAAAAATTCTCGTTTGGGAAGATGCTTGAACAAAAAAAATATTAACTTTCAAAATTTGTCTAAACAAAATATGTTGTAGAAAGAAATGACGTACTCTTTTGAGACGTTGAATGTTAAATTTGTGAGTGGCTACCGAGGGAGCTAATAATTAGAGCAGGCTTGAAGTTGAATATATATGTTCCTTTCTAGAATTTTTGGACCGCAACAGTTCTTTAGTATCACTTCACGTACAATTCCATCATATATGTTGCCCATTCAAAATTTGAAAATATCAATTATGTGGCCAAAGCCTCGATAGAATATGAACAATACATACATTCCATTTTTTGAGTTAGTACCTCCTCATACCACCCTTTTGATTTATTGAATTGTCTTTATACATATAATATAACTGAAATCATTCATTCTCTAAATCATTATCTCAAGACCAGCTCTGTAAAAAATTAACAAAATTGAAGGTCTTTTAATTATTTATATATATCAACTAAATAGACGTATAACTATAAGGATCTTTATTTTATTCTTATAAAAATGTAACAACCCGTCCTAGATTTTAGGGATTTATTTAAGATTAATTACAGATTAGTGAGGCTAATCGGGGATTAACCGAGGATTAACGGACGTTCAGTGTCAGGACCCACCCCGGTTTCACCCCGAAAACCGAGGTAAACTCTGCTCCCGTCTAACACCCCGACACAACACCAACGTAAACTACTAAATTACACAGTCAGACGCAGGAGAAACTTTACACATCCCGAAGTCAAAGTTTTACAGAGCATAGTTTTAAAGACAAAAGAAAGAAAACCGATAAACTAAATACACGCACACGGAAAATCTAAAACACTCCGGGGTCGCTCTCGTAACTTCTATGCCTCCGACGCTGCCTCGACGCCGAAATCCCGTTCTAGCTCCACGACCTAGAGGGCAATTTAAAACAGAAGGTGTGAGTGGACCATAAATAATAAAAGACTTTCCGAAAACCATTTCATAATAAAACCAGGGTTTTAGCCCTCCGTTTTGAAATCACATGCATAACCCAGTTATCAAAACAGTTATAATTCACGTAAAGATCATGATAAAAACATTTACTGAATCATTCTAAAAACAGTTATAGAACTCATATCATAAGCATCATAAAAACCACGTCATAAAACATAAGTTTCAACCAATCATTATCCGATCAAACTTGTTGGACCTATCCGAGTCTTTAAACTCCCGAGTCTTTAAACTCAATAACCAGGCCTCAATAATCCGAGTCTTTAAACTCAACAGGCCTACAGGGGAAATATCAATATATCCGAGTCTTTAAACTCCCGAGTCTTTAAACTCAATCCGGGTCTTTAAACCCAATCCGGGCCCGTCCCTCGTCAATTACAATATCCGGGTCTTTAAACCCAATAACCAGATCCAGCAAATCCAATCCAAAACCATTTGAAAACCATTTCTAAATCCATATCCAAACCCGAATCCGAAATCACTGGTCTGATGCCCTTCCGGCATCCAAAACCGTCATTCCGAACCCAAATCCGGAATTCCACTTTTCAACTTTAAAACCAAATTCCGCTTTCCGAAATCCGATTCTAAAACCGAAAACCCGTGATTATCAAATCATGTCTCAAAATCCATTTATAATCATTAAAAATCACTTATCGTTTAAAAACCCCAAAGCATAGCATCGAAATCAGAATCCAACATTTTTCTCGTAAAACGTGCTGAAAACCGTACTTTCTCGAAAAACGTACAATAATGTAAAACAGTTATAGCATATTCAAATAATCGTGAAATCACATATAAAACCATAAAACAAGTAATTAAACGCAGTTATGCATGCTCAGTTATAGAGAAGGGGTCCACTCACAGTTACCGAGCCCTCAATCGCGTCCCGAACGCCCCGTACGTTCTTCAGCTTCCTCGGGAAGTCCCGATCCTGTCAACAATCACTCAAGAACGTCACTAACACGTCTATGAAGGTCCACTTAATTTCCCTCAAAAATCCCCGGATCCTAAACATAATGAACCGGAACCCTAAACCTTCAACTTCGCGGGACTAACCTCAAACGACGTCCGAACAACCCGAAACCAATTCCAATAGACTCGTTACAACTCCTAGACCAAAAACCTAGTTGACACCTTCCCCAAACACCGCCGCACGCGCCCCCACGCGCCTCCCAAAGTGGCTGCGCGTGAGCCTCACGCGCCTGCTACAGTGTCATCGTCTACCTCGGGTCGACCGGTTCGACTGTACTGAATCGGCGTTCCCGATTCTTCGCCGTCCATCCACCAATTCGACTCCTCTCTTCACCATCCTCACCGTTCAGTCCTAAGTAACCCATTCCCCTTACTCTAATACCTCGACACAGTCCCTAGATCATCGTCCCAAACTCGACACAAAAACTCGTTTGTCCCCTGTTCTTCCTCCCGGCCAACCAGCCACTCCCCCTTCACGGAAACCACACTAAACAACTCCTAAGGACCTACTGAAGCTCACCCAACTCACCAAATCTCTCGACTCACACTCAAAACCCACGACTTCCCGTTTGAAATTTACTGCAAAACAGAGTAATTACAGGAGAACACGAAATTACCTCTGCTCAGGCCACCGCCATGAGCTCAGCCATGCGTAAGTAGCTCCTCTCGTCCTCTTCCGTCCTCTGAATGCCACCACCAGCCTCGACTGGTCGAATATGGTAGCACCACCACTCAAAGTCCTCTCTGTTTTCTGATTTCCCGTGAACTCACCCTTCCTTCTCACTCACTCACGATTACACAACCCCTCCAATTCACTCCTCAACTCTCCCTATTCACTCTCACCAGCTCACCACACTCAAACCTTCCCAACCATCGATCGATTTCCTCACTGCCTCACTCTGTCTCTGTTTTCTCGACTGCACGGTTAACAGCCCCCAATTATTTGGACCCGTAAACAAAATCCTGGAATCCACTAGACCGCTAGCACGTGTCACCATCCCAAAGCTCCTCTCACAAGTGTCTCCATCTCAACCGTCCACTTGTCCCAATATGTTGCACAATGCCCAAACAACCAAAAGACCAAAATGCCCTTCTTTGAACCCAAAAATTACCATTTTGCCACTACCTTCCTAGACCCGTAACACACTCATCCTAGGTTCGATGAAACGTGCTGCTTGTCGTTGAACTCGGGACGACGAGATCTACCTTGCTGTCCTAGGTCAACGTGTCAAAACCCGGTCGTATGAAAAGTCAACTCTTCCCCCTATTTTACCCAATTTACGGTAATGCCCTCAACCTTCCGAACATCATAACTTCCTCCTCGGATGTCGGAATCGGGCGTGCCACCTGTCTATGGATTCGTGACGTCCCGAACTACGTCACAATCATCGGTCAAAGCCGCCCGAACTCAAAGTCAACATTTTACCAAACCTAGGGGCAAAATAGTCATCCGAACCTATTGTCACCAACTAACCACCGATTAAGCTCACTAATCTCATCTTAAGCACTGCCTTAACCCTAATTCCCGGGACGGGTCGTTACATTCAGGGCGAAATTACGAGTTTTCCACTGAACGAGGGGAAAAAATTGACTTTTGACCCGGGAGGTCCGCCGGCCGAGGGCCGATGACCGTGATGTAGATCGGAACGTCACGAGTCCGTAGACAGGCGGCACGTCGAAATCGGACGTTCGACGAAAAATTTACGGTTCACGGAAGTTCCGTGGAACTATTGCACGTTTTATGATATGAGAGACATTGTCATTAATGGGGCCCAGATATTTTGTTTCTGGACCAATGGATGAGTGACAAGTGTCACTCATCCATTGCCCAGTATTATCACATACATGTATATCCCTATTTCGATCCTAACGGATTTTCACCCGATCTCGTTCAAACCACCATCCCTAAATCCTTTCCCCCACCTGTGCTGACTGAGAAAGACTGAGAGGGAGGTCGTGGGTGAGACGGTGACGGCAAAAGGGTGGTTAGACCACCACGGACGGCGGAGGAACAGTGAACCCGCGCAGGTACAATTTTAAATTCAAAATTCGAAGTTTTGTTTGGACACTAGGGGACCATTTCTGATGAGTGGATGATGTTTGTGAGGTCCTTATGAATCGAAGAGGATAAAAACGAGGGGTTTCGTAGGCGGAGCAACGCAGACAGACGGCGAGAAAACTGGGCAAAGTTCTTCGATTGAAAGGTACAAACTTTGGCCTGTTTTATTGGTTTTAAAATGGTAGGATGATAGGAATGGGAAGGACGAGTAGGCAGGGATCGAAAGGATAAAAAATGGGTGAGAAAATAGGAAGAACCGGCCTCGCCGGTCTAGCCAGACCGGAGTTGCAAAGGTGAACTGGACCAACCGGTTCACGCGAGGTAGGGGATGACAGGTGCAGGCGCGTGGGCTTCACGTGCAGTCCCTTTGGGCGGCTCATAAGGGTGCGTGGCCCACTTTCTGGGGAAGTGTCAAACATGTAATTTCATTTATTCGATGTAACGAACATTTTGAGACTGGTTTCGAGTCGATCGGACATCGTCTCGATATAGTTCGAGATGCCCGAAAGTTTAGGATCAGGTTTTAAAATAGTTAAAAATTCGGAAAAATTACGGGGTTTTAATGAGGGGTTATTTAAGCAGTTAGTAACCCTTTATTACGATTTGGATAGGTTCGGGAACCCTGGTGAAGGTGATTGGCCCGGGAGAGGCTTATGGCGCGCGTATTGAGGCGCGGCTTCGGACGGTCTGTGAGTGGACCTTGTTTTCTAAATTGATGCATGCATAACTGTTTTATATGCTTTAATGAACATGTTTTGAGATGCCTTGAGTGCATTTGTTTGTGGCATTTAGTATTTACGTATTTTCACGTATTTTGAAGTTTTCGATTTTATGTTGTGCCTATACGTGCTATATTTTCTATGAGGGTTTCATGAAATGATTTGGGATTTAAAAATAAGAAATCGGGCATGAGACCCATTTGATTGGAAACCCTCGGATTTGGAGTCCATTTGATTTCACGAGAACTCGGGCTGGAGGCCCATTTGAGTTATATGATCGGACCGGGGGCCCTGTTGGTTTACAATTCGGACTGAAGCCCAGTTGGTCGTGATATCGAGCTTGAGGCCTCGTTGATTTATGGTATCGGGCTTGAGGTCCTGTTAGTTCTGATATCGAGCTTGAGGCCCAGGATTTTGAAATCTGGCTTGAGGCCCAGGATTGTGAAATCGGGCTTGAGTCCCAGTTGTGGTTTATGAAATGAGAATTCGGGTTCAAGACCCTGTTGAAATATAAATTTGGGCTTGAGTCCCTGTTAGATTTGGATTTGAATCGGATTCGAGGAATCCTGTTGACACGAATCGGGTTTGAGACCCAGTTGAAACATGTTTTGAGAAAGAAATTTTTTGAATATGTATGTACCCTCCTATATGATTAGTCTCCTCCAGACGTCGTAGATCATGGGGTGTCACGATCCACTACTTGGGATGAGTGGCTCCAAGAGGGAGCACATGCCCCGGAGTGTGAGATATGTTATAGTCACAGACTGGGTCCAGGGACAGTCCTCTAGACGTCGTAGATCCTGGATTTAGGACAAATCCTCCCAGACGTCGTAGATCCTGGGAGAGGACTCGGAGATGAGACCCGAGTAGTATGTATACTTAGATATATCATGACAGGTTGTAGATTGGGCATATGAGATGATGAGGATGGGTTATATATATGTATGTATGAGGTTTTACGGGGATTGATTGGGGGCTGAGACCCGGTGTTTATGATTGGTATTACACTGAGATAGTTGTGGGGCTGAGACCCCGTGTTTTATAATTTCAGAAATGAGTTTTGGGTTGAGTTCCTATGTGACTGGTTTTGGGCTGAGACCCACTTGATTTGATTTGGGCAGAGTCCCTATGGTATACGATTTTGGGCTAAGGCTCTAATGGTTTTGTGAATGTTTTGATAAATGGTTTTTAAATGCATGCATGTTTTAGTGAAGGGCATAAATGTCTTCTTATGAAATGTGTTTTTATTAAACTGTTGATTTTCGCCCACTCACAACTTTTAATGGTTTTAATGTCCTTCAGGTTGATCACGGATGCGGGCTGTAGTAGAGACCGAAACATCACACTCCTCCTCCTACGATCCTGGCGTACTCTAGAAGCCTCGGTGAGGGCTAGAGTTAGAAATTTCCTTGGTCTGACACGCGGTGTCAGACGGGATCAGGCACGTCCCACATTAATCCCGGGGGATTCGGGACGGGGCCTGACAAGTGATATGAGAGCAGGGTTTTGCTCTCAGAGTGGTGCGCAGGTCGAGGATGTGATGTCGGGCATGTCTCTGCAGTGGTAACTGCCCGTCATCAACCTGATACTTAGGGTAAGAGTATGTGGATTCAACGGAATTAAACCCTGGTTAGGTTGTGTTTGGCACGAAGTGCAATGGTTTAGGGTTCTTGGCACTGGATGTCGTGTGTTCGAGAGATTCGATCCTGAGTGGGATTGTTGTGTACGTGAATCCAACGGCTTAGAGCGGTAGTGTTACTAATGGATGAGATCCAATGGACCAGTAGACATCATATGATGACTTCCGAAGTCGAGACCGTTGGTTGGTTGTATCATGTCGGATTGGAGAGTGTGCTGCAGAGAGCAGCTGAGGTCATGGTTGACTTGAGTGAGATTGTTGGGAATAGGAACGTTTGACCCTATTTGGCCTGTGTTTCCATGTTTCGGTGTGTCGAATCTCGGAGGGATGTCGATTGGTAGAGGATGCCACAGTGTAGATATTGTGTGGCTTGGTATGGCACGCGGTGATTGTGGTATGCTAGGGTTGAGCGGTGGTAGACACCGAGGAAGGCCAGTTCTTGTGGGCCCAGCGATTAGGGGTCGTAGTGTTACGAGAGGACGAGGTCCTTGGATCGTGATTACTGGTTGATTGGACACCAGTATTGGAGTATGACTACTCTTCGGAGTTGAGAGCGATGGATCAGCCAGAATGGTTGGGTTATAGCGGGCAACCAGGTTTGTGATAACCCTAGTAGGAGATTGATTGGACAAGTTACTAGGAGTGTGGTACTTGTCGACCGGATCCTGAGATGGAACGATCGGTGGATGTTGCGTTGAGCGGTTGGTACATGCGGTGAGTTGACCGCAGGGATTTGGAGTCTCGATAACACAGTGTTTCTAAGATTGGTCTGCACGAGGTTGTGGTAGACGTGCTGAGATTGGTCTGCACGAGGTTGTGGCCGAGGCTGCTATCAATGGACGTAGTCGAATCTTATTGAGTTGGATAGGCTCAGGTTACCGTGACGATTGTGACGATGGGATTCGTCATTCGTGACGAGGATATGAGGGTGCGTGGGTAGCGCACAGTCCGAGCATAGATTCTGGAGTCGACTCGGTTACGATTGAGTGCGATCGCTGAATGAGATGTTGAACTTTGGGTGTTGGCACACTTTGCCACACTACCTCAGTGGAGGTGACGCAGATGAGTCGAGTGGAATCCGAGAGCGATTGGAAAATTCCAAATGACACTGGGTGTGTCTATGTAAGGTAAAGCCAGTGAGGGCTTAATTGATGACTGATATGGTATATGTGCCTAGAGGGGAAAATTGGTTGAGTTCAGGGCACTGAGCGGGATAGAGAGGATCCCGAGTGGCTCAATGCGAGGTACGGGGATACTTGGGTTGGTGACCAGTTCCCCAGTGGTGCGGGACTTGAGACACAAGGGTGTGCTCAGGGGTTGTAACCGCAAGAAGGATAACAGGCAATTAAGTAGTAAAGTATGACATCCTTTTGGATGTACATAAACAGGCGTAAACAGATAGGCGAGTTGGATTGTTTACGGACATGTGGAAGTTGTGCGAGTGAGATGAGGACTTGAGAGTCCGTTGGGAGATGGTTTTGGTTGACTGTGGTTGACCATACCTCCTGAGTTTCGTGCACGCTTGTTTGAGCAGTGGTCTGATGGTGAGGAATAGAATGGGTCACCACAGTAGTTATCGACCGTTTCTGTTGGTCGAAAAAGACAGGTATACTCTATACCAGGATGGGTGACAGGCACCCTAGTTCCTTGTAGATGGACGACGTGAGTACGGTCATGGGGATTAGTGACCGGTTGGTCAGATATGGTGATATGCAGAGATTTGGCTGCAGATCACAGTAGGAGTCTGTTGTGACTCTTCAGTCTAGCGGTACATCAGGTTAGGACGAATTGACATCCTTTTGGATGTACATAGACGGTATGAACGGACACGCGGTTGATGTCCACATGAGTTCCGGCTTGGAGAACGGGAGATTATGACTGAACGGTCGTGAGGGACGCGGGATACAGGTATGATGTCCCCAGTTAGCTTGGTGACCTTGGAATGAGTAACATATGGTATTTAGCGTCACTAGATATGATGAGTGAGTGTCCACTACCTTGGACCGACAGTGGATCAAGGTGAGTTGGATCGAGTCGTGTGGTGACGATCATGATGATCGAGATGATTGAGGTGTTTGTGGCGACCGTGAGTCGAGTAGACCGAGGTCCGGTCGTCATTGAGAAGAATTGTACTGCTGAGGAGAATCGTATTGTGAGCCAGTTGAAGAATCTTTGGAATAGTTGGTGAGATGATAAGATAGAGGTTGGATATGTGCAGGTGCATTACTCTGTCTTAGATATGTAGATACATATGAGAAGAGAACGATCACGAGGAGCGAGATGATGGATGTTGGTTGGTCTATCTTTGGAGTTGGTCAGGTGACCACGAGTACTCCGAGAAGACGTTGAGGATAGTAAGGATTAGTGTTCGATTGGATGTTGCCAGAGTACAGTCCTCGAGCAGGCCGAGTAGTGCCTTGACGGTTAAAATGATGGAGGTGCGCCGGTGTGTTGTGCAAGTTGATGGGATTGACCACGGTCAATCGGTATGTCGGGTTGAGAATTCCCCGAGTGTATGAACATTTTTTTGAATGGATAGAGTCCTAGATGGACGTGAGATGGCAATCGGACGAGGTTCGATGTTGATTGTACAGTGAGTACTATGGTCGGATGTGTTCTGACATAGTGATGAGTTTACTGGACGTCGAATACTGTGTGCTCGAGCAGTGTGGACTGAGAGGGTTCAGAGATTATGAGAGCTGAGAGCTTAGGGCCATGTGGGCTAGAGGAACCCTAGTGAGATTATTGTGATAATCCCTGCAGAGAAAAGCATTCGATGAGGTCCAGATGTGCCTAAGATGGGTTAGATGTCGAATGTATTTCGACAGAGTAGTTGTTGTGATAGTTTGGGACTCGAGGTGAGTCGAGATGTTAGTGTAGATCGCTGAGAGATATGAGTACGAGGAGAGGAATCGAGAGCGAGTCAAGATCAGAGTAGCGCAACGAAAGTGCAGTGGAGCCGGGAGTTACCGACTGGTCACGATAGTTATAGACGGGATTGGCATACTAGGAAGCCAATCTGACATTCGGGGGTAATGGAACAAATTGGTATCCAAAAATTTTGGATTATTTTGGATTCATATGACTCTCACTGGAGTCAGCAGGGATCGCTGTGAGAGTCAGCATAGGCATGAGAAAACGAGAGTGTTGACTGACACAAGTACCGAGGTCGATGAATGCCATAGATTGGAGTATGGCCTGTACAACTGTGATCCGTGCCATAGTGGCAGTGGAATCAAGAGGATAGTTGTCGGATCGGATGCTGAACGGAATGACTGCTACGATTATCGGATGAGAAAGGTCGTCTCGCTGAAAAGTCAATTTGATGACAACTTAGTGTTGCTGACCTGTCAGAGTGAGTGACAGGCGAGATCGACGAGTGTCGATATCTCGAGTGAGACATACAAGCCGAAGCGTGGCTTTGTGAGAGTTGAGTTGGAGCTTTGGAAGCTCCGGTCACAGTGCGTACCGACAAGTACGGCGGTTTGTATCGGACGTGTATGAGTACACGAGAGTGCCCGAGTTAGGGACATGATTGGATTTCCACAGTTTAGTGTGGAATTGGGTTGGTTGGAATTTCGAGGACGAAATTCTTTAAGGAGGGAAGTTTGTAACGACCCTTCCCTGATTTTATGGATTTATTTAAGGTTAATTACGGATTAGTGAGGCTAATCGGGGATTAACCGAGGACTAACGGACGTTCAGGGTGAAATTACGATTTATCCCCTAAACGAGGGAAAAAAATTGACTTTTGACTCAGTAGGTCTGACGGTCGAGGGCCGAGGTCCGATGACTGTGACGTAGATCGGGACGTCATGTCAGGACCGGTCCCAAATCACCCGGGATTAACGTGGGACCCGCCTGATCCCGTCTGACACGAAGTGTCAGACCAGGGAAAATTCCATCGCTAGCCCTCGTCGGGGCTGTCAGAGTGCGTAAGGATTGTAGGAGGAGGGGAGTGATGTTTCGTCTCTGCTACAGCCCGCATCCGCGACCAACCTGAAGGACATTAAAACACGAAAACTGTGAGTGGACAAAATGATAATTTATTAAAAACATTTTCATACAAAGACGTTTATGCCCTTAATAAAAACATACGCATGCATACCAAAAACCGTTTATCAAACATTCATAAAATCATTTATCAAACATATCAAAACCTTTCAAGGGTTCATGCCCGGTTCCCATAAATCGTCATGACCCATAAATTCATTTGGGCCCTCGACCCGAAATCATAACTCAAACCCGTAGGTCAAATCACTAGGGATTCGGCCCAAATCACGTCACGTGCAGGTCTCAGCTCAAAACCATTCTCAAAATATCACAAACGGGGTCTCCGCCCCAAATCACTTTCACAAATTCAAATACGGGGGTCTCCGCCCCAAATCACTTTCTGAAACATAAAACACAGGGTCTCCGCCCTCAAATCTCGTATACGGGGTCACAGCCCCAAATCACTTTCTAATCATAAAACACAGGGTCTCCGCCCTCAAATCACTTTTCCATAAAATCTCATACGTACCGTCATACGTATAACCCATCTGCGGCACTTCCGAGAAGATGCCAACTCGGGGCACACAACCCCTAGGGAACACTTCCCCGATATAGTCACGATGTCAATCTCTATACTAGTGTGCACACTACTCGGGGTCTCACTCCGAGTCTTCTCCCAGGAATCTCCATCTGGGAGGCTCAATCACTGGATTTAGTCCGAGCTCTCTCTGTGGATCTAGTCCACACATCTCTCCGGAATCTGGTCCGGGACCACATCATATCTAGTAACCACCACTCCTGGAACGGGATCCCTATGGGGATACTGACAGGACCCATCCCAATCCCCTCGGGATTACCGTGGAATGTGCCCTGCTCCCGTCCAACAAGGGGTGTCGGACAAGGGATAACCAAGAGCCACTGCCCAAACGGGGCATCCAGAGTACGCAAGGATCGATGGAGGAGGTGTGCAATGTCCCAGTCTCTGCTGCAATCGCATCCGTAATCAACCTGAAGGGCATTAAAACCAAAAGCTGTGAGTGGACAAAAACCAATAAGTTTACCAAATACATTTATAAGACATTTATGCCCTCCAATAAAAACGTATGCATGCCACAAAAACCAGTAACCAAAAACCAAGTGTGGGAACTCAGCCCAAAACTGTGGAATACCACCACCATACATATTAAAACCATGTGGGTCACCACCCACGACCATAACCAATAATCCATTTTTACCACATAACACATATCCAACCAATAAGCCATTTATTCAGTAAACCATATTTTACCATTACCATCACCAACATCCCTGATGCTAGACGTCCCTGACGTCATATCTCACGGTTTCACAAGCTACGCGTGCTGCCCGGGGTCTCTCCGGGTCCATATATCTGACATCCCTGATGTCTGACGTCCCAGACGTCAATCATAGCAATCCTGCTCCTGAGTCATCATACGGTCCGGCTGCTCCGTATGGTGACCCTTCACAGGCAATGCACCGTGACTTCCCCAGTGTCCCAGACATCTGGGGAGACCATCATATATCCACGTGTACAGATGGTATATGGAAAAACAGTTTTATTAACTCATTTCACAACATCATAATGAGCCCTGCCCGAATTTTCCATAAAACAACACATTTCCATTTAGGGTCCCTGACCCGAAACCACATTTATTAAATATAGGGCCCCTGACCCGAAATCATCATTTTAATCCAACTGGGCCCCATGCCCGACTTTATGAACCACTGGGCCCACGGCCCGATTTATAAACCAACTGGGCCCGTAGCCCGATTACGTACTCAAATGGACTCCAAGTCCGAGATTTCCAAAACAAGTGGGCCTCAAGCCCGAATTCATCTTTCCAATATAAAAACCGTTTTATCATAATATTTATTTAACCACAAGCAAGCAAAACCACAAATAAACCGTTAATCCCGATACACGTAAAATACGGAAAATACCTCGAAATACGTGCAACATACCCAAAATCAATGCTCACAAATACCATCATAGAAATCATGTATATAAACCATATAACACATTTAAGCATGCATAGGATTTATAAAACCAAAGTCCACTCACAGACTGTTTTAACCGTGTGCCTCGATACGCGTGCCACCGGCCCTCCCGGGCCACACCACTATCACCGGGACTCCCAATCCTGTCCAAATCACATTAGAGGGTCACTAACCTCATCATTAACATCCTATCAAAGTCCCGTAATTTTCCCGAATTTTTACTTATTTTTAAACTTAATTTAAAACCTTCGGACATCCCGAACAATATCGAGACGGTGTCCGATCGACACGAAACCAATTCCAAAATGTCCGTTACATTAAATAGGACAGAAGTCATGTTGACCTCACCTCGAGATTCGTGTCCACGCGCCGTCATGCGCCGCCGTGAGTGGCTGCGCGTGAAATCCACGCGCCTGCTACAGTGTCACCAGCCCAACCCGTTTGTCTGGTAAACGGGTCCAATTAACCCGCGAGATGACCCGGTTCCAATCCTATCAATTCGACCTTAATTACATCAATTGATCATTCCATTAGCTTCGTTTTAAGTTCAATTACAAGTCTGTAACATCAATTACACGGTAACTTACCCAAACTCCATCGATTCCACGATGAACACGAAGAACACCCAGGTTACTGTTCGTTCATGGAACCCCTTCAATTTCGATCGATTTCATTAAATTGATTCAACCAGAAGCTTCCATGGACTCCGTTAAACCTTTCCCCCAACTCAATTGCATCAACCCATCGCTCAATCTTCACGACTCAAGCTCGAACATCCGTACTGTGCAACCATGGAAGTCCGTCAACCTCCAACGTTTTCCGTCAATTGATGAACCCAGAAGCATCGTGGGATTATGAGAAGCAGTTTCCCCACCTCAATTCCGTCGTCTAAACACACCACGATCACGACTCAACCTCGAAATTCCTCCTCTGTCACCAAGCTCGTTCAGAGTCAAAACGGCACCAATTCCCTTCGTTCTTTCGACGTTTCTGATCGTGGCATTCCCAGAAGGCTGAATGTAACCTCCAATTCGATCCTCACGGCCTTAGGATTTGATTTCGAATTTTCCCTCCCATAATCTAATTTTCGAATTTTCTGTCTCACTACCCACACTCAGTCCCAGTGTTTCCCGAAATGAATCCAGTCTCCCTAGCCTCTCAATTCCCTCAATTCTGCCATGAGAAGGCCGCCAAATCCTCCAGCCCTCACACTCTCTCTGTTTTGAAATCGTCCACGGGTAAGAAAAACAAAGAAGAAGGAAATGGGGGAAAAAGATGGAGAAGGAATGATGGTGTAGGAATGATTGTGTTTGGAGGGAAACAAGGATCAGAATTCAGGGGATGGGTGACACTTGTCACTCATCCGGATGTGCACAGTCATCGGTTACTATTCAATATTATATTATTATTTTAATCCGAGCCTCGGTTCGTTAGTTCGTTTCCTTGACCATAACTTCGTCGTCGTAACTCCGATTTCGGCATGCCGCCTGTCGTTGGATTCGTATCGACGATACCTACGTAATGGTCCTTAGCCCTCGTCCATCGGACCTCCCGGTCAAAAAGTTAACATTTGGCCCCAAACATGCCAAATTACCAAAATACCCCTCAACTTCCGCACACCATAACTTTCTCTACGAATGTCGGAATCGAACGTGCCACCTGTCTATGAACTCGTGACGTCCCGAACTACGTCACGGTCATCGGTCAAAGTCCGTTTGACCGCCCGATCAAAAAGTCAACATTTTGCCCACGACCAGGGGCAAAACGGTCATTTTGCACAATTTGTCCGATTCCGCCCTACTAACCACCGTTCAACCTCACTAATCAAGATTAGTCACTAATCTAATCCCGGAATTCGGGACGGGTCGTTACAGATACCCACTCTGGTCTGTGAATCGTGACTCTCCAGGTCGACGCTGGAGGAGACCATATAAATCATGGAGGGTTCAATCACATTTTCAAAATACTCTATTCTTTCTTTCTCAAATCACTTTCACAGGCCTCGGCCTAAATCCTCAGTTCAACTGGGTCTCATGCCCGAATACTCATTTCACAAATCGAACTGGGACTCAAGCCCGATGTTACAATCAACAGGGTCTCAAGCCCGATACCACAGCTAACTGGGCCTCAAGCCCGAATCGTAAAGCAACGGAGCCTCAAGCCCGATTTCATAACCAGTAGGGCCTTAAGCCCTATACTACAGTCAAATAGGCCTCCAGCCCGATGTTACAACCAAATGGGCCTCAAGCCCGGATCATCAATCAACGGGACCCTCGGTCCGATCGTATAACTCAAATGGACCCTAGGTCCGAGAGCTTGTAAATCAAATGGGTCTCATGCCCAAGTTCATGTTTCCAAATCCGAAATCCATTTACTAAACCCTCGTTAAAAACCTAGAACGTATATGCATCGTATAAAATCGGAAATATCGAAATACGTGCAAATACGTAAATCCTAGGCTACCACAAACAATTGCACTCATGGCAACACAAAACATATATTAAAATACTTATAAAACATTTATGCATGCATCAATTTCGAAAGAAGGGTCCACTCACAGACCGTCAGAAGCTGCGCCTCGATACGCGTGCCATAAGCATCTCCCTGGCCAATCGTCGCCTCTGGGATTCCCGAACTTGTCCAAATTAATTTAGAGGGTTACTAACTACTTATATAACCCCTCACTAAAGCCCCGTAATTTTTCGGAATTTCTAACTATTTTTAAACGCGAACCTAAACCTTCGGACGTCCCGAACTATATCGAAACAATGTCCGATTGACATGAAACCAGTCCCACAATGTTCGTTACATCGAATAGATGATTTCGTATGTTGGAACCTCCCCAAAAACTCCCTCACGCGCCGTCACGCGCCCCTGGAAGTGGCCTGCGCGTTGGCCCAAGCGCCAGCACTGTAGCGTCACCATCAACCTCGCGACGGTCGGTTCAGACCGGCCGGTCCGGTTCGAGCCTGCAACTGGGCCGGCGTGACCGGTCCAAGGTCCTACAATCCTCATTTTTCGTCCGTTTTCTTCCAATCCAATCCCTAAATTCCTATTTTCTCATTTCCTACCCATTCCAATTAACCAAACTAGCTAAAACCGATTAAAACCCGTGAACCCAAAAACCCCCTCACGGTCCAACTTTTCAAAAATCTCCCCGGGCTTCACAGCTGTCAACCACCATCCTAAAACATCTCTATACTCCCTAAACAACCTATTTAAATCAAAGAAAACAATGAAAACGGCCCATAATCACAAGAATTGAAAATGATGAAAATCGGTGAAAACCGATTACCTGTGCACGGTTCCTCCTCCGCCGTCCACGGCGGCTCTGGCTGGGCCTGCCACCACCTTCCTCAGCTCCTCAGCTCACTCTCTGCCTCTCATCCATGATCATGGGGTCAAGGGTTTGGATTGGAGTGTGCAGGGTGATCGGGTTTTGGGTTGGGAAAAATGGGAAAAATGATCGATGAAATGGAAGGGGAGATGCATGAATGGGAACTAAGGGCCAATGGATAGGTGACACTTGTCACTCATCCATTGGTCCACTGAAAAGTAACTGGGCCCACTAGAGACAAAACTCCCCTTTTTGTCTCGTAAAATGTGTCGCTGTAAATAATATCCCGCAACTTCCGTGAACCGTAACTTCGTCGTCGAGCGTCCGAATTCGACGTGCCGCTTGTCTACGGATTCATATCGTCGTGATCTACGTAACGGTCTTTGGCCCTCGACCATCGGACTCCCGGTCAAAAAGTCAACTTTTGACCTCATATTCACCCAAATTACCAACATGCCCTTGGGCTTTCGAACGTCATAACTTCCTCTTCGGACGCCGAAATCAAGCGTGCCACCTGTCTATGAACTCGTGACGTCACGAACTACGTCACGGTCATCGGTCAAAGTTCGTTTGACCGTCCAAATGAAAAGTCAACGGTTTGCCCATCCTAGGGGCCAAATCGTCATTTCGCCCGAACGTCCGCTAATCTTTGTCTAATCTCCAATTAGTCTCGCTAATCCGTAATTAATCCTTAATTAATCCCGTCAAGTCGGGACGGGTCGTCACACGTCACGAGTCCGTAGATAGGCGGCACGTCGAAATCCGACGTTCGACGAAAAAGTTACGAGATGAAGGACATTGTCATTAATGGGCCCTAGATATTTTGTTTCTGGCCCAATGGATGAGTGACAAGTGTGACTCATCCATTGCCCAGTATTATCACATACTTGTATATCCCCATTTCGATCCAAACGGATTTTCACCCGATCTTGTTCAAACCACCATCCACAAATCCCTTCCCTCACATGTACTGACTGGGAGAGACTGAGAGGGAGGTCGTGGGCGAGACGGTGACGGTAAGAGGGTGGTTAGACAACCAAGGACGGCGGAGGAACGGCGAACCCGCGCAGGTACAATTTTAAATTCAAAATTCGAAGTTTTGTTTGGACGCTAGGGGACCATTTCTGATGAGTGGATGATGTTTGTGAGGTCCCTGTGAATCAAAGAGGATAAAAAATGAGGGGTTTCGACGGCGGAGCAACGCAGACAGACGGCGGGAAAATTGCATGAAGTTCTTCGATTGAAAGGCAGAAACTTTGGCCCGTTTTATTGGTTTTAAAATGGTAGGATGATAGGAATAGGAAGGATGAGTAGGTAGGGATTGAAAGGATCGAAAATAGGTGAGAAAATAGGAAGAACCGGCCTCGCCGGTCCAGCCAGACCGGAGTTACAGAGGTGAACCAGACCGACCGGTTTGATAGTTGCAGGCGCGTGGGCTCCACGCGCAGCCCCTTATGGAGGCTCATGAGGGCGCGTGACCCACTTTCTAGGGAAGTGTCTAGCATGTAATTTCATCTATTCGATGCAACGAACCTTTTGCGACTGGTTTCGAGTCGATCAGATATCGTCTTGATATAGTTCAGTATGCCCGAAGGTTTAGGATCGGGTTTAAAAATAGTTAAAAATTCGAAAAAAAATTATGGGGCTTTAATGAGGGGTTATTTAAGTAGTTAGTAACCCTTTATTACGATTTGGACAGGTTCGAGAGCCCCGATGACGGTGATTGGCCCCGGAGAGGCTTATGGTGCGCGTATCGGGGTGCCGCTTCGGACGTTCTGTGAGTGGACCTTGTTTTCTAAATTGATGCATGCATAACTGTTTTATATTTGAACGTATTTTGAGGTTTTCGATTTTATGTCGTGCATATACGTGCTATATTTTCTATGAGGGTTTCATGAAATGATTTCGAATTTAGAAATATGAAATCGGGTATGAGACCCATTTGAATGGAAACCCTCAGACTTGGAGTCCATTTGATTCATGAGAACTCGGGCTAGAGGCTCATTTGAGTTATATGATCGGGCCGGGGGTCCTGTTGGTTTATGATTCGGGCTGAATCCCTATTGGTTGTGATATCGGGCTTAAGGCCCCGTTGATTTACGGTATCGGGCTTGAGGCCCTGTTGGTTATGATATCAGGCTTGAGGCCCAGGATTGTGAAATCAGGCTTGAGGCCCCGTTGAATCGTGGAATCGGGCTTGAGTCCTAGTTGTGGTTTACGAAATGAGAATTCGGGTTCATATGACAGGACCCACCCCTAATCCCCCGGGATTAAGGGCTAAATCTTGCTCCCGTCTAACTTACGCAGGACACGAAGGCTGAACCGACGTCCAACCTCCATGTGACATGTAAGTCGGACAAGGAATTCTCGATTCGACCGTCCAACAGCAGTCGAACTTCCCAGAGTGCACAAAATCTACTATGGAACGTACGTGTGATGTCTCTGTTTCTCTCTACCGACAGCCCGCACCGCAACAACCTGGAGGGTATAAAAAACATGAAAAGACTATGAGTGGACCAAAATAAAGTATAAGTTTGAAAACAGTTCAATAAAACAATTAAATTTATACCCTCCATTAAAAAAAACCAATGCATGCATATCAATTCCTGTTATGAAACCATCTCATATTTAAAACTACTAATGAAAAACCATTATTGAAAACCCAAAACAAATCCGTTATTCAATTCTAGGGCCTCAGCCCAAAATCACAAATCAATCTCAAATACGGGAACTCGGTCCCAAAACTCATCAAATCCAAATCCTCCGGGTCACTGCGCAAAACATTCTGAAAACCAGTGAAAATATCAATCATACAAGTTTGCTGGATCTCAAGTGCGCCCGAGTCTTTAAACTCAAAACCATGCGCAATAATCAGGCCTTCCCGGGATATCAACGAGTCTTTAAACTCAAGACATAATCACAGGCCTCGGGGGGTATCACAATCACCGAGTTTTTAAACTCAAAACATATACCAAGTCTTTAAACTCAAAACATCTCAATCCAGGGCCCTTCCCCCTGTCAATCAACCGAGTTTTTAAACTCAAAACCAGATCCAGCGGTTTTTCTTTTCTTTTTCCGGGTCTTTAAACCCAAAACCATTTTTCAAGCAACAGTGAAAACCATAGAAAATCCTCATCCAAATTCGCAACAATGATTCCGTAAGCTAGCATCCGGAACTATCATCCCGAACCCAAATCCAAATTTCCTTTACAAGTTTCAAAACCAAATCCGAAATCTCATTTCCGAAATCCAGTTTCAAAACTGAAATTTCATTTCCAAAATCACATGAACATAGCTCCAAGCCCGAAATGAGTTTTCTGAAATCCATTTCAAATCATTGAAATCAAATCATATTCCAAATCCCGAAATCAAATCATTAAAACCATAGTCAAATCACAACATCGATCGAAATCTCGTAAAACACGCAACTCCGTAAATATCTCGAAAATCGTGCAAAATCGTAAACCATCAAGATCATGAATCAAATCATAGAATCACGTATGAAAAACATATAAAAACATATATGCATGCATCATAAGTTAGAAATCAACGTCCACTCACAGACCATTTCGCCGCTGCCTCGATACGGGCGCACTTAAGTCGTTCCTGGCCGATCCACTATCCTCGGTTTTCCCGAACCTGTCCAAATCCCATAATACGGTCACTAACTACTTAACAATGATCATACTAAAGTCCCGTAATTTTCCAAAATTTTTAACTATTTTTAACCGAGGCCTAAACCTTCGGACATCCCGAAATATAACTCGAAAACAATTCCAAAATATTCGTTACATCGAATACTTTAAAAGTCATGTTGGAACCTTCCGCAAAAGGGGCCCCACGCGCCCTCACGCGCCGCCCAATGGGGCTGCGTGTGGGAGCCATGCACCTGCACTATTCATCGTCTCCTTCCTCTCGCCGACCCGGTCTAGGCCGGTTCGAACTGGTCCGGTTCGACTGAACCGGTGTCCACGGTTTTCCACCATTTGTCCATCATTTCCTAAACCGTTTAATTCTACACATTCGTCCAGTCCTTCCCTACTTCTCTACGACTTCAAAACATAAATTTGAGGTCTGTAACATACCTTCATAAATCAAGGAGAAACCCAGAACTCTTCTTCCTCTGTGTTCTTGTGTTCCCGGCCACTATTGTCCTTAATTCCTCATCCATAAGTTCCTTTTAGGCGTCCAAACCCTCATCAAAATAACCAATTCGATCAGTTAGCCTCAGGAACCAAGTTACAATTTTCAACCTTAAAAGAACTAGTTAATCGAAAGGGTACTTACTAGGCCCCTCAGGCCTCGAAAGTGGACTTATTCAATTTCCCAGTCCTCCAGCAACCTCTCTTAGCCACGACAATCGATCCTTAGGCCTTCAATCCACTTCCCAAGTTCAAATGTAAACAGAGGACTTCACGGTTTTTCTCAATTTCCACAGTCATACTCCACCGTCGTCCCTCACCATGGCCACCAGCCATCGCAGCACAACTTCTCCTCCAACTTTCCTTCATACCCCATCCTCATCCGATCAAGTTTTGAGAGGGTTAAGGTTCAAAAATCATCCATGTCTCTCTTTTCCTACGTTTCTCATTCATTCATGCCGTGCAAAACTCAAATCTGTGTTTAAAACGTGTGTGGGAGACGGTGAGGACTTCTACCACCATCCAGAAGGGGCCAAGTGTCCTAAATCCTGTGGCCACACACCCTGATGCAGTCAAGTGTCCTCTGACCACTGGGCAAAAATCCCCATACAAGTCAAATGACCATTTTACCTTTATTCCACAAATTACCATTTTGCCTTTCGTATTCCCTAACCCGTAACTTTGTCGTCCGATGTCCAATGACGGCGTACTGCCTGTCGTTGTACTCAGGGCATCGAGACCTTCCTAACGGTCCTCAAATTATGTGAAATTGACTTATCGTCCAAAAAGTCAACCATTTGCCCCTATTCTATCAAATTACCAAATTGCCCTTGAACTTCCGAACGTCATAACTTCCTCTTCGGACCTTGGAATCAGACGTGCCACCTGTCTTTGAACTCGTGATGTCCTGAACTATGTCACAATCATCAGTCAAAGTCCATTTGACCGTCCGAATGAAAAGTCAACATTTTTGCCCATTCCAAGGGCAAAATCGTCATTTTGCACCGTCCGTCCGAACGCCTCCAACTAATCACCGATTAACTGCACGAATCAGTCATTAACAACTAATCTAATCCCAATTTCTGGAACGGGTCGTTACAATCTACCCCCTTAAAGGATTTCATCCCCAAATTTCTGAATCTCGTACTTTCGTAACTAATTGGGGGAATTCTAACTAGTCTCACACCTGGGTCTCATACCCGGTGTCCAGCACCTGCCACTCCAGCTTATCCGGACAGTTTCCAAACTGTCACCACATCTTACCCAGTGAATCAACTCAACCAACTTTTAGTTCATCGGGAGATCGTCCCAATCGCACTCGGGTCATCACAAATCCATCTCGTTCCCGTGATATTCCCAACACCACACCAGCCGACACTCACGTCTCAAATATCACTAGGTACGTACCACTGCTACAAGACAGAGCACTCTCCCCATATGTATGCCCAACATATCCAACCTCTGTCTTATCATCTTATCCTCCTAATCTACCATATTTCAATCCTAAGTCAAAAGCACTCCAGTCCTGATCCACTCACTCCTAAGTGGATCCTACTGACTAAGTTTCAAACCACTGCATTAAATCCAATCGATTTGTATACCACACATCTAGATTGTGGGTTCTCTTTAATAACCTCATATCGATCAGTTATAGTCACTCTTTTTCCATTCCCCTCTGTCATCCTCCAACGGAACTCTCAATGGTCCACAACTAGGACATCACCAGTCATCTTGCCTTAATCCAACTTAGCACAATCCTACGGCACTCGCCACACAGGCCACTCCCGGCATCACCAAGTACTCTTCCTACTCCCGAACACATCCACCCGTGTTCACGACCAAGGGGGGGGGGGGGGGGGTCATAATTCCTGAAGTTTCTTCAATGAATCCCCAAATCAACTCTAAAACATTCGTCTTTCACATGCGACATCTAACATCATCTCAGAATCAACACACATCTCAACGTCTAAACTACAACAACTCTTGATTCCGATATTCTAACCATATTGGAAGTATATCCACCTTTTCCAACCATAGAACTCGAACCGAAACACGAATACCACCATTGGACCATGATAGGTCCTCAAATAAGCGTTATTTTATATTATTTTATACCCTTTATACTTGACTTTTAATATTAAAATAATAAATAATTAGACAAATTAATTTATTTTGTGATATTTTTGTAGAAATAAATAAAGCGTGGAATTTGGAGCATTTTGGTGAAAGAATCGTCCCGATCGGAATTATAACGAAGAAATTATGGACGAAATATGAGAAACCACCGAAAATCGCAAGGAAATTCGGTGGGAAGCTGCTGAAATCCAGCATCCCAAGCCAAAAATCCAGCAGCCCCCCAATAGTTCCCAGAATCAGCATATTTGCCCCAAAATCAGCAACTTTTCCCAAAATCAGCAACTTTTTCCCAAAATCAGCCACTTTTCCCTAAAATCAGCATATTTGCCCCAAAATCAGCATCTTTTCCCACCCAATCTCATCATTTCCATCACTTCTTCATGTACTATCTTATTGCTATTTTTATATTTTATTTTTGTACTTTTAATTAAACAATTGTGGCACTCCCTCTATAAATAGGGAGGTCATTTCATGTATTTGGGGAGTCCCCAATTAGTTTCATTCTTCCATTTCTTTCTTAGTTCTTAGTTCTTAGTTCTTAGTTAGTTCTTTTGTTTCTCTCTTTTGAGAGACATTTTTGGGGACCATTTTTACTTCTTGTAGATTTTCTTATTAATTAGTTTCCTTTTAATTCTTATTCGTAATTTATGTTATTTTTATGTTATTTTCATTTCTTCTTTACTATTGTTCTTGGTATTTTCGTTCTAACATTTGTAAGTAAGAATGCAATCTCCATGTGTTTTACTTTTTGAATTTCTTTTACTTCATATGTTTTAGTGCTTAAACTTCAATTTGATGTTAAGTGTTTTATCCGCTGTCGGTGCACTTAGAGTAGAATTGAAGAGATTAAATGTTGATCGCTGTCGGCGCATTTAATTATAAACTTAAGGTAAATCATGTTGTAAATGTTTGAAGCATATTGATGTTTGACGCACATTAATGGTTGATGCATTTATAATATTGAAAGATGTATGTAAGTATTTGAGATGATGAAGGTAAGATTTCGTGATTGGTTTATTATGAGCAAAATGTTAGAATTAATGTGATTGTTAATTCGAAATTACTTACGTAAAAGTGTGGGTTTTGTCTATGAAACTACTCTATGGTTTGTAAGTTCTAATTAGCATGAACATTTGCATCTTAATTTTTAGTTAGTGTTGTCTTTAGCTTAAATTACAAATCTTTTCAAAACCCCCCTTTTTATTCTTTATTCTTTTATTCTTTTATTCTTTTAATTCTTTTATTCTTTGATTCCTTTTTATTCTTCTTTTATTCTTTTATTCTTTGATTCCTTTTTATTCTTTATTCTTTAATTCTTTAATTTTTTTATTATTTGATTCTTTAATTCATTATTCTTTTATTCATCTCCCACTAACACATTATTAATGTTCCCTAATTTCCCCGGTTAAGAACGATCCCTATTTACCAATACTACATCTACACAAAAATGGTTTAAATTGCACAATACTCAAATTACGTATTTAATTTAATGCGTAGTTTGGGCGTAGTCAATTTTTGGCGCCGTTGCCGGGGAAATTGAAAATCATTTTTAATTTGTTAGTGTATGTATATAAATTGTGCATATTATACTTGTTTATAAATTTTACTTTTGTTAATATTATATTTATCCATCTTATTATTGTTTTTATTATTTTTGTTTATAATGCTCATACTTTACTTATTCTTAATTTCTAATTTATACTTGTTCATAAATGTTCATAATTTTTTTTTTTGTATTTGTTCATATTAAAATTGATACTTGTTCATAATTTAATTTCATTTGTTTACTTTTACTTTTACTTGTTCATATTAAAATTGATACTTGTCATAAATGTATATTGTACATATTCACTTTTCCTTACTTTTAATTTTTTTTTCTTTACACTTTCTAACTTTTTCTTTAATCCATTAACTTTAATTTTATTCCATAAACTTTTCTTTAGTCCTTTAACTTTAAATTTATTCATTAACTTTTTATTCCACTAACTTTTTATTCCATTAACTTTTTATTCCATTAACTTTTATTCCATTAACTTTATTCCATTAACCTTTTATTCCACTAACTTTTTATTCCATTAACTTTTTATTCCATTAAATTTTTATTTCATTAACTTTTTATTCCATTAACTTTTTATTCCACTAACTTTTTATTCCACTAACTTTTTATTCCATTAACTTTATTTCATTAACTTTTTATTCCATTAACTTTTTTATTACACTTATTTTATTCTTATGTAATTATTTATTTGGTTATGTCTTGATAAAATTTAAATTTAAATTTAAAATACAAAATCAAAGTAAATAAAAAAATTTAAAAAAAAATCTTATCTTAGTTTTATGTTAGTGTTAATTCATACTTGTAAATAAATGTTGTATATATGTTAATTGTTACCTTTTATACTTGTTCATAAATTGTTCATAACTTTTATATTTTATAATATACATACATACTTGTTCATAATAGACTTTCATTTATGTTTGTTTATAATTCTCTTACTTGTTATATTATTCTTGTTCATACTTGTACATAATGTTCATTCTTTTTAAATGTTCATAAATGCTTATAGTAATTATTCACTTTTCCTTATTTTTATTTTTATATTGTTTTTGTAAATAAAAAAAAAGCATAAAATTCGTAAAAAAAAAAAAATCTTCATTTTTTTTAAATTCCGAAAAAAAACATAAATTTTAAAAAATAATAAATTTAAATTTCTTATCTTCACTTTGTGTTAGTGTAAATCTCAATGGTTAAATAAATCTTATACATATATTAGTTTGTTAATGAGAATTTGTTTTGTAAATATCATTACTTGTTAATGAAACCATACGTGTAAATAAATTGTTCATACTTATATAAATTGTTCATATGTAATTGTCATGTTATATTTGTAAATTGTGCATAAAAACATACTTGTAAATAGTTATTGCATTCATGCATTAGTCTCGGCTATATGTAGATCACTTGTGCTTCGAAGTTTAAATTTTAATCTTTAATCGGCGAAGACTCTTCTATTAACTCTCACCCACGGTAATTGTTAACACTTGAGTCATCTTAATTCCTCTGGAGTAAGAAATTTTCGAGGGTGATGTCTAGGACAAGAGACGGTACTTATAACGGGTTTTGGGTCTAAGAAATTAGCCCTGCCTCTTATGTGTATTCTTTCTAACCTGGTCACTTTTGAACTTGCCCAAACAGTTGAATTAATCCAAGATATTTACTTGGGCCGCACGGACGTATAAGTCTCCATCTAAACTTTGAAGCTATGCGAACCATATATATCTTTGACTTCCCCCGACATTTAAATATTGTTTATATCTTAATTTACATTATTTTTCATGACAAAATTAAATTGCATCTTTAGTGTAACTAACTTGCATCTTTCATTCTAACTTGCATTTCATCTTTCATTCTAACTTGCATCTTTCATTCTAACTTGCATTTCATCTTTCATTCTAACTTGCATTTCATCTTTCATTTAACTTGCATTTTCACTTAACTTGCATATGTAGTTTAACTTGCATTGCACTCTTCCTCTAATTTACATCTTTAACTCAAATTGCATCATTAACTTCAATTTGCATATCTAATTTGCATTCTTGACTAACGTACATCTCTGACTAACTAACTTGCATCTCTGTCTAGGCTGGATGGACGTTAAACTTCAAGCGCTTGTTGGGAGGCAACCCAATGTGTTCCCGAGATGTGAAGGAGTCATCAATACAGATTTGCTATCCTTCTACCCTTCACTCTCTTTTATTTTGTTTATTTAATGTTTTCCTATTATTTTCGTAAATCATCTTCCTTACTTTGATTCTATATTTAATTACTTCGTATTTTCCTACATTGAGGACAATGTAGAATTTAAGTGTGGGGGAATGGTTTACAATTTTGAGTTAAAAAAAAATGAAAAAAAAAATTAATTAAAAAATATAAAATTAAAAAAAAAAGATGGAAAAAAAAAATGAAAAAAAAAAAATTCTTGAATCTTTTAACTTAGTGTTTTTATGAGTTTTAAGTTGCCATTTAACTTGTCAATGATATAAATGAACGGAAATGAATATGTTATGGCTATAAAGGTGATCACTACAACTTGAATTTGTTTGTTAATATTTTGTGATTAAGTGTTATAACTTGAAGATAATGCATGTAAATTGGTACATAAACGAGCATAATAAGATAAGTATGAATCCTATGAACCTTATGTGAGCTTTAGAACCTTATATACATCTTTGATGAGTGATTCATAAGTTCTTTGTTTAAATTGATATACATATGCCTCATAACTGCTTGCCATAGCTTTTAATGAACTCTAGAGTACTAGAACTTATTCTATGTGATTTTCAAAGCTTTTAAGTCAATAAACTCTCTGATTTTGGAAATGATTAAGGCATTAGGGTTAACACCACAAATTCAAACATCCATGTTCCCTATTTTGTGCGCACAAGTTGCGACCCCCTTAGTTTTAACCTCTTTTGAGCCCACATTAAGCTTTTCTTTCATCACCATGATTATCTAAACACTTGAGCTTAGTATAGACATCCTTTACCCTTGTTCCAAGGACTCGGTTGAAGACATAATGATTGTGTAAAGAGAAAATAATGATGTTGGAAAGACTTTTATGTGAATTATTTGGATTTATCGACTCAAGCTTTGTTGTATTGTTGACACATGTTATTACCTTGGTATAAAAAAAAAAATCAAAAAAAAAAGAAAAAAAAAAGAAAAAAAAACGAAAAAAAGAAAAAGTTGAGTCTCGATCAAGGTAATAAGGTTTGGTTATGTAATGTTTGAGTTAAGTCCCTCACATTTGTAAATCCGACACAAAGAATGATTATGAGGCCCAACATGATGGAATTAGGCCTATGTTCGAAAGGATGGATTACTGACATCATTGCACTAAGGTTGGGAAGCTATGATACGTTTTGGGAGTCTATTGAGTCTTGGAACGAATTGAGCACCACTTGTCCTATATATTCCTTGCCTCTAAACTTAGCCCCATTACAACCTTCGTAAAGACCTTATGATCCTTAAGATGGTAAATTTTGATTAGTTGAGTAATCACTTGAGTAAGCTTATGGTTTTGGTTCATTTGCGCAAGTATGTGTTGTTTTTATCTTGAGGTGTTTGTTTGAGATTTTGCAAAAGTACTTCATTTCGATTATGTGAGTATTTCTCACATACTTTGAGTGCAAACACAAACCCTTACAAAATTGAGTGAATTTATGAGTGCATATCCTTGTGAGTTGATTCATACTTGTTTTATTCATGTTGAGATCCATTTCACCATATTTACTCATTATCATACTTGTTGAAGCATTTTGTTACAAAGTATTAACTTTTGAATTCCATATGCTTAAACGCTTTAAGTGAAAATCTTTTATGCCATGATCGTAATAATGAAATATTGAGACAAATGGTTAAAGGTTACTTGTTTTGAATTCGTAGTTTAATTTTAGTATTTGCTAGGGACTAGCAAAGTTCAAGTGTGGGGGTATTTGATAGGTCCTCAAATAAGCGTTATTTTATATTATTTTATACCCTTTATACTTGAATTTTAATATTAAAATAATAAATAATTAGACAAATTAATTTATTTTGTGATATTTTTGTAGAAATAAATAAAGCGTGGAATTTGGAGCATTTTGGTGAAAGAATCGTCCCGATCGGAATTATAACGAAGAAATTATTGACGAAATATGAGAAACCACCGAAAATCGCAAGGAAATTCGGTGGGAAGCTGCTGAAATCCAGCATCCCAAGCCAAAAATCCAGCAGCCCCCCAATAGTTCCCAGAATCAGCATATTTGCCCCAAAATCAGCAACTTTTTCCCAAAATCAGCCACTTTTCCCTAAAATCAGCATATTTGCCCCAAAATCAGCATCTTTTCCCACCCAATCTCATCATTTCCATCACTTCTTCATGTACTATCTTATTGCTATTTTTATATTTTATTTTTGTACTTTTAATTAAACAATTGTGGCACTCCCTCTATAAATAGAGAGGTCATTTCATGTATTTGGGGAGTCCCCAATTAGTTTCATTCTTCCATTTCTTTCTTAGTTCTTAGTTCTTAGTTCTTAGTTAGTTCTTTTGTTTCTCTCTTTTGAGAGACATTTTTGGGGACCATTTTTACTTCTTGTAGATTTTCTTATTAATTAGTTTCCTTTTAATTCTTATTCGTAATTTATGTTATTTTTATGTTATTTTCATTTCTTCTTTACTATTGTTCTTGGTATTTTCGTTCTAACATTTGTAAGTAAGAATGCAATCTCCATGTGTTTTACTTTTTGAATTTCTTTTACTTCATATGTTTTAGTGCTTAAACTTCAATTTGATGTTAAGTGTTTTATCCGCTGTCGGTGCACTTAGAGTAGAATTGAAGAGATTAAATGTTGATCGCTGTCGGCGCATTTAATTATAAACTTAAGGTAAATCATGTTGTAAATGTTTGAAGCATATTGATGTTTGACGCACATTAATGGTTGATGCATTTATAATATTGAAAGATGTATGTAAGTATTTGAGATGATGAAGGTAGGATTTCGTGATTGGTTTATTATGAGCAAAATGTTAGAATTAATGTGATTGTTAATTCGAAATTACTTACGTAAAAGTGTGGGTTTTGTCTATGAAACTACTCTATGGTTTGTAAGTTCTAATTAGCATGAACATTTGCATCTTAATTTTTAGTTAGTGTTGTCTTTAGCTTAAATTACAAATCTTTTCAAAACCCCCCTTTTTATTCTTTATTCTTTTATTCTTTTATTCTTTTAATTCTTTTATTCTTTGATTCCTTTTTATTCTTCTTTTATTCTTTTATTCTTTGATTCCTTTTTATTCTTTATTCTTTAATTCTTTAATTCTTTTATTATTTGATTCTTTAATTCATTATTCATTTATTCATCTCCCACTAACACATTATTAATGTTCCCTAATTTCCCCGGTTAAGAACGATCCCTATTTACCAATACTACATCTACACAAAAAGGGTTTAAATTGCACAATACTCAAATTACGTATTTAATTTAATGCGTAGTTTGGGCGTAGTCAGACCAACCGTCTAAACGTCAACTCTGCTACACTTAGGCGGTCCATGACTCATACGGATCACAACCACGTGTCCGTAACTAAACCAACTCACCTGTCAGTTAACACCGTAGGAACAACCAAAAGGAAGGCAATCATCACTCCTTCTGATGACCGCATCCCCTTCTTTCCAAGGTTCAATCCCGAGCACCATTATCACACTCATAACCCACTCTCGGGGTCACAATCAACGATCACTCACCTCGGCCTCCTGAGTCCTGATCCTCAAGTACATCAAGCACCAATCTCAGCAAATCACCAATCACGAGCCTCGGCCTTACCCAAAGGCCAAACTCTGCATTTCTAACACAACAGGGGGAGTCCACGAAATCAACTTCACGAATGGTCAAACCCAACCATACCAACCTAGATCCAATCACGAGGCAGAGGTCCATTGCGCTTCCGCTGCGCTACTCTGATCAGACTCACGGTATCCTGACCGTTCGTCCCAACCATGACCTACCAATGGTCATCACATATCCCCGCTCGGTTAGTGGTTCCTATCAAACACCTGTCACTTCAAAACTGGCCACAACCTCGACTTGATGTGCCCATCCGACCATTTACAAGCATCCCAACTTGTGACACATCATGCCGGTCTAGCACTCTCAGCACACCAGTCCCGAGCCTCTGCTTCTATCGAGCCAAAATCCTCAATCTACGCCCGGGTCAGGGGAACTAACCTCCCTCGTAGTCCAATACATTGAGCACTCAACACTGGACTCGTCCAGAATTGTCCACCAACCAATCACTACCTCGACTGCTCATAGCAGCACCATCACCCCAACTCACGGGTTCCAGACCAATCATCTCACGGGGTTCCTCAAATCATCCTCGCCATACGGGTTATCCTAAACCCGACAGCCACTAGTTCACTTCAACCTTACCACACGGGTCGTCACACCCGACTAAGACCATCCCTTATCGTATCTCCACACACCAACATCTACCGGTATCCAATACTAGGGAAATTCCCTCAAATCCATAAAGTAGTTTCTTGTACCCCACCACTCGAGGCATCCAGCTACTCGTAGCCGTACAAATCCAAGCTCAAACAATCTGACCCTAATGGTCTCAAATCCATACTTTCGTCATTCAATCACCATCCGGCCCAACAGGCCACCGTCAACCGGCATCCTCAGCCCACGTATACCACCAGCTCAACAGGCTACTATCGAGCCCCATAGGCCGACCAGCCTACTTAATCATAGCTCACTGTCATATCTCCGACCCTATGGTCCAACCATGGATCAAATCCAGTGCCAAACACGCTAACCAATCCGGCTCCAAGCCAACATACGTCATACCTTGCAACGCGTATCGAGCGATTAGTACCCTAGCACTAACAATCATTGCTACCTATCCACTAACGAGCGTGTTATCACTATTGCGTCCAGGTTGATGACGGGCTGCTTCGCGTTGAGACATCACATCCACAGTAACCTCACAACACCCAAGTCGACGAACTAACGACTCTGGGAACCAAACCTAGCGCAAGACACAAGAAACCTGCTCTGATACCAATTTGACAGCACCCACCCCTAATCCCCCGGGATTAAGGGCTAAATCCTGCTCCCGTCTAACTTACACAGGACACGAAGGCTGAACTGGCGTCCAACCTCCATGTGACATGTAAGTCGAACAAGAGATTCTCGATTCGACCGTCCAACAGTAACCGAACTTTCCAGAGTGCACAGAATCTACTGTGGATCGTACGTGTGATGTCTCTATTTCTCTCGACCGACAGCCCGCACCGCAACAACCTGGAGGGTATCAAAAACATGAAAAGATTGTGAGTAGACAAAAATAAAGTATAAGTTTGAAAGCAGTTCAATAAAACAATTACATATATGCCCTCCATTAAAAAAAAACCAATGCATGCATATCAATTCCTGTTATGAAACCATCTCATATTTAAAACCACTAATGAAAAACCATTATTGAAAACCCAAAACAAATCCGTTATTCAATTCCAAGGCCTCAGCCCAAAATCACAAATCAATCTCAAATACGGGAACTCGGTCCCAAAACTCATCAAATCCAAATCCTCCGGGCCACTGCCCAAAACATTCTGAAAACCAGTGAAAATATCAATCATACAAGTTTGCTGGATCTCAAGTGCGCCCGAGTCTTTAAACTCAAAACCATGCGCAATAATCAGGCCTTCCCGGGATATCAACGAGTCTTTAAACTCAAAACACAATCACAGGCCTCAGGGGGTATCATAATCACCGAGTCTTTAAACTCAAAATTTATACCGAGTCTTTAAACTCAAAATATCTCAATCCAGGCCCTTCCCCCCGTCAATCAACCGAGTCTTTAAACTCAAAACCAGATCTAGCGGTTTTTCTTTTATTTTTCCGGGTCTTTAAACCCAAAACCATTTCTCATGCAACAGTGAAAACCATAGAAAATCCTCATCCGAATTCGCAACAATGATTTCGTAAGCTAGCATCCGGAACCATCATCCCGAACCCAAATCCGGATTTCCTTTCCAAGTTTCAAAACCAAATTCGAAATATCATTTCCGAAATCCAGTTTAAAAACCGAAATCTCATTTCCAAAATCACATGAACAGGGCTCCAAGCCCGAAATCACTTTTTCAAAATCCATTTCAAATCATTGAAATCAAATCATATTCCAAATCCCGAAATCAAATCATTAAAACCATAGTCAAATCACAACATCGATCGAAATCTCGTAAAACACGCAACTCCGTAAATATCTCGAAAATCGTGCAAAATCGTAAACCATCAAGATCATGAATCAAATCATAGAATCGCGTATGAAAAATATATAAAAACATATATGCATGCATCATAAGTTAGAAAACAAAGTCCACTCACATACCATTTCACCCTTGCCTCGATACGAGCGCACTTAAGCCGTTCCCGGCCGATCCACTATCCTCGGCTTTCCCGAACTTGTCCAAATCCCATAATACGGGCATTATCTACTTCACAATGATCATACTAAAACCCCGTAATTTTTCCAAATTTTTAACCGAGGCCTAAAACTTTCGGACATCCCGAAACGTATCGAGACGATGTCCGATCGACTCAAAACCAATTCCGAAATGTTCTTTACATCGAATACTTTAAAAGTCGTCTTGGAACCTTCCCCAAAAGGGGCCCCACGCACCCTCAAGCGTCGCCCAAAGGGGCTGCGCGTGGGAGCCACGCGCCTGCACTGTTCATCGTCTCCTTCTTCTCGCCGACCCGATCTAGGCCGGTTCGAACCAGTCTGGTTCGACCGAACTAGCGTCCAAGGTTTTCCACCATTTGTCCATTATTTCCTAAATCGTTTAATTCTACACATTCGTCCAGTCCTTCCCTACTTCTCTACGACTTCAAAAAATAAATTTGAGGTCTGTAACATACCTTCATAAATCAAGGAGAAACCCAGAACTCTTCTTCCTCTGTGTTCTTGTGTTCCCGGCTACTATTGTCCTTAATTCTTCATCCATAAGTTCCCTTTAGGCGTCCAAACCCTCATCAAAATAACCAATTCGATCAGTAAGCCCCAGAAACCAAGTTGCCATTTTCAACCTTAAAAGAACCAATTAATCGAAAGGGTACTTACCAGGCCCCTCAGGCCTCAAAAATGGACTTATTCAATTCCCCAGTCCTCCAGCAACCTCTCTCAACCACGAAAATCGATCCTTAGGCCTTCAATCCACTTCCCAAGTTCAAATGTAAACAGAGGACTTCGCGGTTTTTCTCAGTTTCCACCGCCGTACTCCACCGTCGTGCCTCACCATGGCCACCAATCATCGCAGCATAGCTTCTCCTCCAACTTTCCTTCATACCCCATCCTCATCCGATCAAGTTTTGAGAGGGTTAAGGCTCAAAAATCATCCATATCTTTGTTTTCCTATGTTTCTCATTCATTCATGCCGTGCAAAAATTCAAATCTGTGTTTAAAACGTGTGTGAGAGACGGTGAGGACTTCTACCACCATCCAGAAGGGGCCAGGTGTCCTAAATCATGTGGCCACACACCCTGATGCAGCCAAGTGTCCTCTGAACACTGGGCACAAATCCCCATACAAGTCAAATGACCATTTTACCTTTATTCCACAAATTACCATTTTGCCCTTCGTATTCCCTGACCCGTAACTTTGTCGTCCGACGTCCGATGATGGTGTGCCGCCTGTCGTTGTACGCAGGGCGCCGAGACCTTCCTAACGGTCCTCGAATTATGTGAAATTGACTTGTCGTCCAAAAAGTCAACCATTTGCCCCTATTCTATCAAATTACCAAATTGCCCTTGAACTTCCGAACGTCATAACTTCGTCCTCGGACGTCGGAATCAAACGTGCCACCTTTCTATGAACTCGTGACGTTCCGAGATACGTCACGGTCATCGGTCAAAGTCCATTTGACCATCCCGAACGAAAAGTCAATATTTTTGCCCATTCTAGGGGCAAAACCGTCATTTCGCACCGTCCGTCCGAACGCCTCCAACTAATCACCGATTAACTGCACTAATCCATCATTAACAACTAATCTAATCCTAATTTCTGGAACGGGTTGTTACATCATGACCCTGTTGATATATGAATTTGGGCTTGAGTCCCGGTGAGATTTGGATTGAATCGGATTCGAGGAATCCTGTTGAGACGAATCGGGTATGAGACTCAGTTGAAACATGTTTTGAGAAAAAAAGTTTTTGAATATGTATGTACCCTCCTATATGATTAGTCTCCTCCAGACGTCGTAGATCCTGGAGTGTCACAATCCACTGCTTGGAATGAGTGACTCTGCCCAGGAGTGTGAGATATATTATAGTTACGGACTGGATCCGGGGACAGTCCTCCAGACGTCGTAGATCCTGAATTTTGGAAAAATCCTCCCAGTCGTCGTAGATCCTGGGAGAGGACTCGGAGATGAGACCCGAGTAGTATGCATACGTAGATATATCGTGATGGGTTGTAGATTGGGCATATGAGATGCCGAGGATAGTTATATATATATATATATGTATGTATGTATGAGGTTTTATGGGGATTGATTAAGGGCTGAGACCCCGTGTTTTATGATTTCAGAAATGAGTTTTGGGCTGAGTTCCCATGTGACTATTTTTGGGCTAAGACCCACTTGATTTGATTTTGGCAGAGTCCCTATGGTATACGGTTTTGGGCTAAGGCCCTAATGGTTTTATAAATGTTTTGATAAATGGTTTTTGAATGCATGCATGCTTTTAAGTGAAGGGCATAAATGTCTTCTTATGAAATGTGTTTTTATTAAACTGTTGATTTTCGTCCACTCACAATTTTTAATGGTTTTAATGCCCTTCAGGTTGATCGCGGATGCGGGCTGTAGTAGAGACTAAGACATCACACTCCTCCTCCTACGATCCTAGCGTACTCTAGAAGCCCCGGTGAGGGCTAGAGTCGGAAATTTCTCTGGTCTGACACGCAGTGTCAGACGGGGTCAGGCACGTCACACGTTATTCCCGGGGGATTCGGGACGGGCCTGACAAAAAACTACTAATTTATTTAATACATACGAATGACTAAACGACTTCCAATCTTGTTGAATTTTGATGGAGATGATCTTAACATGATCGTTTAGAGAATGAATGGTTCAAATACGATATATGTACAACGAAAATTCAATAAACCAAAAATATGGTAGGGTGGGATGCAAGTATTTTCCGTATAATATATTTTTATTACCTATAATCACTACAAAAAAAGTAGTCTTGTCTGGCAAAGGACTTCTATTGAGCAAGCCTACAACCTCGTTGGTCTCAAGGTTTACCCGGCGACGCTCACGCCAGCATCGTCAGACTAGACCTTCACTCGATGGAAAAAGATGTTCATTGAGGAAGATAGGAAGTCAACATCGTTTGCCCAGCAAAAAAACTCACTGAGCAAAGCCGTAAATCCACAACAACAATCTCGTTTTGCCCGACAAACGTAAGCCTTCGTCTATAAAACAATGAACATTTATTGTTCTGTTAGATTGAGCATGTAGTCAAACATGAATTCATAATTGAAATTAGAGCCGGACTCATTTAAAACAACTTTTCTTTGATGAATTTTTTTATCGAAATTTTGCAAATGCTCTTTTAGCTTAATGATCTTTTCAATTGACTATAGAACTTATTGACAAATTTAGTATTGAAAGGGTCGTGTCTCCCACTCCTAGCCGCCCAAGAGAGGTTGGTGATTCATTTGGTGGTGCCCTTAATTTACACGTATTATATGGTTACTAATCAATTTTTCTTGTTGGAAGATTGAGAGGAGAAATATATAAGACATCAACCAAAATCATTTCAAACGAGTTGGTTCCATATATAAACGACTATTTGGCTTCATGTTTAAGTGATATGTGCAAGTCAACAAATGAGGTAGCTAGTTTGAAACAAAAATCTGGGCCAAACTTTCAATTTTTTTTTTTTTTTTGACAATTGTACAAGATTTGATACATATATAGTATCCTCGTATCCTCAGAAGTAAAACGTGTTTGTAAATTTGATTTTTGAATATCTTATTAAGAAATGAGGTAGCTAGTTTGCCTAACAAGGACGAGACTTATAATTTATTTTAGGGTTTTCGTTTGAAGCTAAGAATTTAACAACACAGAAGCTCGTACATGCACGACCGGAGTCCATATATATCGTACTGCAAAGTCTGCAAATTAAGGAAAGCTGGCTCAACTAATTGACAAGAATTACCAAACTATACTTCAAAATATAGTTAATTAACTAGCTATTAATTCCATTAATTACTTAATTACAAAAATTGATCAAGGGTATATGAATCTTATTATTCTTTGATCTGGAATTAATGGTTTGACTTGCACCATATCATTCATGCACAGTAGATAATGGTTAGAGTTAGTTTAGTTTGTTAGATAGTTTTCTGTTATGATCATAATTATAGACTAGTCATCTATATTATCCATGTAAGCTAGTTACCTAAGAAATGAAATGAATTCATGCAATAAAATCAGTCTTTCTTGTATCCTTCTTCTCTCAAATTCTCTGTGTCACTCACTACACTTCTTTTTCTTTATTTCTTTAACTCATCTAACATGGTATCAGAGCGAGTTGTCCTACATGTATGGCTTAACCGCCACACGTGTCACACGTTACCCATTCACATTGCCACGTGTTAAGCTGAAAAATCTACCACACATAAGGAGGCATGTTGGAGTGTGAGACAATGACATCCCACCTCGGAAAAACACAACTTCAATTTGTGCCTTAAATAGGCTTATGTTACTCTCCCCATTGCCAATTAGTTTTAGGGTGGAATCTCATTTTTCTACTTGGTATCAAAGTGTCTTATCCCAACTATAAGGCTTAACAGCCACACGTGCTCTATATCAACCAATATGAGTTGTCCATGTGTTAGGTGAGTTGTCCACGTGTTATGTTCCTTACTTGATCAAACGGTCATTATGGACCCATGTTGTGAAATCAACATCATTTTTCGATCTGAGTAAAAACTTAATTAGCTTAATTTAATGGGTTTTATTTAAAACTTGGTCTTCAAAACGAAATAGAGATATTGACATCCTTGTGAAAAGGAACAATAATAATAAAAAGTTCCAAAAATAAAACTACGCACTTTCAAGAGATAAGTTAGGTAGGAATGAGCCGAGAATGAAATTGCGTAGGTCCAACTTAATTTACATGTCACTACTCACTTCTCAGCCTGATTTGCTATAATTTGGTTTACAAATTACTTCCAAAAATATGCATTCTAGTTATCATCTCATTTGAAAGCCATAGCTTACGGCCTATTGTCTTCTTTTATGGAAAGAATGTCCACCAAGCACTACATGGTACATACTTCTTGTCTTCTTGAGAGAAGTACCCCAACCAACTCTATTTGACTTTAAACCTTTCTAGTTGCGGCCAATTTTTAAGTACAATTACAAATTACAAATTACCAATAACCATTTTCTTTTTCAATAACCAAATTACGGAGCATCGTCACTTACTGTTCTTAACATATATCCTTTTTACAATATAGATAAAATGTCATAATTGATACATTATGGCCCAATTTAAAGGATTATTGATATAAATAGATTAATAACACATAATAATATCAGAAATTGTGGTATGAATGTGAAACGCTAGCTAGCGAAAGCAAAGGAACTTTTGACCATGGGCTTATTATTACTTGTACTATCTATCCCTCCTCATCGACCCCCCCGTACTGAAAATATTGTACTAAGCAACAACAAAACTAAACAAAAGAAAGATTAATGTCTTGAACATAATTTTGGTAATTAGGTGGAACCTACCAATCTACTTGCTAGACGTAGCTTGCTATCTAGAAAGATATAAGAGAGGCATATATAGGTCTTAATGTTGATAGCTAGTTTGATAGTGATGGTGATGGTTAATGTTGAGAGGGTATGGCAATATCTAATAATTCCAAGCAAGTCTTGTCTTCGAATGAAAATGAATTGACACAAAATCTATACATGATGAAGAGTTTAATTAGTCTTCCAGTCCACTAAGTAATTATAATTCCTTCACAATCAAGCAAAACACAATCCTTTCTCATTTTCAGTCCTTTGAGTTCTCTAGATGCATGTTTCCATCTCAAAACTTGCCTCAAATTTAAGCAAACAAAATATGAATGGAATGTAACGACCTATCCAAAATGTGACTAATTTATGCTAGGGAGGAAAATTGTAATGACCTGTCCCAAAAATGCGACTAATTAGGGAATTTAATTCTGAAAAAAAGGATGATTTTTACCCTTGGGTCTACAACCGAGTGAATGTTAATTTGAACTTTGGAAACTTCTCGGAAGTTCTGATTGAACCGTTGCGTGATTCGCGAACTCACGAATTCATAGACAAGCAACACACGTAAAACAGAGTTCAAGCAGAAAAGTTATGGGTCTAAATAACAAGGGACATTTTGATAAATTTGGAGAATATATAGGGGCATTTTAGTACCTTTAGTTGAGCTATTTTTGGCGAGTTAGCGTATGGATGCTAGCTTTCTTAGAAGGTGACAAATGTCACCAGGAGAAATTATAACACCACGAAAATTCAACAAAATAAAAGAAAATGACAATTTTGCCCATGTATGGTCAAAATGTTAACTTTTCGACCAGGAAACCTTTTGAAAGTTTTGTGAATACCGTTAAGAAGATCTCGGACTTCTGAATTCGTAGAAAGACATTATGCCGAAACATAGGTCAGATAAGTCGTTTTGAGTTTAATTAAAGTATGGGAATTTTGGTAATAAGGGGTAATCTAGTAATTTTACATTTTCACATGTGAATCATGTGTAATATTGACTTGTGTCTCTACAAGAGTTTAGTGATCTCCCTCCTAAATTGTCCCACCGACCTATATATATATATATATCTTGTGAGCATGTGAAGAGGGAGTTCGGGTGGTATTAGCCGAATGGTGAGAAACCATTGAAGCATCAACCTGTGAGGGTCAAGTGAGTCAGGGATGAAAACCAGAGAAAGAAAAGGGAGAATGGGAGGGAGAGGAATCAGAAATACAGTAGAAAGGAAAAGGTTGCAAGTTTGGAAGTAACCCATAACCCTCGAGTCCGAGATTGGCTATGGGTTGTCACAATGTTCTGCAACTTTGTAGTGGTTGTTTGAGGATCCTGAGATGTTAAGTGAGTTCCTAGGATCATTCTGGAGTAAGAAGAGGGAATATGAATGCGGTGAACAGCCCTGTACGAAGCTGGGGAAACTAGTCGAATCATCAAGATAAGAGTAGTTGGTTTTTAGTTCGGTTTACTCAGTTTTGTGATCATCATTTGAGTCTGTTTCGAGTAGTTTGGACGTAACAGAGTAGAAATCCGATGAATTATGAGGAAAATATGGCCGAATTTGGTCGTTGGATCGGGCGACCTGAGTTGTAGACCCGGCTGAAGGTTGCTGGTGACTGTAACGTGCGTGACGCCCACACTCAGAGCCTTGTGGTGGCGCGTGGCAGCGCATACGGCCTCATGTGTGGGGCCTCTTTTGGCCGTCCATCCAACACGAAAGTTATTTCTTATTTAATTCTGAGTCCAATGGTATAAGTTTTGAGGAATTTGGACATCAAATGAGTATAGTTTCAAGGTTCAACATATATTAGTTATATTTTAAATCCAAATTAAAATGAGTAAATTAAAGGGTTGGTTTTAACCTTATTTTGATATGACTAATTGATGAGTATATTGATGATTATGATGATTATGTTGATGGTTATGTTGATGAATCCATGATGTTTGATAATAATGGTAATAAAATGATAACATTTAAATGAGGATATAAGTGCATTGATGTTATATATATTTAAGGAGATATACGGTAATAAGGTCATGGTTATGATGATTGTTTTGGAAAATATGAAGAGCCGCTTATGAATAGTGGGTTACGGAATTTTAGGGACGGGTCCTGTCAACTTGGTATCATTGCTTGGGTATTGATTTAATTATTCTTCTGACATGATTTATATGATAATAAATGGATTGGGTTTTAATGAATTTTGTTGATTAATCAGATCACTACATATGTTTTTATGGTTGGATTAAACTTCGATGTGGAATTTGATTTGATTGGAAATGTGAGACAAGGTTATTAAATGATTTATGTAACAATAATTTGAGAATCTTAAATGAATTTTGAGTATATGGTTTACGAGGTTTGTATGGAAATTATGTTAAGTTTAAGTTTCAATTTTAGAATGACAATTTGACTTTTAAAGGATGAATATATGGTGAAATAATTTAAATATGATTTAAAATATAGAAAAAATGAATATGATTCTCTATGATTTTACAGAAATTGTTTTAATACACGATTCACGAGATTGTACATTGGTTTTGAGAAGTGGACATATATGAACTAATTCGAGTATGATAGTCAAACGATTACTTGATGGTCTTTGGAAGCTATGATATTCCCATGATAAAGGTATGTTGATGTATGATGTATGATAATCATGTAATTATGGGAGTATGATTATGCTAATATGATTTTATGATGATGTCCCGATGTCCTAAATGACGATATGTTATGAAGGAGTTAATATGATGATATGATATGATGGTACATATATTGACATAATGATAATATATGATAATGATATGATATGTTGATGAAAAGAATGATGGGATAATGCGTGGTGATGAATATATGATGATATCTGTAATGATGATACTATGATATGATGATAATGTGATGTTATGATATTATGATGGATATGATGATTAACTGGTTCTTATGCATGCTTTACGAAATTTCGTTCAAAGATTGTCTTGGGTATAAACTTGAATTTTTAAAAATGAATTTGAGGAATTAATAATTGTCATCAATATTATTTTCTCAGTATGTGTGCATGGTTGTATTTATGTACAGGTCTCTTTAGATGGTTAATTAATGCTTAGATGTTGTATGCCTGACCGGATTGTGGACAGTCTCAGACGTCGGGTTGGATCCATTTCGTGAGACTGGTCTTGTGGTATGACCACACAAACGTCGAACTAGGATCTGGTTCCTAAGTGGGGGTGGTTGGTTGGTCTTGGACATTGAGCGGAACTCCAGATCCCAAGACTGGTATTGTGGTAGTCAATCTCAAACATTGAGCAGAGCTCTGTATCTTAAGACTAGCGATGACTCGGACGTCGAGTAGGGCTCTGTATTTTGAGTCAATAAACACTCGAACATCGAAATAGGCTCTGTATCCCGAGTGGTGTATATGTGTGGATATTAGTTACTCTCAGACGTCGAGCTAGGCTCTGTATTCTGAGTCGGTTCCCACGTGGATAGTGGTTGACCTACCAGTAGCACAAATAAGCCCGGGGGAATATTGTCTGGTGATGTGATTGGTACTATTTTGGATTTGGTCCATATGATTATTGTGATGATGGCCTATACGTAGAGTTGCTGTCAGGCACGAGCCCAATGCATGGGCTAGGGTGGGCTTCAGCCCATCCGAAAATCTCAGCCCAATTTGAAATTAGCACACAAATCCAACAATTTAGCCCATTCAAAAATTTCAATCCTATTTTATTAGCCCATTACACACATTAGCTCGCATATTCTTACACACATTAGCTCAACTATATTTTTTGTGATCCACCAACCCACTCATTCACTATAAGAGAATTTATTAAGAGAAATTATTTTTTTATGCATTAACCCATTCACACACACCAGCCCACTATTTTGTGTGGTCAAAGCGCACATGTTTAGGTAGCTAGGGTTAAACTTTTATTTATATAAGGGAAATTATTAATAAGATATGAATGGATTCCATTAAATACTATATGTATATTAAAATTTTCCTAAGTTGAAATGATGAGGTAAATTCGTTTATTAATAAGATATGGAAATACCAAATAAGATATGAATGGATTCCATTAAATACTATATGTATATTAAAATTTTCCTAAATTGAAATGATGAGGTAAATTCGTTTAAAATGAGATGCAAAACAACACAAATATTACAAATTACAAACAAAATGTCTAAATTTTATAATTACAATTGAATTTAGATACCTCCTTCATTAATTTAAATACTTAATGTAAAATAATTTATCTGTTTGAAAATATTTAAATGTATTTTAATCAGATATCTATTCAAACGGTTGATAGGAAAGTCCTCATTTAATTTAGAAATTAACTTATTTCAATATTTTTTCATTCTTTTTTATACGCAACCAACCAGATAAATGTTAGGTTGTTTTGTTCTTATAATACACCTATAATGCAATAACATAAATTTACTATTTTCAATATTTAAAGTTTAATGATTTGTACATTGTGCAATTCGCAAATATCCAGGTCAACTACTCGCTTAAATTGGCCAACATTATACTAACTCTTTATCCCCCTCAATCAATGAATAATTGTGATATTTGTTACTTAATTGTGTTATGGAGATTTCAAAGATTATGACTTCAGCTTATTAAGAGAGCAATTACAACATTATGAGTATAAGATCTTTGATCTTTCACAGTTTTCAAATATGTCTTTCTTTCTAGTTTATGTGAAGAACTTGTTACATCAAAGAAGATACATTTTTTTTTTTGAGACATTAATTCGCCTAGCATTAATTCTTCTTGTTTCTACACAAGTAAAACAAAGTGGGCATTTTCAGATATGAAAATCATTAAAAATGAATTTCGAAATAAGATATAGGATGACTTTCTTGGAAATTGTATCATTCCAATTTAAAGAAGGAAATTATTGAATACCTCGATATAGATTCGGTAATTGATGAGTTTAGTGCCTTACAAGACTCCTAATTTAAGTAGTTTTCTATTTATATTGCATTGCATGTCTATTTTTGAGTTTTTTTCTTTAACTTTTTATGTATAATATGCTTTTTTTGGGGGGGGGGGTTCAGGCAGGGGTGGTAAGACTTATTACGTTCCCCTAACTAGGTATATCTTTTTTCTTCTTATTAATTAAATTCACTCGTATTGTCGAATTTTGCTAAAATTTCGTATTCAAACTTAGCCCACCTCGTGCTCAAATCCTAGGTCCGTGCTTGGTTGCTGTGTGAAATGGTTGGTACTTGAGGTGGTAATTGATTGAGTTGATTATGGATTGGTGGAATATAAATTAAGTCTATGTGGGATCACAATATTATGGTGTCCAAATAGAATTGGGAACCAGTAAGTGGACTTTCGAATGTGCATGCATAAAGTGTCTTAAAGGTTTTTTTTTAAGGAGGGTAGATTATAACACCCTCGAAATTCGAGAAAATAAAAAAATAACAATTTTACCCCTATAGGGTCAAAATGTTGACTTTTGATCGGAAAACCTTCTGAAAGTTTTGTGTATACCATTATGAAGGTCTCAGACTCTTAAGTCCGTAGATAAGCAGTAGGCCGAAAACAGAGGTCGGATAAGTCCAATTTGAGCCTAATTAAAGTAGGGCATTTTGGTAATTTTGGTCATAAGGGGTAATCTAATAATTTTATATTTTCACATGTAAATCATGTGTAATATTGGCATGTGTCTCTAAAAAAAGTCTAGTGACCTCCCTCCTAAATTGTCCACCGACTTATATATATATATATATAGGTTTCATGGTTCAAAGTTTTTTGTTAAATCTGTGTTGTTAGAATAAGATACTCTGCAGGAACTTCTCACTTCAGTGGGGAAGTGATCGCCAGGGGGCCAGGTCGCCTTTTGTAGCCGTTTGTAAGACGTGTTAAGGCGTAGGTGATAAGTCTGACGATACTCCGCTTAGGGAACAGAGAAGTAGAGAAAATCTCTTCTGATGGCCAGTTTACTTAGATCTTTGAGCAAGAGATCTGTTGGTAGCAGTAGCGGCTCTAGTAGCAATGACAGTGTTGGGGTAATGCGGGTTAAAAATGTTGAAGAGGTAACAATTCTTAACTTAGAAAAAGATTTAGAAAGCTGGAGTATTCCAAAAGTCCCTACAGGTGATATTTACACAAAGGGAACCTTTGAATTTAAATCTGATTACTCAATCAAAACGGTTGAAAAAACCATTTATGTCACTGATGCTAATGCAGATTTTCATTTGCTCTCTCAACAGCAAATAGATCAGCATCTGAACAAAGGTCATAACTATTTGCATATTGGATTGATGTAACGACCCGTCCCGGAAGTCGGGATTAGGGAAGTGATTAGTGACGGATTAGCTGAGTTAATCGGTGGTCAGTTGGTTACTTTTGGACTTTGGGCTTGGAATGACGGTTTTGTCCATATAACGGGCAAAAATGTTGACTTTTAGTTCGGGTGGTCAATTGGGCATTGACCGATGACCGTGACGTAGTTCAGGACGTCATGAGTCCGTAGACAGGTGGCACGCCCGATTCCGACATCCGAGGAGGAAGTTATGATGTTCGGAAGGTTGGGGGCACTTTCGTAATTTGGTTTTAATAGGGGGAAAAGTTGACTTTTTGTACGATGAGGTTTTTACACGTAGACTGAGGACCGTTAGGTATATCTCGACGTCCTGAGTACAACGACAGGCGGCACGCTGTCATCGGACGTCGGACGGTAAAGTTATGATTCTGTAAAGTTGAAGGGCAAAATGGTAAATTGAACACCTAGAGGCAATTTGGTCTTTTCACATTGGGCCAATCAGATAAGGCCATCTGGGATAGAGTGATTGGATATTTTAATTTTTGTCCAGGGAGAGTTGGACACGTGGGGAACACCTAGAGGCTTCCAGCCTTCTCACGGTTAAACTGGTTTTAAGTGTGTTGTTTTAAATCGTGCAATGAAAGGAACAGAGACCGTGAGACAGGGAGGCAATCGACCATTTTTCTCAGGGAGTGAATCATGTGTGAGTTCAGTGTAAGTGGGGGTGAGTGATCAGAGGCTCACTAGTGATTTTTTTGAAGGTGGTGGAGCGGCCGTGGAGCCGTCGTGAGCGGTGGGGCGTGTTCAATCCAGAGAAACAGAGAACAGGGGAGATAGAGTTAGGAGGAACCATGGCTGCAAACGTTTGTACTGGCTTGACAAGCCTGAAGTGGAATGATGCATGAAGGTGAGGGAGGTGGATTGGTGGCAAGAAGTTTGGCCGTCATGGACGGTGGATGTAAGACCGTGGAAAACAGAGACGAGGGAAATACCGTAAAAAATGCAATCCATCAAACCTCTCGAACGCCATCCTCTGTTGTTAGTATTTGAAGGAAAGTGACAAAAGGAGACGGGAGAAAGTTAGTAAGGTCACGATGAGACTTGAAAATGGAGGTGAGGTTGTTTTTCCCATGGAAACCATTTCTGCAATTAAACTGGTCAGCATGAATTTTAGAGACTGATAATCGAATTTGGTGTTTGGAGGAGGATCTTGGAACTCCTAGGACTTGTTTGGGACCAGAATCACTGCCAACACTGGTCAGAATCCTACGAACCGCGAGGAGGAGGAATTGGTTTCAAAGTCGCGACTTGGAAGGTATTATCTAATGTTTGATTTCATATTTTTATTAGTTAGATCGATCATAAATGTTGGGACGAAGCTAAGGGTAGAAATAGGAAGTGTAACGGCCTAAAAATGAACAAAAATCGGCCACGCCGGTCCATGGTTGGACCGGATTTGCAGACCGGTTCAGACCGGTCGACTGAGGTTGAAGACGATGAACAGTGACTGACGCGTGAGGCCAACGCGCAGTCACTTCAGGCGGCGCGTGTAGGCGCGTGGCACGCCTTTTGAGGAAGGTTCCAACACAACTTCTAAAGTATTCGATGTAACGAACATTTTGGCGCTAGTTTCGAGTCGATCGGACATCGTCTCGATATGTTTTGGGTTGTCCGAAGGTTTTAGGGCTTGGCTAAAAATAGTTAAAAAGACGACAAAATTATGGGACTTGAGTAGGACTTTTGTGAAGTAGTTAGTGACTTCGTTATGGGTTTTGGACAGGTTCGGGAAAGCCGAGGATAGCGAACTGGCCGGGAACGGCTTAAGTGCGCGCGTATCGAGGCGACGATGCTATGGTCTGTGAGTGGACTTTACTTTCTAACTCTTGATGCATGCATATATGTTTTTATATGTTTTCTATACTTGATTCTATGATTTGATTTATGATTGTGATGGTTTACGATTTGTGCACATTTTTCAAGGAAATTACGGTATTTCACGTTTTACGAGACTTGATGGATATGGTGATTTAACGTGGTTTTAATGATTTGATTTCGGGATTTGAAATACGATTTGATTCCAAAGAAAGTAAAAGGATTTTGGAAAGTGTTTTCGGGCTTGAAGCCCAGTTCAGAAAAGTGGTTTTGAAAAACGAGATTTCGGGTTTTTGAATCGGAATTCCGGATGATGATTCGAGGTTCGATTTGGGACTTGAAAGTGGATTCTGGGTTTGGGTTCGGAATGGTTATTCCGGATGCTAGCTTACGGAATGATGGTTGTGGACTCGGATCTGGAAATGCGATGGATATGATTCTGGATTTGGATTCGGAATGACGGTTCTGGATGCCGGAAGGGCTTCGGACCAGTGGTTTCGGATTCGGGTTTGGATGTGGATTTTGAAATGGAAAGTGGTTTTCAAACGGTTTGGATTGGATTTGCTGGATCTGGTTATTGGGTTTAAAGACCCGGATATTGTGATTGACGGGGGACGGGCTCGGATTGGGTTTAAAGACCCGGATTGGGTTTAAAGACCCGGATTGAGTTTAAAGACTCGGGAGTTTAAAGATTTGGATATTGATATTTCCCCTGTAGGCCTGTTGAGTTTAAAGACTCGGATTATATTGAGGCCTGGATTGAGTTTAAAGACTCGGGAGTTTAAAGACTCGGGAGTTTAAAGACTCGGGAGTTCAAAGACTCGGATAGATCCAGCAGGTTCGGCAAATGGAAATATGATATGGTTTTCAACAAGGTTTTCCGGTGTTTTGGGCAATGGCCCGGATGAAATGGTTTTCAATGGTTTTGGGACTGAGTTCCCGGATTTGAGATTGATTTGAGGCTAAGGCCTGGATTTGAATAGCGGATTTGATAAACAAAGTTTTGGTTAATGGTTTTTGATATGAATGGTTTCATAACTTGAATGGATATGCATGCATTGGTTTTTGAAACGGAGGGTATAACTGTCATTGTCTTATGAAATGTTTTTAAACTTATACTTTATTTTTGTCCAATCACAGTCTTTTCGTGTTTTCGATACCCTCCAGGTTGTTGCGGCGCGGGCTGTCGATCGAGAGAGTCGGAGACATCACACGTACGATCCACAGTAGACTCTGCGCACTCTGGGAAGTTCGGAAGTTATTGGGACGGTCGGATCGGAACTCCCTTGTCTAACTTACGTGTCACACGGAGGTTGGACGTCCGTTTGGCCTTTGTGTCATGCATAAGTCAGATGGGAGAGGCGTTTAGCCCTTAATCCCGGGGGATTAGAAGTGGGCCCTGACAATTGATACAGGTCGCTAACCCGTACAGGATTAAATACATCAATCCTTCTCTGTCTACGCGATAAGTGGCACAGAAACTTTGTGAATTCCATGTTAGGATTAATAGAGTCATCCTTAAGTGAGGGGCCAATTTATTTCAATTGTTACCCCAACTTTTCTGTGTCTTTAACGGATCCCGTAGTTTTAAAAACTCTTACTCTTAGTATTGATACTCAAGAGTATGACATGGAACCTAGATCTCAAAACCTTGCGGTAATCTACCGCATTTCCTATAAGGTAATGAATACCATTGTACCGCGTGCCAAATTAATGGTTAGTAAGGGACAGACCATTCTGCTCTAGGCTAATCTAGGGAAAGCTCGCACAATGGTACCAAAGATGATAAAGTGGAATGAAGTGACGCTCCCTGAAAGATGGAGACTACCAGATGCAACTCCTCATCAGCCAATCCAAAATAGGGAACCAAGTCGCATAAGTCAGTATGACGATGGGGATGTAGAAATACATTTAGATAATGATAGGCTGTCTAGGTTAAGTCTAGGCAGAAGAAGTACTAATTACCCTAGACCGACCATTCCAAGCATTCCAAGATCAAGCTCTTTTAGAGCTCAAAGTTCTTATGAACAGGATCATAAGACTCATATTTTAAGGGTTAAGAAAAACCCACGATCATGTTCATCATCCCTGCTACAAGGTTAAAAACACAGGAGCCACAACCCCCTCAAACAAATCTGAGGAATTACCTTCTCAACCTGATTTTTCATGGGAAGATGTTGAATCTAACATCTGTGTAATCTCCAGGTTTGAACCAGATATGAAAACTATCGAAAGAGATTACTTAAGTATAGAAAACCAAATTAGAATAAGCTAGTTACAAACAACCTATAGTGAAGAAAGACGAAAGATTTTGCACAAACTTCACTATACTTTTATGAAAGGAAAGGGATTTAACTGCTGGTTCTTTCCTTGGTTTGAATGGTGTGCAAAAAGGTACAAGTTTACTGAATACCTTTAGTGTATAAGTACAATAGGGAATCCCTTTAAGACTTATACAACTTGTGACGGCAAAACTGAAAGATCTGTGCATCCACCTCCCAAATCAATCAACATCAATTCCAAAGGAACCATAGTCTCTCCATACAAGGATGGTGTACAAGAAGCTTCTGTACAAAGTGGAGTTACAGCGGTCATACACCAAAATAACTACACCAATTTGTTCTTACAATCTCTTGGAGAACAAACGACAAGAATTGAGAATACCTTGAAAGATGTTACTAAGATTTGGACCCCCAGAGACCCTGAAATATCTTCCAGTTCCTCTGAAAAGGGAAAGGAGAAGATTGAACAACCCATGTTCAAACCTGTACCAGATCTTAAGGACTATAAGCTAGGCAATACTGATAGTTTTGTTGCAGCCTTAGCCGATAGGTTGAAAACCATTAAGATATCTTATTCAAAAGTTTCAGTCCTTAGTGAAACTCAAATTACTGAATTAGAAGACCAGTTTGCTAATATCAGCATAGAACCACAAGTTAATAGGATAAAACAAGAACCTAGGATAACAAGGAATCCTATTATGAAAAATTATTATCCTAGACCTTCACTTTTTGATCTTCAGTATGAAGATACAACATCGGAGAAAGAGTCCAATATGATGGAAAGTCAATTGTTGAATGGAACATTGACGGACAAACGGACTACCAAGTACTTAATACTATGAGACACATGATGATGTTCTCATCTGCAAGTATGATTCATGGTAATTCCGATCATAGAATTGCTCAAGCCATTGTCACTTGGTTCATTGGCCAACTTCGAGGATGGTGGGATAACCATCTTAACGAAGAAGCCAAAAGAGAAATTCTTTCCGCTGCAAAAATAACTGAAGTTAATGGACAAATAACGGCCCAAGAGGATGCGGTGAATACCCTAATATACACAATCACTCTCCATTTTGTTGGATCCACTGAACTTCAATAGGACAGATCCAAGGAAGTACTAATAAATTTAAGATGTCCCACCTTATCACATTTTAGATGGTATAAGGACGTTTTTTATGCAAAAGTATTTCTTAGGTCGGATTGCTTTGCCGATTTCTGGAAAGAAAAATTTCTTTCTGGCTTACCTCCTTTATTCGCTGAAAAGGTAAGAAGCATAATACGAGGAAAATATGGAGGAGTTATACCTTATGATAGGTATACCTATGGAGAACTCACATCTGAAATCTGTGCTGAAGGACTAGCACTTTGTACAGATATGAAGTTGAAGAAACAACTTGATAAACATAAGATTTTACGATCTAAGGAGATGGGTGATTTCTGTGAACAATTTGGCTTTGACCCCAAAGATCCTTCTACTCGAAGAAAACCTTCCCACAAACGGTTTCCAAGAAATCTGATCGATATTCTCGATCTTCAAAACCATATAGGACTCTTAGAAACCTTCTCGATCTACGAGAAAAACTTAGTGGTCTCCGCCAAGGGTCTTCCTCCAAACCAAAGGATGGACGAGCCAAAAGGGGGAAGAAAGCGGGAAAACAGCAAGAAAAAGGACAGTTGTCTGTTATAAATGCGGAAAAGACGGACATACTCGACCAGAATGCAGAATGCAAGAAAAACTTAATAATCTGAACTTAGATGAGGGGTTAAAACGACAATTGTGTCAACTTATGATAAATTCATCTGACTCTGAAAGCAGTGACGATGAAGAAGCAATTTTTGGAGAAACAGAGTTATATACCTCCTATACCTCCTCCTCTGACACTACAGAAAGTAACACAAAAACTGAGAGTAAATGTGTCTGTAACCTAGATCTTTGTGTCATTACTAAGGAAGAAAGTCTGATTTTAGACTTGATTGATAAAATTGAGGACCCTCTTGAAAAGAGAACAATTTTGGAAAAATACATCAATATCGTTAAAGAGCGGAAAGAGGATAAAATGGCTCTTAAATCTAGTCTACAACAGCCAGTTGAAACTTATAGCTTTAAAACTATTGCTGCTCGAATGACACAAACAACTCAAAAGGAACCCACAATTGCTGAAATCAAGCAAGAAATTCGGGAAACAAAAAATGAAGTTAAGGATCTTAAAAAGAGAATTCAGATCCTAGAACTTTATCATCCTTCGCCAGAAAATCTAGGCACTGATAATGAAATTGAAAAGGAGTTTCAGACTCTTCTGAAAGATTTTGAGCAGGATCAATAACCAGAACCTGAAATGGACTCAGTGCCTCCTGAAGCCTTACTAGATGGAAGTATTTCAGCCCTAAAGTTTATCCATAGAATCGACAAGGTAATTTGTCATAAGTGGTATTCTATGATTACCTTTGTTATTAACAAAACTTTCAGGTTTTCCGTTGAAACACTAATCGATTCAGGAGCTGATCTCAACTGCATCAATGAAGGAGTCGTACCTGTAAAATACTTCTCGAAAACCTCTCAAGGACTGCGAACTGCTACTGATCAACCAATGAAGATTCATTATAAGATCTCTGATGCAGCTATAATTCAAAATGAGGTTTGTTTTCAAACTTCTTTTGTTCTGGTGAAAGGATTAAGTCATGCTGTGATTCTCGGAACTCCATTTTTAAGCATGCCTTACCCCTTCAAAGTGTCTAATCAAGGAATAGAAACTGAACTCGAAGGCATCAAGGTAATATTCCTTTTCTCTAGAGAACCTCAAATGCAATATGTGAACTCCATTCATAATCAAATTCTCAAAAAAGAAAAATTTCTTTGTTCTCTGAAAGAGGAATTACATCTTAAAAGAACAAAAGAACAACTAACAACTCAAACTCTTAAGACTAAAATTGCTTATGTCCAAAAGGAATTTGAGTTACAGGTTTGCGCAGAAGTTCCCAGTGCTTTTTGGGACCGTAAACGACATATAGTCGAACTTCCTTATGAGCCTAATTTGATGAGAGAAAAATTCCTACAAAGGCTCGCCCCATTCAGATGAATGGCAGATTAATGGAAATCTGTAAGAAATAAATCAATGAACTTCTTGAAAAGAAATTGATTCGTAAGAGTTACTCCCCATGGAGTTGTTCTGCTTTCTATGTTGAAAATGCGTCTGAATTGGAAAGAGGAGCACCAAGATTGGTTATAAATTACAAACCTCTGAATAAGGCTCTTTGATGGATTAGGTATCCTATTCCCAATAAGAAAAATCTTTTAGAAAGGTTGAATGACGCTATAATATTTTCAAAATTTGATATGAAATCAGGATATTGGCAGATTCAAATTGCAGAGAAGGACAGGTACAAAACCGCGTTTAATGTACCATTCGGACATTACGAATGGAACGTTATGCCCTTTGGTTTGAAAAATGCTCCTTATGAATTTCAAAATATTATGAATGATATATTCAATCCTTACTCCACTTTTACAATTGTTTATATTGATGATGTTCTGGTCTACTCTCATTCTGTAGAACAACACTTTAAACATCTAAATATTTTCTTAAAAGTGGTAAAGAATGCAGGTTTAGTGGTTTCCTCTAGGAAGATGAAACTCTTCCAAACAAACGTTCGATTTTTGGGACATAATATCCACAATGGAATTATTCTCCCAATCGATCATGCCATTGCTTTTGCGGACAAATTTCCAGATGAAATTCTCGAAAAAAACAACTACAAAGATTCTTGGGAAGTCTGAATTATGTAGGAGATTTCTACAAAGAATTAGCCAAAGACAGCAAACCGCTCTACGATCGGCTGAAAAAGAATCCAGTTCCTTGGACTGAGGAACAGACGAGAGCCGTCAGACTCCTAAAAAGAAAAGTTAAGGAACTTCCTTGCCTATCTTTGGCAGATCCATAAGCCTTCAAGATTGTGGAAATAGATGCTTCTGATGAAGGATATGGTGGTGTTTTGAAACAAAAAACTAATGACAAAGAAGTCCTCGTTCGCTTCACTTCTGGGATCTGGAAACCAGCACAGAAAAATTATTCGACAGTAAAAAAGGAACTATTATCTATAGTTCATTCCGCCACCAAGTTTGAAAGTGATCTTCTTAACAAACGATTCTTGATTAGGGTGGATTGTAAAGCAGCAAAAGATATTTTGCTAAAAGATGTTAAGAACTTAGCATCTAAACAAATCTTTGCCAGATGGCAAGGAATTTTATCTGCTTTTGATTTTGATATTGAATATATTAAAGGCGAACATAATTCATTGCCTGATTTCTTAACTCATGAATTTTTGTAGGGTTCGCAAAAAGACGTCCCAACAGAAGTTTCAAGAAAGGTATAACGCGGGAGATCCAGAGGTTGGCCTTCTTGGAGAGCCCTCGGAAAATTTGACTACTTTGTCCTCTACCCCAAGAATAAGCCTCTGCCATCCACTACTCAGAAAATTCCTGAACCTTCATGGTCTGATTCACCAACTTCTAATATGTATCATCCTCATAAAAAAACCTCTAGCCATTTCCGAAAAAACATCTTCTGCTATCCAACCTAGTTCTGTTCCTATAAATCCAACTCCTCTCTCGTCAGCTTTACCCTATTCTAAAGGGCGCGAGAAAGTAATGGCCAGTAACCCATTCCGTGAAACTATGGTCATACCTATTACACCGATTGAAAATCAAGATCTTCACTCTTCTCCTAGAAATGCAGGTGAAAAATACCTTCGTGATCACATCCGTGGATATTTCAAACCAAGATACTGGTATGAACGGCTTCTGATAGAAACCGGATCTGTGGAAGTTGTTCATCGCTATCGTAGCGAGAATAATGATATGATTTCCTTTTCCAAATTAGTGATTCTGAAAGTAATCACTTTCGAAGATTGGGAAGATAACCACTCTAAAATACACTTTTTTAAAAGCTCTGAAATGAGTCCTAAAGGATTTAATTTCTGGGATTATCAGAAATCCTGGGATCAAATCCTTTATTTTCAAAATATTCGCTTTTCTCACACTTGGTTTATTCAATTAAAAATTGGAACTCTGAAAGAGCTTCTTAACTGGTTTCACGCCTGGTTTCTCGTATGGGGATCCAATGCTGAATTTTTACCCCAAGAGATAGCCTCTTCCTTTTCTGAAATATTTAAAAAAGAAAATATTGATTTTTCTGAGGAAAGAAAATTATTCCTCTGGTTGCTGATTTGTTATGAACTCCCCTGGATCCTGAAATGGGATTATAGTTTTACCGAAGATGAAGACGGCCTGTGGTTTTTCATTCCTCAACTCGAAAGAAAAATCTTTATTTGCTGGTGGGATAAATTTCACGTTGATCATCTGAAACCTCAAAATTTTAAAGCAAAAAAATTATCCATCTTATTGTCTGATAGACAAATATCAACTCTTAACAGTCCTTGTTCATCGTCATCTTCCAAAGCATATAAGCTTAAGTCTCTGATAAAGGCTTTTCCTGTTTCTTGTTCAAAAAAGGATCTGGAAGATCAAGTTCTCAAACTTCTTGATATGGATGATGATGATAACGACATGAAGTCTGAGGCAGCATCTTCTCCGCAAGATGCAGCTGATAGCTGTAATTGGTTTGAAAATGAAGATGATTGCTACTGAATCTTCCCTCCTATCAAACAAAAACAAAATAGCATGAAATCCGCACTACGAACAGGTTCGATGCATGAAATGCACCCGTGAAGAAAAGACAAGATAAGATTTGGACTTATAGTATCAATTCTTATCTTTCTCCTGTAACAGTTTTTATCTTGTCGGCCACCCTCATTTAGCACTTTTTATCCTGTCGGCCACAGTATCCGCTCGTGAATGGCAAAAGTCAAAAGTTAAGATGTCGCTCATAATTGTAGGCTGTTTTTGCTCAGTCATTTCATCAGCTGACACATGGCTATGCTTTTCTCTTTTAGTTTGCTATTTAAAGAGCCTTAGCGCTCAGTTGTAAGTGTGTGGAAGATACGGGTGCAAGTATAAGAGTGTAATCAGTTTGTAAAAAACTCTGAGTGTATTGTTTGAGTGTGATGTTTGCTGTTCCTGTACACAAGTTTGACAACTTCAATATATGTGAGTATATTTTCATATGATTTTTATTTTGTTTTTATATTCAGTTTTTTCTAATCCACTGCTGGAACTCTGTATTTTTCAATTTTTTATTATTATGTTGTTAACTATATATAGTCTACTTGTTTATAAGCTTAAAAGGGATTAACGTCGATTTAGACTTCTTAAGTCCGTGTTATAGTCTTCCGCTAGAATTGGCTTCATATATACATATATATATATATTTATATATATATATATATATATATATATATATATCTTGTGAGTGTGTGAAGAGGGTGTTCGGGTGGTATTGGCCGAATGGTGAGAAACAATCGAAGCACCGACCTGTGAGGGTTGAGTGAGTCAAGGATGAGAACTAGAGAAAGAAAAGGAAGAATGGGAGGGAGAGTAATTGGACAAACAATAGAAAAGAGAAGGCTGCAAGTCTAGAGTGTGTGAAGATGGAGTTCGGATGGTATTGGCCGAATGGTGAGAAACCATCGAAGCACCAACCCATGAGGGTCGAGTAAGTCAGGGATGAAAACCAAAGAAAGAAATGGGAGAATGGGAGGGATATGCTTTGGAAAGACAATAGAAAAGAGAAGGTTGCAAGTTTGGAAGAAACCCATAATCCATAACCCATGAATCTCAGATTGGCCATGGGTTTTCACAATGTTTTGGAACTTTAAAGTGGTTGTTTGAGGATCTTGGGATGCCAAGCAAGTTCCTAGAGTCATTCGGGAGTAAGAAGATGAAATATGAATGCGGTGAACAACTCTGTACGAAGTTGAGGAAATTAGTTGAAACGTCAAGGTATGAGTCTTTGGTTTTTAGTTAGTTTTACTCAACTTTATGATCATAGATCATCATTTGAGTTTGTTTCTAGTAGTTTGGACGTAACAGGGAAGAAGTCTGATGAATTATGAGGAAAATACGGTTGGGTTTGGTCGCTGGGTCGTGCGACCCGAGTTGCATACCCTGTTGAAGGTTGCCGATGACTGTGACGCATGTGACGCCCACGCGCAGAGCCTTGTGGTGGTGCGTGGTGGCGAGTGCGGCCTCCTTTAACCGTTCGTCCAACCCGAAAGATATTCCTTATTTAATTATAAGTCCAATGGTATAAGTTTTGAGAAATTTAGACATCGAATGAGTATAGTTTCAAGGTTCAACATATATTAGTTATATTTTAAATCCAAATTAAAATGAGTAAATTAAAAGGATGATTTTAACCTTATGTTGATATATATAATTGATGAATATGTTGATGATTATGATGATTATATTGATGGTTATGTTGATGAATCCATGATGTTTGATGATAATGGTAATAAAATGATGACAATGTTATGAGGATATAAGTGACTTGATGTTTTATATATTTAAGGAGATATACGATAATAAGGCCACAGTTATGATGATTGTTTTGGAAAATATGAAGAGTCGCTTTTGAATAGTGGGTTAGTATATACAAATATGATGATTTATACTTTGGAATATAAGTAGGATAGTATATGAAATGGGAAAAATGAATAGTGGGTATTTTAATCATTTGTTGCATAGTTGATATGATAAGTAGCAATGATTATACTAAAGAATATAAATTGGTTATGGCCCAGTTGGTAATTTTTCACTACCTATCGGGGTAGTGGACTGAAAGTGGACGGTAACTCCATAACAGTGGACAGATTTTGGCTAATCTAATAAGTTTTGGATGTAATGAAGTTAGCGGTATCCTTTGTCTGGCAATAGTTGTTAGAAATGGTCGGTATCCTTTGTAATGAAGTGAGCATGATCTGTCTGATTTTAAAAAAAAAAATTAGGGACATGACCTGTCAGAAATGGTGGGGTGGACTTCACTGCCCAGGTTTAGTTCGTTAATTGAAAATGAAGGCAAATGGAATGGAACACACATGGTTTTGGAGAGAACAAAATTCCTCCAACCGCTCCATCATCCTCGGTTCGACGGTGGTATAGTCAGAGAGACTGGGATGATGATATTGAATCCTAGGTTACTGCCAAGGATGTCGACAATCATAGGTGGAGATAACGGACAAAAAGGAGGAACAAAAAAATAGAAACCACCTCACAAATGAGGGGAAGAAGGAGTGACTGTTGATGGAACCTGGAGCCAGGAAAACATTCCTCTCAACTTGCTGACCTGGTTTATAGAATTTTCGTGGTACGAAAGTTGAGGTTCATGGCTATCCAAGGGCCGACGGTGGAGCCGGAACTTCACAACCGTTTTTCGGGCCAATCAAGGTGATTTTTTTTCCAATTTTAAATACATAATTGTAAGAAATGCGAGATTATTTGAACTAAGTACACAAACCTATACAAGGGCCTATAGTGAGTAACAAGACACATTAAGCAGGAAATCAGAATGGTTTGAATTCAAATTGGAGAGTTTCAAGAATAGAACTGCCAAAACCAATCTTAACTACCAAATGATAGGCTTGACCAGTTATGATTTTTTAGTATAAATGGAGATCATGGTCCCTCTTCTCTAATAACTTGATAAAAAAAAACAACACACTTATCCTATTGAAGTTGATCATTTTGAATTATGAGAAGAGATCACGAGTCTCTTGCACCAGTAAGGCCACAGATCATCGTCCTCATCAATGGCTTCCATTGCAAGTAACCTTTGATCTTCTCATATTTTGCTCTTCATGCAGTCTGTGATTATTTGAATGTGATTTAAGAGAAGATTGTTTGATCTTGGTTTGAATTAGATCACAGAAATCTAACAATTGGTACCAAAGCTTTCAATCATGTCTTAAATTCATTCAAATCATGTTTTTCTCGATTTCAAATATGTTCCTCGATTTCTTGCTTCCGCTGTGTGTAGCTGATACCCTGATAAAGTTTACATATGCATTTGATTGCTTGAACAATGCTGATACACTTAATAATGAAATTAGTTGTTGAACACAATCATAATCTATAATCAATTTTTTCATGACTGTCAAACAAGAGTTTGAATAAACTAAGCATTCTTCCATGGCTAATTGTTTACACCTCAATTTAGAATTTGAAAAGCGTAGATCATGATTCAAATTTTGAAATATTGTGTTTTTGAAAATTTAAACATCTGTTTTAAATCTGAAACTAAATTATTATTGTCGAATGGTTTCTTGTGTACATGGATGCCTTACGTCAAAACCAAAGTCCTTGATAGAAAATTTTGAGCCTGAACACAATTCTAGAAACCAAGGTAGTGGATTAATGAAGTTTACAAGTGAATCAATTTCCAAAAAAAAAAATGGTTTACTAGGTCTTCTGTGTTTCCAATGTATAGAAAGTCATTCATCACTTGCTCAAAATTTGAGAGTTTCTAGCCTAAAACTGTTATGATTTGTTTTTGACAAGTCCTTTATACTTTGCTATGCAATTCTGAGATTCATGATAATGTTTTAGAAGACACTAGCCTAAAGGTGTGATTGTTCTGAAATTGAGTATGTGACAGAAGTCCTCAATGCTGCATATTGGATGTCACTTATATGAATTTCAAAACCATATTGTTTTTCTGTTGTAGACATGATTATGTTGAATCTTGTCAACATTGAAAAGATGAATGGGAAAACTTTCAAGGATTAGAAGCAAAAACTTATGATGCATTTTCCATTTGGGAATGTTGCAGTTTAACATTGCATTTAAAACTCCCAAACTTATTGAGTTAAATGATTTTAGCAGCAGAGATGATAAGGAGTTGTTTGAAAGATGGGAAAGGGAAAATTCTATGTCCTTGTGTATAATGCAGAATGTAATGGAGGACAATATAAGAGAGGATTTTGAGGATTATGAACTAGTTAAGGACTACCTCACTACTATAGAGGAAAAATACAAGAAACTAAACAAGGTAGAATATATTACAATCTTAGAATCAATTAGAGCATGCCACTAGAAGATCTCAGAGAACTAGAAGATTTGACATCTCCCGTGATTATTATCTGCAGGAACTTGAATATGATATTGGAGATGATTGTGATCCTGCATCCAACTCATTCATAGGCAATGAAAGTCCTGTTGAAGTTCTTGGTTTGGGGCAATGCAAAAGGAGATAGATTCAATGTATAGGAATAATGTGTGGGACTTAATGGAATCATCAGATGACATAAAAGAAAATGGGTACAAATGGGATTATAATACCAACATGAATGCATAAGGGAAAGTGGAAAGACTGAAAGCTATGCTTGTTGCCAAAGGCTGCACTCAGAAGTATGTGATGGTTCGCAGGGATCCAATATGACCGCTGGTTTATATTACAATAAGACATTCTCACATGTCTCAAGAAAAGATCCATTCAGAATCATAATGGCATTAACTACTCATTTTGATCTTGAATTGTACGAGATGAATGTTAAGACAACATTCCTAAGTGGGAACCCCAAGGAAGACATCTACATGAAATGACCTCGAGGATTCATTGAAAATGGGAAAGAGAATTGGGTTTGTAGACTAAACAGGTTGATTTATGGACTGAAGCAAGCTTCAAGGCAATGGTATCTTAAGTTTGATGAGGTTGTTACATCCCATGATTTTGTGGAAAACATGATAACTGCATTTACATGAAAATAGTTAAGTCAAATTTCATTTTTCTGGTACTTGACATCCACCTTGCCAGTTCCAACCAACAACTTCTTCATGACACTAAGAACATGTTGTCTGATAGTTTCAACATGAAAGATTTGGTAGTTGCTCATTTAGTTTTGGGTATAGAGATTAAAAGGAACAAACAAAGGAGGATATTTGGACTATTTGAGAAGAATTATGTTGATAGAGTTCTAAAGAGATTGAAGATGGATAACTGTAATGGAAATAATGTGCCTATAACTCAAGGTAATAAGTTTTTTCATGATCAATGTCCTAAAACTAATTGAGATTGAGGCTATGAGAGATAAGCCTTATACTTCACTTGTTGGAAGTTTGATGTATGCACAAGTATGTACTCAGCATGATTTGGCTTTTTCTCTAAGTGTACTTGGAAGATTTCAGTCGAATCTTAGAATAGCACAATGGAGTGCTGGTAAGAAAGTGCTCAGATACTTTAGGAGGACATAATCACATGGTCTGGCCTATCAGCAAGTTGAAACCTTGGAATTGACATGCTATACTAATGTTGATCTTAGATGATGTATTGATGATTATATGTCTATTAGTGGATATGTGTTTATACTTGCAGGAGGAGTTGTTTCATGGAGAAGAAAGAAACAAGCAACAAGGTTCACTTCAACTATCGAATCTGAGTACAATGGCTATTTTGAGGCAACCAAACAAGCTGTATGGATAAAAAAAACTTGATTCTTAGTATGAAAATTTTCAAGAGCATGGAGGGGCCTTTGAAGCTATACTGTAATAATAATGCAATAATCTTCTTTGCCAATAACAATAAGAGGTCAAAATCATCAAGGTTTGTGGACATCAAGTACCTTCATGTTCAGGATAAGGTAAGATAAGCCGCCATTGATATTGAGCATCTTAGTACCTTCAAAATGATTGTAGATCCTCTCAATAAAGCATTACATGTCTTTGTCTTTCATAACTTGTTGATTAGATGCATTTACAAAACTCACTTAATGTTTGAACGTGGGAATGCACTGATTTGCATCAGTGATTTTGTTGTTAGATGTCAATCTGATTACATGATGGTTTAATAGGTATTACTATAAGTTATTTGCTTGACAATAGATATTGCTATAAGTTATTTGCTTGACAAAGTAATATACTTATGAATTTTTTGTAGCCTTATCTATGTGAATGTCATCTTGATTTAGACTTAAATGATATAATGTTAAAGAACATGTGTGTTCTAGGATATGAACTATGTGGGAAGATTATTTTGGTACCAATAATCTTCTCAAATCGGATTTCCATATTGACATTAAATACTGTTTGTGTGAATCATATGTGATTTTGGAATGCTAATGTGGATTTCCTTTCATTGAACCATTTTACTGTGATTTGATACAATGTGTTGGTGTTGAGATTGAATGTTGTTGTTCTTGTATTAATATGTGATTACCTATCCAATTTGGTATATGTAGCTAGTCCAAATAAACTCATGTGGGAAATTGTAGGAAATGTGAGGTTATTTGAACCAAGTACGCAAACCTATATAAGGACCTATAATGAATAACAAGACACATTTAAGTGGGAAATCAGAATGGTTTGAATTCAAATTGGAGAGTTCCAATTACAACCCACCTTAACTGCCAAGTGATAGGCCTGGCTGATTATGATGCTTTAGTATAAATGGAGATCATGGTCCCTTTTCTCTAATAACTTGATAAGAAAACACCATACTTCTCCCATTGAAGTTGAACATTCTGAATTAAGAGAAGAGATCACCAATGTTTTGCACTAGTAAGGCCACAGATCATCATCTTTATCGATGGCTTCCATTGCAAGTAAGCTTTCATCCTCTCATGTTTTGATCTTCCTGCAATCTATGATTGTTTGAATGTGATTTAAGAGATGATTTCTTGATCTTAGTTTGATTTAGATCACACAAAAAAAATCTAATATAATTGAGTTCCTGGTATGTATTAGATAAAGTTTGACGTGAAATTCATGGAAAGCGGATGAGAAACGAAGAAACTAGTAAATGGGTAACCGGGTACCCAATATAGAAAAATGGGTCAACCTGTCAACCCGATTCATGGTTAAAGGCGAGTATAGGGCTGTTAATTAGTTCAAAAAAAATTGACCTTAAAATAGTACCGAATTGAAATCGTACCGAAAATAACCAAAATGAAGAAAAAGATAAACCAAAAAATAGAAAACTACACCGAACTAGATCAGAATTGGTTCAACTTTGGTTTTCAAATCTCTAGATTTAGACCTGGCCAAATCGGATAGGAAACCTAATTTTAGGGTGAATTGCACCATATCTTCATTTTCATTCCTCGTTGTCTCTCACACTCACTCATATCTCTCATTCTCACACTCTTACCTTCGAACCTCGAATCGATTAAAATTCATCTTCATCACTCACTTATCTCTTTCATTCCTCTCAGCCTCTCACTCATCTCTCTCATTCTCAAACTCTCACACTCTCACGATCTCTCACTCATCTCTCTCACCTCATTCATAGACAGTCGAGCGATCGAGGGTTTGGAGATATGGTGGATCGAGGGATTAAGGGTTTGAGGAGATGCCGGATCAAGCGATTGAGGTTGGGAGAGATGGTGGATCGAGGACAGCTAGGGTATCGATTTAAGGGACAGTTTTGGATCATCATCTTTATCTTCGGAGGGACGCCTCCATCGTGAGGACGGTTAAGGTTCCAATTCTGTAGTTAATTTTCATTTTTTGTTTTTCGCTGTTTAGATCTGGAAAAATTAGTGTGGTAATTACATTGTTGCTTGCTGTTTAGATATAGAAAAACTAAGCAATTTTTACTATGTAATTTTCTATTGTTGCTTGCTATTTGGATATGGAAAAATTGAACCTTTTTTTTTCAAGTTTGTACAAGGATGCATTTGATCGTTCCAATTTCTAATTCTCGAAATCTCTCCCTCGATCCAGTTGAAAAACTAGTTAAATTGGTCCAAAATCGAACCAAACCGATTCAACCGATTTTTGGATCAAAATAGGTTTGGGGCTGAGAACTGGACCAAATCAAACTTATTCCTTAACGGTTTGTTGGTTTTGGCAAAAAAAAAATTTGAGCCGAAAAATCGATTAAAAACCTTAGGCTAGTATAGTGGTACTCACAACTGCAGGCGTGTGGAGAAGAATCATGGTCATCCACTGGCACGTGGCGGCACGTGGAGCCTCTTCTCTGGTGCCGGTTAACTGGTATTTTCATTGTTTCAATGTTACACACCCATTAATATAGTTCTCAAGTCAATTGGACATCGTTTAAGGATAATGTCATAAGTGACGATACTTCTAATGAAAACATGGGTTGAACTCTAGGGGTTTGAAAATTTGGATTGTGACTCCTCATGTGATTGGGATATTAAGATAGGACTCGAGAATAGCTGGGATAATAGGATAGGACTCGGGAAGAGTTGGGATATCAAGATAGGGATATCGGGGGTGAACTCAGAAAGAGTTGAGATATCGGTTAAGGCCTAGAAAAAGCCAGAAGAGTCATGATATCAGATTAGGGCTTAAGAAGGACCGAGATATCGAGTTATGCTATTCATCGGGGTGAGTTGGTTGGTGTAGGATGTAACCCCCGGATAACGAAATATATTTGGTTCGCACAACGAGATGATGTTTTTGAGATGGTCAGTGTTCATATCTTATCTAACAGATTTCTCGTATTATATTTTAAGATCTTAAGGGTATTTTTAAAACTTAGTTTAGTTGTTTTACATGAGAATAACCAGACACGATTATCAAAGTGATTTCGGATAGATCCTATCATGGAAAATGGAAATGAAAATGTGGAAATTAACAAAAACGTGTATAAATCGAACTTTGGTTTCATATATGAGGTAATTGAATTTGGTATATTAAAAGAAGTTAATTGAGGTTTTATTCCAAAATTAATTGATAATATGGGAGTATATGAAAATGTAAAATTGAAAATATTAGCTAAATCCTTTGTTTTAAATGAATTTGATTATGGATATCACATTGTCTTAAATTCATGCTGTTTTATTAAGTACCAACTATTTTTTTATTAAATATATCAAGACTTAATGTTAGTGCAATCCAATTATTGAGTGATAAGTGCAACGTCCCATTTATTGAGTGATAATACTTGCTTTCCATTTTGGTGATACTTTCTCGTATCATCCTTTTATTTTATTGAAATATTTTTATATCTTATATCATAATCGGAACAATTCATTCTCGATCTAAATCGTTATTTTAAGATCATTTTAGTAAAAAAAAAAAAAATTGAGATCGTTCAGTGATTCATATGTATTAAATAAATCAACGATTTTGATAACAATTAAAATCTTCATAATGAATCGTCTAATTAGTTGATACAGATGAATAACTACATGATATCTAATTTAGATTTTTTATTTCCATAAATAATCTTAAAATGATAATTTAGGAATTGAACGATTTCAATTATGACACATATATAACAATAATTAAATAAATATAAAAGAATATACGAAAATATATCATTAGAATGATATATAAATATTATACTTTATTGGGATACAAGAAAGAAAAAAATGTAAATTTTCAAATTTTCTCATAATCAAAGTATAGATTTTCTATCTCATTTTTTTGACTCATGGAACTCAAATTGCTAAATTTTCATTTCTACGATTTTATATGGTATCACTGAAATACTGAAGATGCTCTTAAGCTATGCGAATGGATGAAGTTCAGTTCCATTTTAAGCCATTGCAAGGTTTCTCCATTTTGTTTACCGTCCGAACATTTCTTTGAAATAGCCATTGCAAGGTTTCTCCATTGCAAGAAATTTGTACGCAGGGTCTTCTTGGGCTAAAATGAAATTTGTTGCTCGATTTTCATTTCACTCCGGCCCAAATAAGAAAAGAAATTCCAGGTATATCTGAAAATCAGTTAGTGGTCCAAATCCATCGTTTCATTCTTGATTGTGTGTTTTTTGATCTGGTCTTAATTCTTGGTATGTTGGTGTTTTTGTTGTAACAGCGTACACGATTTCATAGATAGCTGAGGCTCTTGAACCCTAAATACAAGTTTTTTTTTTTTTGAGATCAAATACAAGTTTATTAAAACCAACATTTCTCTTTAACGTGCACTGATAGATCATTGATCATTGATCGTAATTTTGAAGCATATATATAATTGAAAGATTTATGATATAGAAAAATATAAAGTTTAGATATGTATTGAAGTGTGGGGAGTGGGGTGGTAAATCACGCGTATAATGAGTTTTTGGTCTGAAAATGAAAGTAAAGAGGTCTTCGACAACATCATGCATACATTGCCTGTTCTTGTACCTGCATGTTGTGCATGTGTTAATTTTTTTTAAAGATAACGAAATCTTATTGATAAAATAAAATATAAAATAAAGGTAAGTTAGATTGTAATAATGTAACAATAAAATATGGGAAAATATTTCTAGTAATCATGCTAGATATTTGACAAAAAGTTCTAGAGGAATGACGTACAAATAATATAACTTGAATCACTTAAACATTATCAAGGTCATTACTATACGAATAACTAATCTTTGCATAGCAAAGGGAAAACTAAACACATCAACGCAAATGAGAGCTGCTAGACCTATTTGCACAAAGCAAACGAAAAATAAAAATAAATAAATAACCCAACAAAAGGTATAAATGGGTCACTTCCATTATTTTTGTTGTCTATGACTTCAGTTATTGCCGCATTTGCAAAACAGACTATGGGGATATTATCTACCATCATATCGCAGATGTTTCAATCCACCATGATTAACACCACAACCATCAATGAAGGACCACATTGGCTCAATCAAAACTCACCAGACCGCATTATGAGTCAAAATCCTATGAAGGCATATTAGGTTCCTGAAGATACTTCACATAACTCGGTGAGACGCCAAAACTCATGACCATGACAAATACCATAATAATAGACGATAAAATGAAACTTAAAGATGGAACAGATTTCGGTAAAATCGACCAGTTGAATTATCCGATATATTCTCTAATCACTACATCCCTATATATACATGTGTTACCCATTGTATAAACTATAGTCAATTAGTCATTACATTCTCCTTCCTTAATGTCAAACCAACCAATAACCCGAACTCTTTTTCTTAAAGTTTCAATGTTCCAGGTACAATGTAACATATTTTTTATTCAAATATTTTATTGTAATATTAATGTATTTTTTTTAAAATGTATATATCAATTTTACAGTTCATTCACAGTATTTGAACATGAACTAAAACACCAAGTCGACAATATTTCAGAATCATTCATTTTAATAACGAAGACATAGACGAAACCCTGGGTAATGTGTGGGTGAAAGGTTGCTTTAAAGTCGTCGAATGCTCATGGCCCGCTTATACAACCTAACAACCCTAATATTTTACACATCCCCGATTGCAAGCAACCTGTGAAAACATCAAGTACTGTTATACACAATCAATGCAAATAGCCACGCATATAAATCATAATATAATATTTATGTATATATCTATTGACATCAAATCAGTGACTATTCATAAACTCAAATGTTAGATTAATTAAAGTTATATGCTATATGTTAAAAAGATTTGATGGCATACATGAATTTTATAAATAATATAAAAAAAATATACATAATCAAGAGGACGTAATAGACCTTACCTCATAAATGCATTTATATATATAAATAAAAGTTTGATACTAAAAAAAAAACTACAATAAAAATCATAATTAAACATACAATATTGATATACAATATTAAAAATATAAATTATCACTTTCTAATTTTAAATCGTGCCCTTCGAGTCTTATAAATGCCAAAATCATTCATTATCTCTTCGTTATTGATATTATAAGCAAAGTCTCTTTTAATATGAAGGGTCATACAATTAGCAGAAAATTCGTTACCTATTTTTTTTTTTTGGAAGTTGATTTTTTATAATTTTGATAGATATATGACAAACCCCTTACTATAATTGTTGTTGCTGAAGCGAAAATAGTCAATACTAATCAAATGGGCCTATAAATCAAACAATAGTTATCTGCCAAAATTGTTTCTATCAATGCTTGGCATAATTGAGTTTGAGATTGCTGTGATTTCTTTAATGGTGTGTTGGTTTTTTTAAGCCTGAGCAAGTTGGGCTAAATAATTTAGCAATGGATGAGCCAACCCAATAATACCAAAGGACAAGTTGTAGCCTTCCCAGTCCAAAGCCAACCATGTCCCTGCATCAGACCTTTGTTCACACTCCATGGTTGTATTCTTGGTTGGTAAGGTAACAACCCATAAATTCGAAAATGGTACTTTCGGAAAATTAGAAAGGGAATGTACAATTTTGCCCTTAAAAGTTATAAAGTTGTCTTTTTACCCGAATATTTTTGGACTTTTAGAGAGGACCGTTACGTAGGTTTCGGGATCCTGAATCCGTCGACGAGCAATACGTCGAATAAGAGATATGATGTGTCAGGACCCGTCCTAAATATCGCCTCGATACCCGGGACGAACTCTGCTCCCGTCTGACAATCACACTCAAAGTACCAAAATAACCTTAACAATACTATAAGCATAATTATCAGACGAAGGAGTAAAATATAATACAACTGTAAGTCAGAGCATAGTTCTACAAAATGGGCACAAAATCCTACTATGCTAGTCTCGCAACGGAAGAACGTCGTAAGCTCTATGCCTCGATTCCTGCCTCAACGTTCACCCTAGCGCTATCACCACGACCTGGAAGGAAAATTTAAAACCAAAAGATGTGAGTGGACTAAAACAAATACAAGTTCTAAAAACAGTTTATCATTAATCAGAGTTAAGGAAAAACAATAATAATATTTGTTCCCTCCGTTTTGAAAACATGCATGCCCAACTACGTATCAGAAAAACCACAACATAAAACATCATAAGAAACAGAAACACTATAAAACGGGTATAAAAATTATATCATAAGCATCATAAAACCGCATCATAAATCGTGAATATCAAATCATTATTTTACGATCAAACCTGCTGGGTCTATCCGAGTCTTTAAACTCAACCAGGCCTCAAATGAAATTTCGAGTCTTTAAACTCCCGAGTCTTTAAACTCAATAGGCCTACGGGGGTAATATCGTAAATATCCGAGTCTTTAAACTCCCGAGTCTTTAAACTCAATCCGGGCCCGTCCCCCGTCAATCAGAACATCCGGGTCTTTAAACCCAATATCCAGATCCATCAAATCCAATCCAAATTCAATGTAAAACCAATTCTAAATCCATAACCAAACTCGAATTCGAAATCCCCGGTTCGAAGCCCTTCCGGCGTTCAGAACCGTCATTCCGAACCCAAATCCGGAAATCCACTTTTTAAATCAAAACCCGCGCTTAATCATAAATCATGTTTCATAATCCATTTATCATCATCAGAAAACAGTTATAGATTGAAATCCCTAAGTATGACATCAAAATCCGAAATCCAACTTTTCCTCGAAAAACGTGCAAAATCCCGAAAATGTCTCGAAAAACGTGCAAACATCTCAACCACATATAATCATCATCAATAAGCATAAAAACATATTCAGTATCATAAAACATCAATAAAACAGTTAGGCATGCTCGTAAAGAAAGAAAGAGTCCACTCACGAATCTGAACGTGTCAATCGCGCTCCGTGCGCTCCTCGACCGTCTCAGGCGTCTCCCGTCCTGTCAATATGCACCAAATAGGGTCACAAATACATCAAGGATACTAACCCTAATTTCCCCAAATTTTCGGGAATTTATTCATATTTTAATCCTAAACCCTAAACCGTCCGGATTCCCGAACTATCTAATAACATCGTCCGATTAACCCAAAAATCACACCAATGGATTCCTTAGGACATTTAGAACCAAAACCATGTTGGAAGGTTGGCCGGAATCCTCCCCACGCGCCTCCACGCACCGCCCAAAGTGGCTGCGCGTGGGCCTCACACGCCTGCTATAGTGCATCTTCAACCTCGAGTAACCCGGTTCAACTGTGTTGAACCGGCGTGACCGGTTCTCTGCAATTCCTCCACCATTTCAGTCCAAACCAATCCAAGAAGCTTTGTCCAATCCTTAGCAATATAACCCCGTCCTAACAATTGAAAATCACAGTCTAACACTTCACGATTTCTCCCTCGAAAAACATAGCCCGTGGCCCCTGTTTTGGCCGCCGGCCACCCAGGTCCTCCCCCGTCACGGCGACCATCCTAGACGACTCCTAGGACCTCCCTGAACCTCAACCTAACCTCCAAATCTCTCGACTCTAACCCTAAAGCCACGACTTTTGAAAACAAAATCACGGGAAAATAGGGGATTCGAGACTTACCTTCGAACCGTCCACCGCCGTCTGCACCGCCGCGTACCACGGTGCTTGTTGAGTCCCCTGCAAGCTCCCGCGCCTCCTATTACCTTGGTTTGAGCCACCACACGGCACAACCACCGCCACAGGGTCACCGCCTCTCTGTTTTCCCAAAACTCCCAGCCGTCCACCGTCGTGCCTCCGTGCACGGTTCCAGTCCAAAACACGATCAACAACTCTTCCTCGTCTCTCTCTCACTCTCTCAATCCACAACCCACCCACTCACGCCTTGAATCGATCGTAGTCTCTCCAATTTTTCCTCTCTGTTTTTCTTGTGTCGAAGCCAATTGCACGGTTTCAATTTGAACGTTTTGTGGCCGTGCACACACAAATCTCCCTAGAAACCTCTAGGCCTTTCCCACGTGTCCATCATCCTATGGACAACAACATAAATATCCAATCCCACTAATCCAATTGTCCTGATCTGATTGGGCGGAGGAGAAAAAGACTAAATTGCCCCTAGTTATACAAATTACCATTTTGCCCTCGAACTTTCCAGACCCGTAACTATTTCGTCCGACGTCCGATGACAGCGTGCCGCCTGTCGTTGTACTCAGGACATCGAGACCTATCTAACGGTCCTCGGTCTACGTGAAAATCACAAGTCCACCAAAAAGTTAACATTTTTCTTGATTAATCAAAATTACGGTAACGCCCTCAATCTTCCGAACGTCATAACTTTTTCTCCGGTTGTCCGAATCGGACATGCCACCTGTCTACGGACTCGTGACGTCCTAATCTACGTCACGGTCAATGGTCAACACTCATCCAACCGGTAAATCAAAAAGTCAACATTTGATGCACTATTCATAAGGGCAAAATCGTCCTTTATACAAATATTAACAAAAATTACATTTATACCCTTCCCGAAGGTGCGGGTTGTTACATGATGAGTTCACAAGGAGATAGACGAGAAATACGTCGAATAAGAGATATGATGAGTTCACAAGGAGATATATGTTAATTTCAGGATATAGTGACAAGTATCCTTATCTCCTTGGATTTGGGTGCACCGACCTTGTGTATGGCAGTGTTGTTATATGTGTGTTGTTCTTGTATGTTTGGGTGAATGGGCACCTGAAAACCCAAAAAAAAACACCCACCCCTCGTCCATGGAAATTGAGAGCAGAGGAAAGGAAGAAAGAAAAAATAGAGAAAAAAAAATATGAGAAAACCCATAACAGAAGGACCATAGAACCTGGAACTCGAACCTTGAAAAAAAACCATATTTGGAAACCGTGCTTCCCTAGAATTGGATCTCGAAATTTCGAACTCGAAACTCGAAATTAAGATTATTGCGATGATCGTTGATCCCTGACGATCAGAATAATGTTGAGAATCAATGGAATTAGATGCGAGAAGACTTGAGAATGAAAGATCTAAAAGTTGGCCGAAAATCTTTGTGTTGGGTCTTGAAATTGAGGCACTACAATTCCCATATTTACAGACGAACACGCGGATCGAGATTTAGCTACATGTACGATCGTTGCACGAAAATTGGGGGCAAATCAAGAGGCAAAGGTATGATCAATTTGAGTATCTCTTGTTTGACAAGTGTTGAAGGTAATATCAAAATTTGGACTATCTGTCAAATGGGAGCAGGGTCAGACACGATTATCAAAGTGTTTTAGGAGCAGGTCTTGTCAAGTATAAAACAATTATTAGTGCAGTTAGAAATTATTAAGTCTAGGGCGCATTTTGGTATAATTAGGTATGAAAGTGATATTAGACCCATACCAATTCATTTTAACCGATTTGGTACAGTTCAGTATTCCAGATTATAAAATTGATATTGAATCATCATGTACCAATTGTATTTGGTAAAATTTCGGTACCAGTTAGTATTAATTTTTAAAAAGAAATTAAAATACATAAGTTAAGTCAAATCCTCATCATCAACTGACAATTGAGGGAAGCTGGGTCCAATAGGGTCCTGGGCCCCCATCACATATATTTATTTAATTTTTATATATAATATTTAAAAAAATTATTTAAATAAATATTAAATTAATTATATTTTAAAAAAGTATTTCTACTTTCCTTAAATTTGACCTTATTAGATAGATCAATAATTAATTATTGAACATTTGAACTCTTTGTTTATAATTTTTTATTTTTATTACATTTCCTATTTGGATTTTTATTATCCAATATATCTTTACGTAATGAACATTAAAAATATGGTATGATTTTTTGAATCTTTATTTTGTCAGGACACAACCCTCCTCGGTCAGGACCCGACTCATCTAGCACCATATTGTTCGCTTTGGGCCTCGCCCTCACGGTTTTGTTTTCGGGAGCTCATGGTGCAACTTCCTAGGAGGTCACCCATCATGGAATTGCACCAGCCTCAACTCGCTTAACTTTGGGGTTCCAATCCTCCCCAAAGCCACTTGAGCTCCCAAAAGGCCTAGTGCTAGATAGGTGTGTGCCTACACCTTTAAGGCACACCATCATCCTCTCCCATACCATTCCCCCTCGCAGGAATGTGGGATTGTTCACCGTTCCCTCCAAGACACGGGTCTTACAATCCACCCCCCTTAGGGCCAGCGTCCTCGCTGGTACACTTCTCGATCGGGGTCTGGCTTTGATACCAAATTGTCAGGACCCAACCCTCCTCGGTCAGGACCCGACTCATCTAGCATGATATTGTCCGCTTTGAGCCTCACCCTCACGGTTTTGTTTTTAGGAGCTCATGGTGCAACTTCCCAGGGGGTCACCCATCATGGAACTGCACCAGCCTCACTCGCTTAACTTTGGGGTTCCAATCCCCCTCAAAGCCACTTGAGCTCCCAAAAGGTCTAGTGCTAGATAGGTGTGTGCATACACCTTTAAGGCACACCGCCATCTTCTCCCAGACCATTCCCCCTCGTAGGAATGTGGGATTGTTCACCGTTCCCTCCAAGACACGGGTCTTACATATTTAGTTTTATATTATTATATAGATTTGAACAATTTAAATACATCTTTAATCCAAAAAAAATTGAATACTATTATGAGTTAAATCACATCAAAATGTTAATTTTTTTTCTTTTATATATTTTGTGAAAGGGTCTCACACAATCCTAATTTTAACCAAGGATTGAAATATCGATATCGACGGATATATCGCTAGTCAAATTTACGGATATCTCGCCCCAAATATCGATATCAATATCGTTTACGATCAACAAAAAATGAAGAAAATTTGGTCTAAAAGTTGGAATTTGGAATGAAACTTTAGGAAAAATTTAAGTACCCAATAATAGTTATATAAGACCAATAAAAATGATAAAATAACTTTGATATAATAAATATATGATGAATAATATAATACAATATGATTCTGTCGATGACTAATAATATAAACATAAATTGAGGTGAATTACTATAATTGAATGTTAATATAGTTAAAACATAAAAATAAGTATAATAATGGATTTTACATTTACATAATAATTTAAAAAATCGGGAAATTTATATTTGCATAATAATTAAGAAAATTGGACATTAATTAGTGAAAATTGAACGTAAAAAGAATTCTTATTAATTGTATGCTCATCTCATATTTTTCTAAAATCCATTAATATTCAAATTAACCATTCAAATAAGTTTATTCAATTCAACATAATTTGTTTCAATTCAACATAATTTGCTTCAAATTAGCCATCTCTACTCTACGAATCATTCCATTCAATATAATTTGCTTCAAAAAATCATTAATATTCAAATTAACCTTATATTTATATTCCCAATTTTTTTTTATATCAAATACTAATTTAAATATAAAACATATTATATTAGATATTCAGAAATGTATCCATATGGTATCCAATTAATTTCAAGGTTGTATTATTAAACTAAAAAAAATATCATGTTGGACGGACTACCAACGGACGCCGCACGCGCTGTCATGCGCCGGTGATGGCCTCTGCGCATGGTGGCCACGCGCCTACACAGTGGTTGTCCCTTACTTCGAGCCGGGTTTCGAACTCGGCAGCATGACCCAACAGGAAATCAATCATTTTACGTCTGATTTTCACGAAATTTGACTCTATCTCGATCGTTTTAATTAAATAATGAAATTTATGGGCTTAAAATAAGAAGAAAAAAAAAAAGGTCGAAATTTTGCTCAATATCTTCACCCCCCATGACACGACCCATCCCAATCCCCCCGGGATTTCCATGGAATGTGACGTGCTCTCGTCTGACAAGAGGCGTCAGACAAGGGATAACCGATTGCCATTGCCCAAACGGGCTTCCAGAGTGCGTAAGGATCGATGGAGGAGGTGTGCGATGCTCAAGTCTCTGCTGCAGTCGTATCCGGAATCAACCTAAAGGGCATTGAAAACAAAAGCTGTGAGTGGACGAAAATAAACAAGTCTGCTTAAAACATTTATGAGACATTTATGCCCCTCAGTAAAATCATATGCATGCACCAAAACCAATAATCCCATATTTATTTAGAAATAACCATTAGGGCCTTAGCCCGGAAACCAAAGCATAGTTTCAATTTCCAAAAGTAAAACCAATCAGTTATTTCATAAATCCAATAATATGAACCTTAAGGCATATAATATAAACCATAACCATTATTTAAGCCACTGCACTATACACTCCAATCCGACATCCCTGATGTCTGACGTCCCTGACGTCAATAAGGTCACAATCACAAGGCTACGAGTGCCACTCGGGTCTCAATTTCCGAGTTCAATCCCCGAACCCCGTTTGGGTACAGCATCCCCGATGCTTAGCGTCATAGACGCTGGACGTACTAGACGTCCGTGACCTCTCCGGGGTACCTCATCCGGAGGAGACAGTATCATATGGAAGGATCTATACAGTGCAGTACTAAATACATTTTATCGATATCCACATGCAAAACATATAGGTATACATAGGTAAAATCCGAACCGATCGTTACATTTCATCAAACGGGTCTCATGTCCAAAACCGTAAAACGTGCCATAACCGAAATATCGTCAAAACCATTTATTGATTCCAGCATGTGAACATATATAAAATGTAAACCAGAAAACATTTATTCAATTCCATTTTAGGGTCCCCGACCTGCAATCACATGTAGAAATCAACTGGGCCCCTGGCCCGATTCCACAAGTTAACTGGGCCCCTGGCCCGATCCACATGTTAACTGGGCCCCTGGCCCGATTTCATGGTTCAACTGGGCCCCTGGCCCGATTTTACTTTATTCAAGATTGTAACCGTTTCATGAAATCATAACCAACCACATTTATGGAAATCGGTGCAAATCCAGAAAACCTCGGTTTACGTGCAAATACGTAATTCACCTCGAAATACGTGAAATCATTTTAAATTCACCGATATCCAAAGTAAATCATTTAATCATAATTATAACAATCATAAAACAGTTATGCATGCATCGAATTTATGAAACCAATGTCCACTCACAGACCGTTTAACCGAGCGCCTCGATACACGTGCCATAGGCCTTCCCGGGCCACACCACTATCACCGGGACTCCCAATCATGTTCAAATCACATTAGAGGATTACTAACCTCATCATTAACATCCTATTCAAGTCCCGTAATTTTCCCGAATTTTTAAGTATTTTTAAACTGGATTTAAAACCTTCGGACATCCCGAACAATAACGAAACGGTGTCCGATCGACACGAAACCAATTCCAAAATGTTCGTTACATTAAATAGGACAGAAGTCATGTTGACCTCACCTCGAGATTCGTGCCCACGCGCCGTCACGCGCCGCCGTGAGTGGCTGCGCGTGAAAGCCACGCGCCTGCTACAGTGACTGCTACAGTCACCATCCTCGCCTGTTTCTCTGGTAAACGGGTTGAAAAATCCGCGATAGGATCCGGTTCCAATCCTACCAATTCGACACTGATTCCATCAATTGAGCATTCAATTAGTTTCGTTATAAGTTCAATTAGGGTTGTGTAACAACAATTACTTGAAACATTACCTAAATCCTCACGATCAAGGATGAACAATCGAAGGACCTCCGGCCACTGTTCATCATTCGAACTCCCTCAATTCCACATGATTTCCCCAAATTGATTCATCAAGAAGCTTCATTGATCACAGGTAAACCTTTCCCCCAACTCAATTGGATCAATTCATGGCTCAAACTCCACGACTCAAACTCTATTCCTCGAAGAACAGCCGTCACTGTGCAACCATGGAAGTCTGCCAATTTCCAACGGTTTCTTCCAATTGATGGACCCAGAAGCACCGTGGGATCCTTAGAAACATAATCCCCACATCAATTACACCATTTGATCGCTCCAAGATCACGACACAACCTCGATTTTCTTCCTCTGTCACCAAGCTCGTTCAGAGTCAAAACGGCACCAATTCCTCTCGTTTTTGATCTGGTTCCACTCGTCTCAGCCTCAGGAAGCTAACTCGAGCTTCAATTCCACTCCTCACGGCTCAATTCTTCCAATTCGATTTTTCCTCCCAAAAACCATATTTTCGAATTCCAGCTCCCAGCTCACTCTCAAACTCCCGTGTTTACCCAGTTGAGTTAGCCTCAACAAGCACTCGATTTTGCCCTTAAAACCAGTTAGAGATGGCAGCTAACACTCTCCAATTTTCTTCCCAAATTTTACACGGTTTGAAGAACAAAGGAGATTAATGGTGGAATTAAAGATAATTAGGATTAATTAATTAATTAAACATCATAATTGTGTCTTCCCAAAAACATGGGATCTGGTTTAATGCCTGATTTTAGGGGATGAGTGACACTTGTCACTCATCCAAGTGTGTTCAGTCACCGGGTACTGTTCATTATAATATTATTATTTTAATCGGAGCCTCGGTTCGTAAATTCGTTTCCTTGACCATAACTTTGTCGTCGAATCTCCGATTTCGGCATGCCACCCGTCGTTGGATTCGTATCGATGATACCTACGTAACGGTCCTTGGCCCTCGTCCATCGGACCTCCCGGTCAAAAAGTCAACATTTGGCCCCTAATATGCCAAATTACGAAAATGCCCTTGCACTTCCGTACATCATAACTTTCACCACGAACGTCGGAATCGAACGTGCCGCCTGTCTATGAACTCGTGACGTCCCGAACTACGTCACGGTCATCGGTCAAAGTCCATTTGACCATCCGAAATAAAAGTCAATGTTTTGCCCACGCCCAGGGGCAAAACGGTCATTTTGCACAATTCGTCCGAAATCACCCAACTAATCCCAGATTAGTAAATCATAATTAAATATTATTAAATCCCGATATTCGGGACGGGTCGTTACAACCTTCCCTCCTTAAAGAATTTCGTCCTCGAAATTACCAACAATCTTATTCCACAACCACCTCGTGGAAAACATTTCGACCTCATATCATGTGTACACCTGTACACCCACTTACTGGGACAACACCAGTCTCGTTTGTACCCAGACATCCCATCACAGTCATACGTCATAACAACAACACTCGACCACCTCGAGTGGAATTGATCACCTGATCCGCGATAAAATCGCTTAACCATTAAGCTGACTCCTTCAGCTAGATGGTTCCTTTCCATTATCAATATATCCTTACATTTGCTCCCATTGGGAGTCACCAAATCTCATTTGTCAGTCCACGTCGACACCATCAGTCAACTGTCATCACAAAACTTACCACCCTGGTAAGGCTCCAACCATCTGTCCGTCAGTGACAACACCACGTACTACATCACTCCCGATGTAGCGCAAGATCAACCACATGATCTCAATTCGCAGGGAAAGCCCATTCCTACGACATAAATAAATCTCAATGTCCATAATCGCCGACTCCCTCAGCGAACCAAAACGCTGGGAAATCACGGTGTGATCAAGTCACACAAGGCTACTCGTGGTTACTCAGGCCACCAATTCACTCATCCTGAGTGTACGTATACCGTCAATTAACCCAATCAAGTGGTGTAACTGGAACACAATGAATACCTGCCCAGCAGTGATCACACATAACAATACCGGGGTTCCACTAGCCAACCGTGGCCAAGAGCACCTGCTCATACAATCACTGAACCCGACAAAATCACTCTGCACAGCGCACAGTATCCAATGTCCAGTCCACAATCACAACCAAACAAATGATATCGGACCCAAGCCGATTACCAACACGTTTAATTACACACCACTGGTACATCCCATGTACCGCCATTAGGCACCACTCAGCCTAACCCGTAACAATCCTCGTATAACGTACCCTATACGTACATCAATCCAACAATCCGCCTACTACCACCTAGGTCGTAGCCAAACACGTTCCAATAATGAAGTACCTTTGCCCAAACCAAGATGAGACAAAGCGAACTCCACCCGTCATCTAGTTCCACTTCCGAATCCGAATTCGCAATTTCGTAAGAAATCCCGAATCCGAACCCAGACATCATATTTTATTCCATTTCCAAATCCGAATCCGAAATCATTACTCCGTAAGCTAGCATTGGAATAATCATTCCGCACCCAAATCCAGTAATCCACTTTCGAGCTTCGCAATCGAATCCTGAATCGTCACCCAGAAATTCGATTCCAAAACCCAAAACCTCATTTACGTCCATCAAGACGTAACGTAACCGAATCTATCGGTTGCCTGTCAAAAACACTCGATTGACTTCATAGGGAAGCCAATCCCAATATTCACACGTCAAAGGTTGACAATATCCGACCACTTCGGAAACCTACTCAACCGAGTAACAACCATATGGACTCACTCCGAAAAGAAGTTCAGTCCCGTCATTTACGACTCACGTACCAAGGTAAGAGTGATAACTCTCATCCAATCTGGATCATCACGATCACAACCCAGATCCATTGCTACGGCACCCGACAAGCAACATCACGATCCTAGATCGTCACATCGTCCAAAGTCGACAACATCACAAATCAGATCCACCTAGGATCCACACATGCCCACGTAGTTAATAATCCATCTGAAAGCTGATCGTAGGGTCTTACACCCTCAATTGAATCCTTCGCCAAATTTCCCTTGGTGGAAAGATGACCTCGCATTTCCCACCAAATCCACAATCATACATAACTTCTTGTGTCCAATGACCCCAAGCCAAACATGGGTCCACCAACCAATACACACTCAACGTACTGGTAGCAACAATCATCATCTGCCACGGCAGGAAATATGAAGTCAACCCTAATGACTTCGGAATACCAATCACTGATGCGGAAACGAGCACTCCTCTCGTCTCCCAATCACAACTCTCCCCGAAACGGGAGTTCCAACCATGTTGGAAACAGACATGCTCCCAATGAGATGTCAAGTCCAACCACTGGACTGCCCACGTCCATACCTCACTTGGACCACCACGTGTCCAAAATCAATTCATTACTCGGACCTCACGTCCGCCAATACTCACGTACGCACACACCCCGATTCCGAACGGAAATTTCCTCAACTCTGCCTGGATGTGCATACCATACTGCCTTCGCCTCACATCACAACCTAAACAGGTTAAATCCTCAGGTTCCAAGTGATTCGCAATCACAAAATCCCACATCAAAACCACGAATGGTTTCCCCGACTTTTCCAATTTCAATAATTTCCTTGTACTTCCTGGGAATATAAGAAGTAAACAATCCTACCAATCTCGGAGTTGACCACAACTCCCCAAATCCACCAATACACCTGACATAGGGAACAGCATCCCATGATTCCCCAAATTTTCAATCATACCTTTTGATCCATTCATCACTTGTCATCATATATCTGTTGGGACTTATCCCAGCACATCACAACCTCCACTGGATCCCGTCCAGTCCAAGACTCAACCACCACTGAGTCGCAGATACCGATCATATGTCCATCATGACAGAGTCACACCCCAAATGGTGGCTCATCGTCGACACAATTACTGACACCAGCACCAGCGCTAGTACCAGCACCAACGCACCATCATCAACACTAGTATCAGCACACAGGCATCCATACTAGTATTGGCATAAAGGTATCACCATACCAACATCCATGCTAGCACACTGTGTGCAAAGTTGTTACCCTGGATCTCCGTTCATTCCGAACGACGATCCCGTAACCCCACTCGTACCCCACGACTATGGGTACCTCCAATTTGACCACTGGAACATTAGGATAATGGACGTTCCTTGAACATCCCCTGATCCCCAAGTGTCAAAACCACACTAAATATCCTCGATAGTCAGTTATCTCGACACAACTGTCGACCAACAGTCATCGTTGTCAAGATCCGTAACCACACCTCACACTAATATTCGATCCAACACGGGATTCCATATTTCATCTCACAACCGTATCCATAGATCGAACCCATAAGACTCGCTAGAGTCATCCACATGGTCATCCACGACCTCAGCCGCTCGTCGCAGCACAAGTCCTCAAATAACGTTCACTTTTCCAGCCCATCAATTATAAATTAGGGTTCCAAAGTCACACCCTAGGGTTCCACCGAACCCAACTGCCTTTTGCAGTAAAATCCACAACCTGACCGACCCCGCGGTCCTGACATCATATAGACGTCCAATCCAATCCAATCATCAACTCAACGTGGGTTCCATCGTGGGTTCCACCACGAAGGTCATCGGCTAACTCCGATGAACCAACCCCCGCACACTAGCCAACACTACTAGGGTCCAATACTTAGACCAATACTCAACTGAGTTTCGCATTTCCATAATATTACTCCAATGGGGTTCCTTGAACCCGGCTGTGCCCAGTGGCACAACAATCCATAATCACATGACCGAACCGACGGTCCCACATTACTAGTTAATCGTATACAACCCCACCTGGGTTGAATCGCAAAAATGCACGGCGTATCGGGCCAAACACGCCCAATCCACCATACAAACCCAAAACTATCTATCAGGTTGACAACGGAACAGCAGCCCAAAGAGACATCACACCCTCGACCTTCGCGCACAAAAGAGCAAAACCTGCTCTGATACCACTTGACACGACCCATCCCAATCCCCCCGGGATTTCCATGGAATGTGACGTGCTCCCGTCTGACAAGAGGCGTCAGACAAGGGATAACCGATTGCCATTGCCCAAACGGGCTTCCAGAGTGCGTAAGGATCGATGGAGGAGGTGTGCGATGCTCAAGTCTCTGCTGCAGTCGTATTCGGAATCAACCTGAAGGGCATTGAAAACAAAAGCTGTGAGTGGACGAAAATAAACAAGTCTGCTTAAAACATTTATAAGACATTTATGCCCCTCAGTAAAATCATATGCATGCACCAAAACCAATAATCCCATATTTATTTAGAAATAACCATTAGGGCCTTAGCCCGGAAACCAAAGCATAGTTTCAATTTCCAAAAGTAAAACCAATCAGTTATTTCATAAATCCAATAATATGAACCTTAAGGCATATAATATAAACCATAACCATTATTTTAGCCACTGCACTATACACTCCAATCCGACATCCCTGATGTCTGACGTCCCTGACGTCAATAAGGTCACAATCACAAGGCTACGCATGCCACTCGGGTCTCAATTTCCGAGTTCAATCCCCGAACCCCGTTCGGGTACAGCATCCCCGATGCTTAGCGTCATAGACGCTGGACGTACTAGACGTCCGTGACCTCTCCGGGGTACCTCATCCGGAGGAGACAGTATCATATGGAAGGATCTATACAGTGCAGTACTAAATACATTTTATCGATATCCACATGCAAAACATATAGGTATACATAGGTAAAATCCGAACCGATCGTTACATTTCATCAAACGGGTCTCATGCCCAAAACCGTAAAACGTGCCATAACCGAAATATCGTCAAAACCATTTATTGATTCCAGCATGTGAACATATATAAAATGTAAACCAGAAAACATTTATTCAATTCCATTTTAGGGTCCCCGACCTGCAATCACATGTAGAAATCAACTGGGCCCCTGGCCCGATTCCACAAGTTAACTGGGCCCCTGGCCCGATCCACATGTTAACTGGGCCCCTGGCCCGATTTCATGGTTCAACTGGGCCCCTGGCCCGATTTTACTTTATTCAAGATTGTAACCGTTTCATGAAATCATAACCAACCACATTTATGGAAATCGGTGCAAATCCAGAAAACCTCGGTTTACGTGCAAATACGTAATTCACCTCGAAATACGTGAAATCATTTTAAATTCACCGATATCCAAAGTAAATCATTTAATCATAATTATAACAATCATAAAACAGTTATGCATGCATCGAATTTATGAAACCAATGTCCACTCACATACCGTTTAACCGAGCGCCTCGATACACGTGCCATAGGCCTTCCCGGGCCACACCACTATCACCGGGACTCCCAATCCTGTTCAAATCACATTAGAGGATTACTAACCTCATCATTAACATCCTATTCAAGTCCTGTAATTTTCCCGAATTTTTAAGTATTTTTAAACTGGATTTAAAACCTTCGGACATCCCGAACAATAACGAAACGGTGTCCGATCGACACGAAACCAATTCCAAAATGTTCGTTACATTAAATAGGACAGAAGTCATGTTGACCTCACCTCGAGATTCGTGCCCACGCGCCGTCACGCGCCGCCGTGAGTGGCTGCGCGTGAAAGCCACGCGCCTGCTACAGTGACTGCTACAGTCACCATCCTCGCCCGTTTCTCTGGTAAATGGGTTGAAAAACCCGCGATAGGATCCGATTCCAATCCTACCAATTCGACACTGATTCCATCAATTGAGCATTCAATTAGTTTCGTTATAAGTTCAATTAGGGTTGTGTAACAACAATTACTTGAAACATTACCTAAATCCTCACGATCAAGGATGAACAATCGAAGGACCTCCGGCCACTGTTCATCATTCGAACTCCCTCAATTCCACATGATTTCCCCAAATTGATTCATCAAGAAGCTTCATTGATCACAGGTAAACCTTTCCCCCAACTCAATTGGATCAATTCGTGGCTCAAACTCCACGACTCAAACTCTATTCCTCGAAGAACAGCCGTCACTATGCAACCATGGAAGTCTGCCAATTTCCAACGGTTTCTTCCAATTGATGGACCCAGAAGCACCGTGGGATCCTTAGAAACATAATCCCCACATCAATTACACCATTTGATCGCTCCAAGATCACGACACAACCTCGATTTTCTTCCTCTGTCACCAAGCTCGTTCAGAGTCAAAACGGCACCAATTCCTCTCGTTTTTGATCTGGTTCCACTCGTCTCAGCCTCAGGAAGCTAACTCGAGCTTCAATTCCACTCCTCACGGCTCAATTCTTCCAATTCGATTTTTCCTCCCAAAAACCATATTTTCGAATTCCAGCTCCCAGCTCACTCTCAAACTCCCGTGTTTACCCAGTTGAGTTAGCCTCAACAAGCACTCGATTTTGCCCTTAAAACCAGTTAGAGATGGCAGCTAACACTCTCCAATTTTCTTCCCAAATTTTACACGGTTTGAAGAACAAAGGAGATTAATGGTGGAATTAAAGATAATTAGGATTAATTAATTAATTAAACATCATAATTGTGTCTTCCCAAAAACATGGGATCTGGTTTAATGCCTGATTTTAGGGGATGAGTGACACTTGTCACTCATCCAAGTGTGTTCAGTCACCGGGTACTGTTCATTATAATATTATTATTTTAATCGGAGCCTCGGTTCGTAAATTCGTTTCCTTGACCATAACTTTGTCGTCGAATCTCCGATTTCGGCATGCCACCCGTCGTTGGATTCGTATCGATGATACCTACGTAACGGTCCTTGGTCCTCGTCCATCGGACCTCCCGGTCAAAAAGTCAACATTTGGCCCCTAATATGCCAAATTACGAAAATGCCCTTGCACTTCCGTACATCATAACTTTCACCACGAACGTCGGAATCGAACGTGCCGCCTGTCTATGAAGTCGTGACGTCCCGAACTACGTCACGGTCATCGGTCAAAGTCCATTTGACCATCCGAAATAAAAGTCAATGTTTTGCCCACGCCCAGGGGCAAAACGGTCATTTTGCACAATTCGTCCGAAATCACCCAACTAATCCCAGATTAGTAAATCATAATTAAATATTATTAAATCCCGATATTCGGGACGGGTCGTTACACCCCACCCATGTATACATTATTTTATACATTAAAATTATTAAAATTAAAATTAACATGTATACATTATTTTATACATATAGATATATATACCAAAAATATTATATTATATCATAAAATATTATACTAATATTTATCCTTGATAAATTTTCAGCTTTTGAAATTGTTACATCTGGATCGCCATTTACTTTTCTTTTGCGATATATTTTTCAAAACACATTAAGCGAATTTAAATTTGAAATTGTAAAAAGAAAATGGTGACTTGGCATTGAGGTAGGACCCAATGGTGGGGATTGGACTGTAGAGATTCCTCCGAGCACGCGGACCCAAACTCATGATAAAGGAAAAAGCAAAGGCAATGTCATTATGCACACGACACGTAGTCTGCAAATAAGAAAACGAAAGTTGAAAATTTCGAATTAAAGTTGCAGAAGTTGAGACCTACAAGTACGCTCTGTTCCCCCCTCTCTTAAAATCTCTTCTTCTTCTTGCCAAGTAATCAGTCACCAGAAAAAAAAGAATTCAATAAAAGCCCATTCATTTTCCGCTTCATCAGATCATCAAAAATCAATATTTGTGATTCCTTTTTTTAGGTTTGATAGAAGCCGTTGGTTTTGTTTGGTTGGCAGGAAAACAGGAAAAACAGAGTCCTCCGAAAGCGTAGGTGGAGATAGCGAAAGAGAGGCTCCGAAAATTGATGGGATCAGAAAAGTAAAAAATCCCAACCTCCCTCTTCATTATCTCTTTCGGATTTATTATTTTACCAAAATTTAGATCGTTGAAAAAAAGAAAAAAAATCTCAATCTCTCCCTCTCATTGGAGAGCTCGCTCTGTGTATTTCCTTCCGAAGCTCCATGGCGTTTCTTCTTCGAGTTTGCAACTGATGCCCCCCTCATCCTCATCCTCATCCTTATCCCCAGGTATGTATTATTCACCATTTTACCGTTTCCTCTTCCTCTTCAAATTCATATAATCATAATCATGATTTGTTAAAATCAAAATCAAAACCCCAGATTTATTTATTTATATTTTTTTGTTCTGTTTTGGATCATGTGTGGTTATTGCAATTAACTGTTTGATATATGCTTGTTTCTAATATATTCCATAATAATTGAATAACGTAAAGCAATTTAAACATTGAGAAATATTAATTATAAATTTACGTGAATTGATTTTGTTTTTGTTTTTTGAATATGTGCGTTACGAATAGTGGAAGAAGATCTGATGAGACGCTGTTCCCGTCTGGAATCAGACACTGTGAAATCTGTGTTGGGATTCTTTCAACAATTGTAGTAAAACATCAAGAAATGGATGACAATAACGGTGGCAGCAAGTTGACTGGGATCAGGCAGATTGTCAAGTTCAAAGAAATCCTGCAGAAGTGGCAAGCTGTGACGCTTGGATCGAGAGCAAGCAGTCCTCGATCCACCTCCCACTCCAATCATCATCGATCAGGCGGCAACGGGGAGAGCACCCCTCTCCACCGTGGAGATCGAAGAGGAGGTGGTGGGGACACCATTCTCAATAAAGATCGAGAAGGTGGAGGTGGGGACAGCACTCCTCGCTCTGATCGAAGCGGCAGCAACCGTGGGGGCATTTCACCGGCAATTAGCAAAAGGATTACAAATGTTTATTGTGATTCGGACGAGGATACATGCTACAGTCCCGAACCGCCGCCAGATGTCCCAGAAGGGTTTCTGGCGGTATATGTCGGGCCGGAGCTTCGGAGGTTCATCATTCCCACTAGCTACCTCAGTCACTCCCTTTTTAAAGTGCTGCTTGAAAAGGCCGAGGAAGAGTTTGGGTTTGATCATGGCGGCGGGATCACCATCCCTTGTGAGACTGAGACCTTCAAGTACCTCTTGAAGTGCATGGAGAACCATCAAAAAGCTCACCCTGATGAAACCCCAGGTAAATCCAACTGTTCCTTTAGCATTGCCTACCTACCGTATTAAGTGATTCTTTAAAAAAAAAATTCAATAAACGTAGCTTCTAATAATTTGGTAAATTCAATAAGAATCATTACTTTTGTGAAACGTCATATGTTGTTTTCTATCCATTCATGACATGCCCTGCAAAACTATGTCTTGTTTAGTTACGAGTTGATGCTACTAGGCTAAGAATCATTTTCTTATTTTAAGTACTTGATGTCAACCAAAGCAATAATGAATAATTGCTTCTAGTTATTCCTGCATTCTAATTTATTTTTAGATTTTCTTTTCCATTTCATTTGTCCACATTTCTCATGGCCTGGTTTTAATTGTGTGTGATAATAAAGAAATTGAATTAGTTTAATTTTGGTTGCAGCTGGAGCATGGAAACTGGTACACTGAGGATGGAGTAATTAAGTACTTATTACTGTATTGTGATGAAGTTTCTTAGTGGTTCCAGATTTTAGGGCTGATTAGTCACCAAAAAAAAGACTAAAGAGCAGGGTCTCCTTGTATGCAGACTTCTTTTTTTTTTAGTTTCTCCTATTGTTTTTAATTAACAAACATATAGGAGAACTTTTTAATTAGATAGGTCCATATCTTTAAGGGAAGGGTGTGATGGCAACAATTTGGTGGTCATCTCAATTCTCAATGCTCATACAGTGTTGCTAATATTGTTATTTATCTTCTCTAATTGAATATTGTGACCATGATCTGATATTGTTTGATCAACTATCAACCACATTTGTCCTCCATATATGCCAATATTTATTGTAGCATGTTTATAATTTATTTATGTTCAATTGACGACTGGTAAATTTAGAATTGAGTTGAGAATATTTTTGTCCAAAATTTTAAAATTAAACAATAAAATATCTGTGTGTATCTATTTCCCCAAAATATGGTATGCAAATCTGATTCTTTTCCACTTTGTCAATCTTGGCACATGTTGAAGGCATATTATATGGTCTCTATGTGTGTACAATATTGTTCTCTCTGTCCCAATCTCCATCCACATGGTTCTTCATCAATCACAGTTATTCATAATTTTTATTTGGACCATTGGGCTTTTGTTAAGATCCGATGGCAGTTATCATGTGGAGGATCAAATCAACTTGCAGCATGATTTAATTATACTTAATTCATCATTATTGATATTAATACAAGTTTGAAAATATGAACGCTCAAATTTATAAGTAGATGATAGGTTATGTGCCCTGTTCTGTATAATATTTACTTGATAGCTAATAATATGCATCATTCATAATAAAACAAAAATACTTACACTCATTTTAAAGTGGATGAGTTTGTTCATCCTATGATCGATTATCAAACTTACTTTCTTTACGTAAATATGATAATTGAATTGTTGATTTCTAAAAATAACGTGCATAAATCATCTTATTAAAAACCATTGAATTTGTAGATCGCTTCATCAAATATATATATATATATATATATATATATATTAAAACAAATTACGTATTGAATTTTGATAATAGTTAATATTCTCATAGTAAATCCTCAACTTGATTAGTACACATATGAATATCTTAATAATTTCTAATTTTTTTTTTATTTTTTTGCTTATAAAGATAATCATTGAATGATATATGTTTAAGAAATCTTAATCGGTTTCATGAGAAAAATCTTGTGAATTCATAAGGTGGATGCAAATATATGACTCAAGAAAAAAGGCCTTATGTGTGACCACCAGCATTCGTCATGCAAATATGGAAATTTGTCACGTGTTATAATGGGTGAGTAAAAAAGCGTCATAGCGAGAGCCACTAACACCCCATATGTGACATTATCTTCGTCACACGATCTCCACACACGTGACATTATCTATATCACCAGTTTGTTAGAAGTCTGTGACACGTACCTGAAGCATCAGTGAACATTAAGAATGATTTGTTTGTCTTTGGAAGCAAACAAAGGAGCAAAATTAAGAGATAAAAAAAAAAAAAACTGAAAGTTCGAGAACCAATCAATTTCATAGTGTATAGCTTATGGTGCTTCTTTGGTTTTGTGACTCCTTATGGGGTTCTTCTATTAAAAACCATATTATTCTCAAACTTTTTAGATTTTGAGTGATAAAGGACTTCAGTTCAAAATATATGTTTAAATTAAGGGGGCGTTTTCTGCTTTCTATTCCAGCACAATATTTTTTTCCTTTTATCCGAATGGTCATAGGGCTTAATTTTTACAAATTTCTCTTTTATCTACTCTTTTTTTAGTGAATCGTGACAGGTTTGATTTTAGAATTTGTTCAATAAAATATGTCTTGCCTTTAGCATTGGTTTCGAATTCTCTGCGCATTACTTGCTACTTTGAGTCACACCTAACAGCTACCTTCCTGCTTTCAAATTTTCAATGTGCTGTGTTTATTCTGTCCAATCCATTTCGCATTCTATGTCCATTTATAGTCTCTTTTCACTACCAGCTCACATCATCTCCTCTCCTTCTTCTCCTCACGCCAAACGCCAATTTTTTGTCTTTCTTCTTCCATCATGACTTCCTCCTCATCTTTTTCTTCCATCATGACTTCCTCCTTATCTTTTTTTTTTTATAAGTCAAAAATGTATTAAAGGCAAAGCTTCAACCAACCAGAAACAAGAAACAACAAGGAATCCCCAAAAGGATCACAACAGATGGCCACCAACAAATAAGGAAAGCCACAAAACTAGCCAGACTTAAGGCATACCCCAAGCCATTAAGATTAACTACATTAACCTTAAAATTATAACTACTCAATCTTAACCGAATCATATCAATAACTTGCCAAAATACAACTGAAGAAGGACAACGACTTCCTTCTTATCTCTCACCAGACACTCTTGTGTCTTAACACAATTTTGTGTTTGAAGATGGTCCTTTTCTTCATAGACTTAATTGTTAGCCAATACTCTCTTCATGATCTTGTGTACTCCCAATCTTCTTACAACTTGTCCTCAGCTCATGATTTTTTTTTACAACATTCCGACTAAAGTGCATTCTTGGGCTCTCGCATTGTGGTTCATGGCATTGCAATTCCTTTCACCACTGCCTCTATCAGTGCTATTCTTGGCCTTAACCTTACTTGTTCTTTGGATGCAGTTATTGAGTTTTATCATAAACAAAAGATTGTTGTGACTTTTGAGGTCAACAAAAGCTCTAGCTTATTTTGACCCTACTATGCCTATTGGTGTTGGTAACAAAATGAGCAAAGCATATTTGTAACGGCTTGGACTTTCAACGAAGGTTGAAATTCCCATTTTGCTCCTAAGTCAAAGGGTTGAGTTTTTGACCAAGGTCAAAGTGTTGACTTTTTGACCCGGACCTTTTTGAGATGATTCAAGAAGACCATTATGAAGTTCTTGGCCTCCCAAATACATTGACAGGAGGCATGTCGAAAAAGGAGTTTGAACAAGCAGGTTATAAGAAAGATAAAGGGTATTATGGTAATTTTGGCATTAAGGGTAATTTGGTAATTTCACATTTTGAACATGTGAATCATATGAATTTGTCTAGAACATTCTCCACATTTCCCTCATATTCTCTCCACCGACTTATGATATATATATATATATATATATATATATATGAGTTTTTGGTATGTTTTGGGTAATTCAGCAAAGGGCGGTTGAAAGCCATGGGAGGTTGTACCCGAAGGAGAAAACCGAAGAAATAAGGGAGAAAATTAGGGAAGGAGATGGAAGGAACAGAGAGAACATAAGAGGAAATAAATGAAGAGAGAGAGAGAGAGAGAGAGAGAGAGAGAGAGAGAGAGAGAGAGAGAGAGAGAGAGAGAGAGAGAGAGAGAGAGAGAGAGAGAGAGAGAGAGAGAGAGAGAGAGAGAGAGAGAGAGCTAAGAAGAAGAAGAAAAAAAAGGAGAGAAAAGAGGGAGTACCCGTGAGGGAAATTGAAGGAAGTCGTATAGGCTTACTTTGGGTTTTGGATGTTAAGGTATGCGAACGTGGAGAACAACCATTTGAGCATCTTTTGAAGGCCTAGTGATCAGTTAGGGCGTAAGAACCAAGTTGTAGATGTAACAAACGGCCCAGACCAGAAACTGAAATCATGGTCGTGAGATTGAAAGCTCAACCCACGCTCTCGAGGTAAGTTTATTCAGTTCTAAGACCATAGATCATTTTTTGAGATTAGATATATGAATTCTAGTATTTAAAATATGAAAAACGAACATGAAATCCACATTTTAGAACTATGTCGAGATTATGGGGCAAAAGGACCCGAAAATAATGACCCGCGGGAGGTCATGGACGACCTCTACGCAGACGCATGAGGCCCACACACAAAGGTAATCTCCGAATTCTCCCAGCTCGTTCGAGCACGTTGGCCAAAATCGGGAAAAACAATAAAATATTAAACATGTTCCTTCTTGTTTTCTGAGTTCAGTGGTTCAAGAATGGAGTCAATTGGACATCCTATGAAGAAGTTATGCTTGTTTGAATATTATGTGCTTTATTTAATCATTTCTAGTTAATCCTACAATTAAGGGTTAATCAAGGAATTATTTGTGGTCAAGTATCAGTCTAAGCAACCTTACAATGATAAAGATGACGAGATAAAAAAGGTTAAACCTTAAGAATTTGGAATGATGCACTTCATTATATCTTAGTTATTATTGGTATAAAATTATGCTTGATACTCAAAAGTACACTATTAATAGACCATTGATAGGTCGTTAATTAAGCATTATTTTATTTTATTTTATACGCTTTATACTTAACTTTCAATATTAAAATAATAAACAGTTAGATAAAATAATATATTTTGTTATATTTTTGTAGAAATAAATAAGGCTGGGAATTTGGAGCTTTTTGGAGAAAGAATCATCCCGATCGGAATTATAACGAAGAATTTATGGACGAATTTCGGTAGAAATATATTTATTAATTTTTTAATTAATATTTCTTTCGCAGCCCAATTCTCAAGCCCATCAGCCCAGTAACAAAGCCCAGAATCGTGGCCCAGTTCCCTTGCAAGCCCAGCCCACGACGCCCAGAAGCCCAATCCATTCTTCAGCCCAAAACTCGGCCCAAGATCCAGCCCAAAACCCGAAACCCAAGCTTCTGCCCTATCAGAAGTCGTCGAAATGGGCCTGCCGAAGCTCCAACCGTCACCTCGACACGCGCTTCCTGAACGTCTTTCCGCTCCCCAGCACGCGTGCGTCGTTGTCTGTTGCCCTTGTCAGCGTGAAATGCGCAACCGCCACAGCTATTTTCAACGCGCGCCTACCGACAAGCCTCCCCTGTGTCAGCCTACTGCCGCCGACCTACCTCCCATTTTCCAGCCGGCCCGCGCCGAATTCAGCTGCATTTTCCAGCCGCCGTCCGCCGTGTCTTTTCACTGACATTCAGCAGTCTGCTGCTGCCTGCAAAACAGCCAAAATCAACCCTAATTTCATTATTTTCATCATTTCTTCATAGTACTATTTTTTTATTATTTTTTTTTGAACAATTGTGGCACTCCCTCTATAAATAAAGAGGTCATTTCATGTAATCTTGGTCCCCAATTGTCCCCATTTTCCCCATTTCTTCCATTTTCTTAGTTCATTTTAGTTCTTAATTTAGTTCTTTTTTTCTCTCTTTTGAGAGACATTTTTTGGGATCATTTTAATTTCTTGTAGATTTTCTTATTAATTAGATTTCTTTTAATTCTTGTTCTTAATTTATATTATTTTTATGTTATTTCTTAATTTCATTTCTTCTTTACTCTGCTCTTATGATTTTTCTTTGAGATCTTTTAATCACATTTTATGTTTTCCTTAAGAAATACCTAGGCCAAGTAATTCTAAGGCAATTCACGAGTTTTAAGATCGAATTCCTCGTATTTTTTCTTCCATCTTTACAAGTTTCCTGCCGTTATTCGATGATTCTTGTGAAAATCCATATTTTTCTACTTAAATTCTTGTTATTGTTATTGGTTTTACTCATAATTCAATATATGTGTTGGTATTTTCTTTCTAACATTTGTAAGCAAGAATGCAATCTCCATGTATTTTACTTTTTGAATTTTTTTTACTTCATATGTTTTAGTGCTTAAATTTCGATTCGAAACTAAATGTTGATCCGTTGTTTGGGACATTTAGAATAGAATTGAAGAGATTTAATGTTTGACCGCTGTTCGGCGCATTAAATCACAAACTTAAGGTGAATCATATTGTAGGTAATTATCCACTGTTCGGTGCATTTATAATATGAAAAATGTATGCATGTACTTGAGATGATTAAGGTAGGATTTTGTGATTGGTTCAATACGAGCATGATGTTAGAGTGTTAGTAAAAATATGTTTTTGAAGAAAATTCACTTGCATAAAGGTTAAAATAGAAGTAGAATTAAGTACATTATTTTTACTTGTTTTCTTTATTCTTAGATTTCATATTTTTTCAAACCCCCCTTTAATTCTTTATTCTTTAATTCTTTTATTGTTTTATTGTTTTATTGTTTTATTGTTTTATTGTTTTATTGTTTTATTGTTTTATTGTTTGATTGTTTTATTCATTAATTCATTAATTCATTAATTATTTTATTAATTAATTATTTTATTCATTATTCTTTCTCACTAACAAATTATTAATGTTCCTTAATTTCCCCGGTTAAGAACGATCCCTATTTACCAATACTACATCTACACAAAAAGGATTTAAATCATAATACTCGAATTAAATATTTAATTTAATGCGTAGTTTGGGCGTTATCAACAATTTGGGTTTGTTATAGTATGAAGTATGATTATGATAATTATGTTGTGATGATAGTTAAGTCAAAAGCTTATGATAATTATGGTGTGATGATAGTTAAGTCAAAAGCTTAGAATGAATATATTTGAGATCATTTAAAGAAATGTGACATTTTAATTAGTCATATTGAGTTAAATGATAAAGAAGTAAGTGAGGAAATATGTATTTGTTTTAGAACCTCGTGAATAGTAACATAAGTTTAAAATAAAATTGATTTAAGTCAAATTAGTAATTTTCGTCCTAGTCGACATTAGTGGGTTGGACATGGGCGGAAATCTCACAAGGACTAAATTTATTTTGGATAACTTAATAAAATATGGGCACGATTTAAAATTTGATAAGATCCCTTGGTTGACAAAAATATGGGCATGATTTAAAATTTGATAAGATCCTTTGGTGGTGGTTGACGGCTGAGAAGCCATGGGAAGAAAAATGGGAAACTTGGACCGTGAGGTTCAAATTGAACCATAGGGTTTTAGTAGTTTTCTTTAGGTTTTGTTGATTGGAATGGATAGGAAACATGAAAATAAGAAGTTTGAGGTTGAGAAGGAAGGAATTGGAAGAAAAACATGGAAAATATAGGCCTGGACCGGTCACGCCGGTCCAGTTGCAGGGGACGGACCGAACCGGCCAGTCTGAACCGGCCACGGGCTGAAAACGATCCACAGTGTCCCGGCGTGTGAGGCCCACGCGCAGGGCAGTTCTTTGGCGCGTGACGGCGTGTGGCAAGGAATTTGGGGAAGTTTCCAACATGTCAAATCATCTATTCGATGTAACGAACATTTTGGGACTGGTTTAGTGTCAATCGGACATCGTTTCGATATAGTTCGGGCTTTCCGAAGGTTTAGGATCGGCTTTAAAAATAGTTAGAAATTCCGGAAAATTATGGGACTTTAGTGAGAGGTTATTTAAATAGTTAATAACCTTCTATTACGATTTGGACAGGTTCAGGAATCCCGGAGGCGACGTTTGGCCCTGGAAGACGTTATAGCGCGCGTATCGAGGCGCGGCTTCGAACGGTCTGTGAGTGGACCCTTCTTTCGAACTTGATGCATGCATAAATGTTTTATAATTTTTTTAGAATATTTTTTGTGATGCCATGAGTGCATTTGTTTTTGGTAGCCTAGGATTTACGTATTTGCACGTATTTCGAGATTTCCGATTTTATACGATGCTTATACGTGCTAGGTTTTCAATGGGGGTTTCATAAATTGGTTTTGGATTTGGAAATATGAAATCGGGCACGAGACCTATTTGATTTACGAACTCTCGGACTTGGAGTCCATTTGATTTGACGAGGAATCGAACCGGGAGTCCATTTGAGTTATACGATCAGACCGAGGGTTCCGTTGGTTTACGAATCCAGGCTTAAGGTCCATTTAGTTGTAATCTCGGGCTTGAGGCCCCTTTGATTGTAGTATTGGGCTTAAGGCCCCGTTAGTTGTGAAATCGGTCTTAAGGCCCCGTTGCTTTACGGTTCGGGCTTGAGGCCCAGTTAGTCGTGGTATCGGGGTTGAGGCCCTGTTAATTGTAACATCAGGCTTGAGTCCCAGTTCAGTTTGTGAAATGAGAATTCGGGCATGAAACCCTATTGAACTGTGGATTTAGGCCGAGGCTTGTGAAATGGATTTGAATCGGATTCGAGGAATCCTATTGAAATGAATCGGGCATGAGACCTAGTTGAGAAATGTTTTGAGAAAGAAAGTATTTGAAAATGAATTAAACCCTCCATGTGATTATATGGTCTCCTCCAGACGTCGACCTGGAGAGTAACGATCCACATACCAAAATGGGTATCCCCATAGGGATCCCGTTCCAGGAGTGGGGGTTACGATTTGTGATGTGATCAGACTAGATCTAGAGAGAGAGCTCGGACTGGATCCAGAGATTGAGCCTCCCAGATGGAGATTCCTGGGAGAAGACTCGGAGTGAGACCCCGGGTAGTGTGCACACTAGTAGAGAGATTGATATCGTGACATTTATCGGGGATGTGTTCCCTAGGGGTTATGTACTCCGAGTTGGCATCTTCTCGGAAGTACCGCGGATGGGTTATACGTATGGTGATACGTATGAGGTTTTACAGAAAGTGATTTGGGGGCGGAGACCCCGCGTTTTATGTTTTGGAAATGGTTTGGGGCAGAGACCCCGTATTCGATGTTTTAGTACTTCACTGAGAATGACTTTGGGCTGAGTTCCCACATGTATGGTTTTATGGTTTTATGGTTTTAAGGTTGTGATTTCGGGTCGGGGACCCAAATGGATTTATGGTTCATGACGGTTTATGGGGACCGGCATGAACCCTTGAAAGGTTTTGATGGGTCATGACGGTTTATGGGGACCGGGCATGAACCCTTGAAAGGTTTTGAGAATGTTTTCAAGTGGTTTTATGAATGTTTGATAAATGGTTTTTGAATGCATGCATATGTATTTATGAAGGGCATAAATGTCTTCTTGTGAAAATGTTTTTAAAGAAATGATTATTTTTGTCCACTCACGACTTTTGATGTTTTGAATGCCCTTCAGGTTGATCACGGATGCGGGCTATAGCAGAGTCGAGACATCATACTGCTCCTCCTACGATCCTGGTGTGCTCTGAAAGCCCCGGTGAGGGCTAGAGTTGAAATTTTCCCTGGTTTGATACTTCATGTCAGACGGGATCAAGTGCGTCCCACGTTAATCTCAGGGGATTTGGGACGGGTCCTGACAGTTGTACCAGTATATGAACCTTTTACCTCTCGATCCATCACACTTAGTTCTAATCTTAATGACTCGACGAATTTTTGTTCCTCTTTGGCTTTCACAATAGGTCCCGACGTTGTTGCTCAACATAGGGAGGAAAAAACTCTCATGACAATTATGTCTCCTGAAGCACAAAATCATTTAAGAGAGGCTGATGCTGCTGCATCTGTACTAAAATTGACGGATCTAATTATTTCTCCCTTATTTGTGAATTCAATCTTTTGGTAATCCAAAAACTAATGGTGGGAGGTGAGTTGGGTGGAAGTCACGATACATGTATTTCTGATACAACTCAGAGGTCAAGTATATATAGTCATAGCTGAAAATATCGTCTAAAACCACTGATATATCGATAATTCCGACCGGCGACACCTAAAGGGGGTGAAAGATATTTGTCGAAATATCGAAGAATTTTCTTATTTTGAGCCCACAGATCCCTTTCTGGGATCAAAACAATGAAGATTGACTATTAATTTGTGAAAAATAAACTTTGTTCTCAGCTGATGAATATTTTGTTTTCTTATCCATTTTTTTCCAAATTTTCAACAAAATTTGTCCTTTTTTCCCAATTTTAAATATATCAATTCCTTCCAAATTTTTTTAACAAAGTTTCGCTCTATTTTTTCATTTTTTTCCCAATTATAAATATATTTGGACTTATTTATCATTTTTCTTCCATTGAAATTTTTTATGCTTATTTTTCTGTTTTTAATTAAATTAATATTCATTATAGTAATTCACTACAATTTATGTTTATATTTAAAATTTTATATTATTAATCATCATCAGAATCATATTGTATCATATTATTCATCATATATTTATTATATCAAGTCTTTTTATAATTTTATTAGTCTTATATAACTATTATTGGGTACTTAAGTTTTTTCCAAGACTAAATTTCTGTAATCTATGTTGACCGTAAACGATATCGATATTTAGAACGAGATATCCGTAAATTTAAGTTGTAACAACCCGTCCCGAATTCCAGGATTAGATTAGTGACTAATCTTGATTAGTGAGGTTAATCGGTGATTAGTTGGGCGAAATCGGACGAACGATGCAAAATGACCATTTTGCCCTTGGGCGTGGGTAAAACGTTGAATTTTCATTCTGGCGGTCAAATGGACTTTGACCGATGATTGTGACGTAGTTTAGGACATCACGAGTTCATAGACAAGTGGCACGTTCAATTCCGACCTTCGAGGAAGAAGTTATGACGTTCGGAAGTTAAGGGGCATTTTGGTGATTATGGTTAAAAATGGACAAAGTGTTGACTTTTAGACCGAGAGGTCCGATGGCCGAGGGCCGAGGATCGTTACGTAGATCGGGACGATACGAATCCGTAGACAGGCTGCACGTCAAATTCGGACGTTCGACGACGAAGTTATGGTTCACGGAAGTTTCGGGATACTATTGCACGAATTACGAGACGGATGTCATTTGGCAGCTAGTGGGCCTAGATATTTTAAGGAGGCCCAATGGATAAATGACAAGTGTCACCCATCCACTAGCCAACCTCATTCATTCATGCATCTTCATTTCTTCATCTCAAACCCAAAACATTTCCCGATCTCACCATTTTCCTATCCTCTGTGCAACCCAAACCCTTGACCCTATGATCGTGTTTAGAAGCAGAGAGTGAGCTGAGGACCAGATGAAGGTGGCTGGACGTCCAGAACCGCCGTGGACAGCGGTTTGAAGGAGGCAAACCCGAGAGGTACTCGGTTAACCATTTTCCATTTTTATTTCGATTTTGCACGATATGATTGATTTTAGATGATTAGTGTAACACCCCGGAAATTCGAGGATTTTAATATTGTAAGTTAATGTATGAATTGACGTTTTTACCCTTGTGAATGGCATGACCAAATTGTTGACTTTTTGATTTGTGGGTGAACCGGACTTTGACCAATGACCGTGACGTAGTTCGGGACGTCACGAGTCCATAGACAGGTGGCACGTCCAATTCGGACGCTCAGGGAAGAAGTTATCACTATCGGAAGTTCAGGGGCATTACCGTAATTTGGACTTTAAGGGCGAAAATGTTGACTTTTCGTTTGGCAACTAATTTTCACATGACACAAGGACCGTTAGGTAGGTCTCGATGCCCTGAGTCCGTAGACAGGCGGCACGCCGAAATCGGACTTCGTATGGCTGAGTTACGGGTCTAGAAAGTGAAGGGCATTTTGGTAATTATTGAACCAGGGGCATTTTGGTCATTTTGCCCTGGTTACTGTAGCAACCGCGGGGGACATGGGCGGAACCACCATGTGCGGTGGTTCTGAGTGCAAATTGTTTATGCTGGTGAGTGTGCTGGAAAGTATTGATTGTTTAAAGCTTTTGGAAGCATCAAACGTGGTCTATTTCATCCACACAGCGCAGCCATATTGTTAATTGAAGATTCGAAGCTTTCGGGGGACAAATTTCAGTGGACAGATTGGACTTCCACGAGCCTCTGAGACGGTTAAATTGTTTTAAACTGAATAGGAATTGTGTGAGCTTCACTCTGCCGTTGAAAGAACTGAGAATAGGTGAGGAACCAGAGAGAAACCATTTCGGGAAAATTTGGAGGGAAATCGGGTTTTTGATTTTTGGTGCTCGTTGGGCCAAACCAAGGCCTGGTTTAGCTTTCTGGGAGCAATTGGAACTTAGCCATATCAAATTCAAGAGGAACCAGCCACTGTTGGACTGGAACTGAGGTTTCTGTTTCAGTGGAGTTGCAGAGATTTGGACGATCACTTACAGGTAATACCTTAGTAAATTGATCATTTGTTTTAGTTCGTTTTAGCCTTAGGAAGCTTACTGGGAGGTTAATTTGATTTTGGTTTGGAAACCAGTGAGTTCTGGTGATTGACCCGATTGGTTGATCACGGGTCGATAGGTCGATTGGGGACTTGTCGAGGTTGATTAATGACTCAGAACTTAAATTTGATGTGTAAATAACATGTTAGGATCAAGTTGGACGTCAGGGACATCGAGCGTCTAGGACGCTAGGCATTTGAGATGCCGTACCCGGACAGGGTTCGGGGATTGGACTCGGAATTGAGACCCGAGTGGCACGCGTAGCCTTGAGACTGTGACCTTATTGGACGTCAGGGACGTCAGGCATCTGGGATGTCAGGATCGGAACGTATAGTGCAGTAGCTAAAATTTATCTTATGATTTTATTACATGCCTTATAGTTCATATTATATGATTTATGGTTTTAAATGCTGATGTATGCATGTTTGGAAAACGGAGGGGTAAATTATATCTTTTACTTACTAAACGATTTTATAAACTTGAGTTTCGGCCCACTCATCCTTATTGTTTTGGTAACCCATCCAGGTCGTGCTACTGAGGTTGAGGAGGAACCTGAGGCTGAGGCATAGATCTACTTCTGCGTACCTGAATCCCTGTTGGGTGATTTTACCCGCAGGTTTATGTTAGAGTCGTGCTCGCAACTTGTAGTTTTGGATTTCATCCCTTGTCTGACATCTGTTTATTTCGGATTTGATGTAAAACTTTAATTTGGTTTCTATGCATTTGAACGTTTAAGGTTAAAATTGGAACATTATTTTGGGTGTCAGACGGGAGCAGGGCACGTCCCCATGTGGTCCCAGAGAGGATCGGGGCGGGTCCTGTCAGCTTGGTATCAGAGCACTAGGTTGTGGTCAGCATGCTAGACTAGCGATTAGTACTAGTTACTTTTCGAGTTTAAGGATAATGTTAAATGATCTATGCCTCTTGACAGTTGGTTATGCCTCCAAGGAGGATTCCTCATACACGAACTGACGAGGATCTGGAAAGGGAAATGGAATGCGCAAGCATTGAGCGGGCTCAGCGTCTGGGAGCCACTCCTTTCAATGGGGGATCAAACCCCGAAGATGCTCATGATTGGATCACCAAATGGGAAAGGATCTTCACGGTGATGCACTGCCCTCCGGGCGAACGGGTAATTTTGGCGGCCTTCTTACTGGAAGGTGGAGCCTACCAATGGTGGCACGGCCTTGAAATGTCTGGATGGTCTGTTCATACCACTACTTGGGAAGCTTTCCGTTCCCGATTTCTGGACCAGTACTACCCGCGATCGTTTCGCGCGGCACGGGAGGCTGAGTTCCTACGGCTGGAGCAGGGGGAAGTGTCCGTTGCGGACTACGAGCAGACTTTCGGAAAACTATCCCAGTTCGCTGCATCATTCGTGAGCACGGAGGAGGACAAATGCCAAAGGTTTGAGCTTGGACTCCGAGGGGAGATCCGGGCAAGTGTGACTGCTGCTACTCATGCTTCTCTGAGAGATATGGTCGACGCTGCGGTACGTGTCGAGGCTAGTCTGGCGGCACACCAGACACGACAGCCTTTGGGCGAAGGGCGACGTCAGGATCGCCCACAACGTGGGCCAACGGGCCAGAAGAACAACAAGGGAGGAGGCTACAGGGGAGCACCCTCATCCTTCAAGGGTCGTGGCTGGTCAGGTCGACGTGGAGGCTCTCAGGGCAGAGGATCGGGATACAACTCTAGGCAGCGTTCATCATGGAGCGGTGCTTCTGGTGGGCAATCGGACAGGCCGAGGCCAGTAACCTGTTTTTCTTGCGGTGAGGAGGGCCACTATGCCTGTGATTGCCCACTGTTGTCCAAGAGCAACAACGCTGGGGGCTCTAGTGTGGTGCAGAGCACGGCTTCCCACACTAATGGAGGTAGAGGTCAGGGAGGTGACCGTGGTGCTGGGCATGGCGCGCGCGGGCGCGGACGGAATGGAGGGCCTATGGCTCAAGTGTTTGTAATGACCCAGCAGCAGGCGAGGACTACCCCAGGCGTGGTTACAGGTACACTACACATCTTAAACCTTCTTGTACGTGTGTTGATGGATGCGGGGGCTACACATTCTTTTATTTCGAGGAGTTGTGCTGGTATGCTTGATTGTGTGGTATCAGCTTTAGATTGCGAAATGGGTGTTGGCACCCCGATGGCATCGTGTACCTTGTGAATCAGGTGATTCGGAGGTGCCCGATGAGAATTGAGGATGTGGATTTGCCAGCGTACTTGATTATTCTGGATATCCACGACTTCGATGTAATTTTGGGGATGGATTGGCTATCGGAGCTTGGGTCGCTCATCGATTGCTGTAGTAGGCAAGTGATTCTGCGGAGCCCTGGTTTGCCGGAGGTTATCTTTCAGGGGGAGCGTGACGGTTCACCTCCTGAAGTGATTTCTTCACTTACTGCTACCAAACTTCTACGGAATGGATGCCAGGGTTATCTGGCGCATGTCTTGTCGGATCAGGTTGATACTCCGGGTATCGACGAGATACCGGTGGTACGTGAGTTTCCAGATGTGTTCCCGGAAGACTTACCTGGATTACCACAATCGCGGGAGATCGAGTTTACGATTTAACTACTCCCCGGTACCCGACCTATATCCCAGGCACCATACCGGATGGCGCCGGCCGAGTTACGTGAACTCAAAACTCAATTGCAGGAGTTGGTGGATTTGGGATACGTCCGACCGAGTACTTCACCGTGGGGAGCACCGGTGTTGTTCGTGAAGAAGAATGAGGGGAGTGTCCGTTTGTGTATTGACTATCGACAACTCAATAAGGTGACACTAAGGATCCAGTATCCTCTACCCAGGATCGATGACCTTTTTGACCAGTTGCGCGGAGCACAGTTCTTCTCGAAGATTGATTTGCGGTCTGGGTATCACCAACTGAGGATATCGGAGGAGGACATTCCAAAAACTGCTTTTCGAACCCGTTACGGATACTACGATTTCCTGGTTATGCCTTTTGGTTTGACGAATGATCCAGCAGCATTCATGGATCTGATGAACCGGGTCTTTCGACCCTACTTGGATAAGTTCGTGATTGTGTTCATCGATGATATCTTGGTGTACTCGAGGAGTGCCCGAGCACATGAGGAACATCTACGGTTGGTGTTGGAGAAGTTGAGACAAGAACAGTTGTTCGCCAAGCTGAGCAAGTGTCAGTTTTGGCTAAGCAGTATTGGTTTTCTGGGACACGTGATATCGATGGATGGGATTAGCGTGGATCCCCAGAAAACAGAAGCGGTGAACAACTGGGCTAGACCGACAACGGTAACGGAGGTGCGGATTTTTGTCGGGTTAGCAGGTTACTACCGGAGATTCGTGGAGGGTTTCTCCAAAATTGATGCACCATTGACTCGATTGACTCGGAAGGGAGTGAAGTTTATTTGGGACGAGCAGTGTGATCAGAGTTTTCAAGAGTTGAAGGATCAATTGACCACTGCACCTGTCCTCGCATTGCCAGATGACAGTGGAGAATTCGTGGTCTTTAGTGACGCATCACTACAAGGTCTGGGCTGCGTGTTGATGCAGACTTGCAAGGTTATCGCCTACGCATCCCTGCAGCTAAAGACTCATGAGTTAAACTACCCAACCCATGATTTGGAGTTGGCAGGGGTGGTTCATGCCCTAAAAATCTGGAGACATTACCTATTCGGTGCAACGTGCCGGGTATACACCGACCACCAGAGACTAAAGTACCTATTCACTCAGAAGGAGCTTAACATGAGACAACGGAGATGGTTAGAGCTGCTGAAGGATTATGACTGTACAATTGAGTACCATCCAGGTAAGGCCAATGTGGTGGCAGATACACCTAGGGATGGTGTATCTTCCTTTGCTGGTGGAACTCCGGAAGACGGGAGTTATTTTGGATACAGATGAGCATGGAGCTTTGTTGGCCAGCTTTCATGTACGACCAGTGCTGATTGATCAGATCATCGAAGCACAACTTCAGGATCTGATACTCTGTATTTACAGGATTGAGGTCGATGCAGATGGGAGACAGGATTTCTCCATCCGGGATGATGAAGCACTTGTAAAGTTGGGCCGTTTGTGTGTACCTGCAGTGGCAGAGTTACGGGCCGAGATTCTTGAGGAGGCTCATAGTTCGACTTATGCTATGCATCCGGGAGGTACAAAGATGTACCGTACCCTCCGGAACCATTATTGGTGTCCAGGAATGAAGAAGGATATTGCTGAATTCGTGAGCAGATGCTTAACTTGTCAGCAGGTTAAGGCGGAACGACAGAGACCTTTTGGGGCTATGCAGCCACTTCCGATTCCCGAGTGGAAGTGGGATCACGTCACCATGGATTTCGTCTTTAAGTTACCAAAGACTCAGAGTGGAGTTGACGGAGTATGGGTGGTCGTGGACCGGATAACCAAGTCAGCCCATTTTCTGCCCGTTCAGGAGACTTATAAACCTAATCGACTGGTTCAATTGTTCGTAAAGGAAATCATACGATTGCATGGTACGCGGAATCGATCGTGTCCGACCGTGATCCGCGTTTCACTTCTAGGTTCTGGCGGAGTTTGCAAGCTACTTTGGGAACAGCCCTACGTTTCAGTACTGCTTTCCATCCACAGACCGATGGACAGTCTGAACGGACCATTCAGACCCTAGAGGACATGATGAGGTCCTGTGTGCTACAGTTTCAGGACTCATGGGATACTCATTTGCCATTGATGGAATTTGCTTACAACAACAGCTATCAGACAAGCATCGGGATGGCACCATATGAGGCATTGTATGGTCGACAGTGCAGGACACCTATATGCTGGATGGAGATCGGGGAACGCGCGGCTGTAGGGCCAGAATTGATGGACTTAACCCTGGAAACTGTTCGGGTTATCAAGGAGAGATTGAAGGCGGCACAGGATCGCCAAAAGAGTTATGCCGATCGACGGATTCGAGACTTGGAATTTGAAGTGGGAGATTTTGTCTTCCTGAAGTTATCTCCGTGGAAAGGGATTATTCGTTTTGGTCGACAGGGGAAACTGAGTCCGCGTTTTATCGGACCATATGGGATCGTGGAGAGGATCGGCAGGGTTGCATATAGATTGGCACTACCTCCAGAACTTTCTAGAGTTCACGATGTTTTTCACGTATCGATGCTGCGGAAGTACGTACATGATGCTTCCCATGTACTAGGGGAACAACCTATTGAACTCCGAGGGGATTTGAGCTTTGAGGAACAACCAATGCAGATTTTGGATCGGAAGGACAAAGTACTACGTCGGAAGATTATCCCTCTCGTGAAGATTCTCTGGAGAAACCAGAATGTGGAAGAAGCCACATGGGAGCCTGAGGCTCAGATGAGAGAACAATTTCCTCATTTGTTTCCTTGAAATTTCGGGACGAAATTTCTTAAGGGGGGAAGGTTGTAACACCCCGGAAATTCGAGGATTTTAATATTGTAATTTAATGTATGAATTGACATTTTTACCCTTGTGAATGGCATGGCCAAATTGTTGACTTTTTGATTTGTGGGTCAACTGGACTTTGACCAATGACCGTGACGTAGTTCGGGACGTCACGAGTCCATAGACAGGTGGCACGTCCAATTCGGACGCTCAAGGAAGAAGTTATGACTATCGGAAGTTCAGGGGCATTACCGTAATTTGGACTTTAGGGGCGAAAATGTTGACTTTTTGTTTGGCAACTAATTTTCACATGACACAAGGACCGTTAGGTAGGTCTCGATGCCCTGAGTCCGTAGACAGGCGGCACGCCGAAATCGAACTTCGTATGGTTGAGTTACGGGTCTAGAAAGTGAAGGGCATTTTGGTAATTATTGAACCAGGGGCATTTTGGTCATTTTGCCCTGGTTACTGTAGCAACCGCGGGGGACATGGGCGGAACCACCATGTGCGGTGGTTCTGAGTGCGAATTTTTTATGCTGGTGAGTGTGCTGGAAAGTATTGATTGTTTAAAGCTTTTGGAAGCATCAAACGTGGTCTGTTTCATCCACACAGCGCAGCCATATTGTTAATTGAAGATTCGAAGCTTTCGGGGGACAAATTTCAGTGGACAGATTGGACTTCCACGAGCCTCTGGGACGGTTAAATTGTTTTAAACTGAATAGGAATTGTGTGAGCTTCACTCTGCCGTTGAAAGAACTGAGAATAGGTGAGGAACCAGAGAGAAACCATTTCGGGAAAATTTGGAGGGAAATCGGATTTTTGATTTCTGGTGCTCGTTGGGCCAAACCAAGGCCTGGTTTAGCTTTCTGGGAGCAATTGGAACTTAGCCATATCAAATTCAAGAGGAACCAGCCACTGTTGGACTGGAACTGAGGTTTCTGTTTCAGTGGAGTTGCAGAGATTTGGACGATCACTTACAGGTAATACCTTGGTAAATTGATCATTTGTTTTAGTTCGTTTTAGCCTTAGGAAGCTTACTGGGAGGTTAATTTGATTTTGGTTTGGAAACCAGTGAGTTCTGGTGATTGACCCGATTGGTTAATCACGGGTCGATAGGTCGATTGGGGACTTGTCGAGGTTGATTAATGACTCAGAACTTAAATTTGATGTGTAAATAACATGTTAGGATCAAGTTGGATTCAAATCGAGTTGAAATTCAGGGTTAATTGCCCGGGTCATATCGCGGGCTGAAGGTCCGAATAGCAGGGCTATCGGGTGAAGAGGGTGACATTGTAGCAGCTACAGTGTCAGGCGCGTGACTTTCACGCGCATCCACTTTGGGCGGCGCATGAGGGCGCGTTGGGGTTTATCTCCGATCACGATCAACATGACTTTTGTTCCTCTCATCATTCTGAACATTTTTGGTGAATTAACCATGTTGATCTGGGATTGTTAGGGGGGGTCAATCTAGGACCGGTTATCTCGGGAAACGTGTTGACGGGTTCCTCGAGCCGGTTTCTGTTTCGGACTTTTTGGATAAATGTTTAAGACTTGTAGTGACCCTTACGTGTGATTTGGACTGACAGAAATTGTACGATAATCCCGGTACAAGTTCGTACGCGCAGGTTCACCGCGGGATCGTACTGTGAGTGGGCCCGATTTCATTAAACCCTTGCATGCTTAAATGTTTTCCGATTTACTTATATGTTCACATGCTGGAATCAAGAAATGGTTTTGATGATATTAAAATTATGGTTATGGCACGTTTCACGGTATTTGGGCTTGAGACCCGTCTGATGAAACTTAAAGATCGGTTTGGATTTTATCTATGTATATATATGTTTTGCATGTGGATATCAATAAAATTTATTTGGTACTGCACTGTATAGATCCATTCTTATGATACTGTCTCCTCCGGATGTGGTACCCCGGAGTGGTCATAGTGCATTGCCTACGAGGGGTCATTCTACGGAGGAACCGGACCGTAAAATGACTCAGGAGCAGGATTGCTTATTTGACGTCAGGGACGTCGAGCGTCTAGGACGCTAGGCATTTGAGATGCCGTACCCGGACAGGGTTCTGGGATTGGACTCGGAATTGAGACCCGAGTGGCACGCGTAGCCTTGAGACTGTGACCTTATTGGACGTCAGGGACGTCAGGCATCTGGGATGTCAGGATCGGAACGTATAGTGCAGTAGCTAAAATTTATCTTATGATTTTATTACATGTCTTATGGTTCATATTATATGATTTATGGTTTTAAATGCTGATGTATGCATGTTTGGAAAACGGAGGGGTAAATTATATCTTTTACTTACTAAACGATTTTATAAACTTGAGTTTCGGCCCACTCACCCTTATTGTTTTGGTAACCCCTCCAGGTCGTGCTACTGAGGTTGAGGAGGAACTTAAGGCTGAGACATAGATCTACTTCTGCGTACCTGAATCCCTGTTGGGTGATTTTACCCGCAGGTTTATGTTAGAGTCGTGCTCGCAACTTGTAGTTTTGGATTTCATCCCTTGTCTGGCATCTGTTTATTTCGGATTTGATGTAAAACTTTAATTTGGTTTCTATGCATTTGAACGTTTAAGGTTAAAATTGGAACATTATTTTGGGTGTCAGACGGGAGCAGGGCACGTCCCCATGTGGTCCTAGAGAGGATCGGGGCGGGTCCTGTCAATTAGGATGAGTTTAGGGGGTTATTAGGATTGTGTTAGGATGATTTTGGGAGGTGTTGGACGGCTTTGAAGTCGTGGGTGAATTTTAGAAAAATTGAACCGTGAAGGAATTTTGGACCAGTCGGGTTTAGAGGGTTTTTGTCAGGACCCACCCCGGTTCCACCCCGAAAACCGAGGTAAATCCTGCTCCCGTCTGACACCCCGACACACAGACTAAAGTAACCTCACGAAAACCACAACTTTACATTGTCAGACGCAGGAGATTTAATACAACCTAGAGTCAAAACTATACAGAGCATAGAACTAAACAAAAACAAAGTGAAGCTGATACACAGAGTACACGCACAACGGGAAACCAAACCACTCCGGGGTCACTCTCGAGTACTCTATGCCTCTGACACTGCCTCGACGTCGACCCCCGTGCTAGCTCCACTACTTGGAGGGCAATTTAAAAACAGAAGGTGTGAGTGGACCATAAAGAATAAAAGTTTCGAAAACCGTTTTATAATCAAACCAGGGTTTTGACCCTCCGTTTTGAAAACATACATGCATAACTCATTAGATGAAAACAGTTATAAATCACGTAATCATCACCATTAAAACAGTTACAGAACCATCGTAAAAACAGTTATAGAAACCACATCATAAGCATCATAAAACGTAAACATCAAGCAATCATTGTCCGATCAAACCTGCTGGACCTATTCTAGTCTTTAAACTCAATCCAGGCCTTAATAATATCCGTGTCTTTAAACTCCCGAGTCTTTAAACTCAATAGGCCTACGGGGGAAAATATCAGTATATCCGAGTCTTTAAACTCCCGAGTCTTTAAATTCAATCCAGGTCTTTAAACCCAATCCGGGCCCGTCCCCCGTCAATCACAATCCGAGTCTTTAAACCCAATAACCAGATCCAGCAAATCCAATCCAAAACCATTTAAAAATCATTTCTAAATTCACATCCAAACCCGAATCCGAAATCATTGGTCTAATGCCCTTCCGGCATCCAGAACCGTCATTCCGAACCCAATTCCGAAATTCCACTTTTCAACTTTAAAACCAAATTCCGCTTTCCGAAATCCGATTCTAAATCCGAAAACCTTAATCATCGAAATCATGTTCCAAAATCCTTTTATAATCATTGAAAACCATTTAGCATTTGAAATCCCAAAATCATGGCGTCGAAATTAGAATTCAAAGTTTCCTCGTAAAACGTGCTGAAACCGAACTTCTTGAGAAACGTGCAATTATATAAAACCAACATAACATATTCAATAAACATGAAATCATGAGTAAAACCATAAAACAATTATAGAAAAACAGTTATGCATGCTCAAGTATAGAGAAGGGGTCTACTCACAGATACCGGGTACGTCACTAGCGTCTCGTACGTCTCGTACGTTCCTCGTCCGCCTCGGGGACTCCTGATCCTGTCACAAGGCACCAAATTACGTCACTAACACGTTAACGAAGATCCTTCTAATGTTCCCCAACAATCCCTGGGTCCTAAACGTAATGAACCGAGACCCTAAACCTTCGATCCCACGGAACTAACTCGAACCTACGTCCGATTAACCCGAAACCTAGTCCAATAGACTCGTTACAACATCTAGACCAAAAACCTAGTTGACACTTTCCCCATAAACCTCCTCCACGCGCCGCCCAAATTGGCTGCGTGTGGGCCTCACGCGCCTGCACAGGCACTGTTCATCTTCAACCTTCGAACCCGTGCACTGTTCCAGACCGGCGTGACCGGTTCTCCGTCATCCGTCCACCATTTCCCTTCCCTTTTCACCAATCTCATCGTCCTCTACCCAGTAACCGATTCCCATACTCCAAAAACTCCAACACAACCCCTAAATCGTCGTCACTAGCTCGAAACAAAAACCCGTTCAAACCCCTGTTTGCATTCCCGGCCACCCGTGATCTCCCCCGTCACGGTGGCGACCCTAAACGACTCCTAAGGACTCACTGAACTCACCAGACCTCACCAAACGCCTCGACTCGTACTCAAAAACCACGACTATCAATTTGAACTTCCACGGCAAAACAGAGCAAATGAAAGGGGATGAGAAATTACCTGTACGCCGACCACCACCGTGAGCTCTGCTGGATCTGTTCGACTCTCCTCCGTCCTCACAACACCACCACGGGTCCAATTGACGGTTCAGTCATGGGAAGTGCACAACCGTGCACGGTGTTTCTCTGGTTTGTACTCCCTGTTTCCCCCAGAACTCACCCTCTCCTCACACACTCAAACTCACACGAGCTGCCCTCACAACTCACTCACTACATCCCTCTCGATCTCTACTCACTCACTCAATCACCAAGCCACACCAACACACACTGCACTCGACCAATTCCTCCCTAAATCTCAGTCTCTGTTTCTTTCGAACACGGCCACAAACACACGATTTACCCGTTTATTTTGAACCGTGCAACCCCTAGAAACCTCTAACCAAACCCCACGTGTCACAGCCCTGTGGTCCCAAACCAAAATATCCCATCTCTCCTGTACACTTGGCCTTCTCAGATTGGCCCAATTCCCAATGCACCAAAAGACCAAAATGCCCCTCTTTGAGTCAAAAATTACGGTTATGCCACTGCCATTCTAGACCCGTAACTTGCCCGTCCTATGTCCAATGAACACGTGCCGCCTGTCGTTGAACTCAGGACGACGAGATCTACTTAACGGTCCTCGGTCAATGTGTCAAAACCCGATCGTACAAAAAGTCAACTTTTCCCCTTTTTTAACCAAATTACAGTAATGCCCTCAACCTTCCGAACATCATAACTTCCTCCTCGGATGTCAGAATTGGGCGTGCCACCTGTCTACGAATTCATAACGTCCCGAACTACGTCACGGTCATCGGTCAATACCCAATTGACCGCTCGACTAAAAGTCAACTTTTTACCCAAAATCGTCATTCTACACTAACGGACCTATCGGAACCAACTAACCACCGATTAAGCTCACTAATTCCATCTTAATCACTGTCTTAACCCTGATTTCCGGGACGGGTCCTTACAGTTTTAGGGGCTTTTGTTCATTGGATTAGCTTCCTAGGACCAAGATAAGAAGGATAGGATTGATTAGGAGTGGAATCGGACCAAAATGAGGGTTGTAGGGGCCTGGACCGGTCACGCCGGTCCAGTTGCAGAGTTTGGGCCGAACCGACTGGAGGTTGAAGAAGGGCTACAGTACACCAGCGCTTGAGCCCACGCGCAGGGCCCTTTGGGCGGCGCGTGGTGGGGAATTTGGGGGTGTCTTCAACATATGAAATATTCTATTCGATGTAACAAATATTTTGGGACTGGTTTCGTGTCAATCGGACATCGTCTCGATAATGTTCGGGGCATCGGAAGGTTTCGGATCGAGTTTTAAAATAGTTAAAAATTCCAGAAAATTACGGGGCTTTAGTGGGAGGTTAATTAAGTAGTTAGTAACCTTCTATTACGATTTGGATGGGTTTGAGAGTCCCGATGACGGTGATTGGCTCTGGAGAGCCGTATGGCACCCAAATCGAGGCGGCAGCTCGGACGGTCTGTGAGTGGACCTTGTTTTCTAAATTGGTGCATGCATAAATATTTATTATATGTTTTTTGATGCCATGAGTGCATTTGGAAGTGTGGTTACATATTGGCACGTATTTCGAGGTTTCGACCCTATACGGTGCCAATACGGGTTTGTATGTCTTTATTGGTCTAAATGAAATGGTTTTGGATTTCTAAAAGGATAAACTCGGGTATGAGACTCATTTGGTTTTGTCTCGGACATATGACCCTATTGATGACCTACGGGTCCGAGTCGTGGTCGCGGCAGATGCTTGGTGCACGGCGACGGACGACGTGACGCTCGCCTCCGGATTGGGATGTGTTCCTTTCGGAGAGGTCACGATGCACGATTCGTGGTCGGGCAGCCTGGGGAGGCTCGACTTCGGAGTGCTGACGGTTCAGGATAGCGATTGGTGATGAGTACACCATGATCTTGTGGTGGTCGCGTCGGTTGATTTGTTCACGACGACATACCAGGATTGAGGGCGGTCCTGGATGGATGGTTGCACACATCACTACGATCGGAGTCATGACTGACCCTGAGATATCGGGCAGGATGCCCAGTTGATGTCATATGTTCGGGCACGAGACCCAGTTACTTTACGGTTATGATTTTGGGTCAGGGACCCTACATGGATTTCCAGGTTCATGACGGTTTATGGGAACCGGCATGAACCCTTGTTATGTTATGGTGGTACATGACGGTTTATGGGAACCGTGCATAGAGGATGTTTTCTATATATATATATATATATATATATATATATATATATATATATATATGAATGGCATGGATGCTATGGATCATGACGGTTCAGGGGAACCAGGCATGGATATTTATGTTATGTATATATATATATATATATATATGTTCATATACCTTCCTTTACTTCTATTATCTCCTTCGGGGAGGGTCGTTGGCCTGGGTGGACACCGGAATAGTCACGGAGCACCGACTGAGTGGAGTCACCCCCCCAGTTGGGTTCCTTACTCTCAGGAAGGCTATGGTTATTATAACCGCGGGTAGGGTCGGTGGTATGCGGACATTGACCTTGACTTTGAGAAGACTCGGATTTAGACCCGGGTAGCACGCACGTAGCTTTGGAAACCGTGACAGGATTGGTTGTGTGACATATATATGATATATGATATGTGATATGTAGTATGCACAAGATTTGAGCAGTGGCTCCTGTATTTGGTTTCACTATGGTTATGGTTTTGGGCTGAGTCCCTTATTGGTTTCTTTATGATTTGGGCAGTGGCTCGTATGGTCGATTTCATTATGGTTTTGGGCTTAGTCCCACATATGGTTTCTTTGGTTAAATGGTTTTTGAATGCATGCATGCTTTTTAGTGAAGGGTACAAATGTCTTTACGAAAATGTTTTTATAAACTTCTTGTTTTGTCCACTCACAGCTTTTAATGTTTTGACTGCCCTTCAGGTTGACAACGGATGTGGACTGTAGCAGAGACCGAGATATCACATACCTCCTCCGGATCCTGGCGTACTCTGATGGCCCGAGAGGGCAAAGGTCGGAAATATCCCTTGTCTGACACTCCATGTCAGACGGGAGCAGGGTCGTCCCTCGTTAATCCCGGGGGGATTGGGACGGGTCCTGTCAAAGTGGTATCAGAGCGAGGCTGGCTTATCAGAGCTCGGCTAGCTCATATCAGAGCATAGGATTGCTCGTAGGATTACTTATCAGAGCACGATTTGCTCTTATGGTGCGCGCAGGTCGAGGATGTGATATCTCAATGGGCTACAGTTCGTGATCAACCTGATAGTTGGGATGCCGATATGATAGTTAGTAGGATTGAATCGTGAAATGTCTTGGTTTGGCATTGGATGCCGGGGTTGCCATAGTTCTGTCAAGGTTGGCAGTGTGGGACCCTACGGAAGGATAAACGTAACAGTACGTTAGCGTTGGATCGTGAGACGGTTAGTCGGGATCGTCTTTCATGATGTCGTAGGATCAGTTTGACGGCCGTTTGGTGCTGTGATCATCTGATGATCGGATTTTGTTGAGTTAAATGGATTTACTGCTCCTGGCAGTTAGCAGTCGAGTTCTTGGAACTCTAGTTGAACTTATGGCAGTTAGCAGTCGGATTCGAGGAATCCTAGTTGATTTGACGGTAGGATTGGATTGACGTCCTTACGATGTCAAGATCGTGGAGACGGTCAGATTGTGGAACGTACTGCAGTTGGGTTCCGAGGAACCCTAGAGTGCGATTGTGAACCCTAAGGTAGTGTGTATGGTTTGGAAAGGTGAGTTGGCGAGTGGTTTGACTTTGACGACTATTCGGATTTGAGGTCGTTAGTCGGTCTAGTCATGTCAGCTTGTGTTAGGACTGCACTTCGTTGGTTGTCGTGCTACTTAGTTGTGATGGATAGTTGGTGCAACTAAGGTTATGTGTGACCTGGTAGACGACGTTAGTTGAGTCGATTTGCTACTGATTAGGTTTGGTTGGACAGGTTACTAGGGTTGGTACTTGTCGATATCGATATTTTAATTTTTGTATATAATCAAAAAGAAATAATCGGAGGCTAGGTTTAATTATTTAGCATAATGTGCGAGTACTTTCCTTTTCATGTCATGTTGGCCAATTGTCATTTAAATAATTTCTTATTCAAATTGTACTTCCTCCTCAAGACTCTTCTTACTTTCTGTAATGTTGAAGATGGCAATCTAAAGTCCGGTGAAGCCCATAGTCGAGTGCCGCAAGGATTGAAATTTGAATGGAAAAAATGCGAAATGAGTTTTACATATTTTAAAACGGAAAGACAAACCCAAAAAAAATATATATGCCGTAAATAAAACAAAAATATAAGACAAAACCGTCTTTTTAACAACCCTTAAATATAAGACAAAACTGTCTATCAATTACTAAATCACATTTTCATGAAACAAAGCACAAAAGTCAACTACAACTTTTAGCACAAGCTAAAACACTTTATGAAACAACAAACCCATTAGGACGGGGTCAATAATTTACTAAATCACATATCCAAGTTCCAAAACATAAAATCAAACATAAGAATTAAAATTGATGCTGAATTATCCGAACTGAAAGTAGTCTATATATAAAGGATGTTGAGCTATCCAAACTGAAAGCAGTCTGTGTACATAAATATATGATCATAATTAGGTGCATGCAATTGGCAGTTAATTTATTTAAGCATTGGTAATCATAACTAGATAGTTTTCAAATCATTCATATATTGAAAGGAAATAGGGATTGCAGCTGGTACACTGAAGGAAGTAAAACAAGTTGGGATTAGATTGACTTACATCACATTAATACTAATGCAGCAGTATGGTTTGAAAACTAGATCGCATAGCATTCCAGCACGTGATCGAACCTATATTCGTCCTCATCAAGGTCACGGTCATCTTCAAAGCAGTCAATCTCACAAAAGCAAGTGCAACCAATTTGGTATTGTAATAGACATCACCATCATCATCTAGGAAATCTGAAAATGATAATTTAAAGATAAAAACATATATAGTCTCACGTCCTGTGTTTGATCAGGCACGGTGGACGTAATCCAAAGCCACAAAGCAAATTTGTTGATTTCCCAAATCCACCAAACTATACCCCCGGAGCTTTTTCCGTATCGGGATGTGCATCCACCCAAGCATGTCAAAGAAGAATCTCGAAATGGAGGGGCATATAAACCTTGCATTTCTCCTCGGGATGTGCATCCACCCAAGCATGTCAAAGAAGAATCTCGAAATGGAGGGGCATATAAACCTTGCATTTCTCCTAAAGTGGGAAGGTCCTAAAGGTCTTCACAACTACACGACTCCAAACGTTCATTGAATTCGGCATAAGTCCCATAAAATTCTCATATCCACTAAGCAATATTACAACTTCCACATATTTTTTTACAAACAACATAATGAATCACTAAGTGATATATCCCATATCGGAAAATAATCAAAAAGGGAAATTACCAACCTACCCCTAATTATCTTCTATTCCTGCCTCTTTCGCTTAGTTACTAGGTTAGATATGCATAAAGCCCAACTAATTGTCTTAGGCCCAATGAACATGGAGAAGCCCCTTTGGGATTTTGTTTTTTTTTTATTGACTCAAGCTTTGTTGGGCCAAGTCCAATTGTCTTTTAAAACCCAGCATTCCCTCTTCCAATTATTTCACACTAGCATGTGTGGTGCTGATTTTGTAAAACATTTTGGTGTGAAGACTAAAAGAAACAGAGCATTCCCCGGGCGTTCTTTTCTGCTTTCCTTCTCTGCTTTTATCTGATGTGTCAAGCCCAAGCCAATGCATTCTTTTGCAACTGTAAATCCCTTACCCTTCTCTAGCTTTACTTCGAGGACAGCCGAGAAGGGAAGTGCTACCACCGTCAACCAAGAGCCAAGATCAAGGATCGCTTACAGGCCCTCCCGCTTCTCTGTGTCGCCGCTAGTTCAATGGCGCAGCTGGCAAGCCGTAATGACGACCGTGGCTCAATCTAAGATGCAGACCCGACATGGGCCCGCAAGTCTCTCAGATCATTTAGATAAAAGCAAAATAAAAACATTATTTGATACATAATTTACCGTCAATACATCAAGTTTGGATTTTTATGAGAATTCAAATGATCAATTACCAAATAGTAGCATTCTTCAATGGCATTCCAAGAGAAACATTCGTTTCATTTCCTCCACAAAAAATGCAAAAGGAATATACAAAGAATTACCAAATAGTAGCATGCTAAATTGAATCCAATACTCAATTAGTACGAGTGGAACTACATCGCGAAAAATCTCAGCTGTTTCCCAAATTTCAAACTAAGCAATGTCAAGTTCACTCACGAAGGAAAGTTTGGAGACCCTGACTCTTGATGGGAGAATATATCAACAACCCTAGAGCTGCAAAACAAGAAACTGGACCCATGCATAGAGAAAGAAACAAACAGGCAACGTGAAGAGGAAGGGATTGTGGAAGTATTCATGAGTGCATAATTACTGTGATTTTCTGGAAGAGAAAAAGAAGACGAAGGGGGAGAACATGTTAACACTGTAATCTGTATAATATCAGGTATCGGCTGAGGCCAGTGTACATTTATTCTTATAAGAATTGCCTAAAAGTCCATATAATCCATTTGAAAAACAAAGGTAAAAAACTTACAAACAAATGTTACCTGCAGAGGTATCAACAATCTTCTTCTTGTAAAGAGTAAAAACATAGACAGACGGCCGATCGAATTTATAGAAGGCCGAAGAAAACTGAAGCAAGAGTATATGGGCTCTGCCGACCAACCTTGTTGCCAACACCGCCGTCATCTTTCATCGGAATGGGTTCGATCTGGTCGATCCAATCTGGGGGTGGTTTTGATTGTGAGGTTTAAAGAGGTCGGTTCGGTGGAAATATTAGAATGAAGGAAAAATTAAATGCAGATAATATGAAAATTGAAACAGAAAAATTAAATAAAATATTCACCTGGGGCCATAGGCAGGAGCTGCAGGCTGGAGAAGACCAACTGGAGGTGGAGCCGCGAAGGAGAGTAGAGAAGATGATCGACTTGAGGCAGAGCCACGGAGAGGAGAGACAGACCACACCTCGCGTCTTCCGATAGACCGTGAGAGTTCAGGCCGTGGCATGGTGGCCCGGTGGCTTACGGAGCTGCCCACTAGGCGCGCAGTGCCGGGTCTTTGATTCCCACATTACCGTCGTATATATCCGTAACTCAATAAGTTTATCTAATTTTAATTTGTTATATGTCTAAGTTGAAAGCCCATGTAGGAATAATGAATCAGTAATTACCAAGAAAGATGTGAAGATGTGAAGATAATGGCAAACAAGGCTCCAAAGCCAAGAACAGGGTAGAACGTAGAAACTACCTATAGAGACATACATCATCATGTCCCAATAATTCGGTTTTAACCCTAGCGTAGTGACAAAAAATGGGACACGGATAATGGAGAAGCTTTCACAATGGATACGATTTACATAATCGATGTGCAGCAAATGTACATCAATGATTTTAGCATAAAAATATTTAAGGGTAATCCATATGAAGAGTTGTTATGTTGTATTATGAGCACTTCTAAACTATCTTGGCACAACCGTGAAGGGGACTTTGTTAATTGTATTTTTATTTTATATTTTTACTTCTATTATTTTTGGCTTAATTATATTGTTACCTTTTTATTTTTATAGTACAAAGACGCATTGACATGAAGCTGTCAGTGAACTCAAATGTTTGGTATATCATCCATTTTTATTGTCAAACATGCAACGATTTCATGGACTAAATATTGTCATTGTAAGGATGATGTTTTACTTTAGAAACAAGGAAATGAGCTCTGGCTCTGGTGCTGGAACATCCATGAACTATGAGTGGCCAGACGTAATCATCGAGCAAGCAGAAGATAGGTGATTGATAGAACATTACCGCGACTGGAGTACAAAAATTACTCGTGGTCATGACTTCGAAAATATTGTTGATTATTTTATTAGGAATAATATAAATTTGTCAAATGATGCAGCGGGGTGTGTAAGGTTTTACAGAGCCACACCTGTACATTTGGAATTAATGTACTAGATTTATACCTATTTCTAATATTATGAAATTATAAAAATATTTTTATTTAATTAATGACATGAATCAGTATTCATTTTTGCAAAGCAACAATGCATGTTTATGTAAAATTGATATCTTTAATTTCAATGATTTAAAATCGGTGAATATGTAAAAAGGGATGACTAATATCAAAAAGCTTACAAAAAAAGTTTTAAAAACCGATGTTAGTAGTATATAACGACATCAGTTTAAACAAAAAACTGAAGTTTATGTTATAAAAAGCTTATCAATACTTTATAATATCTGAAGTTTTAAGAAAAAAATTAACATCAAATTATTAGTAAATACTGAAATTGTAATAATAATATAACATCGGGTTTTAAGTTGAGATTGATGTTATTAATTACAAAAGACATCGGTTGTAAAGAAGAGACTGATGTCATTGGCCACATAAGACATCAGAAATCAACACTTGTAGTCTAGTTGAAAGGTTCATAGATATCGGATATTAGTAAAAACCGATGTTGTAAGTGGAATACACTTCAGTTAAAAACTGAAGTCTATTCCTATAAAAACCTCATCATGTCCCAATACTTCGGTTTTAACTCCCAATAGACTTCGGTTTTTCACCTAAGTCTATTACCAAATTTGGCATAGTGACAAAATTTTGGAGATATACTTTTTTACTCATATCTTATATCTTACCTATCTTTTTTTATTCTTTGTATCAGGACCATTCTACTTCGTTATCAGATAGAAAACGGGACACAAATAATGGAGAAGTTTTCACAATGGATACGATTTACATAATCGGTGTGCAGGAAATGTACATCGATAATTTTGGCATAAAAATATTTAAGGGTGAAGGAGACTTTGTTAATTGTATTATGAGCAAATAATGTATTATGAGCACTTCTACATTATCTTGGCACAACGGTGAAGGAGACTTTGTTAATTGTATTTTTATTTTATGTTTTTACTTCTATTATTTTTGGCTTAATTATTTTGTTACCTTTCTATTTTTACAGTACAGAGACGCATTGGCATGAAGCCGTCAGGGAACTCAAATGCTAGGCATAGCATCCATTTATATTGTCAAACATGCAACGATTTCGTGGACTGAATACTGTCTTTGTAAGGATGAAGTTTTACGTTAGAAACAAGGACATGAGCTCTGTTACTGAAACATCCATGAACTATGAGTGGCCAGACGCAATCATCGAGCAAGTAGAAGAGAGGGGCTTGACTGAATAATACCGCGACTAGAGGAAAAAATTACTCGTGGTCATGACTTTGAAAATATTGTTGAATATTTTATTAGGAATAATATAAATTTGTCAAATGATGCAGCAGGGGTGTGCAAGGTTTTGCAGAGCCACACTTGTACATTTCAATGAGCACCGCCATAATATGATGAGGTCTTGGGTATGTATAACTCTTTTTTCCTTTTCGAATTTTGTAAATATTATACAATAGTTTATAATGTGTGAAATTTTTTTTGCAGAATCAAGAGGGTGTTGCGAAAGAATTGTGTGGCTTATTCTTTGAGCTGTTGATCATAATATTTTCAATATTCAAAGTTCATAATATTTCTTGGGATTTTTTAGGGTAAAATATTTTTTTTTAATCTCCATTTCAATTGATTATTTTTTGTTCTTAGAGAGATGCGATTGTTTTACAAGTATTATTTATTTTTATTTTTTCAATTTTGAAACAGGATCGAATATGATGGCTTTATTGGATTGAACGAAGGATAAAAAAGACGAGTACGTCGAAGACTTTATTTTAATTAGAGGGTGAATGTATTTTATATCTTTGCAGGTGTGTACGATGGGTGTATGGGTTAAGTGGTCAAAAAACTAATAACTCGAAGACTTCGCTTTAATTTATATTTGAAGTTGTGTAAGATGGATATATGGGCTATGTGATGAATGTTTCTCTAGGAATAGACTTCAATTTTTAACTGAAGTGTATTCCACTTACAGTATCGGTTTTTACTAATATATGATGTATATGACCCTTCCAACTAGACTAAAAGTGTTGATTTCTGATGTCTTATGTGGGCAATGACATCAGTCTCTTCTTTACCACCGATGTATTTTGTACTTAATAGTATCAATATCAACTTAAAACCCGATGTTATATTATTATTACAACTTCAGTATTTACTAATAATTTGATGTTAATTTTTTCTTAAAACTTCAGATATTATAAAGAATTGATGCACTTTTTATAACATAAACTTCAATTTTTTGTTTAAACTGATGTCGTTATATATTACTAACATCGGTTTTTAAATTTTTTTTGTAAGCTTTTAGTGTAGAAGTGCTCATAATACAGCATAACGCCTCTTCATATGGATTACCCTTAAATATTTTTATGCCAAAATCATCGATGTACATTTCCTACACACAGATTATGTAAATCGTATCCATTGTGAAAACTTCTCCATTATTCGTGTCCTATTTTCTATCTGATAAATGAAGTAAAATGGTCCTGATACAAAGAATCAAGAAAATATAGGTAAGATGTAAGATATGAGTAAATAGACATAAAACAGCTGATGCTAAATAGACATAAAGACATCGGTTTATATTTGTACTGAAGTGTTTTTACACTTTTCACTTCAGTAAATATGAAACTGATACCTATATTAGTAATAGCATCAGATTATTTTTTGTTTGATGCTTTTGTAGTGTAGTCTATTCTCATATATGACATAGTATGTAGTTCTACTTACCGGGTAAAATGGGCAAAGCGTTCGAAGACGTCTCTGGATTTCCATCTCTTCTCAACATTTTTCTTGCTCAGAGTTTCCTTAAAGGAAGCCAAACTCTGAATTTGTTCCTTTAGTACTGATAGAATGGGTTTCCCTTTTTTGGCCGGAGATGAAGAACTAGCCATGTTTAAGTGAGTGGGGGCAGAGGGAGAGAGAGGGGAGAGGGAGGTAGAGGGAGCTTCCATGACACGACCCATCCCAATCCCCCCGGGATTACCATGGAATGTGTCATGCTCCCGTCTGACAAGAGGTGTCAGACAAGAGATAACCAGTTGCCACTGCCCAACCGGACTTCCAGAGTGCGTAAGGATCGATGGAAGAGGTGTATGATGTCCCAGTCTCTACTGCAGTCGCATCCGGAATCAACCTGAAGGGCATTAAAAACAAAAGCTGTGAGTGGACGAAAATAAACAAATCTGTTAAAAACATTTATAAGACATTTATGCCCCTCAGTAAAATCATATGCATGCACCAAAAACCAATAATCCCATATTTATTTTGAAATAACCATTAGAGCCTTAGCCTGGAAACCAAAGCATAGTTTCAAATTCCAAAAGTCAATCCAAGAGTTATTTCGTCAATCCAGTAATATTCATTTATTATTTTTCCATCTCCGGCATCCCCGATGCCTAGCGTCCTAGACGCTTGACGTTCCAGACGTCATATCTCACGGTATTAAGCAACGCGTGCTGCCTGGGGTCTCACCGGGTCCATATCTCTGACATCCCCGATGTCTGACGTCCATCACGTCTAGCAATCCTGCTCCTGGATCACTATACGGTCTGGTAGCTCCATACAATGAGCCCTCGCAGGCAATGCACCGTGACTTCTCCAGTGTCCCCGACACTTGGAGGAGACCAGGATATAAATATCCTCATATCGAGATGGTTTTATGGAACACATTCTATTATTCATTTCCAAAATATCACAAGGGTCCTGCCCCGAATTTCCATAAAACCGTCATTAGTCCAAATAGTTGAATCAAATCCGAAATAGTTTATTCAATTCCATTTTAGGGTCCCCGACCCGAAATCACATATATAAGTTAACTGGGCCCCTGGCCCGATTTCATAAGTCAACTGGGCCCCTGGCCCGATTTCATAAGTCAACTGGGCCCCTGGCCCGATTTCACAAGTTAACTGGACCCCTGGCCCGATTTTACTTTATCAAATCCGTAACCGTTTCATGAAATCATATCCATCCATATTTATGGAAATCAGTGCAAATCCAGAAAACCTCGATTCACGTGCAAACACGTAAATCGCCTCGAAATGCGTGAAAACATATAAATTCACTGATATCCAAAATAAATCATATAATCACAATTATAACAATCATGAAACAGTTATGCATGCATCGAATTTATAAAACCAATGTCCACTCACAGACCGTTTAACCGAGCGCCTCGATACGCGTGCCATAGGCCTTCCCGGGCCACACCACTAACACCGGGACTCCCAATCCTGTCCAAAACACATTAGAGGGTCACTAACCTCCACATTAACATCTCATTAAAGTCCCGTAATTTTCCCGAATTTTTAAGTATTTTTAAACTGGATTTAAAACCTTCGGACATCCCGAACAATGTCGAGACGGTGTCCGATCGACACGAAACCAATCCCAAAATATTTGTTACATTGTATAGGATAAAAGTCATGTTGACCTCACCTCGAGATTCGTGCCCACGCACCGTCACGCGCCGCCGTGAGTGGCTGCGCGTGAAAGCCACGCGCCTGCTACAGTGACTGCTACAGTCACCATCTTCACCCGTTTGTCTGGTAAACGGGTTGGAAAGCCCGCGATAGGATCCGGTTCAATCACACCCAATTCGACATCAATTCAATCCGTTCTTGATCCTATAACAATCATCAACCAACCAATTTCAGTTCTGTGACATCGATTAACATCAACCAATCCATAATCGTGCCAACAACCCGTGATCACCCAAAACGGGTCGATCACCAAAACTCCACCAATCCTCAACCATTGCCAAATTAACTTCACAGGAAGCTTATAAGGATTAATACGAACCAATTCACATGATTAATTGAACATGACGTTACCTCAATCACCACGACTCAAGCTTGAGTTTTCCGGCCGTCCACCTCGTCCGTTCACGGCCCTAGGAGCCCCAAAGCTTGCCCCATTTGATCTAGTTCGACACGTTGAAGTTCCAGGAAGCTCAATCCATCATCAATTAGGCTTGGGCTGACCTAAAACTAGAAATTTGCATTTGAATTTCCCAGAAACCAGTTTCGGGTTTTCAGAGAAATCCAACCCCAAACTCACTCAATCCTTCCATTCTCAATCACAGAGGAACCCACACGACTTACACACCATTCCTTTAATCCAATTCAGCTGTTAAAGGCATCCAAAAGTGTCCAAAATCCACTGTGTAATGTTCCCCTGCACTGACCCGGAAACAATAGAAAACCCAGTTCCCACGTTCCTGTGATCGATGCCAACTCAACCCCATGTGCAATTCCACCTCAAACTGGCCCAAATCAATCATTTAATTGGTAAACAATCCATGAGATCGATCGCACCAACATTCCACCTCACGGCCAGTTCAATGAAACAGTGCCCCCGTGTGAAATTACAATTCTGCCCTTGTGCAGAAAATTACCAAAATGCCCCTCACGCATCCTGACCCGTAGCTCGGTCATACAGACTCCGATTGATGCGTGCCGCCTGTCCACGAACTCAAGGCATCGAGACCTTCCTAACGGTCCTCGGTCCTCGGCCATCGGACCCCCCGATCAAAAAGTCAACATTTCCCCCTATAGCGTCCAAATTACGAAAATGCCCTTGCACTTCCGTACATCATAACTTTCACCACGAACGTCGGAATCGAACGTGCCACCTGTCTATGAACTCGTGACGTCCCGAACTACGTCACGGTCATCGGTCAAAGTCTGTTTGACCATCCGAATTAAAAGTCAACGTTTTGCCCACGCCCAGGGGCAAAACGGTCATTTTGCACAATTCGTCCGAAATTGCCCAACTAATCCCAGATTAGTAAATCACAATTAAATATTATTAAATCCCGATATTCGGGACGGGTCGTTACATTCCAACAAATTGTGAAGATGATATTACTTATAACATGATAACCTTGTCTCGGTGTGATTGTTTGAGATGCAGTATTGTAAATCAGAGGCAGAAGCAGAGGAAATCAAAATTTTTGTTTGTGTGTCAGAGATGCATTCGTAGAAGATATCAAAGCATACGTAAGAAGTGTAAATCAGAAGCATAAGCAGAGGAAATCAAAATTTTTGTTTGTGTGTCAGAGATGCATTCGTAGAAGATATCAAAGCATATGTAAGAACTGATGCTATTTTTTGCACTCCAGCTGCTTTCCATCACTGCAAAAATGTGCAGTTACTGCTCCAGCTACCTTCATACGAAATCAAAATCTTTGCCTCAGAGTAAATCAGAAGCAGAGGAAATCAAAATTTTTGTTTGTGTCAGAGATGCATTCGTAGAAGATATCAAAGCATACGTAAGAACTGATGCTATTTTTTGCACTCCAGCTGCTTTCTATCACTGCAAATTGTGCAGTTACTGCTCCAACTACCTTCATGCGAAATCAAAATCTTTGCCTTAGACTAAATCAGAAGCAGAGGAAATCAAAATTTTTGTTTGTGAGTCAGAGATGCATTCGTAGAAGATATCAAAGCATACGTAAGAACTGATGCTATTTTTAGCACTCTAGCTGCCTTCCATCACTGCAAAAATGTGACCTTCATACGAAATCAAAATCTTTGCCTCAGAGTAAATCAGAAGCAGAAGCAAAGAAAATCAAAATTTTTGTCTGTGTGTTAGAGATGCATTCGTAGAAGATATCAAAGCATACGTAAGAAGTTAAGAACTAATAATGTGCAGTTACTGCTCCAGCTACCTTCATCATTACAATTTTTGCAGCTCCAGCTACCTTCATCATTACAATTTTTGCAGTCATTGCTCCAGCTCCCATCCATCAACACGGAACTGTTGTGACCCATGCATGTAATCAGCGGGTTACAATGCCATAAGTTTCGTCGGCTTTGTCAAATGGACTATCCGATCTATAGTTCAACGGCTAATTTTAATTATATACTAACCATTCGAACGGATGAGACATTTCGGCATGCGACTTGATAATGTTTACAAATATCTAATTTCAAGATCCGAGATGTCATTAAATAAAATTAAATTACAAATATACATAACTAACTTGTAACTTGAGATGCAGCATAGCAGCAGCATATCCATGATCCGAACATTGAAGAACATGAAGAAATGAGTCAATGGGGCGTAATTCTTTTTTAATGCATATATGGTGTATGCTAGCTAGTAAGTTTACCCACGCGATGGCGATACTGCTGGTCTAAAAAAATTTCAAATGTAGAAGGGTAGCTCGAAGTAGGCTAAACTTTTATAGAATATAGCAGTAATTGTTTAATACTTTAATATGGGATAAAAAAGTTTTTTTTTTTTTTTTGGCAAAGGAAAAAGAGTTGATATTACATGGGTTATGTACGAGGAAGTCTGGTGAACATTTGTTTGGGTATTTTAATCAAAGATTGGGTTATGTATGGCAGTATGAGGATGTCTAGTGAACATTTATTTGGGTATTAATTGATCTAATATTAAGTCACCAGGAATGGTATATAGCTTGACTGGCTTAAATTAGAACAAAGTACGTCAACTGGATTGAGAGAATTACAATTACTACAACGGTGGTAGAAGCAAAAAGTGACTCAGGGTAAAGAAAGCAAATTTGTTTTTTTTTTTTTTCAGTACAGATGCAGCAGAGTGTGCACTCTAACTCGGTCAAAAAGTCAACATTTGACCCCTTTTAACTAAAATTATCAAAATGCCCCTAAACTTCCGAACGTCATAACTTCTTCCTCGAATGTCGGAATTGAACGTGTTACCTGTCTATGAACTCGTGACGTCTAAGAGCACTCTGCAACTTCTCCAGGTTGTGCTCACCGATGACGTCGATCTCGCTGCCGCCATGGCGCTGTGAAGTGGAAGTAGTGATTGCATGAATCCCAGAGCAGGAGACCTACCAGTGCAGATCAGTGCTCCCTGATGCGGCGAGCCCTCAGTCACCCATGCGATCTCCAAACAGTTGAAATTGAAATTGGGGATTGATTCCCCAACACCACCTTCATCAAGCATTGAACCAAAACAACAAAAAATACATTGAAAATCAGTTAACATACACACAAACATTAAAAAAAGAAAAAAAATATATTTACCTGAAAATTTCTCTAAACTCGGACGCCCACAAAATGGATCTCTATAACCCAACTCAATCACCAATTAGTGTCACCTCTTACTCATGAGCTTTAGCACAATGCTGGGTTTGGTTTGTGCGCAAGTCCCATATACTCATTTGAAAGTCATCCCCGACGGACCCAAACAGACTCGTTCTAGGAATGCCATGATACATCTCCAACCACTTATATTCCTCTGAAAATAGGCATTCAAAATTCAAATATTTAATACACTCGAAACAAATATTCAAAACACTAAAAATATAGTATCCAAAACACGTACACCAGAGTCAATTTCCAAGGACAATAATAAACCTAATACGGAAACCATTGAACATATTAGAAACTCGATTTTAATCAAGTTTGAAATGATTGAAGATTAGAAACTCAAAACCATTGAACATATGGAGGAAAATAATATGAGAACCAAGTAGACGTACAGTCCCCGAAACTTGATCGATTGTTTCTGTTTTTCCTACACATAAATCCTAAATAGATGTGAAAATCAGAAACACAGGTCTTTCAAATACCCTTCTTTCTAAGCAATAATCCTGCACATATTGCTTGTCCCCCACTTCAGTTCCCATTCAATCTACTCATCACCATCTTCTTCATATACAATCTTCTTCATATACAATAAACCAATTCACTTAATCATGTAAAAAACAGACTTGTTTGGATGAGATGAACTTACAGCAGCGACGGATTTGTTGTTTGGATGCTCCTCCTCGTACTTCTCTCAGAACTCCTTATATACACAAAATCAAAGTCAAGATTAGGATAATAATAATCATATTAGTAAAGTTTTTATTAGTATGAAAATCAGATTTAGAAATTTTGATTCTTATTCTATTAGTAATTAGTATAATAATCATATTTAGAATAGCAATGAAGGCACACAATACAAATAACACATCAAATCAAATCAAATCAATTAGTATGGAAGTCAGATTAATTAGTATGAAATAAATGTTCCAGAACCAACACCCTAAGCATAAGAACAAATAATGAAGCTAAACAATTATGAAGCAACTGAGCAAATTAATTCCTCATATAGGCCTAATGAAGCAGCTAAACAAACATGAAACAACTACGTATAATTTAATACCATATATCGTGTCTCCCAACCTCTCGAGCTCCCAAGGACCCGTCTCCCTCACAATTTCTCCAAAACCCAGCACTGGCTTCTTCAATCCTTGAAAATAAAACAGCATGCAAGAGTTTAGGAATACCATTTTGGTACCCTATTCAATATTCAATAACTATCACCGTAGCATATTCGTCAGACCACAAAACTAAATGTAAGCCATCAGTCACTTGCCGTACCTAAGAAAAGTAGAAAATACTCGAACAGAAATTGAAATCATTTACATAATATATATGTTTTGTCCCTTCTTTATAGCGTCTAAGTATACAGTAATCAACATTTTCAGTTCATTTCCCACATTTTCAGAGCAACCAAACAGAGTAAATGAGGAAGAGAAACATAGAGGGATTAAGGAAAGAACTTGCGCGAACTCCTGATATGCATAATTGAATAGATTTATTAGTTCATTTCCCACATTCGTACCGCTGTGATGATCTTTTTTTTTTACAATTTGGATATTACAATAGATTTATTAGTTCTAATTGAAGTTTCCAATTTGGATATCAAATTATACTATCCAATTGCAACTTTGATTTGTCTCAAAATTTCACTCAACCTTTATCTATTTAGAATATGAAAATTTGCAAAATCTAGCTAGAAGTAAATTCACTCATTTGATTAATTAATTAATTACCTTCAACCCCAACTACGGGGTTCATAGTTTTGGCTCCGGACTTCTTATCATGGATTGAGAACTTGATCATCACCTTTTGCTGCAAAATAGAACATCAAATATCAATTTAGCATAAATCGACACAAACAACCAAAAAAGTTATGACTCAACCCCAACCAAAATATGCAAGACAATCAAGCCCCAAAATCCATGAGAATAACCTAATTGAAAAATGAATTCATACAGATAGTAAGCTAATTAAAACTTTACCTCACACTCAACCTTGTGCGGGAGATGATCGCAAGGCAAAGCCAAATAAAATTAAAACAATAACCTTTGCTGAGTGTGTTATCCCGATACAACAAAAGCAAATGCACATATATCCTCTGGCCTATAAGCATAAAAATGAATGCATAATTTGCTGAGTGGATTTGAAATAGCCAAATTTAATATCAACCAAAAATTAGTATGAACAGAAGATATGAAATAACTATACACACAAAGTCGTATAGAATTCATTTGTTAAATTCAAATACAAATTTCTTCTGAACACACGAACTTGTAGATTATTTAATAAAATTACGAACATCAATTAGAAAGAAAGAAATCGGATTGATCACTTACATATATCAAATGTGCATTATTTTCAGCATTTCTTCTCTAATCTTAAATTGTCATTTTGCTTTTGGTCAAATTGCCTCAAAATTAAAATGGGGAAATAACTTATTTTTTTCCTTAATCAACTTATTGAACATAAAATAAAATAGAAAACAAAATGCATCCAATAACTCTTCAAAGTTTGAGGGATTTAGGGATTTTAATATGTGAAGCTCACTCTACTCTGGACTCTAGTGGCCTCAATATGGAGGGAAAATGTCCTTATAGTCCTTACCACATATAAAATCCCTAAACCGATGCATCTCCTCTACTCGTCTTCATTTCCCCTACTTCAATCTCACCCCAGCATCAACAATCTCTTCGTGCTCCGCGTGCCTTAAGACACCCCACCCCACGTATAATTAAATAGGAATGAATGCATAACTGAGATTAATAAGGAGAGGGTGAAATGGAGTCTACCTTTGTAATTGAAGTAGCCTTCTTGGAAGGAGCTTGGTTGGCTAAAATGCTACTTTCAACGGCAATGATGGTCCACAACGATCTTCATATGAGCCTGAAAGGCAGAAAATTTAGAGGATTTATTTTCATTATGATTGGTAGCTAGGACCTAAAAGGCACAAAATGGCTTGGTGAGGTTGCAATGGATTTGTGCTGATTACCAAAATGGGTTCTTGCAACTGAGTAATCTTGTTTATGCATCTTCTTAAAGGCTTGAAATGTTGCAATAGAAATGAAAATAAAGTAGAAATTAGCAATGAAGACTTGAAGGACATCTTTGTATAATTAAATCTGCTTTTTCCGATCAGTCTCGCAAGATGAGTTCTTTTTTTTATATGACACATCGAACAATCAGTGATAGCTAAATGAATCTTTAATCTAGAGTGGACTATTCTTCCACCTGTTAATAATAAAGATGTTATTCCAGATGATGCAACAACTAAAACAATTTTATTCTCATATCATGTTTTTCCAATGCCTCCATTACCATAAAGAAAAAAAGACCTGGTTTTTTGGCATTCACTGCAACTATCACACAATCATATACATTTTTCTGACATTGGTTGAGTTGTGCGACATAGGATCTTTGTATATTGTTATATTAAAATTGTTGTTCGATTAATAACGTTTTTTTTTTTCAGACTCATTTACATAATAATGTCGCGCATTAGATAATCCATATGTTATATATTATATAAGTAGAAATTTATAAGTAATATACGTACTATAAAAATTGAAAATTTGAATTAGTGGTTTATTTATATAAAATATGTGAACTAAATGTATCATCTAATTAATAATGATTTTTTTTTTTTATTTCGATGCGGTTTTTGGGCCAACTGGGTTGTACTTGTCGGATAGCATATTCAAAGTTTAATTTCTTCCCATCTAAAGAAGTGAAAAATCATTATACATAAAACTGTGGTTGGACAATAATTCAAAACCCCATTTGAGCCAATCCCGATAATCGATCACCATTGTTATTAATTCACACTAAACACGCTGACTACTGCATATAATTTGGGGAAGAAAAAAAAATCCTTACATGAGCTTTTAAGAAAAATACTCCCAGATTTGATCAATGAACCCATTTGGTAGAAATCTTGATATCTTCATTTTATTTATACTTGAGCCATGGCCATGACTATACTAAATTTTATGTAATAGTTTTCTTTCTAAGTATATAACAATTTTTTCATCCAAATAAAAAAAGAGTAAATTATTGTTACACCCTTAACAACTTTTACTTTTATTTAAAACCTTTAATGATTATATATTAAACAAAATAAGACTTTATCTCAAACTTTTTTTATTCAAGTCCCTAAACAGAATTTGTAAGTAATAAATTTCATATCTACCCTTTTATATTTCAATAAAGAGGATAAGTGAATTATTGAAAATTCCTCTAAACAATTAAAAATAACATTATATTTTTTTTTTGCCCTATTTGTTGATTTTTTTGGTCTCTTGGGCCCTTTATTATATTATGCATATAATAAATATTATATATGTATACTATATATATTGTATATAGTTACAATTGAATTTTTTTCTAAAAAAAAAATGAAGTCCGTATTACTTGGGGTTCAACGGTAGGATATATAATTTTTTTTTTCAGTGAAATGACCATTTATACTGGGGTTCAACTATTGTCAGTGCATAACGTGACCGCACTTGGCAGATATAATCCACACGTACATTTCACTGCTGAACCTGCTTCATTAATAGGGACGGTCAAATGTGTTTTTTAGGGTATAGATAAATTCTTACCCTATATAGGTACAAATGAGTTTTATATCAATCTAGACTCATCCTCAATTTTTAAGAGTTTACCCAAATCCTACTCATTGGGTAATGGATACCCATGATATTTTACATTTATTTTTTTCTTCCAATTATTTTTCCTTGTGTTTCGTTTTGTTTTAACTTCTAATTTTTTTTTATCCCTTTTATTCTTTTGCTTTTCATTTTTCTTTTTACTTTTCATTTTTCTTAACCTTTTTATCTTTAATTTTTTTAATTTTCATTTGTCTTTAACTTTTTATTTTTAACTTTTAATTTTTTTTTTCCCTTCAAGTTTGTTTGCGTTTTTTTTTTTTCAAATCCTCTCAATTTCTATTTGAATTTTGTGCGACAATCCATCCTGAAATTTAAAGTGGGAATCAGTAAATGACCAATTTACTCTTCTATCTTTAATTATCAAAATTTTGTCGAGTTGACCAATGATAGTGAATGAGTTATTTGAGAATTTGACTCTAAAAACTTTCCAATTAAATGAAAATGAGTAGAAATTGTCGAAATGGAATTCAAAACTTGAAAACCAATCTCATTGGAATTTTCATTATAAATCATTTTTAAGAACTTATAAAATTCCCTTAAAATTATTTCATTTTTATTTCTAATTTATTTTTATTTTAATAAATTATTTCTTTTATTTCCTTTAGCTCTAAAACTAATCTCAATAATCACCATTTATCATCTATGCTCTCTAGCTCCCTCCCTAACCAATCCTCTTCTCTCTCCCTAAAACTCATTGTCATCTTTTCTCTATGACTACGAACGCCACCAACTACCGATATATGTGCCTCATCTACGACTACGACCAGCCTCGATCATCACCATATCCAATCAACTCTCCTCATCAAAATGATCTCATCCCCGCCACCATCACGGTCTTCTTTTTTTCAATTTTTCTCCTCTATTATACTAAACAACACACCATCTCTAGATTAAAATTTAATAAAATTTACAAATTAAAAAAATATAATATAAAAACATTAAATTCAATTAGAAAATAAAAATAAAAATTTATTTTAAATTTAGATCTCATATTCTTCTTCATCGTCCCTCCGGGCAGAAAACCCATTTCTTCAAAAATCAACGTCGTAATCATCTTGGTCAACCGCCACCATTATCAGAGTCGTCTTGGCCGGCTCTGCTGCCTTATTTATAAATAGGGACGTGGGAAAGAAAGAAAGAATGAAAATTGTCCCTAGAATCTCAATATTTCCATAAATTTCACTCACTACAGATCCATGAATCAGGTAATACAATATAAATGACCACATGTAAGACCATGGTTGTGAAATCCTGAAAATTTCTATAGCTAAAGTTGATTTTTGTTAAATCATTTATTTCAACAAAATTTTGATGTTCATATAAATTTGACATTTTTGCGTTTAATTTTTTTGATCAATGCTGAAATAACTGATATTTAATTAAATAAACAAATTATAAATAATAATACCTAATAAATCATAATTATAATAAGAATAGAAAGAAAAAAAACTAGTAAAGGAAAGAATGAGTGTTGAAAATTCATAGATAATTTGAAGGATGAATAAAGAATATAATTTTAATTTAATGAGTATTGAATACTCATGGGTAAACCCTCACCCATTTCAACAATATTCATTTCTGAGAAAATATATATATATATATATATATATATATATTCATATGTACCCATGCCTATGGGTAATTATGTCCATCCCTATTATAGAGTTATACTAACTTAATATACATACATATATATATAATCTTAATTATTAATTGCAAATTTGGATCGATAAAAGTTTTAAGTTTAAACTACAAACAACACATAATAAAACATAACTTGATCGAGCCATCTACCTACCCTTCCTGTTCATTTACTACACTGATGGACATGCCATTAATGCATCTATATATATATATATATATATATATATATATTAACCGGTGATACTCACATGACATATAATTCAGAGTTTGGGAGGTGGGAGAACCCATTTTGTTCCCCGGATAAAAGTCATACTCAGAAAGGGTTTTGCTTCTTTATCGGATAACATTTTTGCAAAATTGACCCGACCCGAGGAGCTGGAACCCGGCCCCTTACATTTGTACTCCCCGTAGTACACAGTCCTACAACAAAACCATCCATCGTTTTAAGTACGTCCAGTATATTTTAATTTGGTAAAAGAAGGTACTTAATTTACGTAAATTAGGGCTTAATTACTTGTTACGCTCAATGTGCATGTTGTTGGACCATCCGCATTTGTTTATGAGAGATCCCATGTATGTGTAGGCAAATACAACCCTAGGTCTCTCCCTCCAGGCCCTCCCGAGAAACGTGTCACCTGTCCCCGTTATGTTGCAATGCACAAACGCAAATCCGCTGTCGTCCGCCACGTTTTCCCTAGCATGGGCCGTTATCACCCCTGTACCATTTGCCACCGACTTTATCGTGCTTCCCTAACACAAAATTTCAGAGTATACTAACTAAAATTAATTTCAATTAAGAAATATATATATATATATATCATTAAATCGCGACGTAATTAGGTAATTGTACTGACCAAGTAGAGGGATTTGCCATTGCCGAAGATGAAATCAACCGTTCCTTCGATGTAGCAATCCTTGAAGAAATGCCTGCCCCTATCGTCGAGTAAGGTGTCCTGAAACCCGAGGAACTTGCAGTTGTGGAAGGCGGCCTTGTCCCCCGATATCCTCAGCGCCACCGCCTGCGCCCCCTTCCTGACGCCGTCCGGCATTGGAGCCAAATTCTACATATAGGATGTGAGATCATATATACATACTAAATGTGCAATTAATTGATCAATTTTTTTTTTGCATTCCTGATGCATTATATATGGCGTGGTACATTTTTCCCTTCCTGTAAATAACCGTCAATGGACTGTGTTTTTTGTAAAAAAAAAAAATGGAAACTAAAACCAAATGTCCCAACCCTCCAAACCCGTATTAGAAAACGAGTTTTAAATCCAAAAAAAAATCTGGTGTTCCTAATTTCAAGAGTTTCAATTTTTTCAAACGAGATTCAATTTTGATTGTTCAGCTAGCTAAACCATCAGAAATAACCCACCTCATCACTAAAATTAACCAAACACAAAAAAGGCATGCATGAAATGAGACGATGACAAAGAAACGATATCAAAATATAAAGAAGTATAAACAAAACGGCAAAATCATAATGTTTTATTCGTAACGCAATATTTACCACGAAGGCAATATTGGCGGCCACGAAGTAGTCGCACTCGACGCCCACGGTGGCACTGTTCCACGTCCCGTACTGCAACGCCGTGCCGTTGAACGAGATCGACGGAATGTCATTGGGGTCACCGTACAACGTCACGAACGGCCTCGACGCGTCCACCAGGACCTTCTCCCTATAATCTCCACCGCCAATATGAACCACGACACGCACCTTGTTACCTGACGGAATGCTGTTAACGGCGTCAGTAACGGTTTTAAAATCACCGGTTCCGTCTTTCCTGACCGTTATGTTTCTAACGGTGTCCTCCGCGGCGAGTAACCGCGGGTCGAAGCGGACGGTCCCTTGACCTTGGGCGGCCTTTCGCTTGGCGTAATCGCGCATGTTGTGGAAGATCCACGTGTCGAGCTGGGAGTAGTTAGGTGGGATGAGGTCGGGTCGACTCAGAACGAGTTGTACCGAGTTTATGAAGACGAAGGTGGTCATGATCATGAGGTTGAGGGTGAGAAATGAAAATGGGGGTGCCATTAGTGAATTCTTGGGTTTTTTAATGGATTAATGATGGATGGGGTACTGGAGTTGTTAGAAATGGGGGTTTAAATAGGAAATAGGAACATATAAAAGAAAGAAAACGCTATAAGTGCAACTCTTGTTCCTGAATTTCATGGCGGTTTGGTTTTGACAAGAAATTAATGCTGCAAATTCTTCTCCCACGTTAAACTCGTCACCAGCTTAGTGCTGAAAGTGACGAGTTTTTCTTTTTGAAATTGTGAGAGAAATTGCATACGGAAAAAATGAATATGGCGACGGTAAATATATAAGATTGATGGTGGCCGGTTTGTGTGGGGGGATTTTGGGTAAAAGGAGGGTTTGGGAGGAGAAAGAGGACAAGTAACAGACGATCATGTTGTAACAACTAAGCTATGAGCCTATGAGCCTATGAGCCTATGAGGGGTGGGGGGATGATGGCAGAGTGGCAGTTATTTTTGGATACACCCCATATAGCAATAAGCAATGTCAACTTCTCCTTAATTGGAAACGTGTAATTTTAATATGGACAATACTATTTTTTACTTAGGGTTGAATGTGTTTATTTTTCATAGTTGATTGCCGATTTTTTGTGTTAATAAAATGTAACTATTCGATCGATTGGTTTGCTAATGTGGAATATTTAGATACCGCGAATTAATTATTTTTTAATTTATTTTACATTAAAAGACAAAATTAGCCATGACCCATGACTCTCCTCCTCTCGGGTCATTATGGTGGAAGAATATTCATGGGTTTTATTGAAAGGGTTGTACTTTTTTTTTTTTTTTGATGAAATTGTTAATGTTTGGTTTCTCGGTTTGCTTTGATTTGTAGTGCAGATTTTTTGTTTGTGTTGTTTGAGTTTCGTGTTGGAGTGATGTGGGTCAAATTTAATTTGAGACTGAAATCTTTATCTATGGAGCAACTGAATATAACCCAATTCAATTCTTCCCAAATTCGATCACGTCATTTTGCACGGATGTGGAGTGAGGAGGAGGAAGAGCGGAGGAGAGTGATGGGTCAAGAGTAATTTCGTCTTTTAATGTAAAATAAATTAAAAAATGATTAATTAGTGATTTTTAAATTATAAAGTAATAATTGATGATAAATCAATAAATAATTATTAAAAGAATGAGCATATTTATTCTTTGATCGATGTTCTTCTTTTAATATAAGTGACTTTTAATTGATGATACGCTTATTTCAAATATATAAAATATCAACTTTCTATTTAATTTATATAATATTATAACGGATCAACTGATTATATGACATAATTATGGTGGTAATATCGACTGTCATATAAACTTGACTTTGGACCGGCCGTAGGAACCCCAGCCCATTTAAAGATTGGGCTAAGTTACAAATGTCCTCTCAGCCCATTGTTACAGTAATATTGGTCAGTTGGACATGCAGAATGGGGAAGGATTTTGATGCATGACTTAAGCTATAAGCACCTAATTAGAATATTTTGTTTTATTTATTCATATTTTTATACAAGGATTTTGGAAAAAATGAGATTACATTATATAAAAATTAGCTATCGACCTCATCTGATAAGAGTTGAATTCAAGACCACTCACATAACAAATGAAAAAAAATTAAAAATAGGCCATATCATTAGATGAGTAGAATATCTGGTTTTACGACGGTTTACAATAGTTAATATTGAGATAGAAAATTTTAAATGCGTGCCTTTAGTGAGAAAGCACTAATAGCTAGTTCGGTGGATGTGGATTGTGGATTGGATAGTACTAGAACGGGAAAGTTATAAAATTTAAGATATCGGTAATTTTGTAGGCGGGAATGCTGGCAGACGTCCAACAGACCCAGGAGGAGTTGACCCAGCAACAGCCGAACACACCTTTGGAGCAACGGCTTACAAATCCAAAGCGCTTGAGAGCGATCCTAGAGCGACAACTAGGTCGACTTCCGAGAAAGATCGTTCGGGATGCTGGCAAAGGGCTAGAGCGAGACATCTCGACTGGTTCTGATGGTTTTTCTAGTCGCGTTAACCCCGATGAGTACTCGAAGCTAAACTAAAATTATATCACCCTCTAAACCGAGAGTGCAAAGGTGAGGGCCCAAAACGAGAGTCTTCAGGCCCAAAACGACGAGATCATGGCTCAGCGTGCGATGGTTTTTCAACGCTTGGGCGAGACATATCCCTAGTCCCTTGAGCAATTGCCTGCTTCGGCCAAACAACCTCACCACCTCGACCAACCCCCTTGTAGCCGTTTATTTTTATTTTATTTCATTGTATAAATTGTTAAAAACAATAGTTTAAATTTTATAAATATATATTTCCTAATTCCATATTGAATTTTATTTAATTTTCATATTGTTTAGATTTAATAATTATTTAATTAATTAACTAATATAAAAAATTATGAAAAAATAATAATTAATATAAAAAAAATTATTAAGTTCTGCCCGACGAATTTTTACAATCTTACCCAATGACTGTTTTCGTTTCGGCAGATAGCCACTGAAGGATTTTTTTTCTTACTGTTTAGCTGTTACCCGACAAATATATACATATTACCCGACGAATCCATCAGTGTGACTCGACGAATATTAACGTTTCGGTGGGTGAGTGTCGAATCATTCAACATGAATGTAGCCCGACCAATGTGATTTTTTCGTCGGGCGTAGGTCATTGACCCATTATTACCCGACGAAGGCTGCTAAAACTAATGTTACCGGAAGATTGACGTTCATTCGTCATTAAAAACTCTGACCCGACGGCTTGACGACGTTCTACTCAATAATAACTCGTCGGGTTTTAGATTACCCGACAATTGACCTATCTTACCCGACAACGTGTTTTAGCTGGGTACATCCTTGTTTCTTGTAGTGACATACGCCGTATATATATCTTGTAGCTAGATAGGTGGATATGAGCATGCAACTTTTAGGGTAAGGCCGTAAGGATAGCTCTAGACTGAGCCAACTGTCGACATATATATTATAGACCGCAGCTAGAAGGCTCTATGGATGGATCCATCGTATGTTGCCTCACTACCTCATAAATAGGCAACACACCCATTTCGCTTTCAAACGACGTCGTCGTCAACACAGACTATGTATGTTTAGCGTATAGAGCTAGCCCCAACCTATAGGCTATAGTTTATATTGCATGGGCAGCAGTGCTTGGTAGTGATCCATCATCATCATCCATCTATCGATCATCAAATTATAAAAACCAAATGATCGATTCGAGTAACATGATGTGCGAAATCTGACGAGCTAAATATATATGGTGCACTTTATCTGATCCAAATGTCTGATGATAACTCAAATGTCAAATCCAATCCATTCATATAGTAGCTACATATCATCATGAGTCACAAGAATCACGTTAAACCCACTTAAATCGGATAAAATTTCAATAAAATTATTATAACAATTTACACCGGTCATAATTAATGCACAAATCTACTAAATATTTATTGAAATTTCGAGAAGATTAAAATACCAATTTCCTCCTATTATTATAATTTAAGTCTGATTGATCCGAAACATAAATGAACTTGCAATCTCTAAAATACAAAAAAATTAAATTCACTCTAAACTCTTGACAACTTAAAAATAATATCGCATTGTTTAACTTACATATTAACAAACATCTATAAGTTAAATTAATAATAAATTTATTTTATTAACAGTAGTCGGCGTCCCTTTATGCTTTTTAGTAATCTCTTCTATCTTTCTCTTCTTCTTTGTTTCGGTGGAATAATGACGAGCAGGTTCAGTTGCCTGAGATGGAGAGGCAGAGAAGGAATGGAACCCACTGCGCGCCTACTGCTTTCATTTGGATTTGGTAACGTGGGATTTATTTTGCAAAATTTCAGACATCACATGCTATGTCTTTGATTTGGTTTGAGGGCTTTGTAGTGTAGCCACCTAGCAACTGTGTGTGCCTACAAAACTGAAACGAACTTTCTGCACCTACAGATGCTTGTCGTTGCTCTTCTCAAATTTTTTCTAAATTTTTAAAATCACAGCCTATCTCACACACACATACAGAGAGAGAGAGAGAGAGAGAGGTTGAGGATGACAATGACAATAATTGCGTACGAAAAAAAAATATGCTTATGAAGTTTTGGATATATGAGTCGACACCATATACATCATGTGCATGATGATTTGATATGCGATTTGGAGCGTGTACATTACACAAATATGTATTGAACTTTTAAGTCTCTAATTAATCTCGATTTTTATGAGTTTGGTTTTGTCGGATTGAGATTAATTCGGTCACAAAAAAAGTAAGAAATTAATCTTCTTATATATGCATGCATGACTTAATTATAATTCGAGATCGAGTTAGTTTGATCATCACATCGATCCATTTGTTTCTAAGTGGTTTGAGATTGAATCTCAATCTTCTTTGATAGTACCACAAAGCCGCAAAATTAGCCCATTACTTAAAATTGTTTACATGTGACTGCACATCATTATCATTAGAATCTTACTATACCAGGATTAAAGTTCAAATCAGAAAATTGCACAATTTTATAAAAATTTATATAAAAAATTGAATTTCTCTCTATTAACAACTAATTTTAAAATGGAATTTCAACTTTTTTTTGGATGAATTTTTTATTTTGTGCATTATCTTCCCAAATCCCTCCCAATTAATGCACGTTGATTTAACAATCCAATATTACTACCACCAAACAACCCATCATATTTTAAATACAAATTTCAAATATATTCTTACGAAGTCCAGTTGGATTGTTCATGGATGCGCATGAATTTTTTCATGGGATTATTTGGAGACAAAAATTCCATACATCACATGGCCGGGGTGATTGGTGAGCGGTGGGGGACCGTCTTTTGTGGGGGGGGAGGGTGGGGTGGGGAAACCTGAGTTGACGACCCACTCACTCCCACGTGGGTTGGTCTTTTGGCGCCTAAATTCAGGCAGAATGACATAAATACCCTCGGATGCATGACAACAAAATGCACTGCGACCGCGGGCATGATTGGGATCGGGAGGCAGATCACAGCTAGTCATGTCATCAAAAGCCGCGGAAAACGGCCGTCTCTATCCTACAACTAAGTTCTGTCCTCTTCGGTCCTAACACGTCGGGGGCTCCATGGGGTATATAAGTCTTTTCATTGTCTCCCTCCGAGCCATAATTCAGTACAGTTTAATATAGAGGTAATATTGAAATTGTATTAAATAATTTTGATCGATTCAATATAATATAGTATATCAAAATATGGAATTAATACCGTATTGTACCATGTCAATTATATTCAATACAATTTCCATTTTGAACTCAAATTCACAATTCTATTTTTCAAATACTTGATTGAATGTCTAAAGGCAACCTTTTAATGAAATTGAGAAATTAGATATCTTGGTGTGTAACAAATATTGCTCAAAATGTATAGAAAATTCAAAAGCTAACCAATCAATCTCAATACATCAACTAAAATTAAATCCATCAACTAAAAAACTACAATTAAATACATCAACAAAAAATAACATACGATTAAATGCACGAACTAAAAAACCCTAACATGCAATTTATTTTATTAACTAAAATTAACATACAATTAGATCCATCATTAGCTATTAACATGTTAGTTTTTTTTTTTGGATTTAATTTAAACCAGTTCGGTTTCGGTATGGGACGGTATTCCCTAACATTAAACCGATCTCATACCGATTTGAATCGGTACGGTACCGATTATCCAGTCGGTTTTACTATTTGACTTTTTTCCAGTTTGGTATGATACAGGACGGGATGTTTTCGATATTTCGGGACGATATGCTCATCCCTACTAACTAGCCTTCAACATGGATAGCTAAATGCAAGGATGAAAATATCGATTTCGACGGATATATCGCTAGTTAAATTTACGGATATCTCGCTCCAAATATCGATATCGATATCGTTTACGGTCAACAAAAATGATGGAAATTCGGTCTAAAAGTTGGAAATTTGGAATGAAACTTTGGGAAAATCTTAAGTATCCAATAATGGTTATATAGAACTAATAAAAACTATCAAATGACTTTTATATAATAAATATATGACAATTGTTTGATGTAATATGATTCTGCCGATGACTAATAATATAAAATCTTAAATATAAATATAAATTGAAGTGAGTTACTATAATTGAATGTTGTTTGATCCTGAAATGACCAACACGATGAGACCCGCTGGGGGTTCTGGGACCAGCCGCATGGTGTTTCGGGTCCGCTGGGGCGTGGCCGTTCGGCGAGTATCCTGCAAGGACTAGACACCGGTGGGGTGCCGGCCAAAGGGGCTCCGATGCCTAAGTTAGTATCTGAGTGCCGAGAGGCAAGTAAATACAGTGCTCTGGATCGGTTCTGAGTCTCTTACCTTTGTGAAGGGTTCTGGGGTATTTATAGTAGCCATAACTGCGGTTGTTGGGCTACTGTTTCGGTAGGTGAGCCACTGTTCCGGAGCAGGTTGTGCCTTGTGGCTGTGAGTCGTCTGACAAGCCCTGGACATCCGGAGGAGGCGCCAGCTGGAGTCCCAACCTGCCTCCGTCAGGGAGTTGGTATGGCAGAGTTGGTTAGGTGACTGTCGCAGCCAGCTGTCCTCTGTTCACTGTCAGGTGCCGAGTGGCATGTCTGCAGTCTGGTGCCGATCGGCGGGCCGTGGGCCGTGAGGGTGCCGATCAGGCGATCGGCCGGTGCTCTCCTGCCCTGGTGGGTCCTGTGCTAGGGTGGTCGGTCGATATGGTATCAACATAAGTCCCCTAAGTCTTTGACTGAGGTGGGTTTCCTCGGTCGAGGACTTGCGATGTTGGCCGGTACCTGTCGACCGACCAGGGGCTGCGCCCCGTATCCCTAGTAGCCCCCCAAGTCTTGGACCGAGGAGGTGCACCGTATGGCCGATGTGACAGGAGTCCCCGGTGCCGAGTTCCGCAAGCTGCCCACCGTAAAGACTGAAGGATCGTGGAGAGGCGGCCGTGGGGAATGGCAGGGAGACGTCGGTAGTAGTGTGCTTGCCGACGAAGAGAGGAAGCATGCCGTCGGGAAAGATGCCGAGAGGCTCCGGTCGGCATGCGGTATGTGTGCATACCGGTAGTAATGTACGTATGTACATGTGTAGTTGAGATTGTATGATACCGATGGGTATACAGTACAATGTATTCGTAGCCAAAAGGTGGCCGTATCGGCCTGGTGACCGTTAGATCGGAAGCGCGGATCTCGAAGCAGATCAGGGGCCTATAAAAGGGGGGCGGGAGCCTTTGTCTTTTTCACTTTTGACTTAGAGCATCCGTGGAAAAATTGCAAGTGCCGACTGAATTGGAGACTGCCGATCCAAAAGAAGACACGTGAGACCAATTCGACCGAGCAAAATTTTGAAAGGTACAATCTCTGCCGTTCGGCATCTCTGCTCAGTATGTGTTCCGTAGCGTAGGTGCTTAGTTGTAGCTTCTTTTCTTTTGGTAATTTGTAGATGTCAGAGTCAGAGTCAAACAGTGGATCTGGGGTTAGGTCCCCTTGAGCTTTTGGCGGGGAAACACCGTCCAGTTCGGCAGACGACGTGCCGAGCGGGCGCAGTGGGTCAACGTCTACTAGTGGGTCCACTAGCAGCACCTCGTCGTCCAGCAGTGGTGACAGCCTGGATGAGGCTCTCAGGTTGCCGCGGAAGGAGGTGAGGCAGCAGGGCGGGTGCAGCACGTCGGGCCGATCGGCCAAGTGAGAGGAGGACGTCTCCCTGTACGCCCCTCGTCGTCACCGTCGATTCCGAGGCTGAGGGTAGCGGTACGGAGACGAGCTCGCCGATGGAACTAGATGCCGACGGCGTGGTGAAGGTGGAGTACGCCGTGGACTACGAGATGAACACCATTCGGCAGTCCGACTTGGACCGGTTCCGGGAGCTATACAACGTGCCGGCGGAGATTGAGTTGACGGTACCCCCGCATAGCAAGAGGCCGAGTAGTCCTCCTGAAGGGTCGACGCTGTTTTACGTCGATTGCTTTGAACATGGAGTGAGGCTGCCTCTGCACCCGTGGCTCCAGAACATGATGGCGAGGGCGAACTTAGCCCTGGGGCAGCTGAACGCCAACGGCTGGATCATCCTGGTCAGCCTGTATATGGCGTTCCGACTGGCGGGACTGCCGGAGCCGACCTGGGGGCAATTGTGCGCCCTGTACCGCTTCAAGCGGCCGACCTACGGGTCGGGGTGGTACCAGATGGAGTGCCTGCACAAGAGTGCGTGGGGGGCGTTCATCACGGATGTGCCGACGTCGCAGAAGAGCTGGAGGCATCGGTTCTGCTGGGTATCGGGGCCGTGGGAAGGGGACGTCAGTGGGGTCCACGCGAGGATTCCTAGCTACTTCCAATCTGGAGGTTGTTGGTCTACCGTTCGGCTAGTAGTCATAAGGCGTCAATTGTGGCTACCGAGGCGGAGACTGATGGTGTGTGTTGTGTGTGCAGCAGGTCCGTCCAAGGCAACGGTATCAGCAGAGGATTGGGAGGCGTGCAACCTGGTGCGGGAGAAGCTGTCCGACCTGGAACGCAGCCGGTGCGTCCTGAAGCTGTCGTCGAACCTGCTTTCCGTGGGTCTCATCTCGCCACCTGGTAAGCAAGTAGTGCTGAAGTTATAGTATGTAGGCATGCCGGGGCACTAACAGTTTTGTTTTGCAGTGCACCCCCAAGTTGAACAAGCCGCTCAGAAGAAGATGAGTGAGGCGGTGGCGAAGCATGGCTCGGCTGCCGAGGGAAAGGGCAAGGAGCCGGAGGCAACCCCCCCACAGCCGCGGAGGCAAAAGACCGTGGCAGTGAAGCCCAGGGGTGCCGGCCGAGAAGAGCCCCCGTCGGGGTCCAGTTTGGGTGTCCGGCCAAATGGGCCGCCGAAGCCGACGAGGCCTGATCCGCGGCAAGGTGCTGAGCAGGCGAAGAGTGCCGTCCGGGGACTGAAGCGGCCCCTCATCGGCGGGCTGGACCAAGCCCGGGAGCGCCAGAGGAAGCTGAAGGCGGCGCGGCTTAGGCAGTCTCCTCCGGCAGCAGGGGTGTCGGAGGGAGAGGGTTCCGACCGCCGACGCAAGAGGGAGGCGGCCCTCAAGGCTCCCGAGGCGCCGATGGAAAAAGCCAAGGAGGCCAGGGTGGAGATGCCGCCGCCGGCCAAGGAAAGGGTGCCAAACAGCGTACCCGGCATTGCTGCCGTCTTCATGGATCCCGTGGAGACGGGGGAGGTTGTTCGGTCGGCAAGGCCCGGGGAGGCGTGGGTGCCGGTCACACAGCAGGTGCACAGGTCATTGGCGCCGGTTGTCAATGCTTTTGTGCTCGGCTCCCAGGTGACGCCGGCAGAGATTGAGCAGATCGGCACCGGCTCCCACCCGGGTCGGTTCGCGGCCCTGCTCGCCGAGCAAGCCCATGTGAGTATTTGTGTGAGTTGGCTTTTTGTTTTTGTTTGTATTTAGTGGATATATGTTTGCTGACAAGTGTGCATGGTTCGGCAGTGCTTTGGGCAGACCTACGTGGCCCTGCAGAAGGCCTCCCGGCAAATGCAGAGGATGGAGGCGGAGCAGGACGTCGCGCGGCAGAGGGAGGAGAGGCTGCGTGCCCGGGAGAAGGAGGGTCATGCTGTGCGGAGGCGGGCGGCCGAGCTGGAGAAGGAGCTCCAGCTGGAGAAGGCCCGGGCGGAGGCTGCCGAGAGGGGAATTGCGGACCGGGAGGAAACGGTGCACGCCTTCTCCCAGCAGCTGAACGAGCAGGAGAAAGTCATGGGGGAGCTGCAGGGGGAAGTGGAGCGGCTTCGCGTCCTGCTATCTACCGATCGGCAGAAGACCCTGGAGGACTTCATGGCGGACCCGGTGTACCCGAATCATCTCGACCTGGCGCTTGCCGAGGTGGAAGATGATTGCGTACAGCGGGTGTTGTACTTCAATCCAGGGGTCCCTCTTAACTTCCTGTGGCTGGATGAGCCCCCCGCGCTGACCAAGACTTTCTCACTGGACGGGCAACCGTCGAATGCCGAGGGCGAGCGGCCGACCGGTGCGGAGAAAGCTGCAGAGGCATCCACTGCCGACCAGGCTGAGGCGGCAGACGAGGAGGTGGTGGTAGTGTGAGGCCGAGGGCCGTGTAGATAGTTTTTGTATGCTTTTGTTGTTTTTGTAATCCGGGGGATGCCCCGTGTAGCATGTAGTTCGGAAGTTTGAAGAGTAATAAAATTGTTCTTGGCAAAGTTGATATGTATCACACTTGGCATTTTTTTTTTTTTGAAATGAGGACTGCCGACAGGCAAGTACTTGCATTTTTGCGCATATGTGTAGGCATGCCGATCCACGGTCATGACCATAAACCCAGACCGTACTGGACGTAACCACCAAATAAAATTGTAATAACGAAAGCTAATTGAACTTGACTGCGTGGACCAAGTAAGCTTGCGGCGGTATGCAAAGTAGGTGCCGTGTTGGTCACCGGGAGTGCCGATCGGCAATGGTGAATAGGCCACGTTGTAGTTGAGTACTAGGCTAACACTTGGATAAATAAAAGAACATTTTGCCGGAAAGGCAAGTTCGACTGGAGATAGCCAAGTCAAATTACAGTAAAGCGTAACGTAATGTACATGGGGTGTGTTTCTAATTATAAAATAACTTGAGATGATCCGCGTGCCACGGGTGTGTAAGCAGACGTCCATCTGTAGTCTGAAGCTCATAAGTGCCTGGTCGACAAATTCGGGTCACTAGGTAGGGGCCCTCCCACGTGGGCCCGAGTGTCCCATCAGCACGTTCCTTAGTGGCCAAGCTGACCTTGCGAAGGACCCAGTCACCGACCTGGAAACTGCGTCCGTGAACGCGAGAGTTGTAGTAGCGAGCAACTCGCTGTTTGTGTGCTAGGTTGGGGAGGTTGGCTTGGTCGCGGCTTTCCTCAATAAAGTTGAGATTTTGTGTGAGGAGCTCTGCATTCTCCCGTGGATCATAGGACAGGACTCGATAAGAGGTCTCTCCAATTTCCACGGGGACGACAGCTTCAGTCCCGAAAGTTAAGGCAAAGGGTGTCTCCTGTGTCGATGTCCGGTAAGATGTCCGGTAGGACCAGAGAACATCGGATAGGAGGTCGGACCATTGGCTTTTCGGGGTGTCGTGAAGTCGAGCTTTGAGATTGTGTTTGATGAGCTTGTTTACGGCTTCGACCTGGCCGTTGGCCTGTGGATGTGCCATCGAGGCGAAGCAGAGCTGGATGCCATAAATGTCGCAAAAGTGTCGGAAACGGGCAGAGTCGAACTGAGTGCCGTTGTCCGTGACGATCGTGGGGGGATACCAAAGCGACAGATGATGTTCTGGTAAACAAAGCTCTCGACCTGGGCGGCCGTGATTGTTTTGAGGGGCTTTGCCTCGGCCCATTTAGTGAAATAATCCACCGCAACGAGTGCGTGTTCGACGCCGCCCTTTCCTCGTGGCATGGGGCCGATGAGATCCAGACCCCATTGAGAGAAGGGCCAGGGGCTGAGCATGGGAGTAAGGCGCTCAGCAGGAGAATGAGGTACAGGGGCGCACCGTTGCCATGGGACGCACCGTTGGGTGATGGCCATAGAGTCGGCGCGCATTGTGGGCCAATAGTATCCCTACCGGAAGGCTTTATGTGCTAGGGATCTGGGTCCGGAGTGGTTACCGCAGATTCCCTGGTGAATTTCTCGGAGCACCGCAATGCCCCGGTCCGTAGGGAGGCACTTGAGGAGGGGGGTGTCGAATCCCCGTCGGTATAGGTGGCCATGCGCCATGGTGTATCGTGCGGACTGGCGTTGGATGCGTCGGGCCTCGTTGCGGTTGGGCGGGAGTTCGGCCATGGTGAGGTACTGGACAATGGGGTCCATCCAAGAGGCTTCCTGTGTTGTGGCCAGGACTGGTTGCTCGTTTGTGCTTGGGGATGCCAAAAATTCGACGGGAACACGGCGGCCTATCTTGTCGTCGATGGAGGAGGCCAGGCGGGCCAGGGCATCGGCGTGGCTGTTTTCCGACCGTGGTATTTGGATGACCTCGTAGCCGCGGAAGCGGCGGAGTAGGGACCGCACTTTTGCCAAGTACCGGGTCATGGAGGCGTCTTTGGCATCATAGAGGCTGTTGATCTATCGGACAACGAGCTAGGAGTCACTGTAAATCTGCAGCTGTTGTGCTTGGAGGTCGGTGGCCAAACGGAGGCCAGCAAGGAGGGCTTCGTATTCAGCTTCGTTGTTGGAAGCCTGGAACCCAAAACGCAACGCGTACTCCAGCCGTTCCCGGGTAGGCGTGCTGAGTACGAGGTCGGCGCCGGAGCCGGTATGGCAGGAGGACCCGTCCACATAAAGAGTCCATATCGGTTGGGCGGGGTCCAAAGTGGACGGGGTTGACGACTTGCAGATAGGAGCGGCGGGTGCCGCGATGTTGGGGTCCGAAGCGTCAGGCATGTGCTGCGTTGTGTTGTAAGTGAATTCGGAAAGGAAGTCGGCGATGACCTGTCCTTTGACAGCCGGTCGCGGGGCGAAAGTGATATCGAACTCACTAAGCTCTACCGCCCACTTGATGAGCCGCCCCGAAGTGTCTGGCTTTTGGAGCACCTGGCGAAGGGGTTTGTTAGTGAGGACTAACATGGGATGTGCCTGAAAGTATGGGCGGAGGCGCCGGGCCGTCACAATGAGGGCTAAGGCCAACTTCTCCAGGTCGTTGTACCGGGTCTCCGCGTCCTGGAACGCCTTGCTGACATAGTACACTGGGAACTCCGCGCCGTCCCGACTGGTGATGAGGACGGAGCTGACAGCGGATGTGGAGACAGAAAGATAGACGGTGAGCCGTTCCCCGGTGGTAGGTCAGGTAAGTAGGGGCGCGGTGCTCATGTAAGTTTTGAGAGCTTCGAAGGCAGCGTCGCACGTCGCGTCCCAGTTGATGTGCCGGCCCTGGGTCTTCATGACCTTGAAGAATGGCAGACACTTGTCTGTCGCCCGAGAGATGAACCGGGTGAGAGCGGCGATCCGGCCAGTAAGGGTTTGGACTTCCTTGAGTGTGCGCGGGGGCTTCATGTCCAGGATGGCCTTGATTTTTTCGGGGTTAGCCTCGATTCCCCGCTGGCTGATCATGTAGCCGAGGAATTTTCCAGAACGGACACCGAAGACGCACTTGGCGGGGTTGAGCCGCATCTTGTATTGCTTCAGGACCTGGAACATCCTGTGGAGGTTAGGCACGTGCTGGTCGGCTGTCCGGCTCTTGACGAGCATATCATCTACGTACACCTCCATGGTTTTGCCAATCTGATCCGCGAACATGAAGTTGACAAGCCGTTGGTAGGTGGCACCGGCGTTCTTGAGCCCGAAGGGCAAAACATTGTAGCAGTAGACTCCTAGATTAGTGCGGAAACTGGTGTGGATCTGGTCGTCGGGGTGCATCCGGATTTGGTTGTAGCCAGAGTACGCATCCATGAAGCTGAGAAGTTCATGGCCAGCTGTGGCGTCGACCAAAAGATCGATCTTAGGAAGCGGGAAGCTATCCTTCGGGCAGTCTTTGTTGAGATCCGTGAAGTCGATGCACATCCGCCAGGATCCGGAGGGTTTCTTGACGAGTACGACGTTTGCGACCCACGTGGCGTAAATGGCCTTGCGTACGAAGTGAATGGTGCTGAGCCGAATGATTTCTTCTTGCATGGCCAGCTGTCGTTCTGCGTCATAAGTCCGCTGCTTCTGGGTACCTGGTTTGAAGGAGGGGCTGCTGTTAAGCCTGTGGCATATGACATCCGTGGAGATGCCAGGCATGTCGGCGTAGGACCAAGCAAAGACCTCGCTGTTGTCCCGGAGGAATTGGATGAGTTGTGTCCTGATTTCGGGAGCGAGGGTGCTTCCAATTTTCACTTGCCGCTCGGGGTTATGCGGGCAAAGGGTGATCGGCTCCGTATCCTCCACGGGTTGCGGCTGCGAGACAGCGGAAAGGTCGCGCGGGTCCTCGGAGGGACCCGCCCGCATTTGTTCAAGGAGCTCGGAGTCGACAGGGTCGGCCTCGTAAGCAGCCTCGGCGACGGCCATGGTCTCCCGCTTGTTGTATGGGTTGAGCTTTGTCAGGGCGGTCTGATAGCAGGAGCGGGCGGATTGTTGGTTACCACGGACTTGGCCAGTGCCCATGACGGTCGGAAACTTCATGAGAAGGGCCCGGGTGGAGATGACGGCACTGAGCTGGTTAAGGAGTCCCCTTCCCAAAATGACGTTATAAGCAGTGGGGCAATCGACTACCAGGAAGGTGGTGATGGCTGTTGCGATCTTGGGCGCGCTCCCTAGGGAGATAGGCAGGGAGATGGTGCCAAGGGGCATGACAGAATCGCCCGAGAAGCCGAGTAGCGGGGAACCAGCATGGGTGAGGCCTGTGGAGTTTATGCCCAACTAGTTGAAAGTGTCCATGAAGAGGACGTTCACAGAGCTACCAGTGTCCACCAGGATCCGCCCAACATCGAAATTGGCAATCTGAGCGCGGATGATCAATGGGTCATCGTGGGGAAAGATAACTCCCCGCTCTTCTTCCTCGGAGAAAGTGATGGGCGTGCATCCGTGATGTTGAATATTTGGTGGTTGGATGTCGTGGCGTGCAAGAAGTTCTTCTTAGCCCGATTGGAGGTGCAGGAGGAAGAGATGGTAGGGCCCCCGCTGATCGTGTTGATCTGTGGCAGTCCCTGTCCGGGGCGTGCGTGTTGGAGGAACTGGTTGATCTTCCCCTCCCTTACGAGTGCTTCCACAATGTCGCGGAAGGCCACGCACTCGTCGATGGTATGGCCATTGAACTTGTGGTACTGGCAGTACAAGTTGGATTGGACGCCCGGGCGGGGGCCGGGCGGTCGTGCCCGTGGCTTGGGGATGGTGTCCTCGATGCTCATCAAGACGTTCTCGAGGGAGGTGTTCAGGATTGAATAGGTTTCGTACTTTGAGGCTGGCCCCGTGTAGGGTTTGCCTGCTTGGTGGTGGCCGGATCCCTGCCCCTTGTTGTGGTACTTGTCCCTCCCACGATGGTCATCGTTTTACGTCCCTTTCCGCTTACCGGAGTGTGAGTCAGATCGGTGATTCGTATATGCGTTATTGGTCGGCGGAGGTGACCGTGCCTGCCGGTTGCTGGGAGGTGGAGGGCACGAGCCATTTACGTCAGGCCGGGATGCGACCTAGGGAGAGTTGAAGTGCTCCGCCTTGGCGTGTATTGCTGCCTGTCGCATGAGTTCGTTGTAATCGTCCCAACCCTGGGTGAAGGCATGGTACTTGAAGGTGGACTCCCGCAGCCCGTTGCGGAAAGCGCGGTAGGCGGCCTTGTCGTCCGTCTCGTGGCATTTGGAGTATTCCAAGCTGAAACGAGCGGCGTATTGGCGCAGGGGCTCGCTATCTCCCTGCCGGAGGGTTCCCAAGTCTTCGGTTGTGAGTAGTCGATCCGTCTGGATCATGAACTGGTTCAGGAAGACCGTGTGTAGGCGGTCGAACGAGTCGATAGACTGTGGTTCCAGGCGATAGAACCAATTGAGTGCGGCCCCGGTGAGGGTAGAGCTAAAAATCAAGCACTGCGCCTCGTCAGAGAGATTCCTGAAGGCGAGCGCTGAGTTGTAATTGTTGATATGGGTGTCTGGGTCGCCTTGTCCATTATATGGGGCAATTTTCAAGGGCTTGACCTCCGTCTCATGGCGGTACCGCATGATGCGGTCCGTGAAGGGACCAATGTTGGGCCGGGGTCTGGGCAGTGTCCCAACCTTTGGTCTGGCGGCCTCCAATTCCCGCATGCGCTGGAGGAGTTCCCGAATCACCTCGTTTGATTGGTCGGGTCGATCTGCCCCAATCGGGCGGTCGCCGATTGGATGATTTGCGCCGCCGCCTCTGGGCTTCTCGGGTTGTACCGGTCGCCGCCCGGACGAGGCCGTGGTTGAGCTGGCGTTGTCTTCCGGCTAGTGCCTGCCGATCGGCGAGGAGGGGTTGCCCTGAGGCTGAGGGGAGAGCGGCGGGGGCTGCGTGGGTCGGCGCGCCGATCCAGATCGTGACCGGGCGCCCTGGGATAGCACGGGAAGGGGCGGTTGCGCCTGGATGCGGAGGTCGTGAGTCGGGTAAGTCAGACGATTAGCCGGAGCCTGTGTCTGTCTCTTGTCGAGCAGTTCACGAGCGTCACGGTAAATCTGCGTTCCCGAGGGGCCAGGCAGGTCGGTCTGGTGGAAGAGCAAGCGCCCGGAGGCTTCCGGTCGACAGGTGTCACTGATCTCGACTCGGCAGGCGTCGAAGCCCTGCCGACGCGACGTAGCGGCCAAGGCCCGTTTGGTTGCCTCCCGCTGTTCCTCCAGTTCCTCGCGTGTAGATTGCAGGATGGCCAGGGTGCTTCCATGCTGCTCCCCCCACACGTGGTTCCTGCTCTCGATGGCAGCATTGCTCTTCCTGAGTTCGGCAACCTCCGACCGGAGGGTTCTCAGCATCTCGAGCATGTCATCGGAAGGTAGGCCGGCTCGGGTTCGGTTGCGATCTCCCTGGGGTGTGTTGTTGAGCTCACCGTCATCCCGTTCGGCAGACATTGTTCGTCGGCAGTGGGTTGAGCAACTGTATGTGAGTGAGTGGGTGTTTACAAAAGTTTCCCACAGACGGCGCCAATGTTTGATCCTGAAATGACCAACACGATGAGACCCGCTGGGGGTTCTGGGACCAGCCGCGTGGTGTTTCGGGTCTGCTGGGGCGTGGCCGTTCGGCGAGTATCCTGCAAGGACTAGACACCGGTGGGGTGCCGGCCAAAGGGGCTCCGATGCCTAAGTTAGTATCTGAGTGCCGAGAGGCAAGTAAATACAGTGCTCTGGATCGGTTCTGAGTCTCTTACCTTTGTGAAGGGTTCTGGGGTATTTATAGTAGCCATAACTGCGGTTGTTGGGCTACTGTTTCGGTAGGTGAGCCACTGTTCCGGAGCAGGTTGTGCCTTGTGGCTGTGAGTCGTCTGACAAGCCCTGGACATCCGGAGGAGGCGCCAGCTGGAGTCCCAACCTGCCTCCGTCAGGGAGTTGGTATGGCAGAGTTGGTTAGGTGACTGTCGCAGCCAGCTGTCCTCTGTTCACTGTCAGGTGCCGAGTGGCATGTCTGCAGTCTGGTGCCGATCGGCGGGCCGTGGGCCGTGAGGGTGCCGATCAGGCGATCGGCCGGTGCTCTCCTGCCCTGGTGGGTCCTGTGCTAGGGTGGTCGGTCGATATGGTATCAACAAATGTTAAAAGGGTTAAAAACATAACAATAAACATACAAAAATTCAATGTAAAAAAAATGATAAAATAAGTTTAAATATATTTAATATTGGAAAAAAAAATAAAAAAATAGGGTCAAAGTTTGTTAAAAAAATTGGAAGTAATGGATTATATAAAATTGAACAAAAAATGGAAGAAAAAAAACTAACCTTTGAAAAAATGGAATAAATGAATAAAAAAGGAAAAAACAAAAAAAATAACCATTAATGGCCAGGGGGTCGAACCCAAGACCCCCCAAATGAATCCAAAAACTCAAACCAACTCTGCTGGGTTGGATTTTGTTAAATTATATAACGTCAATTATATAAGTATACATATTAACTGGCTAGTAACAGTCTCCACCTATGACAGGACCCGCCCCGATCCCCCGTGGGACCACCCGGTGACGTGCCCTGCTCCCGTCTGACACCCGACTTCATAATACCAAAATTACCCTTATGAAAGCAAATGCATAAAGAAAATCCAAATTTAAGTCATACATAACCCAACACACAAACGTCAAACATAAAATACAAATACAAATAGTGTCAGACAAGGGATAGTTCCCGAATACAGTTTATTGAGCACGACTCTAGACATTCTACGTGCCAACCTACCCAGCAGTAGGGTTCAGGTGCGCAACGTAAACCTATGCCTCTTCCTCGGGATCCTCCTCCTCTTCCTCCTCAATAGCACCACCTGGAGGGGTAGTAAAACAACAAAGGTGAGTGGGCCGAAACTCAAGGTTTACAAAATAGTTTACCATCTCGAAAACATATAGATTTTCCCCTCCGTTTTCCGAAAAGCATGCATCAGTATCAAAAACCACAAAAATCATATAATCATAAGCAGAATAATATCAACATAATATAATCTCAGTCACTGCACTATACATCCCAACCCTGACATCCCAGATGTCCGACGTCCCAGACGCCCAATAAGGTCACAGTTCCAAGGCTAAGCGTGTCACCCGGGGTCTCAATCCCGAGTCCAAATCCCGAACCTAGTCCGAGTGTGGCATACTAGATGCATGACGTCCCAGACGTCCAATAGTAGCAATCCTGCTCCTGAGTCACTCTACCGTCCGGTCCCTCCGTAGAATGACTCCTCACAGGCAATGCGCCGTGACCACTCCGGGGTACCTACATCCGAAGGAGACAGTATCCTAGGGTAGATCTATACAGTGCAGTACCAAAGATAAATGTCGAAATCTATTATACATATACATGACTCAAAACCGTGCTTAAACAACTAGACGGGTCTCATGCCCAAACATCGTAATACGTGCCATAAATCATACTCAGGATAAATAGATACTTTTACTTGAATCACATATATATATATATATATAATAGAAAGTAAAATAGTTATGCATGCCGAGGTTTAGTGAAATCAAAGGCCCACTCACAGTACAATCCCGCTGCAATCCCGAGCGTAAAGCCCCGTCCAAGTGCTAAAGTACGATCCCTATCATGTCCAAAGCATACGTAAAGGTCACTTTAAGTCCCTATTAAACAACTAAGAAACCCTAGACTGAAACCGGCCCGGGAAAGCCGCCCGAACACGCTTCCCAAGGTTTCAAACCCTAATTTGACCAACCTAACGATCTCCGATCGACACGAAACCACCGCCATTGGATCCGTATCGTCGAAACCTTGAAAATGGTCCTGGTCCCACACAAAACACTGTTCACACGCGCCCCCACGCGCTGGTCAACCCTCTGGTCAACGGTGCTACAGTACTGATGACGTCAGCATGACGTCATCACTGACAGTGTCAGAGGACACGTGTTAGCATTCTATTGGTCCCTGGTCTATCTGTTTTCTGACATGATGACATCATCATGACGTCACTGCTGACGTCAACATGATGACGTCATCCACTACAGTAACCGGGTCTGAGAACCGGGTCACCGCAGACCCATGGTTCAACGCGATCAATTCTCATCAACCCGACCACCATTTCTGATGGGATTTGTTCCTATGAACTCGTCACAACATGCTCTAGGGTTCTGTGGACTCAAAACTAGTTTCTAGGTTCAAAAAGCTACCTGAAAATCGATGGGAAAATCGGCTGCCGGCTCTGGTCGTCTTCTCCGGCGAGTCGTCCAGTTTCCAGCCACGAAATTCGGTCCAAACTGGTCGTCTGAGTCCCTGGGATATGTCTCAAAATCAACTAAACAATTCCAACGTAAAAAACGGACGTTTCAAAACAGGGAAGGAAATCGGGTCTCACGGGTTTTCAAACTTACCACCGCCGTGTCGCCGTCGTGGGCTGCCCAGTCCAGTTCTGAGTCGTCCAGCCGTCACACTGATCCTAACCCTACGTTGGTTCGAGTCCAGGTATGAAGGTTTGGATGGTTTGGACGGTTTGTGCTGTTCGGGTTTCCTTCTCGGGTCTGGGGGGTTTTGGGGTTGTGCCGCCGTCCGTGGTGGTGGTGGTCGGTGTCTGGGGGTGGCCGAGGGCTGCCTGGTGCTGCCTGGTGAGTGAGGTTGGGTGGTGAGATGCTGGTGTGTTTGTGCAGAGAATGAGAGTTAAACACGGGTTGAAAGAATGGAAATGAGAGAATGAGTGATCTTATGGGTTAAAACAGAATAGGCAGATGAGATCAACGGCTAGGATTAGTCTGAGTTTTAAAATCAATGGTGAGGATTTGAGGAGGGAAAAATGATTAATTAATCTAATGGCCAACATGATTCCTTGATTTAGGGAGTGTGGGGGATGAGTGACACGTGTCACTCATCCAAGGGTCCAGATTGGTTTGATTAAAGTAATCAGATTCTATTATTTTAATATTATTTTAATCCGGTTCTCGGTTAGTTCGATTAATCACGTTTACGTCCATGACCATAACTTTTTCGCCGTACGTCCGATTTCGGCGTGCCGCCTGTCTACGGATTCGTATCGACGGGACCTACGTAACAGTCCTTGGCCCTCGTCCGTTGGACTTCCCAGGTCAAAAGTCAACATTTGTCCCCTAATTGACCAAATTACCAAAATACCTCTCGACTTCCGAACGTCACAACTTATTCCTCGAACGTCGGAATCGAACGTGCCACCTGCCTATGAACTCGTGACGTCCTAAACTACGTCACGGTCATGGGTCAAGGTCCTAATTATTTCCCGTGGTAAAAGTCAACTTCCCCCCCAGGGGCAAAATGGTCATTTTGTAATAAAATAATAATTACGAAAGTTCGGGTCGTTACAATCTACCCACCTTACAAAAATTTCGTCCTCGAAATTTACACAAATAAAAAGGGGTACTGTTCCCTCATCAAGTCTTCGGGTTCCCACGTTGCTTCCTCGACGTCATGGTTCCTCCACAGTACTTTCACCAACTGAATCGTCTTGTTTCTCAGAACCTTGTTCTTCTGATCCAGAATCTGCACTGGTTTCTCCTCAAAGCTCAGATCAGTCATCAGTTCTACTGGTTGTTCCGGCAAGGCATGTGAATCGTCCCGTAGGTACTTCCGTAACATGGACACCTGGAAAACGTCGTGTACTCTGGCAAGGTCTGGAGGTAATGCCAACCGGTATGCCACTAGTCCAATCCTCTCCGTGATCTCGAACGGTCCAAAATAACGTGGACTCAACTTCCCGCGTCGGCCAAAACGGATAATTCCTTTCCATGGAGATAACTTAAGGAACACAAAATCTCCAGCCTCGAATTCCAAGTCTCGAATTCGTCGATCAGCGTAGCTCTTTTGGCGATCTTGCGCTGCCTTCAATCTTTCCTTGATGATTCGAACTGTTTCCTGGGTCATGTCCATCAAATCCGGCCCTATTGTTGCTCGTTCTCCTACCTCCATCCAGCAGACAGGTGTCCTGCACTGTCGACCATATAGTGCCTCGTAGGGCGCCATCCCGATACTTTCCTGATAACTGTTGTTGTATGCGAACTCCATCAAAGGCAAATGAGTATCCCACGAATCCTGAAACTGCAGTACACAAGACCTCATCATGTCCTCCAAAGTCTGGATAGTCCTCTCAGATTGTCCATCGGTCTGTGGATGGAACGCTGTACTAAAATGTAAGTTTGTACCCAAGGCGTTCTGCAAACTTCGCCAGAACCTAGAAGTGAAACGTGGATCTCGATCAGACACGATCGACTGCGGCGTACCATGAAGTCGAATGATCTCTTTCACAAACAGCTGAGCCAGTCGGTTTGGCTTAAATGTCTCCTGTACCGGCAAGAAATGAGCTGACTTGGTCAATCGGTCGACAATCACCCAAACTCCATCGAATCCTCTCTGAGTTCTTGGCAACTTTAAAACAAAATCCATGGTAATGTGATCCCACTTCCACTCGGGAATCGGAAGTGGTTGCATAGCTCCATACGGTCTCTGCCGCTCTGCCTTGACCTGCTGACAGGTCAAACATCTGCTCACAAACTCTGCAATATCCTTTTTCATCCCAGCCCACCAATAGTGGTTCCGGAGGGTACAGTACATCTTTGTACCTCCCAGATGCATGGCATAAGCCGAATTGTGGGCTTCCTCAAGAATTTCTGCCCGTAACTCTGCCACTGTAGGAACACACAAACGGCTCAGTTTCACCAGAGCTCCATCTCGTCGGATACATCCGCTTCGACCTCGATCCTGTAGATACAAAGTGTCGGATCCTCTAATTGTGCCTTGATAATCCGATTGACTAGCACAGGTCGTACATTAAAACTGGCCAACAAAGCTCCCTGCTCATCCATCCCCAGCATAACTCCAGCTCTTCGGAGTTCCACTAGCAAGGGAAGGTACACCAGCCTCAGGTGTGCAAGCGATCCTGCTGACTTCCTGCTGAGTGCGTCTGCCATGACGTTCGCCTTTCCTGGATGATATTCAATCGTACAATCATAGTCCTTGATTAGTTCCAACCACCGTCGATGCCTTACGTTCAGCTCCTTCTGAGTGAACAAGTGCTTTAAACTCTGATGATCGGTGAAGATCCTGCAAGTCACCCCGTACAGATAATGTCTCCAGATCTTTAAAGCGTGAACCACAGCCGCCAACTCCAGATCGTGAGTAGGGTAGTTCAGTTCATGTGTCTTTAGTTGTCTTGATGCATAAGCGATAACTCTGCCATTCTGCATCAGCACGCAACCCAAACCTTGTAATGATGCATCACTGTAGACTTCGAACTCTCCACTGTTATCCGATAAAGCAAGAATAGGTGCGGTAGTTAATCGACGTTTTAATTCCTGATAGCTCTGCTCACACCGTTCATCCCAAACAAACTTTACTCCTTTCCTGGTCAAACGAGTCAATGGTGCAGCGATACTAGAGAAGCCCTCAACAAATCTCCGGTAGTATCCTGCCAAACCAACGAAACTCCGTACCTCTGTCACGGTCGTCGATCTAGCCCAATTTGTCACAACTTCGGTCTTCTGGGGATCCACACTAATCCCGTCTGCTGACACCACATGTCCCAGAAAACCAATGCTGGTTAGCCAAAACTGACACTTACTCAGCTTGGCGTATAACTGATTCTGCCTCAACTTTCCTAACACCGATCGTAAGTGTTTCTCATGAGCCTGAGCACTCCTTGAGTACACAAGGATGTCATCAATGAACACGATCACGAACTTATCCAAATAAGATCGGAAGACCCTATTCATCAAATCCATGAATGCTGCTGGAGCATTCGTCAAGCCGAAAGGCATCACAAGGAATTCATAATGCCCGTATCTGGTCCGAAATGCTGTCTTCGAGACATCCCCCTCAGAAATCTTCAATTGGTGATAACCAGATCGTAAATCAATCTTCGAGAAGTACTGTGCTCCCCGCAGTTGATCAAATAGATCGTCGATCTTGGGTAAGGGGTACTGGTTCCTTACCGTGACCTTGTTGAGCTGTCGATAATCTACACACAAACGGAGGCTCCCCTCCTTCTTCTTCACAAATAATACCGGTGCTCCCCACGGTGATGTACTCGGTCGGATGAATCCCAGATCCACCAACTCCTGCAATTTGGTTTTCAGCTCCCGCAGCTCCGCTGGTGCCATCCGATATGGTGCCTGTGAACTCAATCTCCCGATGTGGTGGTAAGCCAGGCAAATCTTCCGGGAACACATCCGGAAGTTCTCGCACCACAGGTATATCATCGGCACTCGGTGTATCACTCTGCGTCGTCACAACATGCGCCAGATAACCCTGGCATCCCTTCTGTAAAAGCTTGGTAGCGGCAAGTGAAGAAATTATTTCAGGTAGCGAACCGTCACGCTCTCCCTGAAAAGTAACCTCCGGCAAACCCGGACTCCGCAGAATTACTCGCCTACTACAACAGTCGATGAGCGGACCGTGCTCCGTCAACCAATCCATTCCCAAGATAACATCAAAGTCATGGATATCCATAAGGATTAGATCAGCTAGCAGATCAACCTCCTCCACCCTTACTGGGCATCTCCGGATCACCTGATTCACTATGTACACAACGCCCATCGGTGTACCAACGCCCATCTCACTATCCAAGGCTGACACCTCGCGATCTAACATACCCGCACAACTTTTCGAAATGAAAGAATTAGTAGCCCCAACATCCATTAACACCCGTACAACAAGATTTGAGATATGAAGAGTACCTATAACCACGCCTGGGGCTGACCTCGCCTGCTGCTGAGTCACTGCAAAAACACGAGCCCTGGGCCCCGCAGTCTGTCCGCGCCCACGCGCGCCACGCTCAGCACCCTGTCCTCTGCCTCCAGCAGTGTTGGAAGCCGAACTCTGTGCAACACTAACGCCTTTAGCCTCGTTGTTCCTTGACAGCAAAGGGCAATCCCGGGCGTAGTGGCCCACTCCTCCACAAGCAAAGCAATTAACTGTCCTCGGTCCATCCCAAGACCCTCTTGATGCACCACTCCAAGACTGATGTTGTCCAGAACTGAATCTCGATCCGTCCCTCTGAGAGCCCCCATGTCGACCTGACCAGCCACGACCACGTAAAGATGAGGGTGCTCCTCGGTAATTTCCCCCCTTAGAGATCTTTGGGCCGGTTGGTCCCGGATGTGGACGATCCTGGCGCTGCCCCTCGCCTGATGATTGTCGCACTTGGTGTGCCGCCAGACTGGCCTCGACACGAACTGCAGCGTCGACCATGTCCCTCAGAGTCGCGTAACTAGTAGCCGTCACACTTTCCCGTAACTCTCCTTGGAGTCCCAGCTCAAATATTTGACATTTTTCCTCCTCAGTACTCACAAAAGCTGCGGCAAAACGGGAAAGCTTCCCGAAAGTCTGCTCGTATTCTGCCACAGACATATCTCCCTGCTCCAGTGTCAGGACCCACCCCGGTTTCACCGCGAAACCCGAGGTAAATCCTGCTCCCGTCTGACTCCCCGACACAAAACCCAAGTAAAGCTCACTCAAAATCATCCAAAACTCAGTCCGACGCAGGAGAAACTATATAAAACATCCCGAAGGTATAATTTACAGAGCATAGTACGAAACACAAGGAAATAAAACCGATAATAATTACACGCACGCGGAAGACTTTAAACCACTCCGGAATCTTTCACGTGAACTCTATGCCTCAGACACTGCCTCGACGTCAAGACCCCACGCTATCTCCACAACCTGGAGGGCAAGTTAAAAACACAAGGTGTGAGTGGACCATATTAAAAGAAAAATTCTAAAACCATTTATCAGAAAACCAAGTTTCACCCTCCATTTTGAAAACCACATGCATAACCCAGTTTATAAAACAGTTATAAACCAAATTACCATAAACCGTATCATAAGAAACAGAAACACTATAAAATAGTTAGAAAAACCACAGTATGTGAATTATAAAACCGTATCGTAAACCATGAACATGAAATCATCATTTTCCGATCAAACCTGCTGGACCTATCCGAGTCTTTAAAATCCCGAGTCTTTAAACTCAATCCAGGCCTTAACAACATCCGAGTCTTTAAACTCAAAGGCCTACGAGGGAAAATCAATATATCCGAGTCTTTAAACTCCCGGGTCTTTAAACTCAATCCGGGCCCGTCCCCCTTCAAATCAGTATCCGGGTCTTTAAACCCAATAACCAGATCCAGCAAATCCAATCCAAAACCAGTTGAAAACCATTTTCGTATTCACATCCAAACCCGAATCCGAAATCACCGGTCCGATGCCTTTTCAACATCCCGAACCGTCATTCCGAACCCAACTCCGGAATCCACTTTTCCACTTGGAAACCAACCCTTTTCTTTTTCCGAAATCCGTTTCCAAAACCGAAAACCTTGAATCATCGAAATCATGTTCCAAAATTCATTCATAATCATTTGAAATCATTTATCATTTGAAAGCCCAAAACTATAACATTATAATCAGAAATCAACCTTTTATCATAAAACGTGCCACATACCGTATTTTCTCGAAAAACGTGCAATTATGTAAAATCACATCACAAATCCAACCATCATGACATCACATATAGAAAACAAGTATAGAAAACAGTTATGCATGTTTGAGTTTAAGGAAAGAGTCCACTCACAGTACCGAGCCCTCAATCGCGTCCCGAACGTCCCACACGTTCCTCAGCTTCCTCGGGAAATCCCGATCCTGTCAACAACCACCAAATTCCGTCACTAACACGTCTACGAAGGTTCACCGAAATGCCCTCAAAATTCCCCGAATCGAAAACGTAATAACCCGGGACCCTAAGCTTTCACCCTCGCGAAACTAAACTCAAACGACGTCCGATTAACCCGAAACCACTTCCAATGAACTCTACACAACTCCTGGACCAAAAACCACGTTGACCGTTCCTCCCAGAACCGCCGCACGCGCCTCCACGCGCCGCCCAAAGTGGCTGCGCGTGGCCCTCACGCGCCAGCTACAGTACACCTTCAACCTCACGTCGACCCGGTTCAACACAGTAGTCTGCAGCTTGAACCGGCGCCAACGGTTCTCCTCTGTCCGGCCACCATTTCACCTCCTTTCTTCTCCTATAGCTTCGTCCAACCTTACTCTATGCATCCCCGTCCTCCAAGCACCTCGACACAGCCCCTACACCGTCGACTCGGACTCGAAACCAGACGGCCCAATTCCTCTGTTTTCCTTTCCGGCCGCCCAGGTAACCTCCCTTCACGGTGGCAACACCAGACGGTTCCTAGGACCTCAAGGAACCTAACCCAACTCTCCTAGACCTTCGACTCAGTCTCTAGGATCACGACTCTTGGTTTGAAACAAAACGGGAAAACAGGGCACACAGAGTCCCTCCGTCGTGCCAACCGCCACCGTGCACCTCCCGTCACGGCAACACAACCGAACGACGCCCTGGACTCGACTGAACTCCCTAGACTCCCCTAGACTCTTCGATTCAACCCCTCAAGCCACAACTTCCAAATTGAAGTCACGGCCAAAACAGAGCATAGTCACGGGGAAATAGAAATTACCTGCAACCTGTCGCCGTCGTGAGCTCCGCCGGTATTGGTTGACTCCTCGCAACCCGCACGACAACACCACGGTCTCAGTTGCCCCGTACACGGCTGCCACCGCCACAATTCTCACGACCTCCCTGCTTTTCACCCCTAGTTTTCCCGCAGTTCCCAGCTGCCCAACCACACGACTTCCTCACCTCCCAACCTTCTTACCGTCTCTCTTTCCCTCTCTGGACACCCACACACACTCACAACTCACCAGCTCCCTCAATCAACCCTTCAATGCTCTCAATTTCCTCCCACAATCTCCCTCTGTTTCTGTCTCCCTCTGCGCACAAACACGAACACGGGCACGGTTGCACCCCAATTATTTGGGCCGTGTATGTACAGGATTCAACCAGAACCCTCTAGTCCCTCAACACGTGTCACCAATCTGCCCAAGCCTTCACCATCTGGCCCAATCCCAGCCGTCCATCTGTTCTCTCTTTGCACAAATTCCAGAACACAAAAGACCAAACTACCCCTCCTTTTTACTCAATTTTACAATTATGCCACTACCTTTCTAGACCCGTATCTCACACACCGTAAGTCCGATGAATACGTGCCGCCTGTCATCGACTCAGGATGACGAGAGCTACGTAACCATCCTAGGTCAACGTACCAAAACCCGTTCGTACAAAGAGTCAACTTTTCCCCCTTAAGTTAGCCATATTACGGTTATGCCCCTAACCTTCCGAACATCATAACTTCCTCCTCGGATGTCGGAATCGGGTGTGCCACCTGCCTATGGATTTGTGACGTCCTAAACTACGTCCTGGTCACCGGTCAACACCCAATTGACCATCCGAACGAAAAGTCAACTTTTTGCCCTAACTAGGGGCAAAATCATCATTCTAAACGTACCGACCTATCGGGACCACCTAACCACCAATTAACCTCACTACTACTCCCGGCTCTCGGGACGGGTTGTTACATCCAGCCGCAGGAACTCTGCCTCTCGTGCCATGCGAAATGATCGCGGGTAATACTGATCTAAGAATCGGGCACGAAAGACCTCCCATGTGGTGGTGTAAACAGACCACCCTGACATCTCAAGACCATGCCACCACTGATAAGCTCCGCCTTCCAGTAAGAAGGCCGCCAATGTCACCCGCTCGCCGGGTGGGCAGTGCATCACGGTGAAGATTCTTTCCCATTTCTCAATCCACTCATGGGCATCCTCGGGGTTTGATCCCCCGTTGAAAGGTGTGGCTCCCAACCTTTGAGCCATCCCAATGCTAGCACATTCCATCTCTCTCGCGATTTCCTCGTCAGTTTGTGTTTGAGGAATTCTCCTTGGAGGCATAACCCACTGTTAAGAGGCATAGATTAGATAATGACATCTTTTAAACTAAGTACTGACCACTAGTCTAGCATGCTGACCACAACCTAGTGCTCTGATACCAAGTTGATAGGACCCGCCCCGATCCCCCGTGGGACCACCCGGGGACGTGCCCTGCTCCCGTCTGACACCCGACTTCATAATACCAAAATTACCCTTAGGAAAGCAAATGCATAAAGAAAATCCAAATTTAAGTCATACATAACCCAACACAAAAACGTCAAACATAAAATACAAATAAAAATAGTGTCAGACAAGGGATAGTTCCCGAATACAGTTTATTGAGCACGACTCTAGACATTCTACGTGCCAACTTACCCAGCAGTAGGGTTCAGGTGCGCAACGTAAACCTATGCCTCTTCCTCGGGATCCTCCTCCTCTTCCTCCTCAATAGCACCACCTGGAGGGGTAGTAGAACAACAAAGGTGAGTGGGCCGAAACTCAAGGTTTACAAAATAGTTTACCATCTCGAAAACATATAGATTTTCCCCTCCGTTTTCCAAAAAGCATGCATCAGTATCAAAAACCACAAAAATCATATAATCATAAGCAGAATAATATCAACATAATATAATCTCAGTCACTGCACTATACATCCCAACCCTGACATCCCAGATGTCCGACGTCCCAGACGCCCAATAAGGTCACAGTTCCAAGGCTACGCGTGCCACCCGGGGTCTCAATCCCGAGTCCAAATCCCGAACCTAGTCCGAGTGTGGCATACTAGATGCCTGACGTCCCAGACGTCCAATAGTAGCAATCCTGCTCCTGAGTCACTCTACGATCCGGTCCCTCCGTAGAATGACTCCTCACAGGCAATGCGTCATGACCACTCCGGGGTACCTACATCCGAAGGAGACAGTATCCTAGGGTAGATCTATACAGTGCAGTACCAAAGATAAATATCGAAATCCATTATACATATACATGACTCAAAACCGTGCTTAAACAACCAGACGGGTCTCATGCCAAACATCGTAATACGTGCCATAAATCATACTCAGGATAAATAGATACTTTTGCTTGAATCACATATAGATATAATAGAAAGTAAAACAGTTATGCATGCCGAGGTTTAGTGAAATCAAAGGCCCACTCACAGTACAATCTCGCTGCAATCCCGAGCGTAAAGCCCCGTCCAAGTGCTAAAGTACGATCCCTGTCTTGTCCAAAGCATATGTAAAGGTCACTTTAAGTCCCTATTAAACAACTAAGAAACCCTAGACTGAAACCGGCCCGAGAAAGCCGCCCGAACACGCTTCCCAAGGCTTCAAACCCTAATTTGACCAACTTAACGATCTCCGATCGACACGAAACCACCGCCATTGGATCCGTATCATTGAAACCTTGAAAATGGCCCTAGTCCCACACAAAACACTGTTCACACGCGCCCCCACGCACTGGTCAACCCTCTGGTCAACGGTGCTACAGTAATGATGATGTCAGCATGACGTCATCACTGACAGTGTCAGAGGACACGTGTCAGCATTCCATTGGTCCCTAGTCTGTCTGTTTTCTGACATGATGACGTCATCATGACATCACTGCTGACGTCAGCATGATGACGTCATCAGCTACAGTAACCGGGTCTGAGAACCGGGTCACCGCAGACCCACGGTTCAACCCGATCAGTTCTCATCAACCCGACCACCATTTCTGATGGGATTTGTTCCTATGAACTCGTCACAACATGCTCTAGGGTTCTTTGGACTCAAAACTAGTTTCTAGGTTCAAAAAGCTACCTGAAAATCGACGGGAAAATCGGCTGCCGGCTCTGGTCGTCTTCTCCGGCGAGTCGTCCAGTTTCCAGCCACGAACTTCGGTCCAAACTGGTCGTCTGAGTCCCTAGGATATGTCTCAAAAGCAAACAATCAATTCCAACATAAAAAACGGACGTTTCGAAACAGGGAAGGAAATCGGGTCTCATGGGTTTTCAGACTTACCGCCGCCGTGTCGCCGCCGTGGGCTGCCCAGTCCAGTTCTGAGTCGTCCAGCTGTCACACTGATCCTAACCCTACGTTGGTTCGAGTCCAGGTATGAAGGTTTGGATGGTTTGGACGATTTGGGCTGTTCGGGTTTCCTTCTCAGGTCTGGGGGGTTTTGGGGTTGTGCCGCCGTCCGTGGTGGTGGTGGCCGGTGTCTGGGGGTGGCCGAGGGCTGCCTGGTGCTGCCTGGTGAGTGAGGTTGGGTGGTGAGATGCTGGTGTGTTTGTGCAGAGAATGAGAGTTAAACACGGGTTGAAAGAATGGAAATGAGATAATGAGTAATCTTATGGGTTAAAACAGAATAGGCAGATGAGATCAACGGCTAGGATTAGTCTGAGTTTTAAAATCAATGGTGAGGATTTGAGGAATGATTAATTAATCTAATGGCCAACATGATTCCTTGATTTAGGGAGTGTGGGGGATGAGTGACACATGTCACTCATCCAAGGGTCCAGATTGGTTTGATTAAAGTAATCAGATTCTATTATTTTAATATTATTTTAATCCGGTTCTCGGTTAGTTCGGTTAATCGCGTTTACGTCCATGACCATAACTTTTTCGTCGTACGTCCGATTTCGGCATGCCGCCTGTCTACGGATTCGTATCGACGGGACCTACGTAACGGTCCTTGGCCCTCGTCGGTTGGACTTCCCGGGTCAAAAGTCAACATTTGGCCCCTAATTGACCAAATTACCAAAATACCCCTCGACTTCCGAACGTCACAACTTCTTCCTCGAACGTCGGAATCGAACGTGCCACCTGCCTATGAACTCGTGACGTCCTAAACTACGTCACGGTCATGGGTCAAGGTCCTAATTATTTCCCGTGGTAAAAGTCAACTTCCCCCCCCCCCCCTCAGGGGCAAAATGGTCATTTTGTAATAAAATAATAATTACGAAAGTTTGGGTCGTTACACCCTACCTCCCGCCGGGTCTGCAACTCGGGTTTTCCGATCCGGCGACATGACCCGACGATATATTCCTCGATTTAAGTATGATTGTTACGAATTAATAGTGCATTTTCATCATTTTGATCTTATGAAAGGATCGGTGGACTCAAAACATGTCAATTGTTCGATATTTCGGCGAATTTCTTTCCCCCTTCTTATATGTCGCGGGCCCAAAATACTGAAATTTCGGCGACATTCACCGATATTTTCAACAATGGCTATATGTATTCTTGAAATGGGCAGAAATCATACGGGTCAAAACTTACATATTATTTAATGGACATGGATTGTACGATAAGAATTTACTTATGGATATTCAATACCCATTAAATTAAAAGTATATTTATTATTCATCTTTTAAATTATTTATAGATTTTCAATACTCATTATTCCCTCTAATAATTTTATTTTTATTCTTACTATTATTATTATTATTATTATTTATTACGTATTATATTTCTAATTTATTTATTTATTTAATTAAATCTTGTTTATTATGATTTGATAAAAAATTTAACCACATAAATGTTACAAATTTATATTAACGTCAATTTATTTTTGAGAATTTACCCATTTATTATTCTCAAAATTATCTCAAACTTTTTTAAAAATTATCTAACAAAAATCAACGTAAACCACAAAAACTTATAGGATTTCACAACCATGGTTGTGATCCATTTTTCTATTCACAGTCAGATGGTAATCAATATTTTTACGGATCAAATATGTTCGATGATATCAATTCGGAAAATGTGAGTAATAGAATTTAATTTTTTTTGAATATTTTTTTTAAGATTAAAAATAAGCACAATCAAATATTGTGAAATCATCAAATTGAATAAAATATCATAATTAACAGGAGTATTTTATTTTTCTTATATAATAATATTGAAAAAGTGGGTTATAAAAATTAAACCAAATAAAGGATCAGACGCTTGAGAAGGTGGTAACACATTCCAAATCAAAATTAGGTGTCTCTAATATGTAATGTTCAAAACGACAGGCTAGGCGGCGCATAGGCGCTAGTCGGAGGGGTGCCGCCACGAATAATGCCTATGCAGTAGCTGTAGGTAACTTCCTAATTATGCGGCGCCTAGGCGGTCCTGGGCGATTTGGAGTTAAAAAACAAAAATTTTCTTGCATTCCATTAAATCAAACTACTCAAACTCATTCCATATGAATCAAAATCAGTCCCATACATTCATACATGAACATCAAATTCAAATGAAAAATCATATGCTCACAAATCACAATCACAACATTACCCAATTCAATTGTTAATCCATACTATCCTATCTTCACACTTCACAATATCATTCATAAATTCAAAACAAACAATCAAAATCAAAGTTCAAATATAAACAATACATTCGCGACTTCGCAAGGTCGAGACTGAGACTACCCAACCCAAATACCCAATACCCAATACCCAAATCAGAGTATCAAACTCGGAGACTACCCAATACTCATTAGTCCATTACCTACCATTTGTGAAGTCCGAGCTTGAAGTCTACTTCGCCTAGCCGCTAGGAATTCACCTCCAATCAGATTCAAAGTCGAAGTCTCTGATCCACACACTCGAACGCGACTCGAAGTTGAAGTCGCACTCACAGGATTGCATGTCTCTTTCGATTGGAGTCTGGAGATGAGGTGATGAAGACGGTGAACTAGAGAATGACACACTTCGCGACTTCGATTGCCTCTTCGATCATAAGGAGAAAGAAAGGGGAAGAGAATGGATGGGGACTCAATTTCTTGTTTAATTTATTGGGTTTCAGTTCGACGGAGAGAAATAGAGCAAAGATGGGAATGAATACTGAATACATATGAGGGAGAGGAGATCGGGATGGGTAGCTGAATTGAAGAGTGAATAAATCAATGAAGATGAAGTGTTGAGTCGATCTATATTATTATAATTGCTAGTGCCTAGTATTAATGAATATATTATTCATTATTATTAATAATAAATTAAACAAATGTCTTATTGGGTTTGGGTTTCAGTCTCTTTGGGTTTCGGCTTGAATCTAATTGAGTTTGTAAATATATTAAATTTAACATATTGAGTTTGTATTTGTAGACATATTGAGTTTTGGTTTTTTTAGTATTAGATTTTTTTAGTTTTTATTTTTTATTTGATCTCTCATAGTGTTTGAAATGAATTATATAGTATATATTTATATATGTGTAATTATGTAGTACATAATTTATTGATTTTCCCTAAAAAAAAAAACGCATGGGCACTAGGCCCCTATTCGCCGCTCTGAGAGCGCCTAGCCTCGTTTGAAATCTTACTAATATGTATCTTTTGAAACATGTTATCTCTTCTATCCAAAGAAAATTGAAATAAAAAACAAAACAAAAAATGAAAGTAGGAAAAACAAATTAAAGTACATGTGTTCGAAAAATATCTAAAATACATTTTGAAAAAACGGAAAACAAATTAACAACAAAAAAATGAAAAGCAAAAAAAAAATAGAAAAAAAAAATGAAAAGCAAAAATATAGATTAATTTGTCATTGATAGCAATTACTCTGTGTAGGGTATGGGTAAACCCTTAAAATTGAAGATCTTTGTAGGGTATGGGTAAACCCTTAAAATTGAAGATGTGCATAATTGGGTATAGAAACCAATTAGTGCCCATGTTAGGTAAGGGTCTACCTATGCCCTCTAAGTTGCCTATTCGACAATCCCTACTTCGATTATTATGTATGTGTGTGTATCTATATATGGAATTTAAATGTGAAAATTATAAAATAATATATATTTGTAAGTTTATCAAGTATAGTTTTATACTCGTTTTGGAATTTATTTTCATTATAATTTTTAAAGCCGTGTTGGATTAGTTCTGAATTTTAAATTTAATTTTGTGTTTAATCGGTAAAATTATGTTTAATTACATTTTTAAAATATCATAATGATCCCACGTGTTTTAGTTATCTTGATTAGACGAGTAAATATATATATCGTACGTCTGGCTTAGTTGAATTTTTCTTTTATTAGCCTCTAAAACTTTGTTTATTAGAGACTTAATATCAATCAAGTTATTGTAAGTGATAATATCTTGTTAAGTGGATCTAATTTAATTGGGTTTAACATTGATTTATAGACAATAAACTTAAATTCAAATCCTAACCTCCTTCCATGTAATCGAAGAAAAAAAATGTGATAACATCCTTCGCCAATAGAAATCTCAAATGACATTAAATGATGTAATAAGTTGAATCATATATTCTTCTTTAACTTCGTAAAAGCGTAATTAGCGCCTTAAAAAGTCATATTCAATTGCACAGAACTATACAGAAACCCTAAAATTATATTATGAATGAATGTTGTCCTCTTCCCATTGCTACAACTTATCGAATGGCGCCACGTGTACTATAAATATTGTTGACCTTTACGGACAGACAAGAGTGGAAGAAAGCTGAGCATGCTGCATATACTTTGATCTTTACGGGTTGGCAATCCAATCACACAGCTTGGCGGAGAAGCGTTCCTGGGACTACTCTGGTACGATTATACATGCATTTCAACAAAGCTGTGTGATTAAAAGTCTTCAATCACTTCAATCTTCCCATACATCAGTAAGCATATTCTATTTCAAAAAGTACGAACCCATCCATCAGATTTTAATTAATCCACACATAATTAGGTAAATTAGTCATAATTAAAAATGGATAATATTAGCCTTCTTTGTTTTTTAACGACCCGTCCCGAAAATCGGAATTAAATTAGTGGTTAATGACAGATTAGTGAAGATAATCGGTGATTAGTGAAGATAATCGGTGATTAGTTGGACACTTTTAGACGGACGGTGCAAAATGACGATTTTACCCCTGGAATGGGCAAAAATGTCGACTTTTCATTCGGGCTGTCAAATGGACTTTGACCAATAACTGTGACTTAGTTCGGGACGTCACGAGTCCGTAGATAGGTGGCACGTCCGATTCTGACGACCGATGATGAAGTTATGATGTTCGGAAGGTCGAGGGCATTTTTTCGTATATTGGTTTAAAAAGGGGGATTTTGTTGACTTTTACCACGATAAGTATTCTTCACGCAAAGTGAGAACCGTTAGATAGGTCTCAATGTCCTGAATACGACGACAGGCGGCACGCCATCATCGGACGTCGGACGGTTAAGTTACGGGTCTGAGTTTGTGAGGGGTAAAATGGTAATTTGGACTTTCAGGGGCAGTTTGGTCTTTTACCACCTAGGGAATTGTGACCAACCAGATAAGGACATCTGGGAAGATTGGATTGGATATTTTTGGGCTGAGTCCCCCATAGGCCTATTGAGTTTAAAGATTAGGGAGTTTAAAGACTCGGATTATATTGAGGCCTGGATTGAGTTTAAAGACTCGGGAGTTTAAAGACTTAGATAGATCCAGCAGGTTCGATGGATGGATATGTGGTTTCAAATGTGTTTGGATTTCACTGAATTTTGATGTTGATTGGTTTTCAATAAAGGTTTCCCGATGTTTTGGGCTCTGTCCGGATGATATGGCTTTGATGGTTTTGGGCTGAGGCCTGGGGTTTGAGAAAAGGAAACTGTGTTCGATTTTTCTTACACGGTTTGCATAACCTGAATACTGAATGTTTTAATGAATATTAAATGGTTTTATGACATGGATTTGATATGCATGCATTGGTTTTTAACGGAGGGTATAACTGAAATTGTGGTTTCTGATAACTGTTTTTGAACTTGTACTTTATTTTTGTCCACTCACAGTCTTTTGTGTTTTCGATACCCTCCAGGTTGTAGCGGTGCAGGCTGTTGGTCGAGAAAGATGGAGACATCACACACGAGACCCACAGTAGTTTTCCGTACACTCTAGGAAATCCGAAAGTTTTTGGACGGTCGGATCGAGAATCCCTTGTCCGACTTACGTGTCACATGGAGGTTGGACGTTGGGTTAGCCTTCGTGTCATGCGTAAGTTAGACGGGAGTAGGACTTAGCCCTTAATCCCGGGGGATTGGGGGTGGGTCCTTTCAGTTTTAGTTATTTTTATTTATCAAAATGGTCATTGACAGGACCCGCCCCGATCCCCCTGGGACCACCCGGGGACGTGCCCTGCTCCCGTCTGACACCCGACAACAAGATTACCAAAATTACCCTTAGGAATTCAAATGTATAAAGAATATCCAAATTTAAGTCATACATAGCATGCCACACAAAATATCCGAATACAAATAGTGTCAGACAAGGGATAGTTCCCGAATACAGTTTATTGAGCACGACTCTAGACATTCTACGTGCCAACCTACCCAGCAGTAGGGTTCAGGTGCGCAACGTAAACCTATACCTCTTCCTCGGGATCCTCCTCCTCTTCCTCCTCAACAACACGACCTGGAGGGGTAGTAAAACAACAAGGGTGAGTGGGCCGAAACTCAAGGTTTCCAAAACAGTTTACCATATCGAAAACATATAGATTTTCCCCTCCGTTTTCCGAAAAGTATGCATCAGTATCAAAAGCCACAAAATCATATAATTATAAGCAGAATAATATCAACATAATATAATCTCAGTCACTGCACTATACATCCCAACCCTGACATCCCAGATGCCCGACGTCCCAGACGCCCAATAAGGTCACAGTCCCAAGGCTACGCGTGCCACCCGGGGTCTCAATCCCGAGTCCAAATTCTGAGCCCAATCCGAGTATGGCATTCTAGATGTCTGATGTCCCAGACGTCCAATAGTAGCAATCTTGCTCCTGAGTCACTCTACGGTCCGGTCCCTCCGTAGAATGACTCCTCACAGGCAATGCGCCGTGACCACTCCGGAGTACCTACATCCGGAGGAGACAGTATCCTAGGGTAGATCTATACAGTGCAGTACCAAAGATAAATATCGAAATCCATTATACATATACATGACTCAAAACCGTGCATAAACAACCAGACGGGTCTCATGCCCAACATCGTAATACGTGCCATAAATCATACTCAGGATAAATAGATACTTTTACTTGAATCACCTATAGATATAATAGATAGTAAAACAGTTATGCATGCCGAGGTTTAGTGAAATCAAAGGCCCACTCACAGTACAATCCTGCTGCAATCCCGAGCGTAAAGCCCCGTCCAAATGTTAAAGTACGATTCCTGTCATGTCCAAAGCATGCGTAAAGGTCACTTTAAGTCCCTACTAAACAACTAAGAAACCCTAGACTGAAACCGGCCCGGGAAAGCCGTCCGAACACGCTTCCCAAGGCTTCAAACCCTAATTTGACCAACCTAACAATCTCCGATCAACACGAAACCACCGACATTGAATTCGTATCGTCGAAACCTTGAAAATGGTCCTGGTCCCACATAAAACACTATTCACACGCACCCCCACGCGCTGGTCAACCCTCTGGTCAACTGTGCTACAGTAATGCTGACGTCAACATGACATCATCACTGACAGTGTCAGAGGACACGTGTCAGCAGTCCATTGGTCCCTGGTCTGACTGATTTCTGACATGATGACATCATCATGACGTCACTGCTGATGTCAGCATGATGACGTCATCAGCTACAGTAATCAGGTCTGAGAATCGGGTCACCGTAGACCCACGGTTCAACCCGATCAGTTCTCATCAACCCGACCACAATTTCTGGTGGGATTTGTTCCTATGAACTCGTCACAACATGCTCTATGGTTCTGTGAAATCAAAACGAGACTTTAGGTTGAAGAAACCACCTGAAAATCGACGGGAAGACTGGCTGCCGGCTCTGGTTATCTTCTCTGGTGAGTCGTCGAGTTTCCAGTCACAGGTCTTGGTCCAAAATGGTCGTCTAGGTCCCCTAGGTATGTCTCAAAAGCAACCAAACAATGTCAACGTCAAAAACAACCGTTTCGAGGCAGGGAAGAAAATCGGGGTCTCACGGGTTTCTGGGCTTAACACCGCCGTGTCGCCGTCGTGGCCCATCCAGTCAGGGTATGAGTCGTCCTAAGGTTGCAGTTAACCTAACCCTAGGTTAGTTCGAGTCCAGGGGTGAAGGTTTGGACGGTTGGATGGTTTTGGGCTGTTCGGGTTCCTTTCGGGTTTGGGAGATTTCCCGGTCGTGCAGAGCGGCCGTAGTGGTGGTGGCCGTGTCTGGTGGAGGTGGTAGGTGGTCTGGTGCTGTCTGATGCGTGGGTTGAGAATGAGAGGTGGTGGAGTGTTTGTTCGAAGGGTGAGAGGGTACACGGTGTTGAGAGAATGAAATTGTGAGAGTGAATCTCTGATGGTTTAAAACAGAATGGGTAGATGGAATCAGGAGCTGAGATTCAATCTGAGTATAGGATGAAGGGTGAGGATTTGAGGAGAGAAATTAATTAATTAAGTAGATGGCCAACATAGATCCTTGTTTTAGGGAATGTAGGGGATGAGTGACACGTGTCACTCATCCAAGGGTCCAGATTGGTTTGATTAAAGTAATCAGATTCTATTAATTTAATAATATTTTAATTCGGGTCTCGGTTAGTTCGGTTAATCGCGATTACGTCCGTGACCATAACTTTTTTGTCGTACGTCCGATTTTGGCGTGCCGCCTGTCTATGGATTCGTATTGACGCGACCTACGTAACGGTCCTTGGCCCTAGTCCGTTGGACTTCCCCGGTCAAAATTCAACATTTGGCCCCTAATTGACCAAATTACCAGAATACCCCTCGACTTCCAAACATCACAACTTCTTCCTCGAACGTCGGAATCGAACGTGCCACCTGCCTATGAACTCGTGACGTCCTAACCTACGTCACGGTCATGGATCAAAGTCCTAAATATTTCCCAGGGTAAAAGTCAACTTTTCCCCCCTCAGGGGCAAAATGGTCATTTTGCCATAAAATAATAATTACCAAAGTTCGGGTCGTTACAGTCATGGTCACACTATTTATATGTATATTACTTAATTGGACAGTTCATTGTGATGATCTTAATTAACTAGTGTTATGAATATAATTCATAGCGGTTCTTGAATCAAAATTTTACGTGGGTTAATTAAATCTACATGCTAAATTTGAAAATTTTAAGAATACAAATGAATTTTATCAATAGATATAAAAATATGTGCTTAATTCAATGAATATAATGAACTTTACCACTCAAATGCATTTCCATATATAATTAAAATTTTGATAGAAAGAAAAAGAAAAAATAAATTGGAAAGGCTATAACCATCCCAATCCATTCTTGTGTCTCACCAGTAAATATTGTTGATAATTTATTGGATATATACAAATGATACATTCAATCTTGTTTGTCAGTGGAAATAATTTTGAAATGATAATTTAAAAATTGGACAATAGCGATTAAGATAAATGAATGTAAACAATTTCCTAAATTAAAAGACCGAACAAATAAGCTCATATACAATGCAAGTACATAATATCCTTCAAATATATTGAATTTTTAAGAAATACATAAAGTGGACATGAAATTTCACATTTACAACGTGAAAATATTATTAAATTATAACATTGACGTTTTAATCACTTTTGATCAATTAGAAAGAAAAGAAAAAACATTAAAACCAATTTACAACTATTCAAACTTGAAAAGATTATTAAGTGTGTGGTTATTGTTAAGATGATAGATTTGTGATGACTCATGATGATAGATTCGCAATTCCATCTGGTGCCTTGTCAGCTGCTTTAAGCAATCTGCTAACTCATCTGTTTATTCAGCCTCAGTAGAATTTGAGCCTGCTTTTCTTCAAATTATCCTTTCCATAATAGGAGTTAATACGTATCCTATGCAAACTAGATCTAAGAATAGTATTATCAATAAAAAGGCATTGAGTTCAGTTGTCACTACTAATACAGACTTATCTACCACTGAGCCATCTTCCTATAAGACTGCAAGGCATTGAGTTCAGTTGTCACTACTAATACAGACTTATCTACCACTGAGCCATCTTCCTATAAGACTGCAACGACCTCTTCTCATGGACAAGCAACAATGCAAGAGAAGATTGATGCACTGCATGACAGGACCCACCCCGATCCAACAAGGATCATAAGGGGACGTGGCCTGCTCCCGTCTGACATCCAAAATTCATACCAATTTTAACCTCAAAACATCAAATGCATAAATAACCAAATTTAAGTCATACAACAAATCTGAATTAAACAGATGTCAGACAAGGGATGAAATCCAAAATTACAAGTTGCGAGCACGACTCTAACATAAACTTGCGGGTAAACTGTAACGCCCCGGACGTTCTGGTAATGTAATATTATTAAATATTGAATAAAATGACGTTTTTACCCCTGTGTTTGTGTGGTCGATTTGTTGACTTTTAGATTTGGAGGTCGAACGGACGTTGAGTGATGACCGAGACGTAGTTCGGGATGTCACGAGTTCATAGACAGGTGGCACGTCCGATTCGGACGCTCGGAGTGAAAGTTATGATGTTCGGAAGTTCGGGGGCATTACCGTAATTTGGGCGTTATAAGGGGAAAAAGTTGACTTTTTGTTTGACAATTGATATCCATTTGACTCGAAGACCGTTATGTTCGTCTCGACGCCCCGAGTACAACGACAGGCGGCACGCTTGAAACGGACGTCGGACGACCGAGTTACGGGTCACGAAAGTTGGAGGGCAGTTTGGTAATTTTTGCCCTGGGGGCATTTTGGTAATTTCCGCACGGGGTACTGTTCACCACCGTGGAAAACAGAGCAGCGGCCGTGGGTTTGTGCGTTCAATTGTTTATGGCTTTAGTGGATTGTTCAGATGTTTGTTTATGTGAATTGAGGTAGTGGGAGCATGACTGAGTGGCGTGAGCAGGTTGCAGGCACGGGATTGAGTTTAATATGGCCATGGTTTCTGTGTTTGTGGGAAGCAGGTTTCAGAGAACCTCAGCTGGTCTCCCACGAGTGCTGGCCGTTTGAATCGATTGACTGAGTAAGAGAGTGAGAGAGGACTCGGTTGGGTCATTTGGGCATCATTGTGAGGGCTGAGGTTGAGAGAGACGGGAGAAAACAGTTTCGGGTTTTCAGGGGGGAAGCTCAGAGTTCAAATCCTACGGGCTTTGAGGCGAAACTAAACACATAGGGAGTCTTCTGGGAGTGTTAGAATCACGACGGTGCTGGAGTTGTTGAGTTTGGAGCCGTGTTGCCCGGGAACCCAAGTTCCAGTTTGAAGGAAAAACCAGTGGAGGGAAAAATGGAAGATCAAATTGTGGGGACTTGCGAGCTAAACTAGGGGTCATTCTAGTCTTCTGGGAGCAAGAGGAAACCAACCACGTCAAATTCGAAGGACGACATCCACGAATTGGCCAGGAACGGAGTGCCCTGGTTCTGAGTATTTCGAGCTTGAGGACGACGACTTCCAGGTAACGGCGAGACCAATTGACGGTACCATTGTGTTCGTATGAATCCCCTTAACCTACTGGTGAAATTAATTTGAGATTGGGGTTAGTTTGGGGTGAGTTCCAGAATGCCGATTTGTTCGACTGTTCGAGTTTGAGTTGGGTCGTTTGGGTACTAGTCGAGGTTAACCTTCATTACAGACCTAAAATTAAAGGATTAGGGAAGATAATAGGATCAAGAACGAGAGGAATTGATTGAGAATTGGGCTTGAACTGGTCGGGTTGAGTCGCGGGTATTAGACCCGTTTATCAGTTGATTCGGGTAAGGACGAAGGTACTGTAGCTTGGCGCGTGGCTTTCACGCGCAGCCACTTTGGGCGGCGCGTGACGGCGCGTGTGACGTCAACTCCGATCAAGGTCAACATGAGAATTAATCCTTACAGTTTAATTAACATTTTATCTTTAGAGTTCGAATCGATCGGGAGTCATTCGGGATAATTTCGGGAGTCCGGAAGATTAAGTCTTTAAGTTTATTTTTGCCGAAAAATCCGGAAAAATTAGGAAAAATCCTACGAGTTATTTTGGGATGTTTGTAACCCTTCTTATACGTTTTCACAGGCCCGGACACTTCCGAAGCTACGGAGGAGCGCGCGGGACGCGATTGACGTGTCCTAAGACTGTGAGTGGACTCTTTGATTTTTAAATTGGGCATGCATGACTATTTTGCTTATTTATCTCATGGTTTTACATATGATTTTACGATGGTGAGATGATATATCGGTTTTACTTGTTTTCACGTTTTTCGAGATAATTATCGTATTTCACGCATTTCGAGATTTCGGTTTTTGCCTATGCATGCGTGATAATTTTTGATGAAGTATCTGGTTATGAATATGCATGTTTCGGATTTATGATGTTTGATCATATTGTGAAGAAATTTTCTGGTAATTGCATGTGTTGGAATTTACATGTGAATTCGGGCATGAGTCCTGTTACGATGAGAAATGTTTTTGGAATGATGTTGGAAAAAGATTTGTGATGAATCCTGATTTATTACGTTTAAAAACGGTTTTGGGTTTAAAGACCCGGTTAATGGTTGGATCTGGTTTTGGGTTTAAAGACCCGGCATGTTGATTTTGGGGGCGGGCCCGAAAATTGAGTTTAAAGACTCGTGAGTTTAAAGACTCGATTATTATGATACCCCCGAGGCCTACTAATCGTGTTTTGAGTTTAAAGACTCGTTGATATCCCGGGAAGGCCTAATGTTGAGTTTAAAGACTCGGATGGATCCAACGGCATAATCATGATTGTTGATTTATGTTTCACTTGATTTGTGCAAATAATGTTTCAAAATGACGGTTTCTGGAATCTGGTATTATTATATGGTTTTACATGAGTTATGACGATCCCTGTAACGTTTTTCTTGTGTTTCGGAAAAAAAAGAGTTTTCAAAGGTTTAATACACAATTTTGAATATTTGGTTATGCATGCGGATTACAAAACTGGAGGGCGAACCCGATTTCGGAAAAACTGTCTTTCCTGTTAAACTTATGTTTCGGTCCACTCACACCTTGTTGTTTTAAATTCCCTCCAGGTCGTGGTACAAGCGTGGGGGCAAGCGCCGAGGCAGAGGCGGAGGCATAACGTTTTCCGTTGCGGAGTAGTTAGTTCACAGAGTAGGACTTGTTCCTTAATTTGTTTTGTAATATTACTCTGTGAAACTGTGGACTTGACGTCCAGTCGCATGTATTTGTTTAATCTCCCTGGTCTGACAATGGGTGTGTTGTAATTTTAACTAGTCTTCCGGTCTTTTGGGTTCGATTGTCAGACGGGAGCAGGATGCTTCCCGATTATTGAGGCGATAATCGGGGTGGGTCCTGTCATAAACCACCCAGCAGGGTTCAGGTACGCAGAAGTAGATCTATGCCTCAGCCTCAGGTTACTCCTCTACCTCAGTATCACGACCTGAAGGGGTTACCAAAAACATTAAGGGTGAGTGGACCAAACTCAAGTTTATAAAATCATTTGATAAGTAAAACATGTAATTTACCCCTCCGTTTTCCAAACATGCATGCAACCGTATTTAAAATCATAAGTCATATAATATGAACCATAAGGCATGTAATAAAACCATAAGTATAATTTTAGTTGCTGCACTATACACTCCAATCCCGACATCCCTGATGTCTGACGTCCCTGACGTCCAATAAGGTCACTATCACAAGGCTACGCGTGCCACTCGGGTCTCAATTCCGAGTTCAATCCCCGAACCCCGTTCGGGTATAGCATCCCTGATGCTTAGCGTCATAGACGCTGGACGTTCTAGACGTCCGTGACCTCTCCGGGGTACCTCATCCGGAGGAGACAGTATCATATGAATGGATCTATACAGTGCAATACCCAATACATTTTATTGATATCCACATGCAAGCATATATATACATAGATAGAATCCGAACCAATCATTAAGTTTCATCAGACGGGTCTCAAGCCCAAATACCGTGAAACGTGCCATAACCATATTTTCCATATCATCAAAACCATTATTTTTTTTTAGCATGTGAATAAGTATAATAAACCAGAAAACATTTATGCACGCAAGGGTTTAAGAAAATGGCCCACTCACTGTACGATCCTGTGGTGAACCTGCGCGTACGAACTTGTACCGGGATTATCGTACAATTCATGTCAGTCCAAATCACATGTAAGTGTCACTACAAGCATAAACGTTTAACCACAAAGTCCGAAATAGAAACCGGCTCGGGGAAGCCGTTCAACACGTTTCCCGAGGCACCCGGCCCTAAACTGACCCATCAAAAACTATCTCAGATCAACATGGTTAATTCACCAAAAATGTTCAGAATGATGAGAGGAATAAAAGTCATGTTGATCGTGATCGGAGATAAGACCCAACGCGCCCTCACGCGCCGCCCAAAGTGGCTGCGCGTGAAAGTCACGCGCCTGACACTGAAGCTACAGTGTCAGCACCTTCACCCGTTTGTCTGTAATTCGGGCCTGCCACCCGCGGCTTGACCCGGTTAATTACCCATCAATTCCTTCTCGATTTCAATCCAATTTGATCCTAACATGTTATTTAAACATCTAATTTAAGTTCTGAGTTATTATTAGCCAAATCGAATCCTTAAATGACCCTTCGACCCGTGATCATCCAAACGGGTTGATCACCCCAACTCACTGGTTTTTAAACCAAAATCAAATTAACTTTACATGAAGCATCATAGTATCACAACGAACTGGAAAACACACTCAATTGAACGAACACTCACCTGGAAGTAGTCGTCCAAACCTCTGAAATTCTTCTGAACACGGCAGTCACCGTCCCAGCTCACCCGTGGCTGGTTGCCTTCGATTTTGATATGGTTGTGTTCTAAACACTCCCAGAAAGCTTAATCCGCGATTAGATTGGTCCAACACACCGTAGAAATTAAACTCTGACTTTTCCCTCCAATTTTCCAGAAATGGCTTCTCTGGTTTTCCTCACCCGTTCTCAGTTATAACAGCATCAGAGTGATGCTCACACACGTCCTAATTAGTTATAAACAATTTCAAGCCGTCCCAGAGGCTCGTTGTAACACCCCGGAAATTCGAGGATTTCCATATTGTAATTTAATGTGTGATTTGACGATTTTACCCCTGTGAATGGTATGGTCAAATTGTTGACTTTTTGATTGATGAACTAAATGAACTTTGACCTATGACCGTGACGTAGTTCGGGACGTCACGAGTTCATAGACAGGTGGCACGTCCAATTCGGACGATCAGGGTAAAAGTTATGACTATCGGAAGTTCAGGGGCATTACCGTAATTTGGACTCTCGGGGGAAAATGTTGACTTTTCTTTGGACAACTAATTTTCTGTTGACTCAAGGACCGTTGGGTAGGCCTCGACGTCCTGAGTCCGTAGACAGGCGGCACGCCGAAATCGGACTTCGTACGAGGAAGTTATGGTCAGAAACGTGAAATCGGGAGGTTCGGGTCTCGGTTTTCGTGTCGAATATTATATTCAGGAAATCTGATTGGAGGACACCTGGTGAGTGACAAGTGTCACTCACCCATTGGCTAGATTGGATCAGATCCACTATAGGATTAATTATCATTTAAATCAGCTTTAAATTACAGCCCTTAGATCTGAAATCCCTTGATTTGATCTCAGCCTTTGATCTCATTCTGAGATTCAATCCTGGCCCTTGATTCATTTTCCTATTCAGTATTAAAATTCCATGAGATCATGCACCCATGTGTTCATTCTCTCAACCGTGTGTGCGATTTCTCCCTGGAACCAGCCCATCAGCCACCACCACTCAACCCCACACCTCAGACAACCAGCAGCCACACCCCTGACGCCGGCCACCGCTCCACGGCCACCCTGCACGGCGGCATCCTTTCAAACCCGTGAAGAAAACCCGAGGAACCCAAGTCACCAAACCATCCAAACCATCGATCTAGGACTGGAACCAACGTGCAGTTGTGATCACCGTGACTACTGGACGGCAAGGAACTGACCCTGGCGGTGAACGGCGGCGACACGGCGGCGTTTGGACGATAAACCCGTAGGTAACCATTTTCCTTTCCGGCTTAAAAACACCTGTTTGTGACGTTGACATCATTTAGTTGTTGTTAGGACTCGTCTAGGTGACCTTGACGACCAACTTGGAACCAGGACCGGGGCTGAACAACCGTCAACTCGCCGGGAAGGATTATCAGAACCGGCAACCAAGCTTCCCGTCGATTTTCAGGTAACCTCTTAGACCTAAAAAACCAATTCAAGTTACACAGAACCAATCTAGGGACTCAGACGAGTAAATAGGAATTAAAAGGAACGAAATTGATGAAGAAATGAAGAAATGGCAACCGGGTCGTGATCGCGGGTCTGATCGACCCGAGTTGCAGGAAAACGGGTCAACCCGTCTGAGGACAGCGGTGCTGACGTGGCACCCTGTCAGTCTGTCAGATGAAGTGGACCAACCGTGAGCCGACACGTGTCACATGTCAGTGCACAGTCAGCACTGACATGTCAGTGACGTGGCCCAATCAGGGACTGCCACGTGTCACTAACATGTCAGTGACGTGGACCAGTGCCATGCTGACACGTGGCACATGTCAGATCTAACACGTGGCCTGACAGATCAGTGGGGTGGACCAATCAGATGTTGACACGTGGCACCTGTCAGAGTCTGACATGTCAGACCTGACAGCTGTCAGATGACGTCAGCATGACGTCATGCTGACGTCAGCAGTGACGTCAGCGATGACGTCAGCAGGAACTGTTCCTGCGTTGACCGCCGCGTTGACCGGCGCGTGGGGGCGCGTGTGAACAGTGTTTTCTGGTGGGACCACCACCATTCTTTAGGTTTCGACGATCCGGATCCAATGGCGGTGGTTTCGGGTCGATCGGAGATCTTTAAGTTGGTCAAAATAAGGTTTATTGCCTTGGAAAGCGCGTTCGGGCGGCTTTCCCGGGTCGGTTTCGACCTAGGCTTTCATGGTTGAATGTTAGGGGTTTAATTTGACCTTTACGAATACTTGGACTTGACAGGGATTGTACATTTGTACCAGGACGAGGGTATACGTCCGGTTTCTAGCAGGATTGTACTGTGAGTGGGCCATTTTCTTAAACCCTTGTGTGCATAAATGTTTTCTGGTTTTCTTATACTTATTCACATGCTAAAACAATGATGGTTTTGATGATATGGAAAATATGGTTATGGCACGTTTCACGGTATTTGGGCTTGAGACCCGTCCGATGAAACTGAATGATTGGTTCGGATTCTATCTATGTATATATAAGTTTGCATGTGGATATCAATAAAATGTATTTGTTACTGCACTGTATAGATCCTTCCATATTGTATTGTCTCCTCCGGATGAGGTACCCCGGAGAGGTCACGGACGTCTAGAACGTCCAGCGTCTATGACGCTAAGCATCGGGGATGCTGTACCCGAACGGGGTTCGGGGATTGAACTCGGAATTGAGACCCGAGTGGCACGCGTAGCCTTGTGATTGTGACCTTATTGGACGTCAGGGACGTCAGACATCAGGGATGTCGGGATTGGAGTGTATAGTGCAGCAACTAAAATTATGTTTATGGTTTTATTATATGCCTTATGGTTCATATTATATGGTTATTGATTTTGAATTATGTTGCACGCATGTTTGGAAAACGGAGGGGTAAATTATATGTTTTACTTATCAAACGATTTCATAAACTTGTGTTTCGGTCCACTCACCCTTTAATGTTTTTGATAACCCCTCCAGGTCGGGAAACTGAGGTAGAGGAGGAACCAGAGGCTGAGGCATAGATTTACTTCTGCGTACCTGAACCCCTGCTGGGCGGTGTACCCGCAGGTTTACTTTAGAGTCGTGCTCGCAAATTTGTAATTTTGAATTATATCCCTTGTCTGACATTCGTTTAATTCGGATTTGATGTATGACTTTAATTTGGTTATTTATGCTTTTAAATGTTTGGAGGTTAAAATTGGTATGAATTATTGGGTGTCAGACGGGAGCAGGGAACGTCCCCTTGTGGTCCCTGTGGGATCGGGGCGGGTCCCTGTCACTCGTGGGTGTCCAATTGTCCACTGAAAAATGCTCCCCGAAAAGCTTCGAGCTTGAATTAATCAATTGATCGTGCAGGCTGGACGGCTCAGGCCACGTTCAAAAGCAAAAGACAGCCCAGACTTTCCAGCACACAATTGCATAATCAATTGCACGTTTGAGCCACCGCACATGGTGGTGCCACTCATGTCCCCCGCGGTCTGCTACAGTAACCAGGGCAAAAAGACCAAAATGGCCCTGGTTCAATAATTACCAAAATACCCCACACTTCCTAGACCCGTAACTCAGCCATACGAAGTCCGATTTCGGCGTGCCGCCTGTCTACGGACTCAGGACATCGAGACCTACCCATCGGTCCTTGAGTCGCGTGAAAATTAATTGTCAAATGAAAATTCAACATTTTCGCCCCAACCGTCAAAATTACGGTAATGCCCCTGAACTTCCGATAGTCATAACTTTTTTCCCTGATCGGCCGAAATGGACGTGCCACCTGTCTATGAACTCGTGACGTCCCGAACTACGTCACGGTCATAGGTCAAAGTCCATTTAATTCATAAATCAAAAAGTTGACAATTGGTCATACCAATCACAAGGGTAAAAGCGTCAATTCACACATTAAATCACAATATTAAAATCCTCGAATTTCCGGGGTGTTACACTGCATGCTCAAGATATCTGGTCTTTTGTCAGGACCCACCCCGGTTTCAACTCAAAAACCGAGGTAAATCCTGCTCCCGTCTGACAACCCAGAACGAAAAATAGAAACTCTCACACGAAAAACCACAAACCTATGCCGCCAGACGCATGAGATTTTAATACAACCCAGTGTCACCAAAGATACAGAGCATAGTATCCAAAACTAAGGAAAACAAAACCGATACACAAAGTATACGCACAATGGAAAAATTGAATACCACTCCGGGGTCACTCTCGAGTACTCTTATGTCTCTGACGCTGCCTCGACATCAACACCCCCGCGCTAGCTCCACGACCTGGAGGGCAATTAAAAACAGAAGGTGTGAGTGGACCATAAAGAATAAAAGTTTCGAAAACCGTTTTATAATCAAACCAGAGTTTCTGCCCTCCGTTTTGAAAACACACATGCATAACCCATTGGTTGAAAACAGTTATAAATCATCTAAGGATCGTCATAAAAATCATTGCAGAATCATCATAAAAATAGTTATAGAAATCACGTCATAAGCATCATAAAACCGTATCATAAAGCATCACATCATAAAACCAATAGATACCAAACAAATAGTTGTCCGATCAAACCTGCTGGACCTATCCGAGTCTTTAAACTCTCGAGTCTTTAAACTCAATTCAGGGCTCAATAATATCCGAGTCTTTAAACTCCGAGTCTTTAAACTCAACAAGCCTACGGGGGAAATATCAATATATCCGAGTCTTTAAACTCCGAGTCTTTAAACTCAATCCGGGTCTTTAAACCCAATCCAAGCTCGTCCCCCGTCAATCACAATATCCGGGTCTTTAAACCCAATATCCAGATCCAGCAAATCCAATCCAAAACCATTTGAAAACATTTTCTAAATCCATATCCAAACCCGAATCCGAAATCACTGGTCTGAAGCCCTTCTGGCATCCAGAACCGTCATTCCGAACCCAAATCCGGAATTCCACTTTTCAACTTTAAAACCAAATTCCGTGTTTCCGAAATCCGATTCTAAAACAGAAAACCTCGCTTATTAAATCATGTTCCAAAATCTCTTTATACTCATTGAAAACCATTTATCATTTGAAATCCCAAAACCATGGCATCACAATCAGAAATCAAACCTTTTTCGTAACACGAGCCAAAAACCGTACTTCCTCGAAAAACGTGCATTAATGTAAAACAGTTATAGCATATTCAGTAATCATGAAATCACATATAAAACCATAAAACAAGTAATTAAAAGCAGTTATGAATGCTCAGTTATAGAGAAGGGGTCCACTCACAGATACCGGGCACGTCACTCGCGTCCCGTACGTTCTGCACGTTCCTCGACCTTCTCAGCGATTCCTGATCCTGTCAACAGTCACCAAACTACGTCACTAACACGTTAACGAAGTTTCTCCCAATTTTCCCCAAATTTCCCGAACTTCTAAACATAACGAACCGAGACCCTAAACCTTCAACCTTGTCGAACTAACCTCAAACGACGTCCGATTAACCCGAAACCTATCCCAAAATATCCGTTACAACCTCTAGACCAAAAACCTAGTTGGAAGTTTCCCCAAAAACAGCCGCACTCGCCTCCACGCGTCGCCCAAAGTGGCTGCGCTTGGGCCTAACGCGCCTGCACACAGACTACTGTTCATCGTCTTCCTCAGCTACTCGACCGGTCTGAACTGGCGAGAGCGGTTCTCTACCGTCTGTCCACCATTTATGCTCCTCTTTTCACCAATCTCTTCGTCCTCTTCCCAATAATCGATTCCCCTACTCCAAACACTCCAACACAGCCTCTAATTCGTCGTCCCTAGCTCGAAACAAAACCCGTTCAAAGCCCCTGTTTGTACTCCTGGCCACCCGTGTCACCCCCCATCACGGTTTCAAACCCTAGAGCTTCCTAGGACCTTACTGAGTTCACTAGAACTCACCAAACATATCGACTCAGCCCCTACCTTCAAGACTATCGATTTGAACTTCCACGGCAAAACAGAGCAAATATACGGGGGAAGAAATTACCTGCCTGTCGAGCGCCGTCGTGAGCTCAGCCGTGAATATGTGACTTCTCTCGTCCTCCTCCGTCCTCTAGACACCACCACCAGCCTCGATTGATCAAAAACGGCAGCACCACCACCCAACACTCTCTCTGTTTCCTGGTTTTCCCGTGAACTCAAACACTCCTCACCCCCTCAAACTCACACGAGCTGCCCTCACAACTCATTCACTACCTCCCTCTCGATCTCTACTTACTCACTCAGTCACCAGAACACACCAACACACACGGCCAACTCTCAATCTCACCCTCTGTTTCTCTGAACACGGCCACAAACACACCTGCCTAAAGAATTGGAACCGTGCACACTTGTAGAAACCTCTACACACACTGCACGTGTCACCATCCCAAGGGCCCATCTCACAAATATCCAAACTCCCCTGTACACTTGGCCTTATCAGATTGGCCCAATTCCCAATCCATCAAAAGACCAAAATGCCCCTACTTGTGAGTCAAAATTACTATTATGCCACTGTCGTTCTAGACCCGTATCTCACCCGTCTAAAGTCCGATAAAGACGTGCCGCCTGTCGTTGAACTCAGGACGACGAGATCTAGCTAATGGTCCTCGGTCTACGTACAAAAACCCAATCGTGCTAAAAGTCAACTTTTCCCCCTATTTTAACCAAATTACGAAAGTGCCCTAAACCTTTCGAACATCATAACTTCCTCCTCGGATGTCGGAATTGGGCGTGCCACCTGTCTACGGACTCGTGACGTCCCTAACTACGTCACGGTCATCGGTCAATACCTCATTGACCACCCGAACTAAAAGTTAACTTTTTGCCCAAACTGGGGCAAAATCGTCATTCTACGCTAACGAACTAAAAGTAGCCAACTAACCACCGATTAAACTCACTAATCCCATCGTAATCACTCTGCTAATACCGGCTCCCGGGACGGGTCGTTACATCTTTGGTTCCTCTTCTTTCAAACAAGAATTTGGTAGGTTGCAAGCGAGTTTACAGGATCTAGAAACACTTGGATAGTACAATTTCTAGGTACAAAGCTAGATTAGTGCCAATTGCTTTAGTCAGGAACCTAGTCTGGATTATGGAGAGACATTTATTCCAATAATGAAACCTATCGTAAGGCTTGTTTTGGCTCTAGCTGCTTATTTTGATTGGCCTTTAAAGAAACTTGATGTAAAGAATGCTTTTCTGCATGGTCAGCTCAAGGAAGAAATTTTTATGGTGCATCCGCCAATTTTTGAGGGCCCTTGTCACAAAGGCTTTTTGTGCAAGCTGCATACGTCTCTATATTTCTTGAAACAGACACTTAGAGCATGGAATGAATGGTTCAGTAGTTTTCGTCATGGACTAGGTTTTGAATCAGCCTGGTCAGATGCCTCACCGTTTTTCAAAAGATCATCAAATGCCATTGTAGTTTTTCTTTTATATGTAGATGGCATTATCTTTACTGACAGCTCAATCTTTGCCATTCAAGTAGTTATCACAGCTCTCACCCTTGAGTTTGAAATGAAAGACCTAGGGGGTCTTCAATATTTTTGGGGTATTCAGATCACAAGAAATAATTCTGGTTTATTGTTCTCTCAGGCCAGGTATGTCAAGGAATTGTTGATCAAGAACTGTATGTTGCACAACAATGCTGTTGATACTCCCAGTACTCCTAGTTCCAAACTTAGGAACAATGATGGTCATTTCTATTCAAATCCTGCAAATTACAAAATTGTTCTGGGAGCCTTGCAGTATCTTACTTTCATCAGACTAGACATTGCGTTTTCTATCAACGAAGTGTGCCAATTTATGTGTTCCCCTTTGTGGTTCACATTTCATAGATATCAAGAGAATCCTGAGATACCTTCAAGGTACTCAACATTGTGGGATTCAATACAGGTCTGGTTCGCTTAACTTAACAGCATACAGTGATGTTGATTGGGCTGGAGACCCTAATTATCGCAGATTAACTACTGGCATGGTTGTGTTCCTTAGCTCTAATCTCATCTCTTGGTACTCAAAGAAACAAAACATTGTATCCAAATCCAGCTCTGAGGCTGAGTACAGAGCACTTGCTATTACCTCAGCAGAACTAGCTTGGATTCAACAGCTTATCTGTTCACTTCATGTACCACTTCTTAAACCACCATTGGTCCTTTGTGATAGTACCTCAACTACCAGCCTATATGCTAATTAATCCTGTTTTTCACTCTAGGGCCAAACACGTTGAAGTTGATTATGACTTTGTACGTGAAAGAGTTATACATAGAGATCTAAATGTTCAGCATGTGTCTTTCTACGATCAGACTGCTAATATCTTCACTAGAGTTCTTGATGGAAGGTTGTTAATGGTTCACACATCCAATCTGATGTCCTTTCAGATTGAGGGGGTAGACTATAGTTTGTTAGAATTTGATAGTTATAAAATTTCATATATACTATGCAACAATTAAGAATATTATTAAATCAGTAATACTAATTGGTAGTTACAAAATGTGTTTTAATTTAACTCAACATGTATGTGGATGAAATGAACATGATATGCTAGTTAATATTGAGGTTAACCACTAGCCTGTTATTAAAAGATTTTGAATTTGACACTTGGAGTTGACGGTTAATTCAAGAGTATTAATTAAGCTTTAAGAAACACTTGTTGTATAAGGCCTTCAATATATGTTTGTATTGAATTGACTTCCAAAAACGAAAGGGAGAAATGACTTCAATCCAATGTCTGATATTCTAATTATCAAAGTTATATATATTAACCAATGGTTGGTGGTTCAAGTGGAAAGAACATTGTTTCCTTTAAGTAAGGTCTCGAGTTCGAGTCTTAACCAATAGTTGGTGGTTCAAGTGGAAAAAACCTTATTTCGCTTACATAAGGTCTCGAGTTCGAATTTTGTGAATGACGTAGTCAATATTAGGGAGAGTTCCCCTCGTATCGAGGTTCTATGTAGCTCGAGAATTAAGAGCTAATCCTAACCTACGTATAAGGAATACCTTGATTTTCAAAAAAATATATATATTAATGAACCACTAATTGTAATCAAATATACATAAATATATATAAGTCTCCTATTCAATTTATAAGAGAATTTAGTGTATAGGCTTGCGTCGACGGGCTTTCACACATGGAGGTTTGAGAGATCGACCAAAAACTGAATAGATTTTTTTTTGGTGGGGGGGGGGGGGGGGGGGGGGGGGGGGGATTGGGGGTGTTAATACAGAATAAATAGAGGTTCGAGGGAAAACGACAAACTACGTTTTCTGGTGGGTTTTAAATTAATTATTGTTTCAATGAACTTTTTTTCTTTTTGTTAATATAATATATGTAGAGATTACTTATAATATGCTCCGACGTGACAGTTAATTAGTCTCCCTTTTGCCACTAAGTAAATTAATGAAGGTAACAAAAACGGTGTTGTCTTATTCAAGGATTTGTTGCCTAGTTTTCTATACAAATCATTTTTTAGTACCTCATTGATTAAAAACAAAAGGGAATATCTTTGAAGAAATATATAGATTAGTAAAAAAAAACTTAATGTAGTGTAAAATTTTGAATTGCATATGTTTATGTTTTACCCTATTAGTCATTTTTTTTATAAAGATAATACTTGCATCTTATTTCAGTAATATCTTATCATATCACTCTATTAGTTTATCGAATTATTTATATATATATATATATCATAATCGGAATCATTCATTCTTTAAACCATAATGTTAAGATCATCTCTGTTAAAATCAACTAAATGGACGGTTCGCCACAAGAATTTTAATTTTTATCAAAATCGTTTATTTATTTGATATATCTAAATAAATAAATGACCTTTAATTTTATTAATTTTTTACAAAGATGGTCTTGACATAATAATTTAAAAAATGAATGATTTTGATTATGATATATATATATAAAGAAAATTTGATAATTGAAAGGATAATACGAGGAAATTGCACATAGTGGGATACATCTACGGACTTTTCTTTTTTTAATGTATACTATTGTCTAGTTAATTTGTGCGGTTGGGAACTTGGGGACATGAAAATCAATTAAATGGTGACATTATTTGTGAGACACATATATTGTTAGTTACCCACATGCTATAAACGTACCATATATACTATTATATCCCAATTCTCAAATACTCACATACATAATATACAGCTTTGGTTTTGGTACTCATAATAATAATATATATACAGCTTCAGTTTAAGTACTATATGAACATGATCGATCAGGTGCCAGCGTGTTTATTTGACTTTACCTTTTTCATAGATGTTCATAAATTAATTTTGTAGCAAATGCCTAAATTTTGTTCTATCATTGTTTAGAAATTTCTTTAAGAACAATATGAATCTTAGTTTGAATTTCATAGTAACTTAAAATCACAACATCGAAATTGAAGGATTGCATATTTGGATTCACTTACTCCCTACTATAGGCGATACTTCTCAATGTAGACCCATAATGCACTCATTCATGTCGCTTAAAATCTAGAAAAAAATTGTAGAACAACCCATCACTTAAATCTCCCAAGGGAAAATGAACGTCCCACACCATATTGAGTTTACAATCGTAAGTCCGTACTGAAATGGATAAATCAGTGCATAGTACATGAAAGTAAAATGATCGAAGGTGCTGCAATTATATATATATATATATATATATGTAGCAACAAGAAAAGAAGAATATCAGAAGAAGAAATTACATTAATTATATATATATGTATATGTATAAAATGGAAAGAAGATCTAGAATGACAGAACTGGCGAATTTCTCACCAGCCCAGATGTAATATTGGGTTAATCATCCTCAACCGTGCAATCAAATCACACACTCATCATCATCATCATCATCATCATCATCATATTTTAATCCTCGATCAGTCGATCTATTAACAATTTACAACTTTTTACTGTGCAGGTGACCACTCAGAATCACCCCACCCTCTTAACAATTTTTTTAAAATTTTTATTTTTCTCATCACCAGTGAGCACCTGAACATGCACAGCATAATGGCATTATATGTAAATATCATCAGTATATTTAGCAGGCATAGAACTCGACCAACTCGTCCAATGACTCGGGCTGGGGATCGGCATTCTCGAGCATCCACAGCAAGTGTTCGAACAGAACCACCTCACATGCGACATTGATTGTGTCGTCGTCTGATGACCTGTCGGCCAGCTCCTTGAACAGCGGGTGGTCTACGACGTCGGAGGCTACGAGGTAACGTCTTCGCGACTTGCCCACGTATACGGGGCGGACATCTTCTGAAATGACTGCGGCGTTGGGGGAGGAGGCGGATGAGGAGTAGTCGTCGTCGGCGGAGACTACGGAGTTGAAGCTTGGGCGGCTGTTGTTGTGCTTGCTAAATGAGTTCCACTTCTTCAGGACTGACTTGAGCTTTGTGAGCTTCCCACCTTTGGCCATGGTGACAAAATGTAAGAGAGAGAGAGAGAGAGAGAGAGAGAGAGATGATGAATTGAAGATGATGAGTGGTGTGGTGCTTTTGGGGGATTGGAAAGGGGAAGGAAGGTTCATATTTAAAGGGAGCTTAGGTAAGGGGTAGAGGGGTGCAAATGTAATTTTGTCGTAATCTTGTGGGTACGTGATGAGAAGATTTAAAAGGGATGTGTGTAAGTGTTTTGTGGGGTGATCTATTATTTATTTGTTTATTTTTGTAACAAGGTCTTACATTCAAATTGATGGGGTGAGTAAGTTTGTGTAGTCATAACTATTACCTATATTTGTAAATATTTGTAAAGTAAAAGTACGGGAGCTCTTAGTAGTATTCCCTACTTTTCAAATTTAACTCTTAATATTACAGTCTTATGGTATTTCATCGCTTTATATTAAGGTTGTCATTTATATTTCTCCTACTCTAATATTAATCTCCAAAAAAACAAAAAAGGGAATAAAATAAAACAATGCATGGTTTGTGTGTGTTAAAAGATAGACGGCGGCGATGATGGTTGAGGGTTAATGGAAGAAACCAGCTGCGGCTTTTGTCGCCACATGAGTCTTCATCAACGCAAGCAATGTGCCTTCAACTTCGGTTGGTGACAACTCAATAATCAGCCTTCAATTTCTGATCCGTCCACCTGTGTTGATCACATATTAAGTATATAACTATACATCTAATATTATAAAGAGAATAATTAAAAACGGGAAGAGCAAAGCAAATTGAATCGACACAAGTTTTACTCTTTCTTCAATTTATATACCCTTCCATTCATCTGGTGATTTTTTTTTTTTCATTTTTTATCCTAACTTTTTAACTTAAATTTGATTTTCACTTTTAAATTTTGTTTTCATACATTTTGATCCATCTTCTATCGTCATATTTAATTTCTTGTTGTAATTTTACGGTAAGAAAATTAACAACGAATTAAATTGTTAGCAGCGATTCTTATTTGTTTCTCTATGACCAGCAGCTACTAGAAAGTTGTTTGTCTCTGTTGATATTGATTCTTGTAGAAAGAACAAAACTGATTTCCATTTCATTCTAACCTTTATCTTTTTTAGCTTAAACAAAACGTCGTCAGTGAAAGGGACAGACATGTGCAATGCTGTTTTCAAGGTCTTCGTTCATCCATTTTACTTCCTACGAAATTGTTAATTATTATTGTTTTTTGGTTTAAGAATATCAACTCCGTCAACAAAAATTAAATCTTAAATCTCTCATATAACATGATGGTATATATGACTATTATTAGGTTTGTTGATACACAAAATATAGCAACTTAGAGTTAGTGATGAACACCGCAACTTAGAATCGGTGATGAGCACCAGTACTCTGGTGCCGACCTAAAGACTCTTCGATGTCTAAGTTAGTTTGTAGGTCCGTGCGTATAAAATATATGTAATAAATAGTGATTTTGATAGAATAATGGTAAAATAATGAATCTTCATTATTTTTTTGGAAAATGTGTCTACCATTTATATTAGGGAGGTTTTGATGAATAATTTTGATGTGAAATAAATACACATCGATTGTCCGACTGGCATATGACATTCGGATGGAAGGCGAAGATGTTCTCCATGCATCAGTGATTGATTAACCCTTGTTAAGGTTGTTTTAATTGTGTGGGCTTGAGTCTAGCTATATGATATTTGAGCTTTGCAAATAGATCTTGATGTCAAGATGTTTGGTTTATAAAATCTGGTCCAATATATATAAGACCAATAAACTCATAGCACTAATAGCTCTCCTATAAAACAACCCTATTAGTTTTTAATATCGGCACACAGAAAGGACAAAGGAATAATTAACATACCGTCTGTAAGTTGAAAAAGTGTATTTCTCCATCAATATTTATAACAGCTAGTGGTGTTCAAATATTTCAAAATTGCATTAACCCTAATTAGGTGGCTTCTGAAATCTGAAGTACTTCTGGTAAATGCAATTAGTCTCCTCGGAAACGACTCACATGCAGTGGACTCCAAATGTATCGACGGTCGAAATTCAAGAAATTAAATATTGACCCACGAACAATCATGATGATGACTTAGTTGAAAAATTTATCAATTTACGTATTCATTCGAGCTTATTGATGAAGACATTATTACGTGGGTTTTAAGTCAATAACGCCTCATAAAGTTTTTTCGTTATCTTATTATGGATGAAAAATTAATCTGACAATAATGTATTATATACGTCGAGGGAATTATTTTGTTATCAATTAATTAGAAATGTGAGAGCAAAAACATGGAAGGCAGGTGGTGGAGCAAAAACATGTGAACAACACATGGACTTAGGCATGTCCTAGAATATTTGAGCCATGCCTAACATACCTCCCCCACGTGGACTCATGCAGGTTTGTATAACTAGCTACTAGCTAGAGACTGGTAATGGAGTACTCATCATTCATTACTTGTGTCATATTTCATTTCGAATATTTGTGTTCACTGATAGTTAATTTGCTAGCTTGATTTTATCTCTAAATGTATATTCAATACTCGTTAAACCAAAATCCTCCCATTATCTCTAAATATCAAATGGAATCCCTTCAAAATAAGGGCAACTCATCAATTCAATGGGTTTTTCTTCATTTTTTGTTTAAACCAAAGTTTAATTTTCTTCATCTTCAACAATCAGATTGGAGAGCTTATGGAGAAAGAGCGTGGCGAAGTTGAATATTTAGTGAGTGGTTTTCTACTGCCATTTTGTTTTGATGAACCGTAAAAGATATTCGTTTTAGAACTTTGAAGTCGATTATGTTCTAACATGTTTATATTTTGACGATTGCTCCAATTCCCACAGATCGATGATGGTCTTGGAAAAGAGGTCATCACAAAAATGACAGTAACACATGGAAACCAACATAACGTTTTTCATCGATTCGAATGGAAGGGATTTCATCAAACGGGTAGCTCCTTATATGAGTTTCTCAATTCTCCTATGTTTAATATTTGGCTATCATTGGTTTTGAGGAAGCTAACTCAATTGTTGCAATCTAAAACAGCTGAAAGACAATGAAGGCTCTGGAACTTCTACAAGATAGAGAGACGTAGTACTAAGGAATTTTCTATGAAATGTGGATTGAGATTCTGATTCATCTTGTAGGTGGGCACTATTAGCTAGATTCTCTAAGGTCCTCCCTGGAAACTCCAAAAGAGTTGATAAAAAACTAAAGCTTGGGCAAAAGGGTCTTCGTCGGATCGGCTAAAAGAGCACTTGGGGAAAATGAATTTCCTTATCCTCAGCCTCACCGGCTCATTTCCATTCCCCAGAAGTCACTAAATTTCGTAGGCCTCCCCTCCTAACTCTGTCAAATTCCATAACCCCATCCCTATTCTCCATCTCTGATACTAAACTGATCTTTATGGTTTCGTTTATGCTCAATTCAAGGACAGATGGAAGAATTGTTTACAGAATCGTTCTGCATAAACAAATAAGAACGAAAGGGAATCTACTCTTCATCAATTTACATATTGAATTCTTATGCTTTACAGCTTGGCTTTCGAACAAGTCCATTCGAATTCATACCTATCTTCTTCCTCACAACATTGACTTGATTACAATCTGCCCATCACCTGCTTTATATAATGAGAGACACTCACACTGGAATTCCCAAATCAAATCTAGTTAAACCGTTGATTTTCCATTTGTCTTTGCAAAAATTCCTCATATTTAGTTCCTTATACAGTTACACGCACAAAACCCAGACTGACCCTTTTGGTTCACAGCATGAGCTTACTGTCACTGTGCTTCTAAACGCTTCAAAGTAGCAGATACTCCAAACAGCAAGATTTTGGCTGAATTCCAACGACAAATACACCCTCTTAAACTCGAAAATATTCGGCTGCAACTTCTTGACAAACTCTATCTTGGTGGGTAGCGGTGACGACGGAATTGCAGACGCGGTGCTAAACTTGGACAAGTTTTCGAGCTCGCGGTTGAATGATGTCGCAAGGTTCTTGAATGCATCATCAATTGGAGACCTGCGTCGTCCGAATCCTTCACTTCTGTATTCCCCTTGGATATGAGTGATAAGGCGTTGAAGGATGTCGAAGCTTGACTCTGGTTGGCTAGAGCGGAAGTCTGAGTTTGAAACCAGATTAAAAAACAGGGAACAATTTGCGGGGCCGATAAATGTCTGTTTTGCCCTTTAACTATTCACGTATGTACATTGCCGGGGCGATTTTTAACGGATTCGTACGGGCTCGATTATTTCCAATAAGTTAAGGAACGGTGAAATTTAAAACATAAATTTGTAGACGTTTGTTAAAATTAATATAAAATTTAAGGACGTTTATTACAATTTTTATGTTAAATAAAATTTGTTTGTCTCGAAATTGATCATCTTTAAAGGTCTAATTAGCATCATCGGGTCAATCAATTATGTACAAGGATGAAAATATCGATATCGACGGATATATCGCTAGTTAAATTTATGGATATCTCGTCCCAAATATCGATATCGATATCGTTTACGGTCAACAAAAATAATGAAAATTCGGTCTAAAAATTGGAAATTTGGAATGAAACTTTAGGAAAAACTTAAGTACCCAATGATAGTTGTATATGACTAATAAAAACTATAAAATGATTTTGATATAATAATTATATGATACAATAAGGTTCTGATGATTACTAATAATATAAAATTTAAACATAAACATAAGTTGATGTGAATTACCATAATTGAATGTTAATATAATTAAAAATATAACAATAAGCATAAAAAAAAATTCAATGGAAGAAAAATTATAAAATAAGTAAATATATTTAAAATTGGAATAAAATGATGAACAAATAGAGTCAATCTTTGTTCAAAAATTGAAAAGAATTGATATATTTAAAATTGGAAAAAAAATGACAAAGAAAGTTGAAAATTTGGAAAAAAAAAAAGGGAAAAAAATGGAGAAAAAAAAAACAGCAAATGCGCCTGGAGAGGGTTGAACCCAGGACCTCAACTCCTGAGGGCAAAACCCAAACCAACTCAGCTGACCCAGTTTAATTAAAATTATAAGAACCGTATAATATATAAAGGATACAAACGTACACTCTTAACAGTCATCCGCTTCCTCCCGGGAGTCTGCGATTCGGGTTTTTGCGACCCCGGCGGCATGACCTGACTGGAATTCACTTTTTGTACGTCCGATTTTCATAAAATTTGGTCCTATCTCGATCGTTTTAATCAAATAATGAGATCTATGGGCTTAAAACATAACAAAATATCGAAATCTCTCTCCCCTCCCCCCCCCCCCCCCTCTTATGTGCCGCCGGCCAATTTTAACTCGGCGAAATTTCGCCGATATTCGCCGATTTTTTCATCCATGATTATGTATAGTACTTAGAACAATATTTACCTTTTAATAAATGATTGGAAAACATAATAAATATAATGAATGAAAAACATGGACGCCGATCATAATCTTGTCATGTAATAAGACAATACGTTAGTTTTCAATTAAGTGGTGATAATTATTGATTAACATCGAATAATTATGATGCATACACAATAATTTGATCATCATCACCCTTGTTATATCAACCTCCTATATTCATGCATTTGCCCAGCAGTTCATAGCACAATGTGTTTAATACTTTAATTACCAATAAGACGACCCCTAAATATCCCTATAAGACGACGTACAAATTAAGATTGTAAATTGAAGGAAGCAAACTCATTGAAAGTAAAAGAAAATGTTAAACGATTCTTCATCTAATTATGTAAATGCATCAGAAATATTGTTTACGTTATATTATAATTTATTGTAACAATATTTATATTAATTTTATTACGACTGAAAATAATTAGAAACAGTACGTAATCGACCTGATAACACTTATAGCGCTACGGCCCCTACCTTATAAGTTAGGTCAAAATCAATGAGCAGAAAATGATGCAATTAATACGAAGCAATCTGATTCTCTGTTGGAGACACAATCTCATTATTTGCAGGCACCGAGCATATGAACAAAATCTTTGCTCTATATAATTATTGCGAGCCACAATAAATATAATTTTCTGTTTCTTTATCATTAAAAAAAATTAATATAGACGACAAACGTTTTAAAATTGATTCCCATTTGATTGGATAAAAACAAATATTAAAAAAGGACTTCAAAAATAAAATAAAAAGATCTTGATTGGTTTTTAACATGAAAAAGTTGAGACAAGACCATAACATTAACATGATGTCGCTCATTTTTTTTCTTTTGTTTGATATAGGCTATATAATAGGCACAAAATCATGTGCTTAAGAAAATCTGGTCGACCTCGTTCTAACAACATGCAATTATCATACGATGAATCTGGCTTTGTTATTTTTTTGTCTAGCATCATCCTAAGATCATATGCATGCTCGAAATTTATGCCAAACAATAACAAATATAACACAAAAAATTTATTTGCATTTATTTTTAATTTATTTTTAATGAAACGAAAGACCACAACATAACTAGAGGAAAAACCCTCGAATACAACAACTATTTCGGAAATCAAAGCTACACGTATGCTTGCTTGGATTCAAGAGAGAGTGTGTGTGACTACCCTTTTTGGGTAATTGATTAGTATTGCTAGCGAATCCGCTACAAGATTTGCCTTTCTAAGGACATCTTTGAAAGAGATGAAGTGAAAGTGTCGAGTAAGAATTCATACATTCCACCCAATTCAATTCTCTATGGAGAAACAGAGACCTCTTTAATTGAATCAATATTGGGGGTCTTGGAGTCTCTTTCCACCTCAATTGCCCGCACATCTCTATTGCAAGCCAACTTTAATTCATCCAATAAAGCTAACCATTTAGTCGTGACTCGTGAGGACATCCATATTTCTCATTTGCTTAGTCTCAGCTCAAATAGCTAGCAAGGTCATTTTATTGGTAAAATTGAGTTATATTTCAAATTTTAGGTTGAATTGATTGGTTTTATCACATTCTATATATCAATAAAATTGGATTAACGTTGAAATATGTGAAATTTATTTATCTTCCTCTTCTTCATTTCCGCTTTCTACAAACATACTCTTGGTGTCATTCAACCAAAAGGTTTTGTGTACGTGATGATGAATATGTTGGACAAAATATTGGAACAGTAAAAGTAATGGGCATATCAAGAAAGCCTAAACAAAAAAGGCCTATCCGTTTAAAAGCTTTGGGCCGTTAGAAAAAGGCTGGGAAAGGCTGTGTCATAAATGGCCTGTTTCAAAACTAAAATGTGGAGTGATGATCTCGCTTTTTGAGTGTCCAAGCCGAGCGAGGTTGATAATGAGACATAAAATATCTCACTACATTGTAATATTAATTAATGTATTTAACTATGCTAGAAGGATATTATTTCGTCGCTAACACATTATATATTATTTCAAAAAATAAATAAATCCGTTTTAATCTTTATAAAATATAATTTTTATTTTTCAAAACAATAAGACAAGATAAAATTAAAAAATTGAATTCTCAAAATGTGTCGATTAGACTATGATTAATGTTCGAATCGGATTGGTCCCGACCTGATCCGCTCATCCCTTATTCCCGTCAACCTTCTATTTATCATATGAAATTTCAATTTTCAATCAGAATTATAGTCAAATTTAAATCAGTTGAATTCTTACTGTCGAATGCCCCATTCATCGAAAATTTTCTTATATCAATATATCACAAATATGTAATACTAAATATATTATATCATATTTTAATACGAGCTAATTTAAGTCCATTAACAAACCATCTTTATCTTAATATTAATTTGAACATAAATAAAAATCTTTGATAATGTGGTTATACACAACTACACAAGGCACTCATTCATAGTCATAGGTCAATATAAACCGTTGAGGTTGCTTCGGCCATTATGGACCGTGGAAGTTTTTGATTTGATTACACAAATTCAAACGAAAAGGAAAAACAAGAAGAATATGTGGACCGTTGAGGTTGCAATCATGGGATCCATTCCCGGGTAAAAGTTAAACCTATATTAAAGTTAACAGCTAAGCTCCCTCCTCTTCTTTCGACCAATCAGGGTGGTCCAGCTCGGCTCTAAACTCCAACCGACTTTCTTCCATTTCTCAACTGTCCATTCGCTGCTTGCCCAAAATCTCTAGAGCTTTCGCGCTCTCTCTTCATCTCCGATTCTCAATCTCTTCTTCTTCGTCTTCTCTTTTAGTAACTCAACAATTTCTCAAAACCGTAACTCTCTGTTCACAAGATGAGTGTTCTCAACTCAAATTGCAGCCTCAGCTCCAGCTTCACCCCCCTTTTCGTGCCCGAACACGTTTTTCAGATCCGTGAGTTCCGCGTCTACCGTCGCCGACGGCCGAAGCTCGGAATCCAAAACCAGCTGGGAATTGGAAACGGAAGTGGAAACTTTTTCCCTTTCCACGACTTTATTTCTCAGTTCCCTTCCCCCAATTCCCTCCAATTCATCGCTCCGATTCTCGGCTTCGTCTCCGGCGCCACTCTCTATCTCTCAAATTCCAACTCCAATTCGAGTTCGGGTTCCAACTCGGATATTGGAGAGTGGGTGTTGTTCACCAGTCCGACGCCGTTCAACCGTTTTGTTCTGCTGAGGTGCCCATCCATATCGTTTCAAGGCGGCGAGTTGTTGGAGGACGTGAACGAGAGGCTGGTGAAGGAGGACAGGCACTTCGTCAGGCTCAACAGTGGCCGAATTCAATGTGATTCGAGGAACAAGACGGGGAGTCGCGTGGAGGAGAAATTGGAGTATCAGAGACTGTGTGTCAGTACGGACGATGGAGGGGTCATATCTCTTGATTGGCCTGCGAATTTGGACCTCAGAGAAGAGCACGGATTGGACACCACCTTGATTCTCGTGCCAGGCTCTGCTTTGGGTAGCATGGATTGGAACGTCAGGTCGTTTGTGTGTGAAGCTCTTAGGCGAGGATGCTTTCCGATCGTAATGAACCCTCGGGGTTGTGCTGGTTCGCCTCTCACCACGCCACGGTGTGTCTTACTTTCTCAAATCAGCGACACTGGGATCATCTATATAGTTTAATGTAGATAAAAAGTAGAAATATAGAGATATGGGTTGGAAATTTGTTATATTTTAAATAAGTATTGCACTTTTATATACAATCAAGAAATCTCTCTGGGATTGTTTGTCAGGTTTTAATTGTTATACGTAATTAAGAAACGGGTCTGGGTTTGTTTTGGATTTTTGTTTTTTAGGCGGAGAATCAGCTGGTGATCGTAGGGGGTACTTTATGTTATGTAGGTTGTTTTCAGCTGCTGACAGCGATGATATCTCCACTGCTATACAGTCCATCCTTAAGGCGAGGCCGTGGACCGTGTTAATGGGTGTCGGCTGGGGCTATGGTGCTAACATGTTGACAAAGTACCTGGCAGAAGCTGGAGAGAGGACGCCGCTTACAGCCGCCACATGCATTGACAACCCATTTGACTTAGAGGAGGCCACTAGGTCCTCTCCTCATCAGATGGCTATTGATCAGGAGCTTGCCGACGGACTCATAGATATCCTAAAATCTAACAAGGTGGATGATCAATTTGAAACTTCTGCTTCTTTTTTCGTGCAAATGAATCTTGCAATCTTACTGCGAGGCATATTACTAGTTAAAATGCTTAATTAGTGTTACTAAATTATGTCAGTCATGTAGTTTACATTTTTTATTCCTTGTTGCTAGTAAATTATGCTATATGTGCCTGGTTCTGTAGCAACTGTTTCAAGGAAAAGAAAAAGGTTTTGATGTGGAGCAAGCTCTTTCGGCAAAAACTGTTCGTGACTTTGAGAAAGCAATCTCCATGGTACCTTATGGTTTTAAGGCCATTAAAGATTTTTATTCAAGTTCAAGTACAAGAGGTGTGGTAGGGAATGTGAAGATTCCCGTTCTATTTATACAGGTGCATACGTAGTTTTAAACTCAATGCCGGTTCTCTTCAATCTTGGAAAAGTATACTTGTTATTTGTGCGTCCATTTCTGAAACCTGTTAATTTATCAGAAAGACAGGTCAGCACCACTGTTCTCAGTTCCACGCAGTTTGATAGCAGAAAATCCGTTTACTAGCCTACTATTGTGTTCTTATTTGCCTTCTAGAGATATTGATGGTGGTAGATCTGCTCTAGCTTGGTGCCAGAACCTAACAATTGAGGTAATAAATTGTCATAGTTCTATTTGATCCTGAAGAAATTTTAATGTGTTGTTAAAACCCCACAGTTTATTACAGAATTGGATCTAATCTGATACCTCCTATAATAAGAATGCATGTGGTATGTGCAGTGGCTCACAGCGGTGGAGCTTGGACTTTTGAAGGGTCGTCACCCTCTTCTTAAAGATGTTGACTTAAACATTAACCCTGCAGAAGAATTAGCTCTTGTGGAGGGCGGAGCGTCCAAGAGTAATGGCAAGGTTGACAGGATGTTGGATCTTACCCAGTCAGATTCTCTTAATAGGTACCCCATCGTGCGTACAGAAAAAAAGCCTGAAGAAAGTGATACTGCTGCAAGCTTCGGGTTAAGATCCAAAAAAGATTTTTGGAGAAAGTCGAAGGTTGAGAACACAAGGTTACAGGATGTGGAGAATGGTGCTCTGGATCCCACTAGCTCCGTTGATCCAGGATTGGTCAATGAGGAGGAAGTCCGTCCTGCAGATGATGAAAGAGGTCAAGTGTTACAGACAGCAGAAGTCGTTATGAACATGCTTGATGTAACCATGCCCACTGCTCTAACAGAAGAAAAGAAGAAGAAGGTACTGCATTCTACAGTTACACATTTGTCGCATTTATGTTCATATATGTTAATGAGGATCTTTGGTTTCTCAATTTACTAATGTTTCAGGTCTTCGTGAATGTCAAATATTGTGTACCTTCAAAATTTCTGTCGTTTACCTATTTGTTCTTCCTCAAGACTCCTCATGATGCATGTATTTTTCCATTTTTCTTGTATATGTGCCCAGGTCTTAGCAGCAGTTAATCAGGGTGATACACTAATGAAAGCGCTGCAAGATGCAGTGCCGGAAGATGTTCGTGGAAATCTAACATCTGCTGTATCTGGAGTTTTGCATGCTCAAGGAACAAATCTAAGGTTTGATAAACTCCGGGGTATTACCCGGATCCCCGATGTGTCTTCAGGTCTAAAGTCAAAGATTGAAGAGAAGGTTAAGGGTATATCAAGTTCAGAAACTTTACGTCAAGACCATGATTCTTCTGATCTGTTGAAAAAGGATGATGATTTGGTAGACAGCTCCATTAACAATCCGCCTGACTTTATCAACCCTCCTGGTGACCTAGAATCAGAATATCGTCCCTCGGAGAGGCCAGAAAACATTTCAAGTCCTGTTCAGTCTCAATTACTGAGCAATGATGACAGTCATACTTCTGGTTCTGCAGGAAAGGACACTACTGAATCAGGAAATGACAATAATGAGTCTTCCAAAGAAAAGGATCCCGACTTTCTTGAAAATAGTGGGAAGGGATTAGAACCTGACATGAGCAATGATGACAGTAATACTTCTGGTTCTGCAGGAAAGGACACTACTGAATCAGGAAATGACAATGATGAGTCTTCCAAAGAAAAGGATCCTGACTTGCTTGGAAATAGTGAGAAGGGATCAGAACCTGACATGAAGCCTAACAATTCGGACGAGGCTGAAATGGTTGGTGGTGCTGAGGAAGCAATTGTTGAGGAGCATAGAAACGAAGATGGGAGAGTTTCTGAATTAGACACAAAAGAAAAGGAAGGAAATGATGCTCAAAAGAATGATGATACGAATGTGCAACCCGTAATGGATCAAAGTAAAGATTTCAATGTTTCTGAGGCATTGGATGCCTTGACAGGGATAGATGATAACACCCAAATGGCAGTTAACAATGTTTTTGGTGTTATAGAAAATATGATATCTCAGCTGGAGGAGAGTTCAGGACATGAAAAGGAAGGGCACGAAACTGTTTCAGTATCTGGGTCTGAATCTTCAAAGGACCATCTCAGTTTTGATGACGATATTCAAGAAGATTCAGAAGCCAGTAAGACTGATCAAAGTGTACAGCTTGATAAGTTAAGCAATATCCCTGCACCTAATCACCGTGAGAATGATACTGATTTGCAACCTGATGCTCCAAAAGGAGGGGTACAGAAGCCTAATCAAAGTCCCATATCAGTTGATGGGAATCGTATGAACAGTTCACATGGAAGTGATACAGTTAACTGTGTTGGCCAGGATGAAAATGAAAAGAAGGATGAATTAGTTGGTATGAATCTTCTTGCTGACGGTTTAGACATATTGAATAATGTAAAGAATGTTCCACTTTGCATAACTTCAATTCCAAGCGGTACACACAAATATCTTCTTTCAAAGATACCTGCCGAATCACTAGATTTAGTTTCAACCACCTCTTTATTGTTGGATTATTTTCCAGAAGAAGGCCAGTGGAAGCTCTTAGAACAACCAGGACATGTTGGAAGTTCTGTTATGAATGTTGCAAGTCATAGGGTTGTTGACCAGAAGATTCGGGCCCATTCACGTGCGAAGGTAAATGATGAAGTTATTGAGCCATCATACATAATATTAGATACGGAAAAGCATCATGAACCAGTAAAAGATTATGAAGCAATGGACCCTTCGCCTGAGGGAGATGAAATTGGTGAACAGGACTTTATGTACTTTGTGAAAAATATTATATTGAATGCTTTGAAGGTTGAAGTTGGTCGCAGACTAAGTGATGCTGACATGATAAATATGGAACCCTATCTTGCAGAAGATGTGGAACATGTGGCGGATGCAGTATCGTTTTCTGTTGGACATGACAATACATGTGCTCCATGCTTGGAAGTTAAATACCACAGTGTTGACTGCACTTCAGAAAAACTCGGTACCCTTCATGGGGAGCTTGTGATTAGAACCATATCGTCTGCTGTTCATGACACTAGGTTCTTGGGTAGAGTATTGCCTGTTGGTGTTATAGTCGGCTCAAGCTTAGCTGCTCTGAGGAAATTTTTCATTGTGGCTGCATCGCAAGACTATGGTCAGACAGGAACTCTGAGCGTTAGTCAAGCCAAATTATCTGGAGAAAAGGATCCTAGTAAGGCTAGTGGCATAGAGACTCAACACATGCCTGTCGATAAATCTGATCAAAATACTAGGTTGTACAATTTAGTTAACCAGAAAGAAGAGAATACCAGTTTGAACAATATAAAGAACACAGTTATGGTTGGTGCTGTTACAGCTGCCCTTGGGGCATCTGCGTTATTGGTGGAGCACCAGGTAGAACTTCATTGCTTCAGACATTTTTAGTTTTCTTAAAATGAGTTATATTTATAGATTCCCATTTGAGATTTATTTCTTGTACTGTCCACCGCCCAAGTTATTGGTTGACAGCACAGTTATTATTAAAATTTTCAGTAATTAACATAAGCTGTTTAAATTCAATTACCCCGCTTTTACCTTTCTCCTTTTGGTGTTTTACTGTTATTCTGCTGAATCAAAGAGCTGCCTAAGAGGACGTCCATGTCTCTCATTGCCTTATGCATCAATAGCGTGTCTATATAAATTTCTACTTTGTGACAATATAAGTCAGCTGAGCTTATTTATGCAGGATTCATACAAAGACAATGAAGCTTTTGAGAGTTCGTCCAAGTCTTTGGAGAAAGGCAATGATCAGAAGGAGCCTGACAAGCTCGAGGAGGCAATAACCGAGAAAAACGAAAATAACATTGTCACAAGCCTTGCTGAGAAAGCCATGTCAGTTGCTGCTCCTGTGGTACCCACCAAGCAGGATGGTGGACTGGATCAAGAAAGGTCTAGCACGGCAACATATATTTACTTCTAATTCTCTCTCTCTTTTACTCATTTTGCAACTACTTTGCAACCAGATTGGTTGCGATGTTGGCAGGTTTGGGACAAAAGGGTGGCATGTTGAAGCTAGTTGGAAAAGTTGCTTTGCTCTGGGGTGGTCTCCGTGGTGCAATGAGTTTGACTGACAAGCTTATCCAATTTCTTCATATAGCTGAGCGTCCCCTAATCCAGAGGTATCTTGTAAGTTGTTATTGAGAGTAAACTGTATAGCTGATAATTCTAAATATTGCTTTAGAATTACAAAAAAGTGATCTTGATCACAAAATTCCTTGCGTACAAATTTCTATGTCAAGGATGCTAAGTCACATGTCAATACATATAGCATACGATTATTAGGAGGTTCCAATTTGATCTGTATATTGCTCTATATGTTCACGAAATCAGTATTCTGTGTTCCTTAAGGTTCCTTTTGTTTGCAGTGTGATGTTTTTCCATTTATGTGCTTTTAGTTGGATTGACTACTGTTACTTTATTATTTCATTTACTGATGTTCTCTATCCTGGTTCCATATGTAGGATTATTGGGTTTGTTGGAATGGTGCTTGTATTGTGGTCACCAGTTGTTGTTCCCTTACTTCCATCATTTGTACAAAGCTGGACAACAAACACATCGTCTAGAATTGCTGAATTCACTTGCATTGTTGGCCTCTACGCGGCTTTTATGATACTTGTTATGATGTGGGGCAAAAGAATACGTGGATATGAAAATCCCCTTCAAAAGTATGGGCTAGATTTGACGTCATTGCCAAAGGTACGGCTAACTGATACTCTAGACAGGAACTAGATGTTTGGTCATGTTTTTCCATGTCTGAGCTTGCTAATGTTGTTTCTTAAATTTTAGATGCCGAATATATCTGATACTGGGTAAGTGTCATACATTGGTGGAGTTGAGGAAAACTTTAAGTGGCATGTTCTGGGTGCTTCGGTTGGTTTGTAGTCACCACATCAATGGGATAATTCGTGTTGGTTTTTAGTTCTGACTAGCAAACTATTGATGAAAGCTGAACTACATAAAAAGCCAACATGCAGAGTGGTCTATGCTTACAAGAGTTTCGGACATGGACTGATTGCATGTTAGACCTCTCTATATTTCAACAGATCTTATTGGAAAATATAAGCACTATAGTAGATTTGAGGATGAAAACTCAAAGTAATGCCCTCGGAATTGTTTGCCACCTTGAATGCCATGTATTAACTTAAACTCGATCTTCTTCCCCGTTGCATAAAGCATGCAGCTGACTAGTTTTATAATTTTACTATTTTTTTCTTCTTATGTCTGGTATTTGACTTTAAGTTACAAACAAAGTTGGTTCCTATATTTTAGAGTTCTTTAACTTGAATATGTATATTGTGGTCTTATTCACCCAAATATGCCTCTGCTCACTTTGCTGACTGCCCTCTTTTCTAAGTGTTTCCTTGTATAAATTATTTACCGTGTAATTTTTCCCAAGTATATGCTATAGATGCTTGTTTAATTTGCTTGATCAATTCCCAATAGTTTCAAGTCCTCTGAAAACGGTTCAAGTTTTCTGGTGGTGTTTTGGAAAAAGAAGATAAATCTTTTTTACTTAAGTTATATGATTACTTGGCTCGTTGCTTGCAGTTATTCGATTTTTTGATGGGGTTGACTGGTGGATTCGTGCTTGTGTTATCAATACAATCTGTAAATACCTTACTCGGGTGTGCGAGTCTTGCTTGGCCCTATGCTCCATCTTCTTCGGGTGCCATGACTCAGCTGAAAGCGTATGGGCAAGTGCTTACGCTGGCTGGTCAAGGAATTATGACAGCAACTGGTGTTGCTCTTGTGGAAGAATTGCTTTTCAGGTCATGGTTGCCCCAAGAAATTGCTGCAGATCTTGGATATTATCAAGGAATAATTATATCAGGACTTGCATTCTCTTTGTCCCAAAGGTTGCTATCAATTCATTCTATTTTAATCATTTCATCCTAGGACCTGTGGATGCTTTCCGTCGTCTGTATGGAAACTAGAATGGATATGGTTGCTCTTATCTTTTAGCCTTTTAGGCGATCTCATTTCTTCCATTGTTGTCCCCTTATAATAGATCCTAACATTTCTTTATTATAATGGGATTTCAGGTCTCCATGGTCAATACCAGGACTCTGGCTTCTATCTCTAGGTTTAGCCGGTGCTCGGCAAAGAAACGGGGGCAGCCTCTCCATTCCAATCGGGTTGCGTGCTGGCATTATCGCCTCAAGTTTCATCTTACAGAGGGGCGACTTTCTGACCTACCGGGCTAACTGTCCTCATTGGATTATGGGCACACACCCATTCCAGCCTTTCAGTGGACTAACTGGTTTTGCGTTCTCCTGCTTCTTAGCACTAATTCTACACCCTAAAAAGCCTCTTCGTAGAACAGATTTGAGGAAGAAAATTGAAGAATTAAAAGTACACACTGTTGAGTAGTGTTACCTAATTCGCAACGCTGGAAATCAAGTAGGGAAAAAGGTAGAAAGGAAGCTGAAAGTGCTTCATGGCCGAAAGCTGTTATCATCTTGAATGCTACAATTCAGGAAGGCAAATGACGGCACCAGTGAAGGTGTACATATACAATCTCAAAAGGGTTGCAGGCAAATTTTGTAACTAGGAAAATAAGTGCCTCATGGTTTCAATCAATCTACTTGCTTGAACAACATTACTAGTGGTTGTCTAGGTTTTGTTGTAAATTTGTAATTAAATGGGTCAAGGTAGTATAAATACCAAATCTCAAATAAAAGAGTATATACCTAATTCCAATCGATGCTTCTGCCTCTTTATTTGCTATTAACTGTTATAGACTAACTGTTATAGACTTATAAGGGTTGAGATATAACCAAATCCGGATAATGCAGAAACTCGAAACCCAACTCTAACCGTGGACATCATGGAAAGTAAACAATGAAAAAAACAAAACAAAAACTCTTGTCATTGTAAACATGTTGAAAAGCAAAATTTGGTAAGATACAGTAAGGTCAAGAAACTGCAAACTCAAATTTCATTACAGCAATCTTATCTGATGAGGCAACTAGTTGTACATGAAAACCAAAACGAAACAAGGTAACTATTGCCCTTCAACAATGACTACCACATAAGATAATCAAACCCAACTGTGGTTATGAGATGAGAAGGGAAATTTTCTAACAATAACAAGCAAAAGTATTTTTCTTGATAACCATTGGGTGGGCTCTTAATATATATATATAATATTCTACTTAGGGGCCACCTCAACAATCTTCTTGAGCCATGATCAACTGTCCAACCGAATTCAGTTTCCAAAGCCCCAACTCACCCAACCAAACTGAAGATCAAACACAATGGAGACTTCCGGGCGCTAACTGCCAATTGTATCAATCCCAACTGCAGATAACAAATCCCACCAAAAAAAAAAGATGTTACAGTAACAGTAGCTGTAACGTACCTATATATATGTATAATGATTTCATATCTAAAGAGCTATCGATCTTCCATTTAGGACTTCAATTTCTTGTAAAGAAGACTGAGGCTTTACTGTATTTTCTTTATGCATATTACAAATCCTTCTAAAGAAAAGGTGGCAGCATGCAAACATACCTTCAGTGGGATTGCAGCATAGGTTGGAATAGGACACTAGATCTGTATTACTACTTATAAGGAGCAAATAAAACTGATGAGTTGTGCCCACCGAACCCAAATGAGTTAGACAATGCCACCTTAATGTCCAGCCTCTCTTTCTTTGGGCCCACCAGTAGCTTTGTATCCTGAATTGATGTGCTGATAGAATTAGATGACTCCAAAGATAAATTGAAAATAACATCATATATCAGAAAAAGATGACAACGCAACGAAAGGCAACATACCACGCCTTCATCTGCATTTTCCAGATTGATATTTGGATGAACCCACCCAGTTCGTATCGCCTAAACAAGAAGAAAATGACATGTCAAGAACTACACGTGTATCCAAACAAACAAAAAACAGTAAAGCATTAATTTTGCACGTGGCTGTATTTAGCCTTCACATGCAAGACTTGAAACTTCCACAGTTCTTCCAAGTTAAGATACATCTCATAATTCACCTGTATTGCTGCAACAGCTTCTACAGCACCAGCCGCTCCTAATAGATGGCCAATCATGGATTTTGTTGAGTTTACTCTCAACTGTCACAAGACAGGTGATACATGTCATCAAACATGGAATACCGATGTTAAGAACTAAGATGACAGATGATACATGCTATGCATTGTGGTTACCTCAGGATTCTGGCCGAAACAATGAATGAGAGCATTATACTCTTTTAGGTCACCGGCGGGTGTGGAAGTAGCATGCGCATTAATGTAATTAACATCTTCCCTAGACACTCCAGACTGAGCCAATGCCTTTTCTATGCAGAGAATAACACCAGCACCTGTTTCGGAGGACAATAATAACTGATTCAGATCCTAGAATGTGAAATAATCAAATAAAACAACAAAGTGCAATGTGACTCAGGACTTGGGTATAAATTACAGCCATTAGTACACTCTTAAAATCAATATAGAAATCACTTAGCATAAGAGGATAAACAAAAAGATGATGCATTCAATAAATTCATATGAATATTCCACATCTAATGTTCTTAAATAGTGGAATTCTTTAGTGGGAACAAACAAAAGAATGAAACAGGTATATCAACTGAAACAAATTAAATAAAATTTTCTTGCTTCATAGCTCAACAATACAATGAGAAAGAGAGAGTGTTATTGTCAAAGATAAAGCATATTACCATCAGGGTGTGGCTCAGTCATGTGGTAAGCATCACATGCGAAGCTCCCACCAAGAAATTCTGCATAGATAGTTGCACCTCTTTTCTGAAGAAAAAAACATTGATTAACTAAACGATCTAAAGTAGGACCTATACACCAACCCCGTATAGCATTATAAGAAAGAAATCTAAAATTACAACATGGGCTCATGAGACCTCAGGGTAAGGAGCAAACATAGTTGACTATAAGTCATCAAACGTAACCCGAAGGAAGTAACAACAGAAAGTGATGGTTAATTTGAGAGAACTACAGGATACAGAATTTCCACTTAATGTGGTTTACAGTAGTGATTACCTACAACCTTGCAGAAGATGTGATCCTACATAGAACATAAAAGAAAAAAGGAAATACCTACAACCCATGTGCCATTATCATGGTCACAGGTTTAGAGTTCAATATACCTTAGCATGTTCTAACTCTTCTAGAAGCAAAACACCAGCACCTTCCCCCATAACAAAGCCATCACGATTCTGAACAATGACCAAAAACCAGATATTGTAAGAAAACACATATCTAAGCCTACAAGTAAAAACCAGACAAAAGTTTCCAGGTTTTGCTTTTCAGGACGCTGTCACTGTATAATTATTAAACACTAATACGATAACCAAACTCAACAAAAAAAAAACTCACACTAGGTCTACTTATAAATTATAGCACCGTTTGTGTAATGCCTAGCTGGAATCTAGAACTAATGTTATATTGTGACAAATATGGCATAACTTTTGTGTTTTTAAAATTTCTTGTTCTGAACAACTTTTCTAATAGTTTCAGCATGCAACTAATTACGATGCCAAAATAGAGCTTAAGAAATATCATGTTTAATGATAACATTACAATATCCCAAGGGCGTGATGCTTTGGTTGGATCACTGTTCCTTTGTGAAAGTGCTCTGCAAGCTACAAATCCTCCCAATCCTGAAGTGAACATTGAAACAAGAAGATGATGACAACTTCGTGCAAATCTGAGAAAAAGAAGTGGGAAATAATATAGGTAAGGGATGGGAGATATACCAATAGGTATCATTACTGAGTCCGAACCACCACAGAGCATAAGGTCCTGCATAAATTTCAGTGAAATTTGCAATAAAATCACAATGACATATTTAAGGCCTCTTAGCGAGTATATCCTCATTTTCTATTTTGGGTTCCAACGTTATCACCAAATTACTTCACATGTCATTAACATTGTAATAGACATCCATCATTTGATTTTTGGAACACTTACAGCTTCGCCTCTAATGATATGATTTGCCGAATTCAAAATACAGAAGTTGCTTGTAGCACAAGCAGTAGAGATAGAATAATTTGGGCCCATCCAACCCTGCAATTTTGTGAGTAAATATCATTTAAAAGGACAATTACAAACCTCCAGAAGTCATCATGGTATATAAAGTATTGCAGCAACAATGAATATAACTCACCAGATCCATAGCAAGCATGGCAGACCCCATGTTTGTAGTTGCAAATGGCACGCAGAAAGGATTCATCTTCTTATATGAAACCCGTAAAGCTTCAATGGCATCATTGAAGACCTGTTCAATGTTGCACCAAATGAAGTCATCAATCGAGAAATTTACCGCAGAAATAAAGACCATATCAGATTCCTGGCCAGCAGCAGATTTGTGGCTTATTATGTTACTATCTATCTTGACTTTGTAACTTTTCTGAAAGAACTTTCACCATTAATAAATCAGTAGGGTGAGAAGCAAGTGCAGTCTTAAAATAATAATTAAGTAATATAAACAAATGCAGTTCTGAAATCAAAGGAAGGAGTTATGGTACTCCACCAAAAAATGAAAGTGAGAAGGCATGACATAATACAGACTTTACACTATGCTTGTCGATAAACATAAAAGTGAAGATAAAACCAGTACAAGCTCTTGCAAGCCAACTTTTTGCTGCTCCCCAGAAAGTGTGCATAATGTTAAACCAAAGAGTACTGAGGTTACCTTCATGCCACCCATTGCTGAACCAATCAATACTCCGCATTTAGCTTTATCTAATTTTTCCATGACATCTCCTGTGATTCCACCATCTTCCAAGGCTTTCTTTCCAGCAGTAAGTAAGTAAAGCATGAATTTGTCCATTCTTCTGGAAAATTTTGGTGCCACCCATCCGTCAGTTGAGAAAGACTTGATCTCACCAGCAATCCTCTAAAGAAAAGAAAAGGTACTAAGAACAAAAAAATTTAAAAAAAAAACATCATTTGAAGAGAGTTTTAGCAAATTGCTTACTGTTGGAAATTGGGCACAATCAAAAGATTCTATCTCACTAATTCCACTAACTCCCTCAAGCAAATTATTATAGAAGACATCAGAATCATGACCAAGTGGGGTCACCACACTCGTGCCTGTCACAACCACTCTCCTTTGTCTTGTTATATGTTTCTTCTGTTTCGTTCTTTCTTCAGTAGGTTGCACCGCTATAGCCACGGTCTCCCCTATATTTCCAACAATAACAGTAGGAAAGATATTAACAGAGTATGTGCATGCCAGAGGATATGGAGTAGGTAAATTACTACATTCGTTTCTATACCATTTGAACCTCCTCAGGAAAGTCGAAGTTAGAGTCCACAGTAGAAGATTATTCAAGAACCAGAATAAACTAACATACGCGCATACATAAACAATTAGTGTCTCCTTTCTTTCCTTGTCCAAGATATAGCAGATACTTGGCTAACAAGACATTTTATTATTTTCTCTATTTAAAAAACAATTACTGGCTAGTATAGCCATTAATCAATCAACAGTTGGACAATGCAGATACTTTGAATTAATAAATTTCACAAGAACAACTTTATAGTAACCAAATCTTTACCTTTTGGTCACTATTAACCCACTATTATTACAAAAGAAAAAAGGCAACATAGCATGAAAGTATCTTCTCCCTCTTTTCAGCAACATTGGTACAACAACATAACCAACTTTAAACAAAACAAACTACAAGCTACGGATACAAACTAAAATTTTAATCTCAGCAGCTTCCAATGAAAAATGAAATTTTGGTACATATTAACTAAAATTTTAAAATTTGAAACTTCATATTGAAAATAATGATCAATCAAATTCCCAAGGAAGTAAATGAAACATGAAAGTACCAAATGCAATTGTAGTACTTAACCCCCCAGCCCCACCCACCACCTCAAACAAAAAAAAAGGGACATTTACAGAACGCACTGAAACACACTAAATACATCGAATTGATCGCCACCTAGATTCAATATTTTTGTTCCTTAAAAAAAAAAACAATACAATCAACATGTTCTAATCTACTTGAAGCTACAAACAAAAGATTAATAATCAACTCTACGCAGTAAACAGTCAGAAAAACACAATTACCAGAATGAGCGGCTCCATTAAGACGCTTATGCCTTCGATTGGTAGCTCCAGTTTTGGATCCAAACAGTGAGGAGAGCCCATTGTAGCCCAAAGAAGATAAACCCTTTGAGCTGTAGTACTCATCGCAAGGCTCAAAAGCCAAACAGGAGCTCATGAGGCCCTGAATGCTGGATCCACTAAACGCAGAAATCATGCCCTTCTGCAATTCGTCACTGAAGCTACTACATTTGGCCGACGGCCTCCTTCTTCCAGCCCATTTGGGTCGTCTCTTGGAGGAGCTGAGCATGGAAGGTCTGGTAGAAGAGTCCTTGTCGCACGTGACCGACATGCAAGCGGCCACGAGCCACGTGCAGAACGGAGATGCAACAGAGGAGGCAGCCATGGACCACGACCCAGATGCTCAAATCTGAAAACGCCAAAACCCCAGTTGGATTGAATCGATTTGGAGCAAGACCCAGAAATGAAAGAGCTTTGCTTTAATGGCTGTCTGTGGCTGTAATTGTATTGCTGTATTGTGAAGAAGAGAAAGATAAAGCTGGAGGGTATTTGATGGGATTAAAAGGGAAAGAAATGGTGGTTTGGTTGAGGTGGTGAAGAAGTCCAAGGGAATCGCTGGTAGCATTCGATTTTGTGTCACTCTGTGTTTGAAACAGTTGGAGACGAGACGCCAAGTATTGGGCAATGGGCAACGCAGTCGTCCTCAGAATAACAATGACAAGTGAGCTCTCTCTCTCTCTCTAAAACTCTGTTCTATTTGCTATGAGCGAAGAGAGGCATACATTTTACACACTAAAATATCGTCTAGCAAAATACAAAGATCTATGACCAGAAAACTGTACATTTTTTGTTTTTACTATATCTATTTAGTTTTTTTATTAAACTTATCTTTCATAAAATAATAAAAAGTGTATTTAATTAGGATATTTAAATTTTTATAATTTTTTAAAAAAATATATGTGTATTTAATTAAGATATTTAAATGTTTTAAAAGACTTTTAAAAAATTCTAATGTATTTAATTAAAACTTTTAATATTATTAAAAATGTCAAAAAAATTGAGGTATTCAATTAGAACTTATTTTTTTAAAACTTGTTTAAATTGTGAATTTAGTGAGATTTAGTATTAAAATATACATACGAGGACAAAAACAAGTAGAGAGATTTACTTTTGAACCTCATAAGATATTTTTCTCAAAAACATCACTTTCTTCAAAAAATGTTCATCCTATAGAAAAATTAATTTGAAAAATATATGTGTCAAAAGGCGGCCAAAAAATCTTTAGTTTAGTGGAATTTTTTTTGGCATAATTTTACATTTTTTTTTTCGTAAACCATCTTGCTCCTTTTTGCCTCAATGTTCTTCAGGTTTTTCATACCAAAAGTGTTCTTTAGTTTTTAGTGACAAAAACTTCAAAGTAATCTCAGATTTTTTAGAAAATCAAGAAAAATTGCAGAAATTTTCAAAACCAGTTTAGGACGATTTCAAAGCTTCCAATATATTCAAAAGCATCTAATAGATCAATTCTAAAGTGTGATAAATTCCAATAGAAAAAAAGGGATAAGTGTGAGTATATGATATAGCTTCTACTGAATGTGTGACTTAAGATGATGATGATGATGGAGAGATATGTTCAACCATTAACATTCACATGAAAGAAATCATTGTAAGAAAAGAGAGTAAAATGGAGAAATTACATTGTTCACCAAATTTTTTTAATATATATCCTCCAAAATTATCCATATAAAAAAAAAGCCCAGAATAGAATTTATAAAACGTGTTAGGGGAGTCGAGTCATGACAGAATAGTATTAAAACTGGACCCCGGCCGGAAGTTTTTCAGCGAGGACGATGGGCCTCAATGGGGTGGATTGTAAGATCTGTGTTTTAGGAAGAACGATGAATAATCTCACATCGCTCAATGAGGGAAACGGGAAGTGTCTTATATGTGTGGGCACGTACCTTCCTAGCTGACATGACCCGTCCCAATCCCCCTGGATTATCATGGGACGTGGGTGCTCCCGTCTAACTCCGCGTGTCAGACCAGAGATAAACTCGTCCCCCGCTCGGGGTTATCCAGAGTAAGCCAAGATCAGCGGTGACATGTGATGTCTCGATCTCTTCTACAGCCCGCATCCGTTATCAACCTGAAGGGTATTAAAACCATAAAAGCTGTGATTGAACAAAAATAAACAGTTGGAAAACATATTTCCAAAATCATCATTTATACCTTTCAATTAAAAGTATGCATGCATCGTAAAACAGTTATATCAAATACTTTTTCGGAAGTAAGGCGTATTGCTTCCCAAATCAAAACACAGTGAAAAATGTTTCTCAATCGAAGCCATCATCTCAGTAGGGTCTCAGCCTAAAACCAAATCAAAGAAAACCAGAATGAAGCCTCAGCCCAAATCATAGAACACGTGGGAACACATCTCATCCTCAATGTCAATCACGATTCTAATCCTATCACATGTACATATACCTCAGGACCGTTCACAATCCTATCATGTCGCTGTGCAGCATATCACTCGCCGTGACTGTCTTTAGATCATCGCGAACACATCACCGATCGATCTCAGAAGATAACATCAGCACTCATAAGTCGAGCCTCCCTCGGTCATTTATTCCCACAGCTGCTCGACAACGGGCAGTACATCGTGACCTCTCTGAAAGGAACACATACGCAGTCCGGAGGCGAGCGTCATATCATCCGGGACTCACCCGAATGTCATCATCATGGCCTCAAGCACGGAACATCACCAATTGGGTCACAGCCTGAAATACAATTCAAGATTCCTCGGATCCTGTCAAATCCACAACTGGGTCTCATGCCCGAAATATCTTTTGTAAAACTCATAACTAGGTCACAACCCGACTTATCTCACGTTTGACTATACTCTAAGTCAAACCTCAAATCAACTGGGTCATACGCCCGAAAGATATTTCCAAATCTGAAAACCATTTCTTATTCCCAAAACACTTTCAAATCATCGTTTAAGTGAGACTCATGCCCGAATCTCAATTTCAAGCATCTCCGTGAATTTCCCTAAAACCGTAAATCAGTTACTCGATTTCACGCCTCTCCGTGAAACCTTCATAATCACATATATCTCATGCACATAGTATACTCGGTCAACGCCCAAACATCATATAAAATAGAAATCTCGAATTACGGGCAATACGGCATTTTCTACGAAAATGCAAAAAAAAATGATATTTAAATCACATGCACTCATGGCATCTAAAATCATGTTCGTAAATACATATAAAACATTTATGCATGCATCATATTCATAAAACAAATTCCACTCACAGATCGTCCAAGTTGCGCCTCGATAAGCGTGTCATAAGCCTTCTCGAGCTAATCCGACCTCTCCGGGTCATCCGACCTATCCAAAACATACTCAAAAGTTACTACTAACCTAGAAAAGTCCATATCAAGGACCCCCCAACTTTCCCAGAACGGTCAACGTGTCTCAGACACGCTTCCCGAGGCTAAAAACCTAGATTTGAGCAACCTAACAATCTCCTATTCACTCGAAACCGCCACCATTAGATTCGTATCGTCAAAACCTTTAAAATGATCCTGGTTCCACCTCGAAATTTGTGTCCACGCGCGGGTTAAAGCGGCTGGTCAACATTAACCAAAAGTCAACGCTGACGTCAGCAGTGAACAGTGAAGTCAGCAATGATGTCATCTGACATCTGACACGTGTCAGGTCTGATAGGATGACGTAATCATCATCCCTGTTCTGTCTGGGTCGACCCGATCCACTTTAACGGGTCGCATAGACCCACGACTTGACCCAGCCAGAAATCACTCATCCGACCACCGTTTTTGATCCCGTTCATCTCATTTTCTTCGTATCTCTCCCAGGAATGGATCTATCTATTCAAAAACACCAAACTCAAACCAAATCATACAAGTTCGAATCGATGAACAGTGACTGGAAGTTCTAGCTCCCTGCTTGAGCTGCTCTGCCGTTCTCAGCCTTCGATCATGGTCCCCCTCGACTCGCATAGGCCCCAGGAATGTAACCCAATCATTAGAAACCACTACCAAACGTCCAAAACATATATTCGAATTTTTGAATTAAAAAGGGGTTTCGGGTTTACCTTTCCTCCTCTGTCCACTGCGGTCCTGCCACTTCCTCGCTGTCCCCTAATCCCTCAGCCATCCTCTGTCACTCTCTCAGGCAGCCCAGCTGCTAGTTTCAATCGAAGGAAATGGGGAGGGGATAGGTTTGTAGGTTTCAGGTTCGAATGAAGGAATGAAGAAAATGGTCTCGATCCTCGTGCATAGGACCTCCCGAGTCAAAAGTCAACTTTTTACCCTCGTCTAGGGACAAAATCGTAATTTCTCCCTAAACATCCAATGATCCTCAATTAATCTCTGATTAGTCTCGCTAATCCTTAATTAATTCTTAATTTATTTCAAAAAATTAGCACGGGTCGTTACACTAGCACATGGCATTTTAGGAGCTCACTAATTTTGAGTTTAGTTAGAATTCCAAAGTTAAGCGAGATTGGGTTATACCAATCCCAAGATGAGCAACCTATTGGGAAGTTATGTGTGAATTTCCAGAAACAAAACCGTGAGAATTAGCCCCAAATCGGCCAATATCGTGTTAGGGGAGTCGGGTCGTGACAGAATTCCAAATATCTATACCAATTTATAAGGTTTTTAAAATATCTTTAAAATGTGTCATTTAAAAAATATCTTTAAAAATATTTAAATATTCTAATCGAATACAACCCCATAAAATTCTCTTAAAAATAATAACAAAATACTTAAATTTAAATGCCTATAATTATCTCGTAATCTTATATTGTGATTGCCTTTTTTTCTCACTAACACTAATTTTATGAATTATCAAACATACGTCGACTATTCATATTCTAAATCTGAAGATTCAAATTATAAATTGGACCTAAAACCAATACACCATGTTTCTTTTGGCCTTACTTTTGGCCTTACTTTTTTGCCCAAAAAAACAAAAGGATCCCCAAAAAGACTTTTTTGCCCTTAATTTTGGCCTTTTGAGTATCTTGGAATCAGGAATATCACATTTTCATCAATACCAGAGACTTGAAGACTCTAAAGTGATCAATTTTCTACAAAATGAAAAAGCTTGGAAGTAATAAGAGTTAGTGAAAGGGTTCCTTATTTTATCTTCTGCAGAAACCAATCCACCATTGATTTATATGGATTTTGAAAATCAGAATTTAGGCTTCGGAGTTTGAATATATTGATTCATATGATCCGTGCATCTTCACGAATTTGATTGAGCATTGGAATTTGCTCCTAGTTCATCAATTCATTATGACACATATCTGCACTACCTACCTAGTCTTCTTTCAGGGAAGCTATTAATGTTGCTCATCTAATTTATGTCCAACAAAAACATATATGTGGAGAGTGGAGAGTGGAGAGTGGAGTGGGAAACAAATCAACCACCCCTACCTGGCTACCTCTTAAGGAGACCGAATCCTCTCCTTTTCATCCAATTATATAAATGGGAGTAGAGTCAGTAGACATGGATCATATGCACAATCTATAATATTATTTTTATTTCTGCCAGGAATGTCCGAACATTGTTGTGGCCTTCGGAGGCAATAATATTCAAATAATTTTTTAAATTTTGTTTTGCACTTTTGTAATTACATTTTAGAGTTTATATTCGACTATTTTTTTGGTGTTTAGTTATCGTAGTTCAAAAATTCGCCGACTAAGAAAATGCTTGGATCCATTTCTATTTATTTTTCTAAGTTCCACCAAATGAGAAGATGAAGAGGATAAATACTAGGTTATGCTATTTTAAGGATACATATAAACCTAATAAAAGGGACAACAATGCAACAACTTTTCACATTCCCATGATAAAATTAAGTAGCCAACAAAAACAATGCACGTAAATACAAATGATTAATTAGCAAACTCTAAGTTTGAGGTTGTTGGATACAAGATTGGAAAAAAAGATATATATTATCATTAATATTTTGAAACCTATCTCCAACTTTTCGACAAAAAATTGGTTCAATATATATACATAAAAAAAAAAAAAAAAAAACATGTTGTGCATGCAAAAATGCGTGCTTGATGCTCGACCTCCTCCTTAATCCTCATGCCTCAATCTCATCGACAAACATCTTACTTCACAACTCCTTTCGCATGACAAAATCCTTGTTGTAATTCACACCTCATTTCCCCAAACACATAAACTTTGCATGACATAAGATAAACACATGTATGAAGTCATGAAGAGTTCGTTACCATTTATCGGATCCACAACATTACGAGTTTAAATCAAAATGAAAATTTATATTTGTGTAAATGAGTTTGACATTTTGTTATGACTTACTCATTACATGGTTTATTAGTCCAAATTCAATCACCGTCTCTCCTTTGGTTATATGATTCCCATTAATGTTAATAAGGATGTTTTTTTAGGTGTGACGGTTGGCAATTAAAAGAATTTAATTTGAATTAGGGTTCGGTTGATAATGACGAACTATATCCAATTTGTCATAGGTTAAATCCATATCTTTGTTTTTTTCCTCTTTGATTTGATTTCTAGAGCATGTTCCATTCTATAAGTTGTGGACATACCAGCATCATGCTCTTTGTTATTGTCATGCACAACATCTATCTAACATCTGGTGTGCTTGCATTTATAGATTTAAATTCGCATTCGACCGAATAAATAAATTATTCTAATCAATCGACTTAATCTATGTACGTACAAACCCCTTAAAAGAAGAAAAAAAAACATTAGCAAAAATGAGGTCACTAACACATAAAGAGGAAAGTACAGGAGAATTGAATTGAGAAGTCAACATAGGTAAGCCAAACCCCCCTCTTCTCAACTAAAGTCCTAAAATTTTAATTTCATGCATATTTCTTCAATAAACAATTAAGTTGGCAGTCCTGCACCCTATGACCATATATAAAATTTGATTTGAGAGCGCGACTCACAACTTCACAAGTCACAACCACCTTTCCCTTTCCCCAACTTCATCTCAACCATCTCTATAAAGCCTTTACATTTCTTGCAAGAAAAGTTTCTTTCATTTTCTTTTGATAAATAAGAAAAGTTACTTTCATCACCAACAAAACCCTACACTTAATAAATAAAATAGTACTACATATAATAATGGTGTTAAGTTAACAGTAAATTTTTTGTAAGTTCAAAATTAATCAATATTTATTTTTAAAATCTTTCATCCGTCATTTAAAATTCAACTTAACAATATTGTCCCAATGTAACGCATAAGATTTTTTCCCTCCAGTATCAGATTAATCGCCTATAGATAGTATTGCTTACAGAGTATCATATTAATAGCTTACATTTTTATGTGGTTCAGAACAAAATACATCCTTATCATGGACGGCCCTAAGAGATCTTTGCAGAAAAGATAGGGAAATAGCATTTTGGGCCATAGAAATTTGTTTATCAAAAAGCCGTAATCCACTATCAACTTAGGCCCAAGATTGAAAGTTTGACAATCTCTTGAAAATATAAGAAAAAGCTTGAAAGGAGGAAAAAGGAAAAAAAAAAAAAAAGAACTTTTTCATGGAAGAATAGCACACAAGAAACCCCAGAGGTAGAGAATCATAATTTTTTACATGGGCCAATTTCTATATTTGAAAACAATAAGAGACAACTTGCATCTAAATCTCACTTCAATAAATCAGAAGACCAAAGCCCTGGAGTTCTTCGTGCGTGATTCTTCTGATGTTTGATGATGTTGCTCCTCAAGCATAGTTTGAACCCTCTGACATATATAATATTAGACAAAACGTTAAGTCTATCAGAAACAAGAGCATATTTAATTAAGAACGAAAGAAATAGAAAGTTTGGGGCTTTACCTTTACGGAAGTTCCAACTTCGTCAAGTTTCTGTAATAGTGTTAGATCCCCGTACCTGAGAGACTTTGACGACGGGGACCCCTGAAGCTGACAATAGAAAGAAAGAGAAGTTAGGTGGAAATTGAGAAAGACGATTGCCAAGTTGAAAGGTCTACCCACTAGCATCACTAACGGTCCAACAAGTTGTCGAGGTTTTAATCAATATCCCCAGATCAGACTTCTCAAATGTAACCAAACTAGTTCAACTTTTTTTGATAATGGATGAGATTGGTTCATTTCTAATGCTTCTAGTCCTTAAACTAATACGCTGCTACACCAAAAGCATCTAGCATTTGAATCACGACCTTACCTTCAAATTTGGAATGTCTTCGAGTGTGGAAACTTGTCTAGAGAAAACCTCATTTGTCATGCTTGTGAGCCGCATTAGGACGGCCTGAAATAGACATCAAGGGAGATTCATAAAGCAACTCATGTTTTCTAACATTTTTTAAACTTAGGGTTAACTAACCAACAAGCGTTGAGTTGATCCAGTGAGTACCTTCCTGAAAGCACTGGGATTTGCAATGCCATGGATTTGAACATCATCACTAGGTGGCCTTCGGACACCAACATGTTCTATTCTAAGTGAGTAGACACCAAAGAGAGATTGCAGATATCCTGTATATAACAATAGTTTCACACAGGATTTGAAAATCAGCTGGGCCCACATAGCATTTTTGCTCAACAGTCAAACACTAATTGTAGCAACTCGAAAATGGTTTTACCTTGCTCAATTAGAACATCAGCCACTGAAGGTAACAAAACATGCTTCTCCTTCTTCAGTACACCAAACATTGGAAATGGAACCGGCTTCGTAACCTAAGCTAAAGAAACAAACCACCATCCAGAATTCCAAACAACCATAGTCCAGCAGCATACAAAAAATGGAAAAATTGACGTACAATCAAGTTAAACAAGGAAAAAAAATGAAAATTCAAGATCTCAATTTTTTAAAAACAACAAAAAATTCAAACTTCAAATTTGAATTTGAATTCACCTTGTAGACAATGGCATTGGAAGTGAGATAAAGCTTTCTGGACCGGATGTCCTTGCGCAGGACGTACCGCCGGACCGGTAGATAAAAGAGCATGAAGAAGCCAATCCCCCATGCCAGTATCAAAAGCGCAGAGTAAAGAAGCCATCGAGCTGTTTGGTACTTGACATAATTCTCCTCCATCTCGTGAAACGATGCTGAATAAAGAATTGCTTCTTCTTCAGCTACATTTGCAGGCTCTGAAAGTAACCCTTTCTCTAAGCTTTCAATCTCTACGACGTCGTCCGATCCCATCTGAACTGCTAGCAGATCGAAACGCGCACTAAACCCTAAGGCCCAAGCACGAAATAAAGGCAATAAATCCTAGAAATTGAACTAACCATAGATCAAATAAGTCGATCAGTTCACATGGAATAACGAAAGCTTACCAATTGATTAATTTCTGTGTTCGTCGAGTTCAGAGGAGATGAAGGAGGGAGGCGAAGAGGTTCAGAAGCACGTCTTCAGTTTCCACCTTTCAGTCTTCAGCTCAAGCGGGCCAAACACTGCAGTTAAGGCAATAAATTCTAGAAATTGAACTAACCATAGATTAAATAAGTCGATCAGTTCACATGGAATAACGAAAGCTTACCAATTGATTAATTTCTGTGTTCGTCGAGCTCAGAGGAGATGAAGGAGGGAGGTTCAGAGGTTCAGAAGCACGTCTTCAGTTTCCACCTTTCAGTCTTCAGCTCAAGCGGGCCAAACACTGCAGTTAAGGCAATAAATTCTAGAAATTGAATTAACCATAGATTAAATAAGTCGATCAGTTCACATGGAATAACGAAAGCTTACCAATTGATTAATTTCTGTGTTCGTCGAGCTCAGAGGAGATGAAGGAGGGAGGCGAAGAGGTTCAGAAGCACGTCTTCAGTTTCCACCTTTCAGTCTTCAGCTCAAGCGGGCCAAACACTGCAGTTTCATTGTGGGCTAGCCCCACGGTTCAAATTGTAATAGGGTAGGGTAGGCCCAATAATTTCGGGTCTGGTGGAGTAATTTGAATAAGAAGTGAATTCGAAGTTGAAACTTGAAGAAGAAGAAGCAGCAGCTCAATGGTGGCCGCCAAGAGAAAACAGACAGAAGCAGAGGAAGGGGAAATCTTTGCTTCTTGCTCTTTCTCCAGTCTCGGCCTTCACTCAAACTTGTGCAAGCAGCTTGAAGGTAACCCCCTTTTCTTTTCTTTTCTTTTTTAATACCGAAATTATAGATTAAATTTTCAGAGGGAACAATAAAGTTTGTTTATTTTTTGTTATTTGAATGGAACAGAGAGGTTGGGCTTCAAAGCTCCGACTCTGGTTCAAGCTCAAGCCATTCCTGTAATTCTCTCCGGCCGTCACGTTCTCGTGAATGCTGCCACAGGCACTGGCAAAACGGGGGCGTATTTGGCTCCGGTTATCCACCACTTGCACTTGTACGAACCTCGAATTCAGCGCTCCGATGGAACCTTCGCGTTGGTTCTGGTGCCGACGAGAGAGCTGTGCTTACAGGTTCATGAAATTCTGCAGAAATTACTGCACAGGTTTCATTGGATTGTCTCTGGCTATGTAATGGGTGGTGAAAACAGGTCGAAGGAGAAGGCCAGGCTGCGGAAAGGTACTCAAAATCCGATTTTTTAATCGATTTTGTTAAATATCTGATTTTGATGTGGTGTGCTTACCACGTATTTGCTCGCTTCAGGCATATCTATACTTGTTGCAACCCCTGGAAGACTCCTGGATCACCTGAAGAATACAACATCATTTTTGTACACAAATTTGCGTTGGATTATCTTTGATGAAGCAGATAGGTATGCTACTCTTACTCCCTTCAAGTTATTCATGAGATTTATATTGCTATTATTGTACCCAATTGTTACTCTATGATTGTTATCTTCCATGTTCGACGTGCATTGATTAGATATCCATGTGGTTTTCCACAGAATTTTGGAATTGGGATTTGGAAAAGAAATAGAGGAGATACTAGATCTTTTGGGCTCAAGGCAGCATGGCTCTGCTGCTAAGGATAGTGCTGTTACAACTAAATATGAATTTCCGAGGCAGAATTTGCTATTATCAGCGACTTTAAATGAGAAAGTAAATTATCTAGCAAAAATGAGTTTAGAAAAACCCGTTATGATTGGAATGCCTGACAAGAAGCAGTCAATTGCCTCACACGAACACTTCGGATCTGACACAGATGATGACCTGCAATATTCAGGAAAGACAATAGACCCTGTTAATGAAGATTATAAACTTCCGGCTCAACTGACCCAAAGATATTTAAAAGGTATGTGGGAATAGTTTTTTATTTTTATTTTGTTGTGGGTGGGAGGGGTTGATAAAAACTACATAATAGAGATGCTGATATCAAATTTATTTGCAGTGCCATGTAATGCACGGCTTGCTGTACTTCTTTCCATTTTAAAGCATCTTTTTGAGCGAGAAACTTCTGAAAAGGTAAGCCTACTTCTCAACTATTCATCTTCTATGATATTGTGCTAGTGAGTTCATTTAGAAGTGATGTCTTATAATGTTAGCACAGCTTAGGTTTTTCTTTGATGTCTTCCACTTCATTCTATTATGCTTTACCTTGTCTCTTCACTCACATCCCCATTTTACAGATTGTGCTGTTCTTTTCAACATGTGATGCAGTGGATTTTCACTACTCCTTGTTAACCGAGTTCGAATTCAAACCTCACTCAACACCGGAAGCAGAAATTAAGCAGCTATTTGTTAGATGTAAGACCTTCCGGTTACATGGGAATATGCAGCAGGAGGATCGAAGAACTGCTTTTGAGACTTTCAAAAGAGAAAAATCAGCTCTTCTTTTGTCTACAGATGTTTGTGCTAGAGGTTTGGATTTCCCAAAAGTAAAATGCATTATACAATATGATTCTCCAGGCGAGGCTACTGAATATGTTCATAGGTATTCGGACTTGTCTGTCTTTATTTCTCTTTTCCCTAATTACTTCCATTTTCCTCTCGCATGTGCAACAATATGATCCTTTTTTTTTTTTTTTAATTTGATTCAGCTTATGGGTGCTTTTCAACTAATTGCAACTTTTTATCTGCTAACATTTCATAATTTATGTCATAAACCCTTTATATGCTCATTAGATGCATAAAGAAAAGATAACCATAATCGGTTTTCCTAAATTTTGAATTGTTTGAGAATCCTTGGGAACTAATTGGTTTCTGAAATAGGATAATATAGCTTTTTCAATGATTAGAATTACAAGGTTATTTCTTTGCATCGAATTTTCCTGGTGTGAGTCCACCATGCATCTTTGATGGTTTTCTTGATACTAAATGGAGGATCCCTAGATCTTATATGCATTTCATCCTTGATGTAGGGTTGGAAGAACAGCTCGGCTGGGTGAAAGAGGAGATTCAATTTTATTTTTACAGCCAATCGAAATGGATTATTTGAAGGAGTTGGAGAAACATGGTGTCTCTCTATCAGAGTATCCCGTCCTCAAAGTATTAGATAGCTTTCCACTCTACGGTCATAAGCATGTCAGAAAGTTTGTTTCCATTGACTCACATCCTTGGGTCATGTCTTTGCAAAAGGCACTTGAAGCATTTACTGAGAAGGTACTTCTCTTCTCCTGATTCTTCTTCCTCATTCCTTAAAATAGTCTCTCACTGTCTCTATTGTGAAACCTTAATGCTTGGCGGATTGATAGATGTAAAGACTCAAAATATTGCGAGTTTCTTTCTTTGTTATTAACATCAACACATTGCCTTTATTTCTTTCTCAGCCGGAAATGAAAACAATGGCCAAAAACGCGTTTTGCTCTTGGGCTCGGGCATACACTGCCCACCGCGGTGAGCTGAAAAGAATCTTCATGGTGAAGAAACTTCACTTGGGACATGTTGCAAAAAGCTTTGCACTGAAAGAACAGCCTTCGTTGGTTGGTAAAACATTCCAGAATCAAGTAAAGAAGAGGAAGCGGGATGAAAAACAGAAGGGACTATCAAGAAAGAGGAAGGTTCCCCAGAAAAAGTGATTGCAGATATTCACCCGAAGCTTGGTTTTGGTTCAATTTGTTAATTTGTGTTGTAACAAATTTTGTATGATTTCAGATCTTAATATTATAACATAGATATGTTTTGCGTTTCTAAGCCCACTGGTCAAAATTTAGCCTAATTAAGGTGGAAGCCCAATAGGTCCATGGTCCCATGGGATGAGGGGAGATTTTAATGAGTGACGACAAATTCCATTCGCTCATGGAGGTGAAAAAGTTGATAATGCATTGTCTTGGCTTTGGAGGGAGCTAAAAATATTTATAATATTCGTAAATTTTTTATTGATATATTCAGAGTATATATTAAAATAGAGTAGAAAAATTATCCACGCACATTTATATTTAAAGATCTTGAAAGAAAAATAGATAGGAAAAACAAATTTTTCTGCAATTTCTATGATATATAAATATTATGAAGTGTTGAATTTTTTTTTCTAGAATTGCCTTTAAAATTTTCAAACTTTAGATTAAACTTCCAATATATTTTTATTGAATATGAACGATTATCGATATCGAAATCGATATATTCATAAATTTAACTATTGTTATTTTCATTAAAAACGGCATTTTCATTCTTGAAGGAATAGAACTATAAATCCCTTTCAATAACTCCACCGATTTGAGTGAAAATGAAATGCATGTCCCCATGTATATTAATGCGAAATTGTTGTGTTCTTCCGTTAGATTATTTTCAATACGATAGAAACTGACATAGAATGGTCCACAATCCATACAAATTAAGAAAATGACTTCAAACAAAGCCTCAAAGGAATAAATCAGATGAGATCAAGTTGAAAAGAGGTAAAAGAATCACTGAGTTTTCTGAAGCTTCCATTTTTGTGTGCCCTCACTCAATCTCCAACTGCATTAAAAAAAATTGAACAACATCGAACTCTATAAAGCTACATATGGAACTTTAGAAAAGATAAATATTCTCTTGAATCATAAAGCTAGACTGTATAAGGTATCAAGCAATAATTGAACTCGTTGACGTCAAAAGTCGATCCATGCGAAGCAAAAGAAACCAAATTATACGAAGCCAGAAACCGAAACCTAATGAAACAAAAAAAAAAAAATAGATATACTAAGGAGCAACAAACCAACCCTATGAAGCCAAAAAACGAGACCACTATCAAGTTAGAAATCAAATCCAACAAAAATAAATAAATTGAACCCTAATTATGTAAAATCGAAAGATAGCAAGGAGAAAACCGAAATCCATAAAGTAAAAATTTCAAACTCAATAAAGCCCAAATAGAATTTATAAAAGGGAAAATTTGAACTCAATAGAAAATCGTACTCCATAAAGCACCAAAAAAAAAACAATTACTTCACCACATATAAAACCGAAATTTTGACTTGTGGAAATACTACCGCAAGCATGGTTCAGTGGAAATTTGAATTTCAAGTCAAGTTTGCTCTCTAATTTTGGACTTGAGACACAAAATTGACATTTTACTTGTGAGCAAAGGAGGCTGAAATGCTTTACTTAGTAATGTGAGTGTTCTCCGTACCTGTGTATATTAGTTTTTAGTTAAAAACGTGTAAGTATTCTTGATTCCAACATAAATTAATCAATCAATAAAAATCTTAAAATACTGCATATTAATAACAAAAAATAATTAAACAAAAAATATTGCCATGAATATAAAACCAATCACACACTTTAGCTAAAGCCAAAAGGGGTCATTTTCCGAATCGGTGAGGGAAAAACAATTGGATTACCAAATTTCGTAAATTTTTTGGAAACAGTGAAGAAGATATTTACAAAGAGTCAACGGAATTAGATAAAAGGTCAAAATCGAAGGCTCATGGTTTGACGGAGCTGCCAGAATTTTGATGGCGCCTACCGGCCCAGTTCTATGCTTACACTCATTCCTCGATGCACCAGCCGCGTTGACGAACTGAGGACCATAACCAATGATGAGGTGTCCATAACCCCACATGAATTCAGCATCACTTGGTTGGGTTCTGATTTGGGCCCACATTTACCACCTAATTTCCAGACAAAGGTAGGCCCATATTAATTTCGGCACAGGCCCAGTACTCATCATTTGGCCCACCTCACGACCTTATCGTCGGATCACAGATCTTCCTCTTGAGTATCCTTTCTTCTTGAAATAATCACCACCGCCGTAACAAACCATTTTACTTTTTTTTGTGACGAGGTTTACCAACATTTGATACCACTTGTTGGAAAATTTTAGATTATTTTTAATTAAAGTCAATTGGGTATTTGAAAGCCTTTTTAAAAAGCAAAATGCATGCTTGGGATCATTGACATAGGAATTAATTGCATACAGATTACAGAATTGTTGGTGGATTGGAATTAAAATCTTGCTTTCAAGAATACATCATGACCAATGCTTCAGTGTCACCATATACAGAGAGCTAAGGTTCATTGTGACATAAGACAATCATGGTAATGTTTGGGAGTGAACAAAAATCCCAATTTTTTGAGAAACGCTCGTCTCTCTCTTCTCCCAAAACTAGCTGGCCCTATATATGAGGTGGAGGAGTCTTCAGATATCCACTTTTTGGCGGTTGATCTAAACTAATCCGTTATCCCCAAAACCCCTATGTGCTTGCCTTTTTCATGCCCTTCCTTTCCCGGCCCGTCCCTTTTTCTTTCAGATCTCCTTACTCCTTCCATTCACCTTTGCCGGTTGTGATGGCCTTTTCACCAAGTGTGATGGGTTGTGCTTGTGCTCCTCTCTGTGTGGATGAGGATGGCAGCAACAGACCTTGGTGCTGAAGTGATTGGAGTTTGAAACTTTGAATTGAAGGACCTAGTGGCGCTGCTACCTTGTGGGTCGGTAGACGATCTGGTTTAGCTTTCTTCGGCAAGCTTGGATAGTTTTATTTATTTGGTTTGTGTTGTCGCTTTGGTTTTTTAAATTGGGTTTATTTTCCTAAAAGTTCAGTAGTTCTATAAGTTTGCTGTATAATCTCTTCTGTGTAGTTTGATAGGGAGTTTTGACAAAAAACAGTGGTGGGGCATTAGATTTTTGTGGGGAAGCATTGATTGGAAATTACCTTTTTTTTAATCAGCATTTCAATCTCGGGTCAAGCTAAACGTCTGTTTGGTCATATTTCTGTTCATGGAAACTTGGTTTTAGATAAGAATGGTCATAATTATTCATGGGCATGGGTACTTATGGGTATAGTTGAAATGGGTAGAAATTAGATGGGTAAAAATTTACCCATCATCTAATAGGTAGGGTGAGGATTTATTCATGTGTATTGAGAGTATTTAATACTCATTAAATTCAAAGTATATTATTTATCCATTCTTTAAATTATCTTTGAATTTTTAACACTTTTTTCCCTTTACTATTTTTTTTCTTTCTATTCTTACTATTATTATTATTTATTAGATATTATTATTTAAAATTACTTTATTTCAATTAAATATCAGTTATTTCATCTTTCATAAAAAAAAATTATACATAAAAATGTTACGACTTTATATAAACATCAATTTTTTTTAAGAACTTAAATAATTCATTTTAAATGATTTAATAAAAATCAACGTAAACTAATTTTTTTTTTTAAGATTTCATAACCATGAAATAATTTAAAGGGAGTTTTATAAATTCTTAAAAATTATTTATAATAAAATTTCTAACGAGTTTTTTTTTTAAGTTTTGAATTCCATTTCGACATTTACTACTCATTCTTCATTTAATTGAAAAGTTTTCGGAGTCAAATTCTCAAATAACTCATTCACTAGTCTTGGTCAACTCGACAAATTTTGATAATTAAGGATAGAAGGGTAAATTGGTCATTTACTAATTCTCACTTTAAATTTCAAGACGGATTGTAATCGAAACTCCAATAGAAATTGAGAGAATTTGAAAAAAAATGAAAAGCCAAAAAAAAAAAGCAAACAAAATTGAAAGGAAAAAATATTAAAAGTTAAAAATAAAAAGTTGAAGACAAATGAAAGTAAAAAATATATATATATAAAAAAAGTAAAAGAAAAATGAAAAGCAAAATAAATTGAAAGGTATAAAAAATTAGAAGTTAAAACAAAATGAAACATAAGGAAAAAAAATTGAAAGGAAAAAATAAATGTAAAATGTCATGGGTACCCATTACCCCACCCATTACCCAATGGGTAGGGTTTGGGTAAATCCTCAAAAATTGAGGATGGGTTTGATGGGTATAAAACCCATTTGTACCCATGTAGGGTATGAGTTTACCCACACCCTCAAAAAAACTCATTTGACCATCCCTAGTTTTAGAAGCTAATTAAATGTTCTAATGTCAAAATGTTGTAGTTTGAATAGAGAAAGCTTTCCTTTAATTGAAATCTATCATCACCAATGTAACGACCCGTCCCAAATTCCATGACTATATTAGTGACTAATCACGATTAGTGAGGCTAATCCGTGATTAGTAGAGCGAAATCGGACGAACGATGCAAAATGACCGTTTTGCCCCTAGTCGTGGCAAAACGTTGACTTTTCGTTCGGGCGGTTAAATGGACTTTTACCGATGATCGTGACGTAGTTCGTGACGTCACGAGTTCATAGACAGGTGGCACGTTCAATTCCGACGTTCGTGAAGGAAGTTATGATGTTCGGAAGTTTAGGGGCATTTTGGTAATTATGGTCAAAAGGGGGCAAATGTTGACTTTTTGACCAAAAGCTCCGATGGCCGAGGGCCGAAGGCCGTCACGTAGATCGGGACGATACGAATCCATAGACAGGCGGCACGCTGAAATCGGACTTCGAACGGGGAAGTTATAGGTCACGGAAGTTCGATTTCACTATGCATGTACTTCGAGGCGGTGATGAGGTGGCCATTTCTGATTGGGCCAGATATTTTGAGTGGGTCCCATGGATGAGTGACAAGTGTCACTCATCCCATTGGCTAAATCCCTTAATTTGTGGATCTAAGTAATTAAATATTATTATTTTGATTATTTTATAATTAATCCAATTATCATTCAATCCTAGCCCTCCATCTCTCATCTAATCTCTAAATCCCAACCATCCATTAATTCCCTCTCCCATCAGATATCTTCTTCTTCTTTTCTTCTTCAAACCCACACCCCCCCACCATTTTCTTCATCCTCCATTTTCAAACACCACACCACACACATACCACCACACCTCACCATTATTCATCTTGTGAGCCCGTGAGTGAGTGTGAGGAAGTGAGGAAGGACTGGGATGATGAGGAGGACACGACGGCCGGCCATGGTGGCTCACGGCGGGTGAACCCGTGAGGTAAGAAAATGCCCAAAAATTCAAATTTCGGTTTTGTTAGTTTTTGTTCGATTCTAAGGATTGGGAAACATTTATGGGGACTCTAGGAGGTTAATGGGATTAGTTTTGGGGCTTGGGATGACTGGAAATGGCCGGAGAAAATCCGGCCACCATTGATGGCGGATGGAAGCACGGTTTTGGGGTGTTTAATTCGGTTTTAATTAGCTAGAAAGATAGGAAATAGGATTAGGATTATATTAGGATTAAAATGGGATGAAATAGACCTAAAATCAGTCCGAAAACCGGAGAAAAACGGACGGATGAACAGTATTTTGCTACAGTGAAAACTAGTTCAGTTGGAGGTAGAAGACGATGAACAGTATTTTCGACCTTCTAGGGGCGTGTGAGGGCTCGTGGGCCATAATTTGGGAAAGTGTTCACACGAGAAATCTTCTATTCGATGTAAAGAATATTTTGGGACTGGTCTCGTGTCAATCGGACATCGTTTCGATAGATTACGGGGTGTCGGAAGGTTAGGATCGGTTTAAAAATAGTTAAAAGTTCGGGAAAATTTTGGGGCTTTGGTAGGAGGTTAATTAAGTAGTTAGTAACCTTCTATTAAAATTTGGACAGGTTTGGGAGTCCCGGTGATGGTGATCGGCTCGAGAGAGCCTATGACACGCAAATCGAGGCGGCAGCTCGGACGGTCTGTGAGTGGACCTTATTTTCTAAATTGGTGCATGCATAAATGTTTATTATATGTTTTAAATAATTGTTTGGGATGCCATGAGTGCATTTGGATGTGTGGTTACGTATAGGCACGTATTTCGAGGTTTCGGCCCTATACGGTGCCTATACGGGTCTGTATTCTTTTATTGGTCTAAATTAAATGGTTTTGGAGTTCTAAAAGGATAAACTCAGGTATGAGACCCATTTGGTTTTGTCTCTGGCATATGACGTTATTTACGACCTTCAGGTCTAAATCGTGGTCACGACGGGTGCTATGTGCACGGCGATCGACGATACGACGCTCGCCTCCGAATTGAGATGTGTTCCTTCCGGAGAGGTCACGATGCACGATTCGTGGTCGGGAAGCCTGGGGAGGCTTGATTTCGGAGTGTTGACGGTTCAGGATATCGATCGGTGATGAGTGCACCATGATCTTGTGGTGGTCGCGTCGGTTGATACATTCAAGGCGACATACCAGGATTGAGGGCGGTCCTGGATGGATGGTTGCACACATCACTATGATCGGAGTCGTGACTGACCCTTAGATATCGGGCACAGTGCCCAGTTGAGTCATATGTTTGGGCACGAGACCCAGTTGTTTTACACTGATGATTTCGGGTCAGGGACCCTGGATGGATTTCCAAGTTCATGACGGTTTACGGGAACCGGCATGAACTCTGGAAAGGTCATTGTGGTTCATGACGGTTTATATATGGGAACCGGCATGGACCTTTGTCAGGTCATTATGGTACATGACGGTTTATGGGAACCGGCATGAACCCTTGTTATGGATGTTATGGATGATGACGGTTCAGGGGAGCCGGGCATGTGTAACGACCCGAACCGAGAATAATAATATTTTATTGTAAAAAGACTATTTTGCCCCTGAAGGGGGGAAACTTTGACTTTTGACCCGATAAACAATTTGGACTTTGACCCATGACTATGACGTAGGTTGGGACGTCACGAATCCGTAGACAGGCGGCACGCCGAAATCGGAGTTCGTATGAAGAAGTTATGGTCAAGGAAGCGTTTTAGCGGAAATTACGAACCGAGAACAACGGAATAAAATATTAATTTATTACGGGAATCCGTGCCAACTAATATTTAAATCCAACCAGTGGATTGGTGACAAGTGTCACCCATCCAAGCCCATACTATTCCATTAAAGCAACCTTAAACTATTCCTTCATTTTATATTCATTTATTTTTCCCTCCATTTGATTCCAGCCGTTGGATCTCCTGTCCAAATGAATCCTAGCCTTCTATTTCCTCTGCTTTTTCCTTATTCATGCACGATCTCTGTCTGTTTTTCTCCCAAACACACACAAACACATTCAGCCCCCCCTTCCCCCGTGCTTCTCCTTCCATTTTCTCTCAAACCAGGCGATCGAACCAGCCACCCTCATCGCACTAGCCAACCACCAGCAGCACCACCATCATCTACTCATCATCACCGTGCATCACCGGCGACAACCAGCCCATTTCCCCGCCTGAAAATCCCGTCCAAACTCAGACCCGAAACACTAAGGAAACGGGTCCAAGAAGCAAACCTCGACAACCGCATCACCTCGACGCAAGGGAAGCTTCAGCCTGCACCGTGAGGACCCCAGGAGCACAACTGGACGACGGCGAGGGCTACGGCGGCGGTAAGACCCAAAACCCGAAAGCCCCGTTTTGATCCCCTGTTTTGAACCAACCCGTGTTGATGCTATGAAATCGATTGTTTGGTGATAGAAATGTCCTAGGGTGAGAGACGAGTTGATCAGGACCAATTTGGACGACTGAGACGGCGTAGATCGCCGGAGAGGACGATCGGACTTTGGCCGTGAGTTTCAACGACGGACTGGTGAGTTTCTTCCCGTTTTCTTTCTATTTTGAGGTTGTAGAACCATAGAACAGACCTAGACGGCCCTATAGGGATGAATCCCGTCGAAAATGGTGGCCGGAATCGTACGGTGGAATCGGGTCAAGCCGTGGGTCAACGGCGACCCGGTTCCAGTCAAACGGGTCTGACCCGGTACTGTAGCATGATGACGTCATCATGCTGACGTCACTTCTGACGTCATGATCGTCATCCTGTCAGATGTTGTCAGACCAGGGACCAATCAGAACATGCCATGTGTCACCTGACAAGTGTCAGTGATGACGTCAGCATGACGTCACTGCTGACGTCAGCAGTGACAGGACCCGCCCCGATCCCACAGGGACCACAAGGGGACGTGCCCTGCTCCCGTCTGACACCCAATAATTCATACCAATTTTAACCTCCAAACATTTAAAAGCATAAATAACCAAATTAAAGTCATACATCAAATCCGAATTAAACGAATGTCAGACAAGGGATATAATTCAAAATTACAAATTTGCGAGCACGACTCTAAAGTAAACCTGCGGGTACACCGCCCAGCAGGGGTTCAGGTACGCAGAAGTAGATCTATGCCTCAGCCTCTGGTTCCTCCTCTACCTCAGTTTCCCGACCTGGAGGGGTTATCAAAACAGTAAGGGTGAGTGGACCGAAACACAAGTTTATGAAATCGTTTGATAAGTAAAACATATAATTTACCCCTCCGTTTTCCAAACATGCGTGCAACATAATTCAAAATCAATAACCATATAATATGAACCATAAGGCATATAATAAAACCATAACCATAATTTTAGTTGCTGCACTATACACTCCAATCCCGACATCCCTGATGTCTGACGTCCCTGACGTCCAATAAGGTCACAATCACAAGGCTACGCGTGCCACTCGGGTCTCAATTTCCGAGTTCAATCCCCGAACCCCGTTCGGGTACAGCATCCCCGATGCTTAGCGTCATAGGCGCTGGACGTTCTAGACGTCCGTGACCTCTCCGGGGTACCTCATCCGGAGGAGACAATACAATATGGAAGGATCTATACAGTGCAGTAACAAATACATTTTATTGATATCCACATGCAAACATATATATACATAGATAGAATCCGAACCAATCATTCAGTTTCATCGGACGGGTCTCAAGCCCAAATACCGTGAAACGTGCCATAACCATATTTTCCATATCATCAAAACCATCATTGTTTTAGCATGTGAATAAGTATAATAAAACCAGAAAACATTTATGCACACAAGGGTTTAAGAAAATGGCCCACTCACAGTACAGTCCTGCTAGAAACCAAACGTATACCCTCGTCCTGGTACAAATGTACAATCCCTGTCAAGTCCAAAGTATTCGTAAAGATCAATACAAACCCCTAACATTCAACCATGAAAGCCTAGGTCGAAACCGACCCGGGAAAGCCGCCCGAACGCGCTTTCCAAGGCAATAAACCTTATTTTGACCAACTTAAAGATCTCCGATGACAGGACCCGCCCCGATCCCACAGGGACCACAAGGGGACGTGCCCTGCTCCCGTCTGACACCCAATAATTCATACCAATTTTAACCTCAAAACATTTTAAAGCATAAATAACCAAATTAAAGTCATACATAAAATCCGAATTAAACGAATGTCAGACAAGGGATATAATCCAAAATTACAAATTTGCGAGCACGACTCTAAATTAAACCTGCGGGTACACTGCCCAGCAGGGGTTCAGGTACGCAGAAGTAGATCTATGCCTCAGCCTCTGGTTCCTCCTCTACCTCAGTTTCCCGACCTGGAGGGGTTATCAAAACAGTAAGGGTGAGTGGACCGAAATCCAAGTTTATGAAATCGTTTGATAAGTAAAACATATAATTTACCCCTCTGTTTTCCAAACATGCATGCATCATTATTTAAAATCATAAACCATATAATATAAACCATAAGGCATGTAATAAAACCATAAGTATAATTTTAGTTGCTGCACTATACACTCCAATCCCGACATCCCTGATGTCTGACGTCCCTGACGTCAATAAGGTCACAATCACAAGGCTACGCGTGCCACTCGGGTCTCAATTTCCGAGTTCAATCCCCGAACCCCGTTCGGGTACAGCATCCCCGATGCTTAGCGTCATAGACGCTGGACGTTCTAGACGTCCGTGACCTCTCCGGGGTACCTCATCCGGAGGAGACAATATAACATGGAAGGATCTATACAGTGCAGTACCAAATACATTTTATCGATATCCACATGCAAGGTATATATATACCTAGATAAAATCTGAATCAATCATTAAGTTTCATCAAACGGGTCTCAAGCCCAAATACCGTGAAACGTGCCGTAACCATATTTTCCATATCATCAAAAACATCATTGTTTTAGCATGTGAATAAGTATAATAAAACCAGAAAACGTTTATGCACGCAAGGGTTTAAGAAAATGGCCCACTCACAGTACAGTCCTGCTGAAAACCGAACGTATACCCTCGTCCTGGTACAAATGTACAATCCCTGTCAAGTCCAAGTATTCGTAAAGGTCAAATTAAACCCCCAACATTCAACCATGAAAGCCTAGGTCGAAACCGACCCGGGAAAGCCGCCCGAACGCGCTTTCCAAGGCAATAAACCTTATTTTGACCAACTTAAGGATCTCCGATCGACCCGAAACCACCGCCATTGGATCCGGATCGTCGAAACCTAAAGAATGGTGGTGGTCCCACCAGAAACACTGTTCACACGCGCCCCCCACGCGCCGGTCAACGCGCCGGTCAACGCAGGAACAGTTCCTGCTGACGTCATCGCTGACGTCATCGCTGACGTCACTGCTGACGTCAGCATGACGTCATGCTGACGTCATCTGATAGGTGCCACGTGTCAACATCTGATTGGTCCACCTCACTGATCTGTCAGACCACGTGTCAGATCTGACATGTGCCACGTGTCAGTACGGCACTGGTCCACGTCACTGACATGTCAGTGACACGTGGCAGTCCCTGACTGGTCCACGTCACTGACATGTCAGTGCTGACTGTGCACTGACATGTGACACGTGTCGGCTCACGGTTGGTCCACGTCATCTGACAGACTGACAGGGTGCCACGTCAGCACCACTGTCATCAGACGGGTTGACCCGTTTTCCTGCAACTCGGGTCGATCAGACCCGCGATCACGACCCGGTTGCCATTTCTTCAATTCTTCATCATTTTCGTTCCTTTTAATTCCTAATTACTCGTCCTAGTCCCTAGATTGGTTCTAAGTAATTAGAATTAGGTTTTAGGTCTAGGAGGTTACCTGAAACTCGACGGGGAGCTTGGTTGCCGGTTCTGGTAATCCTTTTCGGCGAGTCGACGGTTGTTCAGCCCTGGTCCTGGTTCCAAATTGGTCGTCAAGGTCACCAAGACGAGTCCTAACAACAACTCAAAGATGTCAACGTCACAACCAGGTGTTTTGAAGCCGGGAAGGAAAATGGTTACCTACGGTTTTAACGTCCAAACGCCGCCGTGTCGCCGCCGCACACCGTCAGGGTCAGCTCCTTGCCGTCCAGTAGTCACGGTGATCACAACCGCACGTTGGTTCCAGTCCTGGGTCAATGGTTTGGATGGTTTGGTGACTTGGGTTCCTCGGGTTTCCTTCACGGGTTTGGAAAGAATTCCGGCCGTGCAGGTGGTCGTGGGGTGGTGGCCGGCGTCTGGGGGGTGGCAGTTGGCCGCCTGGTGTTGCCGTGAGGGTGAGGTTGAAAGGTGAGGGGCTGGTGTGTTTGTTCGAATGGTTAGCCGTGCACACGGTTTGGAAGAATGAAGAGTGAAAATTCTGAGGATTACTAAACAGGTTGGCTGGATGATTTGAAGGGCTGAGATTAAATCTCAGCATTGGATCAATGGTGAGGATTTGAGGAGAGGAAATTAATTGTTTAATCCAATGGCCAACAGAGATCCATGTTTTAGGGAGTGTGGGGATGAGTGACACTTGTCACTCATCCAAGGGTCCAGAATGATTTGATTAAAGTAACCAGATTCCATTAATAAAATAATATTTTAATCCAGTTCTCGGTTGGTTCGGTTAAATGCGAAATACTTCCGTGACCATAACTTCCCCGTACGAAGTCCGATTTCGGCGTGCCGCCTGTCTACGGACTCAGGACGTCGAGACCTACCCAACGGTCCTTGAGTCAATTGAAAAATAGTTTCCAAGAGAAAAGTCAACATTTTCACCCCCAATTGTCCAAATTACGGTAATGCCCTTGAACTTCCGATAGTCATAACTTTTTCCCTGATCGTCCGAAATGGACGTGCCACCTGTCTATGAACTCGTGACGTCCCGAACTACGTCACGATCATAGGTCAAAGTCCATTTAATTTATAAATCAAAAAGTCAACAATTGGTCATACCCAACGCAAGGGTAAAAGCGTCAATTTAAACATTAATTTACAATATTAAAATCCTCGAATTTCCGGGGTGTTACAACCTTCCCCCCTTAAGAAATTTCGTCCCGAAATTTCAAAGAAACAAGTAAGGAAATTGTTCTCGCATCTGAGCCTCAGGCTCCCATGTGGCTTCTTCCACATTCTGGTTTCTCCAGAGAATCTTCACGAGAGGGATCGTCTTCCGTCGTAGTACCTTGTCCTTCCGATCCAAGATCTGTACTGGTTGTTCTTCGAAGCTCAAATCCTCCCGTAGTTCGACAGGTTGTTCCCCAAGTACATGCGAAGCATCATGTACGTACTTCCGCAGCATCGATATGTGGAAAACATCGTGAACTCTAGAAAGTTCTGGAGGTAGCGCCAATCTGTAAGCAACCTTGCCAATCCTCTCCATGATCTCGTACGGTCCGATAAAACGCGGACTCAGTTTCCCCCGTCGGCCAAAACGGATAATCCCTTTCCACGGAGACAACTTCAGGAAGACAAAATCTCCCACTTCAAACTCCAAGTCTCGAATCCGTCGATCAGCATAACTCTTCTGGCGATCCTGTGCCGCCTTCAACCTCTCTTTGATCACGCGAACAGTTTCCATGGTTAAGTCCATCATCTCCGGCCCTACAGCCGCTCGCTCTCCTACCTCCGTCCAGCAGATAGGTGTCCTGCACTGTCGACCATACAGTGCCTCATAGGGTGCCATTCCGATGCTTACCTGATAGCTGTTGTTGTAAGCGAATTCCATCAATGGCAAATGAGTATCCCAAGAGTCTTGAAACTGTAGTACACATGACCTCATCATGTCTTCCAGGGTTTGAATGGTTCTCTCAGACTGTCCATCGGTCTGTGGATGGAAAGCAGTACTGAAACGTAAGGTTGTTCCCAAAGTAGCTTGCAAACTTCGCCAGAACCTGGAAGTGAAACGCGGATCACGATCGGACACGATCGATTCCGGCGTACCATGAAGTCGTATGATTTCCTTCACAAACAACTGAGCCAGTCGGTTAGGTTTATAGGTTTCCTGAACTGGCAGAAAATGGGCTGATTTGGTTAACCGATCCACGATCACCCATACTCCGTCCACTCCACTCTGAGTCCTCGGTAATTTAAAGACGAAGTCCATGGTGATGTGATCCCACTTCCACTCAGGAATCGGAAGTGGCTGCATAGCCCCATACGGTCTCTGCCGTTCCGCCTTAACCTGCTGACAGGTTAAGCATTTGCTCACGAACTCAGCAATATCCTTCTTCATTCCTGGCCACCAATAATGGTTCCGGAGGGTACGGTACATCTTTGTACCTCCCGGATGCATAGCATAGGCCGAACTGTGGGCCTTCTCAAGTATCTCGGCCCGTAACTCTGCCACTGCAGGTACGCACAAACGGCCCAATTTCACCAGTGCTCCATCGTCCCGGATGGTAAAATCCTGCCTGCCATCCGCATCGACCTCAATTCTGTAAATACAGAGTATCGGATCCTGAAGTTGTGCCTCAATGATCCGATCAATCAGTACTGGTCGCACATGGAAGCTGGCCAACAAAGCTCCATGCTCGTCCGTACCCAAAATAACTCCCGCCTTCCGGAGTTCCACCAGCAAGGGAAGATACACCATCCCCAGGTGTGCAACTGATCCCGCTGATTTTCTGCTGAGTGCATCCGCCACCACATTGGCCTTACCCGGATGGTACTCGATCGTACAGTCATAGTCCTTCAGCAGCTCCAACCATCTCCGTTGTCTCATGTTGAGCTCCTTCTGAGTGAATAAGTACTTAAGACTCTGGAGGTCGGTGTATATCCGACACGTTGCGTCGAACAGATAATGTCTCCAGATTTTGAGAGCATGAACCACCGCCGCCAACTCCAAATCATGGGTAGGGTAGTTCAACTCATGAGTCTTCAGCTGCCGGGATGCATAGGCGATAACCTTGCCAGTTTGCATCAACACGCAGCCCAGACCCTGCAGCGATGCATCACTAAAGACCACAAACTCTCCACTGTCATCCGGCAATGCAAGGACAGGTGCAGTGGTCAATCGATCTTTCAACTCTTGAAAGCTCCGATCGCACTGCTCGTCCCAGATAAACTTTACTCCCTTCCGAGTCAAGCGAGTCAATGGTGCAGCAATTTTGGAGAAACCCTCCACGAATCTCCGGTAGTAACCTGCTAATCCGACAAAACTCCGCACCTCGGTCACTGTTGTCGGTCTAGCCCAGTTGGTCACCGCTTCTGTTTTCTGGGGATCCACGTAAATCCCATCCGTCGATATCACGTGTCCCAGAAAACCAATACTGCTCAGCCAAAACTGACACTTGCTCAGTTTGGCGTACAATTGTTCTTGTCTCAGCCTCTCCAAGACCAGCCGTAGATGTTCCTCATGTGCACGGGCACTCCACGAGTACACCAAAATATCATCGATGAACACAATCACGAACTTATCCAGGTAGGGTCGGAAGACCCGGTTCATCAGATCCATGAATGCTGCTGGAGCATTCGTCAAACCAAATGGCATAACAAGGAACTCGTAGTGTCCGTAACGGGTTCGAAAAGCAGTTTTCGGAATATCCTCCTCCGAAATCCTCAGTTGGTGATACCCAGACCGCAAATCAATTTTCGAGAAGCACTGAGCTCCCCGCAACTGGTCAAAAAGGTCATCGATTCTGGGTAGAGGATACTGGTTCCTCAGTGTCACCTTGTTGAGTTGTCGATAATCAATACATAAACGGAGACTTCCTTCCTTCTTCTTCACGAACAACACCGGTGCTCCCCACGGTGAAGTACTCGGTCGAACATATCCCAAATCCACCAGCTCCTGCAATTGAGCCTTGAGTTCTCGTAACTCAGCCGGCGCCATCCGGTATGGTGCTTGGGATATAGGTCGGGTACCAGGGAGTAGTTCGATTGTAAATTCGATCTCCCGCGATGGTGGCAATCCAGGTAAGTCTTCCGGGAACACATCCGGAAACTCACCTACCACCGGTATCTCGTCGATACCCGGAGTACCAACCTGCTCCGACATGACATGCGCCAGATAACCCTGACATCCCTTCCGTAGAAGTTTGGTAGCAGTAAGTGAAGAAATCACTTCAGGAGGCGAACCATCACGTTCCCCCTGAAAGATAACCTCCGGCAAACCCGGGCTCCGCAGAATCACTTGCTTGCTACAGCAATCGATGAGCGACCCATGCTCTGATAGCCAATCCATCCCTAGGATTATATCGAAGTCGTGGATATCCAGAATAATTAAGTCTGCTGGTAAATCCACATCCTCAATTCTTACCGGGCACCTCCGAATCACCTGATTCACAAGGTACACGATACCCATCGGGGTGCCAACACCCATTTCGCAATCTAAAGCTGATACCACACAATCAAGCATACCAGCACAACTTTTCGAAATAAAAGAATGTGTAGCCCCCGCATCCATCAATACACGTACAAGAAGGTTAAAGATATGTAATGTACCTGTGACTACGCCTGGGGCAGTCCTCGCCTGCTGCTGGGTCATTGCAAACACTTGGGCCCTCGGCCCTCCGTTCCGTCCGCGCCCGCGCGCGCCACGCCCAGCACCACGGTCACCTCCCTGACCGCGACCTCCACTAGTGTGGGAAGCCGTGCTCTGCACCACACTAGAGCCCCCAGCGTCGTTGTTCTTGGACAACTGCGGGCAATCACTGGCATAGTGGCCCTCCTACCCGCAAGCAAAACAGGTTACAAACCTCGGCCAGTTTGAATGCCCACCCGAAGCACCGCTCCCAGATGAACGCTGCCCAGAGTTATATCCAGATCCTCTGCCCTGAGAGCCTCCACGTCGACCTGACCAGCCACGACCCTTGAAGGATGAGGGTGCTCCCCTGTAGCTCCCTCCCTTGTTGTTCTTACGGCCCGATGGCCCATGATGTGGGCGATCCTGACGTCGCCCCTCGCCCGTAGACTGTCGTGTCTGGTGTGCCGCCAGACTGGCCTCGACACGCACCGCAGCGTCGACCATATCTCTCAGAGAAGCATGAGTGGTAGCAGTCACACTGGCCCGGATCTCCCCTCTGAGTCCAAGCTCAAACCGCTGGCATTTGTCCTCCTCCGTGCTTACGAATGAAGCAGCGAACCGGGAAAGTTTCCCGAAAGTTTGCTCGTAGTCTGCAACAGACATGTCACCCTGCTCCAGCCGCAGGAATTCCGCCTCCCGCGCCGCGCGAAAGGATCGCGGGTAGTACTGGTCCAGAAACCTGGAACGGAAAACTTCCCAGGTAGTGGTATGGACAGACCACCCAGACATTTCGAGTCCGTGCCACCACTGGTAGGCTCCTCCTTCCAGCAAGAAGGCCGCCAGAGTCACTCGTTCGCCCGGAGGGCAGTGCATCACCGAGAAGATCCTCTCCCACTTGGTGATCCAGTCGTGAGCATCCTCGGGGTTTGCTCCCCCGCAGAAAGGAGTGGCTCCCAAACGTTGAGCCCTTTCAATGCTCGCGCATTCCATCTCCCTTTCTAGATCCTCGTCCGTTCGAGTATGAGGAATTCTCCTAGGAGGCATAACCAACTGTCAAGAGGCATAGATCAGATAACAATATTCTGAAAGGCATAGATCAGATAACAATATTCTGAAAAGTCGAAAAGTAACTAGTACTAATCGCTAGTCTAGCATGCTGACCAAAACCTAGTACTGACCACAACCTAGTGCTCTGATACCAAGCTGACAGGACCCGCCCCGATCCCACAGGGACCACAAGGGGACGTGCCCTGCTCCCGTCTGACACCCAATAATTCATACCAATTTTAACCTCAAAACATTTTAAAGCATAAATAACCAAATTAAAGTCATACATAAAATCCGAATTAAACGAATGTCAGACAAGGGATATAATCCAAAATTACAAATTTGCGAGCACGACTCTAAATTAAACCTGCGGGTACACCGCCCAGCAGGGGTTCAGGTACGCAGAAGTAGATCTATGCCTCAGCCTCTGGTTCCTCCTCTACCTCAGTTTCCCGACCTGGAGGGGTTATCAAAACAGTAAGGGTGAGTGGACCGAAATCCAAGTTTATGAAATCGTTTGATAAGTAAAACATATAATTTACCCCTCTGTTTTCCAAACATGCATGCATCATTATTTAAAATCATAAACCATATAATATAAACCATAAGGCATGTAATAAAACCATAAGTATAATTTTAGTTGCTGCACTATACACTCCAATCCCGACATCCCTGATGTCTGACGTCCCTGACGTCAATAAGGTCACAATCACAAGGCTACGCGTGCCACTCGGGTCTCAATTTCCGAGTTCAATCCCCGAACCCCGTTCGGGTACAGCATCCCCGATGCTTAGCGTCATAGACGCTGGACGTTCTAGACGTCCGTGACCTCTCCGGGGTACCTCATCCGGAGGAGACAATATAACATGGAAGGATCTATACAGTGCAGTACCAAATACATTTTATCGATATCCACATGCAAGGTATATATATACCTAGATAAAATCTGAATCAATCATTAAGTTTCATCAAACGGGTCTCAAGCCCAAATACCGTGAAACGTGCCGTAACCATATTTTCCATATCATCAAAAACATCATTGTTTTAGCATGTGAATAAGTATAATAAAACCAGAAAACGTTTATGCACGCAAGGGTTTAAGAAAATGGCCCACTCACAGTACAGTCCTGCTGAAAACCGAACGTATACCCTCGTCCTGGTACAAATGTACAATCCCTGTCAAGTCCAAGTATTCGTAAAGGTCAAATTAAACCCCCAACATTCAACCATGAAAGCCTAGGTCGAAACCGACCCGGGAAAGCCGCCCGAATGCGCTTTCCAAGGCAATAAACCTTATTTTGACCAACTTAAGGATCTCCGATCGACCCGAAACCACCGCCATTGGATCCGGATCGTCGAAACCTAAAGAATGGTGGTGGTCCCACCAGAAACACTGTTCACACGCGCCCCCCACGCGCCGGTCAACGCGGCGGTCAACGCAGGAACAGTTCCTGCTGACGTCATCGCTGACGTCACTGCTGACGTCAGCATGACGTCATGCTGACGTCATCTGACAGGTGCCACGTGTCAACATCTGATTGGTCCACCTCACTGATCTGTCAGACCACGTGTCAGATCTGACATGTGCCACGTGTCAGTACGGCACTGGTCCACGTCACTGACATGTCAGTGACACGTGGCAGTCCCTGACTGGTCCACGTCACTGACATGTCAGTGCTGACTGTGCACTGACATGTGACACGTGTCGGCTCACGGTTGGTCCACGTCATCTGACAGACTGACAGGGTGCCACGTCAGCACCACTGTCATCAGACGGGTTGACCCGTTTTCCTGCAACTCGGGTCGATCAGACCCGCGATCACGACCCGGTTGCCATTTCTTCAATTCTTCATCATTTTCGTTCCTTTTAATTCCTAATTACTCGTCCTAGTCCCTAGATTGGTTCTAAGTAATTAGAATTAGGTTTTAGGTTTTAGGTCTAGGAGGTTACCTGAAACTCGACGGGGAGCTTGGTTGCCGGTTCTGGTAATCCTTTCCGGCGAGTCGACGGTTGTTCAGCCCTGGTCCTGGTTCCAAATTGGTCGTCAAGGTCACCAAGACGAGTCCTAACAACAACTCAAAGATGTCAACGTCACAACCAGGTGTTTTGAAGCCGGGAAGGAAAATGGTTACCTACGGGTTTAACGTCCAAACGCCGCCGTGTCGCCGCCGCACACCGTCAGGGTCAGCTCCTTGCCGTCCAGTAGTCACGGTGATCACAACCGCACGTTGGTTCCAGTCCTGGGTCAATGGTTTGGATGGTTTGGTGACTTGGGTTCCTCGGGTTTCCTTCACGGGTTTGGAAAGAATTCCGGCCGTGCAGGTGGCCGTGGGGTGGTGGCCGGCGTCTGGGGGGTGGCAGTTGGCCGCCTGGTGTTGCCGTGAGGGTGAGGTTGAAAGGTGAGGGGCTGGTGTGTTTGTTCGAATGGTTAGCCGTGCACACGGTTTGGAAGAATGAAGAGTGAAAATTCTGAGGATTAATAAACAGGTTGGCTGGATGATTTGAAGGGCTGAGATTAAATCTCAGCATTGGATCAATGGTGAGGATTTGAGGAGAGGAAATTAATTGTTTAATCCAATGGCCAACAGAGATCCATGTTTTAGGGAGTGTGGGGATGAGTGACACTTGTCACTCATCCAAGGGTCCAGAATGATTTGATTAAAGTAACCAGATTCCATTAATAAAATAATATTTTAATCTGGTTCTCGGTTGGTTCGGTTAAATGCGAAATACTTCCGTGACCATAACTTCCCCGTACGAAGTCCGATTTCGGCGTGCCGCCTGTCTACGGACTCAGGACGTCGAGACCTACCCAACGGTCCTTGAGTCAATTGAAAAATAGTTTCCAAGAGAAAAGTCAACATTTTCACCCCCAAATGTCCAAATTACGGTAATGCCCTTGAACTTCCGATAGTCATAACTTTTTCCCTGATCGTCCGAAATGGACGTGCCACCTGTCTATGAACTCGTGACGTCCCGAACTACGTCACGGTCATAGGTCCAAGTCCATTTAATTTATAAATCAAAAAGTCAACAATTGGTCATACCCAACGCAAGGGTAAAAGCGTCAATTTAAACATTAATTTACAATATTAAAATCCTCGAATTTCCGGGGTGTTACATCCGATCGACCCGAAACCACCGCCATTGGATCCGGATCGTCGAAACCTAAAGAATGGTGGTGGTTCCACCAGAAACACTGTTCACACGCGCCCCCACGCGGCGGTCAACGCAGGAAGAGTTCCTGCTGACGTCATCGCTGACATCACTGCTGACGTCAGCATGACGTCATGCTGCCACGTGTCAACATCTGAATGGTCCACCACACTGATCTGTCAGACCACGTGTCAGATCTGACATGTGCCACGTGTCAGTACGGCACTGGTCCACGTCACTGACATGTCAGTGACACGTGGCAGTCCCTGACTGGTCCACGTCACTGACATGTCAGTGCTGACTGTGCACTGACATGTGACATGTGTCGGCTTACGGTTGGTCCACGTCATCTGACAGACTGACAGGGTGCCACGTCATCACCGCTGTCCTCAGACGGGTTGACCCGTTTTCCTGCAACTCGGGTCGATCAGACCTGCGATCACGACCCGGTTGCCATTTCTTCATTTCTGGATCATTTTCATTCCTTTCATTTCCTAATTACTCGTCTTAGTCCCTAGATTGGTTCTATGTAAATAGAATTGAGAAAAACGGATTGAATCGAGGGCCTACCTCGAAGAACAGCACCGGCCTCCCGTCACAGTTGTGCCACCACCCTGAGCTCCACCGGCCACGGGCTCAAATCCAGAAGTTTCCTGGAGGTTCCTAGAGTTGATTAGGATTCATAACGGACCAATTTAAACGTGGGAAATGGTTTTACCAAAAATCTGGGTTGAAACCGCCACGGGTTTCCCCTGCTTCCTTCCTCGCCGCCGTCCTTCGCCGTGCTCACTGCCGTCGCTCAGTCTCCCCAGGGAGTCCCCCAACACGCAGGCACAGTGAGTGGATGGTTAGCTGGGATGCTTGATCGAAATGGACAGAGTGTTCTGCGGGTAAGAATTATAAAGAAATGGAGGGAAAGAACGGACGGCCCAGATTTGATCTCCAAGATTAGATCAAGGGCTCAGATTAGATCAGGGGTTTTTCAATCCAAGGGCTGGAATTTAAAGCTGATTTAAATGTTAATTAATCCAATAGTGGATCTGATCCAATCTGGCCAATGGGTGAGTGACACTTGTCACTCCCCAGGTGTCCTTCAATCAGAATTTCTAAATATAATATTCGACACGAAAACCGAGACCCGAACTTCCCGAATTCACGTTTCTGACCATAACTTCCTCGTACGAAGTCCGATTTCGGCGTGCCGCCTGTCTACGGACTCAGGACGTCGAGGCCTACCCAACGGTCCTTGAGTCAACAGAGAATTAGTTGTCAAAAGAAAAGTCAACATTTTCCCCCGAGAGTCCAAATTACGGTAATGCCCCTGAACTTCCGAAAGTCATAACTTTTACCCTGATCGTCCAAATTGGACGTGCCACCTGTCTATGAACTCGTGACGTCCCGAACTACGTCACGGTCATAGGTCAAAGTCCATTTAGTTCATCAATCAAAAAGTCAACATTTGACCATACCAATCACAAGGGTAAAATCGTCAAATCACACAATAAATTACAATATGGGAATCCTCGAATTTCCGGGGTGTTACAAGCAGTACTGTAGCAGCGTTGACCCACGCGTTGACCAGGCGCGTGGGGGCGCGTGTGAACAGTGATTTTGGTGGGGCCGGTACCATTTTCAAGGTTTCGACGATACGGATCCAACGGAGGTGGTTTCGTGTCGATCGGAGATCGTTATATTAGTCAAAATGGGGTTTGAAGCACCGGGAATAGCGCCCGGGATGCGATTTTGAGGCGGATCTGTTCTAGGGTCTTGGTATTGATGTTATAGGGTCCTTAAGTAACCCTCAGGAATAATAATACAGGTTTTAGAGATCGTTGAGCAGCAAGGACCGAGTGTGAGTGGGCTGTTTGATTTATAAAAGGCTTGCATGCATAAACTGTTTTACTATTTCCACTTATGATTTCGATGAGTCTTATATGAACTGTTTATATATGTTATTACAATGTTTTGGGCATGAGACCCGTCTGGATTATATGTGGATTTTGTTTGGGATGTCCGGGGGACATAGGGTAAACTATACTGTTATTGTACTGTACTTTCCTACCTGTGTATATTGTCTCCTCCAGGGAGGGTCGTTTGCCTGGGTGGACCCTGGAGTAGTCACGGGGCTCTGACTGAGTGGAGTTGACCCCCGTTGGGCTGCTTACTCTCAGGAAGGCATGTTTATATACCTCGGGCAGTGACCGGGATACCGGGAGCTGATGTACCTAGAGAGTCTCGGGTGTGAGACCCTGAGTGGCAACGCGTAGCCTTAGAACCGTGACATCATTTGGGTTGGGTTTTACAGTGCACTGATATGTTAGTTTCACCTTTCTATTATTATTGTGGTTTATTTGTTATGATTTCATTATAATGTTATATTTTCACTGCATGCAAGATTTGGAAAACGGAGGGGTAAAACCTTATGATTTTTTTATTATTAAATTGATTTCTAAACTGTTATTTTTGGCCCACTCACCCTTGTTTTACTGACCCCTCCAGACCCTGACACGGAAATAGAGGAGGAGGACTCGGAGGAGGAGGCAGAGGTTTAGTTTGCCTAGCTGTGCACCTGTACACCCACTTGTGGGTAGGTTGAGCACTGAATAAATGTACTCTGACTATTGTGCTCACATGTTGTATTTTACTTTCCCTTGTCTGACAGTATCACTTTAAACACTTTGATTGTACGTTATCTATCTATTTAAGTCTTCGGTTTTTATTTAAGGGTAATTTTGGTATGTTTAGAGTCATTGTCAGACGGGAGCGGGGCACGTCCCCGGGTGGTCCCAGTGGGATTGGGACGGGTCCTGTCAGCATGAATTTATGTTAAGTATATATATGTTCATCTACCTTCTTTTACTTCTATTATCTCCTTCGAGGAGGGTTGTTGGCCTGGGTGGACCCCGGAGTGGTCACGGAGCACCGACTAAGTGGAGTCACCCCCGAGTTGGGTTCCTTACTCTCAGGAAGGCTATGATTACTATTACCTCGGGTAGGGTCAGTGGTCTGCGGACATTGATCTTGACTTTGAGAAGACTCAGATTGAGACCTGAGTAGCACGCGCGTAACTTTGGAAACCGTGACAGGATTGGTTGTGTGAATTATATGTGTATATGATATAAATATGATATATGATATTTTGATGTGTGGTTACACAGGTTTTGGGCAGTGGCCCGTACGGTTGAGTCTTTATGGTTCTTTCAATCTTGGTTTTGGGCTTAGTCCCACATATGGTTTCTTTGGTTAAACGGTTTTCGAATGCATGCATGCTTTTTAGTGAAGGGTACAAATGTCTTCTTATGAAATGTTTTTATAAACTTTTGTTTTGTCCACTCACAGCTTTTAATGTTTTGACTACCCTTCAGGTTGACATCGGATGTGGACTGTAGTAGAGACCGAGATATCACATACCTCCTCCGGATCCTGACGTACTCTGATAGTCCGAGAGGGCAAAGGTCGGAAATATCCCTTGTCTGACACTTCGTGTCAGACGGGAGCAGGGTCATCCCGCACTAATCCCGGGGGGATTGGGATGGGTCCTGTCAATGTATATGTATCCATGGAAGTAAATATCGACACTATCGTCGATATTTCCATGGATATATCGTCAAAATTGGGTGGCGGCATCGAAACAAGGGGGGAAGAAACTTCTTCCCCTAATATCCATGATTTCGTCTGAAATCGGAGATTATCGGCGATATTCACCGATAACTACCGATTTTATTGATAGTTATCGAGGTCACCTTACCTTCGAGCCTTGATTCGTCCGTTTCCAGTGCTGATTCTGGAAAAACAGGGCTAGGCTTTCTTCGTCTTGTCCAATCGATTCATTTGGGGTTGATTTCATAGTCCAATTTTAGGTAAGACTTGGTTTAGCCATGATTGGATTATGTTTGGTTGTGTAGTTGCAGAAAAGATGAAGAAGAAGGAGTTTTTCGGGGAGAGAGAGAAAGAAAGAGAGAGAGAGAGAGTAAAAAAAATGAAAGGACTTTCCATCCGTCCAATTAATTTGTAGTGGGTCCCATCTCATCCCATATGTATGCATAATTCAGTTTTGTTCAATTAATTAAAGTAACTTTCCTTATTGTTCAATTAATTAAAAGAATTCTAAAAATAAATTATAATTAAAAATTTGTAATTCAATTAAATAATGATGTTATTTTGATTTTCTTTCAATATAATTTATTTTCAATTTTTTTACAACTTCAGTCATCTTGGAAAAAATTTTGTGTCTTGGTATATGAAGACCAATCCAATTTTCAATCTGGTACACTCTACTTATTTTTAATGAAATTCAATGTGTAAAGTATTTTTAGTGCAACATTATCAATAAAATTATGTTTTATTTTAAGTTTATCTTTAAAATTTTCTACTGTTAGTTATCATCAGACTTATATTCTATCATATGATTCATCATATATTTATTATATTAAAGTCATTTTATAGTTTTTATTAGTCCTATATAGCCATTATTAGATACTTAATTTTTTCTCAAAATTTCATTCCAAATTTCCAACTTTTAGACTGAATTTCAGTCATTTTTGTTGATCTTAAACGATATCGATATTTGGAGCAAAATATCCATAAATTTGACTAGCAATATATCCGTTGATATCGATATTTGCATACTTGTATGTATCGTGTATCCGATATAAATGTATCCAATTCGTATCATAAATACTTACCTAATCCAAAATTTAGAATAGCCGTAACCTGACATTGATGCACCGAATATAGGGACGCAAACTTTTTGGCAGAGACCGATACACGAAGTGCAATGATTCAGGTTTTACCAGAAGGAAACAAAAAATTAAAAACACTGAAAATAAACTAACCATCCCCACGTGACCAACAATAATAGTTGATAGTAGATTAAAGGGTGGGCGGCATTATTTTTCTGGGCTTGTCGGCGTCGCAATAAAAATGTAAGCCGACTTTTCATTAATCTCTATTTGCCTTTAATGGAAGATCTTGATTGGAAATGGCTCAACATTTTTTAAATTTGGAAATATAAAAGTTTCATGATACAAAATTATATAATTTTGTAAGAATTTATAAAAAAATAGCACTCTTCTTCGTTGCTAATTGATTTTGAGACGAAATTTCAATTTTTTATTGTATTAGAGCTGCTATTTACTTCATCTAATATGAATTGTCCATATGTTAAGTTTGAAAGTATTAAGTTTGAAATTCGTTACATGCGAAAGTGAATCTCACATTAGAAAGTTACACAATACTCCAAGAATTTATAAAAAAAAAATTGGCCTTTCCATTTTTGCCGATTAATTTTAAGATGGAATCTTAACTTTTTAAGAATATTGGAGAAAATAAAGAAAGGAAAATTCCACGGCTTATATTTAAAACAACCTGACAAACCTATATTTATATTTTTAGGACCCCTTTAAGCGAAGGTTCCCTCTCGTCGGGCTTTTCTTCCGTCAATCTCGTTTCTTGCTTGCTTCTTTGGAGTTCATCAATTGCTTCCCACGCAACGTTCACTCTGAGCCATTTATATTTGTATGGTTATGGCTACCAAATATTCCAACCTATTGTTGGGAGTATGTAGAAGTATTACGTTAATGGAAAGATGGTTAGTTTCTCACTTATTATGTTGTACTCCGCCTTTAATTCACATGTCAGTTCATTATTGGTATTATAAAATGACAATAACTGTGCGTATGCGAATTTTTCGTGGATACTCAATTTAGATAGAGAGAGGCTATGGAAGCGAGAAAACAGATGTGGATAGTGTACATATGTGGGGTATTCCTTAACATACCCATGGTGAATATTGGGCAAATACGGCAATGGTTTTTCCTGACCTGTATCATAAAATTACTGTTAACGTATTAATTTTTTTTTTATGAATTACATGAGTACTCTTATGCATTTTAATGTTTAAGTTAATCATAAGTATGCAAGCGCGCACACACGCATGAATTGTATAAACTTATGTTAAGAAGAAAATTTGTAAGGAAAATTTGCAGGCGATTTTGAGTGTGTATTAGTACTTAGTGGTACTGGTTATAGAGACGAGGAATATCTAGTTGGAATAATTGGGTGTGGAGATGGATATGGAGAGCCTATAACATGCGTGGGCGATGAAGGTGGTCTATATCCTTCTCATTACCACGCGTAATTAGTTATGAATATTAATCTTTAATTATTTTACATTATGCTATTTTAATATCGTGGTAACTATAATTTAAAAGTAAACTCTACAAAATGGATTGTTATAACTAGATATCATTTAGCTGATTGTACTTAGACTAAGAAACAAGTTTATTTAGGTGAAGATTGGAATTAAGGTTAGGACTTGGCCCTTGGGAGGGATTTGGTTGCACATACACATCAGAACTTGGTTCGAAAATGCAATCTTTATGGATCCACAAATTGGAGGGATTGAATTGGATTGGAGTTCGATTGATTGAAACCCACCTAGCTACATTAATGGTGCGGTGTACAAGATGCCTCATGGAATTGGCCTACCTAAAGAAAATAATGTGGCTACTCTTTTCTCAGTGGATAAGCAAATAACTTAGCAGGCCCCCTCCTTTGGAGATATTGTTGAATGACTTGGATTGTGACCTTAGTGGCTCAGTTATCAACATCACCGGCCTTATAGTGGTTGTTCACTTATCAACATTTTCATTTTCCCCCCTTTGAACATTGAAATAGTTGGCGTATGTGAGTAATTTTCATTTGCTGATTATGGTCAAACGTGTGCATATTTCTACAAATTATCCTCTTTTGTCGGCAATTACCTACACTGGCTTCTGCTACATCACATCCCGAGTAGGGCTTTAGATGTCATGCAAATTTCACCCATCGTGTTAGATCTTATTTGTTTTAGAAATGAAAAGGAGTTTAATTGCTAATAATAAGATCTTGAGCTACGTTGCTTAATGCATAAGGTTTAAAACACGATGAGAGCTAAATTCATCGGAATAGTCTTTCGAATTATTGGAAGGTTTTATGTAATGTAAATCAAACTTAATATTAATAATTTTAAATTAAATATATGAAATGGCAATATATATACGTAAAGATTCTACTTGGAAGAAAATTCAATTAAAATTTCTTGCCGTCATGATGCATGGCTGCAGGGAGACCATGACTCGTGTTTAACGGTGGAGTGGATCCATCAAGAGATTTGCATGTCATGTCATTGTCGTACCGTATAGTAACAAATAACAAGTAATATCTCCTCTCATGCATAAAATTGGTTTAAATATTAATTAAGTTTAATTGACTGGGAATTTGGGAGCGGGCTGACCTGAAATGAAATAGTAATCAAAGTGATTAAGGCTGGTTTAGTGGGGAAATATGTGATGATTAGTGAGGACAGTTGTTGATTAATAATGATCAGTGACACCCAGGCCTTGGCCCCAAGATTATATATAAATATATAATTAAGTTTGTTCGTCTCCATGAAATAGTAATCAAAGTGATTAAGGCTGGTTTAGTGGGGAAATATGTGATGATTAGTGAGGACAGTTGTTGATTAATAATGATCAGTGACACCCAGGCCTTGGCCCCAAGATTATATATAAATATATAATTAAGTTTGTTCGTCTCCTTGTTGTCCTTTTCCCTTTCCCTTTCCCTTTCCCTTTCCCTTTCTCTTTCCTTCTCTTTCCCTTTCTCTTTCTCTTTCTCTTTCTCTTTCCTTTTCCTTTCTGCGCCTAATGCATATGAAAACTATGATTAGCGAAGCCATGTGCAAACTAACATGGTTCCTTCTTTGGATCATTCCCTTCGCATGCCAAGCGCCACGGGCAACGGAATATAATTAACCCAATCGGAATCATTCCCTTTGCCTTCCATGCCCTAATTAATTAAGTTTAAGCAACCCATATACCAAAATTCTCATCGTTTACGTATGGACCCATTCTTGGATAGTTAAGTAGTTTAAGCGAGTTTGTAAAGTAGTGAGAGCGAATTTGCTTTTATCTGTTACTTGACCATCGTTGATTTAATTATACATTATTATTTTAAAATTACGTCAAAATTAAAGTGGAAGGTTAACAATTAAACAAAAATCTCATTACTATCTCCAATTTTTATTTATACTCGCTGTCTTATAAAAAAAAAAACTTTCATTTTCCCTCTAGGTTTTTTTAGAATTTATTTATTTATTTAAGGTACAAATTAATTGTTAAGACTAGAAATTTACGTATCAAATTTAGCTTTCTGCAATTTGATTCTTAAAATCTAAAATAAAAGTGATGAACTAAGTTGAGATAAGGAATCTAAATTCAAAATTGTGATTATTTTACATACTAAGATGTTTTAAATGAGACATATAGTTTTATACACGAAAAATAATATTTGAATCATATTAATTGACCACGCTAATTGAATCATTAATGAATGAGGTGACAATTAAGTTGATAGTTTGATATAATTTTTTGTATAGTAAATTAAATTTAGGGGGGTGTATTCGATTGAGATTTTAATGGGTTTTAATAGATTTTAAATGATTTAGAATTATAATGGATTTTATATAATTTCACCTTATTTTATATGATTTCACTCAAATCATTTCAAATTTTAATAGATTTTGTAATAAATTTATATAGATTTTGAAGTGTTTCTATGGATTTTATAAATATAAACCATGTCCAACAGGACCAAATGTGCACATTCCTCATTACTCCTCTCCCCATTACCATTCGGTGATGACAGTCACATACTACAAAGTATCAGACATGACTTCTTTCAATAGACAAAATTTCGTACCAAAACAATGAAACAAGACCGTAGTCACACTCTTCCAAACGAAATTAGCTTAATAAAACGTTTATCATTGTAATTATCATAAAAAAAAGAACAAAAACAAAAACCAAATACAATAAAGTAACCAGTCAAAGTTATAAAAAAACTTAGGAAAGTAACTGAAAATAGAATGTTTAATCTAATAAACCAAGGGAAATGGAGGAAATAACAGAAAGAGGGGTAAGAAATGAAGCGTGAGCTTGTTATAAGTCAAACTTGGATTGTTAGTTGGCTCTTTATGGTTTTGTATTTCCAGATGAGGATTTGGTCTTGTTCCATGTAACATCTGTTATTAATATATCATATTATGTTGTCTTCTCTTTTGAATAACTATTTCCATAAAAAAAAATGACAGTGGTGCTGGTGCTGGTTCTATTACTGAGAGTGGTGGTGGTGCCGCTTTAGTTAGGATGAGGAAGGGGGACAACGTAAAAATGTTTTGAGAAGGAAGTTTTTTTTTTCCTTTTCAAATCCAATGAAATATTAGGTGAGGTGTGATGATTTTGATGGTGGAGTAATATGTGTATTTTTCATTAGCAAATCTATCAAAATCCATCAATTTAAAAAATCATAAGAAATCATCCAACTTTTGAATATACCTATATTTGTAAATTGTATTTTACAATCTTAATTGAATACACTTAGATTTTTAAGATTTTTAAAACAATCTATTAAAAGATAGATTGAATACACCTTGATTGTATAAAATCAATTAAAATCCTAATTGAATACGTCTGGATTTGAAAATCCTGTAAAATCATTTAAAAATCAAAATTGAATACACCCCAATTAGTATTAATTCTTACTTATTGGAAAAAAAAAGTGTTATAGTAAAAAAAAAAAAAAGATTGCATCTCTTATAATAATATCGTTAGGATTTATTTTAGGAGATCAATTTTCACATTATATTTTATATTTTCTATATTTCACTTCTCCTTTACAAAGATAAAAGCTCCCTTTAATTTTTCCATAGTAAAGGATTCCAATTATGTCACGTGTGGAAGATTGAAAAAAAGGGATTATTCCTTGTCATTGAGATGATGGATTGGAACTGTAATGGCAGACACTCTTTGAGCCGCACTCTTTGTGCGTGGAGTCGATACAAATCTTGGTGCAATGCTAGCAAGCAAAACCTGCTTTATCTGAAACACCTATGGAATGAAGAATGGGCATATCCATGAGCAGTAGCCGACGGCCATGGTTATTAGCTGCAGCTTGGTGAATGGTGAGTGACCAACTAGGTTACCAAACAAATTATACCAATTCCGGCTACGCCTGATTGAGTTGCCATTCAACAGTCTAGAAATGATAATTTTATCGTTAAAATGATGCACCGTTAAATCACCACCAATAAAAGATATTAATTAGCCCACCGAGAGTTTTAGTTATGTCTTGTCTCCTTTTATTTCTTGCTCCATCGTCTCATCACTTGGTGACGTGATTCCTATATGATCCAAGACAATTAATTAATGACCATGCATCCACTGCACCAGGGCTGCCATACAATTACAATACGTACCAAGTTCAAAATATACAGTGTATATATAATTATTAAATTCCAGTATTTTAGTCAAGTTGAACGATTGAACCATACATATATTCATTCTTTTCTTTAGACCTCTAATAATATATATCATATAAAGTTGGGGGGACAAAATCTGCACCAATTCACATGCCCCGCCTACGATGTTCAATTTCCTTCCGTCTCTCTTAGCTGCCTCCTGCCTTCCTCTATAAAATCCTCTCCTTAATCTAAACCACGAAAATGGATGGTCTCAGTATAATATAAATATTCCTGTCTAAATTATTACTCATCTCTTATATAATATAATTTCAATTTATTTAAAATCCTTATATATATTATAATTAAAATTGTTTAACTTTTAAATTATTATTTTAATATTATTCACGTAAATTAAAAAATTAAAAATTATTTAATCATTTATATATATATCAATTAAAATAATAATAAATTCATTATTATGTTCTTAATTATTACTAAAATTATTTATTTATTTGATATGTATTAATAGTTAAGCGATATGAAATTATATTTATTTTTTACGGAACTAGAGATCTTAAAAGTTGACTTAAAAAAGGAACGTTTTTAATTATATATATATATATAAACTATTAAATAATCTAATTATATGTATATATAACTTTAAAATGAATTAAATTCTCCTTTTATTCATATTTGGGTGGTCTGGATCAATAAGTTGATGCTTGTAGCTGGAGTTGATTTTTTTTCTCGATCGAGTGTGCATACATGCATCTGCGTATATTCCTCCAAAAATATATATATATATATATATATATATGCTAGATATAATGATAACTAAAATAAATAAACTAATTATCTCATTCCGTGTGAGGGTTCAATTAATGTAAATAAAAATAAACCACCATTTTTAAATATGGTTCAAATAAAAATCATCATTATTGAAAAAGAAATCAATCACACTAGAAAAGTCTCTACGATTCTTAAAAATAGAAAATAAAAAACAATCGAAGTCAAGGTTGAAGTTTTGAGGGGATTGTTCAATTAAAGGCGCGCCGATACTTAAGTCACCTTTGAGAGTGAAATCAAAGAGAACTTTAGAAGCGGGGAATGAAGTAGGGCTGGGCACATGGAACCAAAATACCGAAACCGTACCATTTCAGATCAAACCATACCGAAAAAAAACCGAATAGTAAAACCGTTGTATGATTGGTACGGTTTCGGTATCGATATTTTAAAAAACCGTCTCGTACCGATACCGTACTGAATTAGAATTTTTTTTAATAATTAAATTTATTTCTTATTGGTTTATTAGGCATTCTTCAAGAGTTGATATGACCATACATGTCTTAATTTAGCTTCTAAGAGTTGATATCTTAAACTTAGTGCAACTTCTTCAATACATATTTGAAAACTTAAGTCCTTCATAAATATAGTTTTCATTTTTCTTTAGTCTTTTACTATACTAGAGGACTAAGATTCACTAATGAATATAAGTTTCTGGAGTCTGTCTTGTGCTAAATTAGTGTTAAATTGTTAATTTATTATTTTATTTTCTCTATGCAATGTTGCCTTACGCCCATTGTATTATTAGATACGGTTTGACATTGATCTTTTGGCTGTCTATGCTAATTAAAAACAAAATTACATGGAGGACTTAAAAGTTTCTACTTGAATGTTAGCTACTGAAAGTTTTTAATTAGCAACGCCAGCTAATTGATCTTTTGGATTGGACATGAAGTCTGTAATATTTATTTATATATGGTTTGCTTTCGTTTTGATTTTTGATTAGGGAACCAAAAATAAAATTATTGAGAATCTAAGCTCACACTTAACCATGCCTAAACCTAACCTTGTTTTATAATCACAAACAAAATTTTGGCTCAAAACCGAAACCATACCGAAATCGTACCGAACTTAATTGGTACGGTACGATCTGGTTTCACTTTCAAAATATTGAATACCGAACCGTACCGTACCGATTAAAATTAAATGGTATGGTTCTGGTATCGATCAATTTTGTACCATACCGAACCGTGCCCACCCCTAGAATGAAGTATCTTGAAAGTGAAGTGATTTTCACTATTTATAGAAGAAAATCTTGTAAGGCTCGTAACATTTTGATTGGTAGATGAAATTTGTAATTAATAAATAATTCTTTTTAAATGAAATATATTATTTAATAATTGATTATCAATTAATAATAATTAATTTTCATGGAGAATATTATTATTATTGAGGCTTTAACTATATTAAATAATACATTCAATTGATAAATATATTATTGAATGTGTGAGTATTTGTGAGTCGTTAATATTATTATCATGAAAAATTTGAATATTCTATAAATTGTAAGCCAAATAACTGCTCCACAACTTTCTACTAATTTTGTGTTCCACCATCATACAATGGAAATTTATAACATTGAAGGGATAAAACTAATGGAAATGGAAGGGATTCATTCCAACCCTAGCTTGCTAGGTTTCTTTAATTTATATTGGAAATAAAATAAATAAAAATGGGAAAAGTTTGATACTTTGTCCAAAAGGGCTGTTGTCCACGAAAAATATCAATTGATAATTTGATAGGACACATGCATGCGCATCTTCAAGCATATTAATACAAGTTTCGAAGATTTCTTCTTTTACGTGCCTCTAAAGTCTAAACAATAGGAAAATTAAATCCATTTTCATTATAAACTGAAATTTAGATACAAACATACTAATTTCACATTTATTAAGAAATGAGTGAATAATGTATATTTAAATAGGTTTTTGCTCAAGATATTCTATAAATATTAAATTTAGTCTCAAAATGCTCCATAAGTTCGATTTTGATTTATGATGCCCCTTGAAATCCTATTTTCGTCTCAAAGTACTTCATGAACTCGATTTTGACTCAAGATCTCCTGTAAAATCCCACTTTCGTCTCAAGGTGCCCAATTTTATAAATGGAATACTCTTGAAATAATTTTTAGGAGATGAGGATTACAATTATGATATAAATTTAAGCAATATGATAAATGAAAATATTAAAACGAGCAGATTATCTTGAAATAAAATGCACATATTATTCTTTATTTATTAAACAAATTATAACAAAAATATGGTATTATTTAATAATATTCCGGGTCTAAAATAAGAGTAATCCACCGAACTACGGAACTAGTGACATGTGAGACCTCCCGCTTTGCGGCTCCCGCTATTCCCTACCTTCCGTGTAAAAATGCTCTCCTTTCTTTTTCATCCCTTATTTTTCTGTTCGTACTTTTTCTCTACAGAGGTTTTAGGAATCAAGCATTACTATTAATATTTTGATATGGAGGAATCAATTAGAATTATTCGTATACCGCCATATACCGGAAAAATGGCTACTTTAGTTGCTAGTCAATGTTATGTAATGTTTCCGTGTACATGTGGATGAAGTTTAAGATTATTAAAAATTTATACATTTACGTATTTTAAATTAATGAAAATTTATTTTGTCATAGATTATAAATTTTTTTGTTTGAATAATATAAAAATCAAATGGAATTTTACATAGAATTTGATGTTTACATATTAAAATGGGAATTTGGGGTATCCAAATTCCTTATTTATTTGTTTGGAATTTAACCATTTCAATTTTTTGAATCCAAACAAAAGAATTGATGTATAGAAATTTCTAATTTCTAATTTTTTTAATAAATCTATTATTATTTTCCCTCATCCAAAGTCCAATACACCCTTAATCTATTGATATTTTTCACATTAATTGAGAAAAATAAAAAATTTATTTTATATGAGATTGTTATATATGTGTTACAATCTAACAATATTTGTTGTTTAACATATTATATCGGAATCAAATAGAATGGATTCATAATTGTGTAATAGTATTTTATACGATATTTGTATATAATTAAGTTGAGTAGAATAATTTTTTTTCTTTCTATATTTATTCCCTTATAAATTTAATTAAATTTGAACACCAATTTTAGTGAAAACAAAAGATAAAGGAATAAAGATTATATAATAAACAAGAGTATTGCTAAATTATTATGGGACAATACTTACATTCTATCTAGTAATATCTCCTCGTATTAGCCTTTCGATTTATTGAATTGTCTTTGTATATATATCATAATCGAAATATTTTGTTATCTAAATCATCATATCAAGATCATCTTCATATATAAAAAAAAATTGGAAGTCGTTTAATAATTCATATGTAAATTTTAAAATAATCAACGATTTTGGTAAGAATGAAGATTTTCACGATGAATCGTCCATATAACTCGTATATATAAATAAATAATGATCTACATTTTTATTAATTTTTACGGAGATGATCTTGATATGATAATTTAGAGAATGAACGATTTCAATTAAGATATATATAGATAATTCGATAAATTAAAATGGTGATTAGTACGAGAATATATTACTAAAGCGTGATGAAAGTTTTGTCCATTATTAAAATAGTGCAAAAATTAATATGGGAAGAACTCTGGTTTAAGTTCAAATGGCATGGTAATTGGAAAATTTTAACTCGGTTTATAAAATGGAGTAAGTCTTTGGTAGGATGGTTTGGGCGGCGCAGCATCTTAAGAAAAGGCCCAAATAAAAGAAAGGGGAAAATAGTTGGATAGTCGATGGATTCATTAAGATAATATATAAACATACCCCAGCCAAACATCAAGTGCGTTGACACGTCAACAAGCATATATAAAGGAAACTTATTTTTCTTCCCAAATGAGATCATGAGCAGTTCAACCAAATCTCATACCCATCGTCAAAATTTTCCCGTAAAGGGAAAAAATTCCATTTCACCCATCATCCAGCGGTTAAAAGTTAATACTTCAACCCCACAATCACCAACGTTTAGCAACTATTTACCATAACCACATTACTAAACCTTATTGCACGAGAAATTAACCAAACAAAACATGACGATGCGGTCTTATTAATTCAAGCGTTAAGGTATAACGTTAATGTGTTATCATTTGAGTGCATAATTACGTCTAAGAACGTGATCTCCTTTTTTTTTTTGTTCAGTACTCAAAAAAGCAAGAAAAACTAACAGAAGTCAACAAAATATGAAAACATAGAGGGTAAACCCACGCTCATACACCAGTAAAGATTGGAGAAGAAGTCGGAGGGCAAAGAAAATTCATTACGAGATAGCACGTGTACTAGGAATGATGGGGAACGGTCAATCCAAACCTCCCGATGCATCAAATATTGTGCTCATAAACCTAAGGCATCAGTTGCCCTATTTGAGGATCTCGATTCCAAAAAGATTTCACCACATCAAAACGTATTGTTGCTGCTCTTACGTGCCAGAGAATTGAATAAATCTCTTATCTCCCTAGCATTATAGATCCCTTCGCTGCACCAATTAACTCTATAGAATCAAATTCAAAAATCACTATGCTATACGTGAACAATTTAAGTTGATAAAATTTGAGTCAGTTTAAATTTTGTTCATTATAACTTATCATTGAGTGAACAAATTTAACGAAAAAATTGTGAACTTAACATTATTGAGGAAAAATAACAAAATTTCTGTCTATTAATACTATAATCTAATGGTATTTCTTATAACATCCTATATAAGAAGACTCTTCAATTTTCATAAATAAATAATAAGAGTGATACATAATGTTTATATTGTAATATGATTCTATTTGAAAAAAAAAGGAATGTGAAGTGAATATGGGAGGAGTTTGATATTTATATGAAAGGAGGTGGGGACTGAGGGACAGGGAGGGAATATTGTTAATCAATGTCTGCGGAGAACATAACACACGCTAATGATGATGATCCACTAATAAAATTAATGATTTCCTTAAATTAAACTTAACTTAATCTGTGTTTATATATAATGTTAATTATTTAGTTAATTTTGAAACAAATGTGTGTGTGTGTGAGAGAGAGAGAGAGAGAGAGATAGAGAGAGACTGTTTGAGTGAGAACGAGAGTGAATACCTGAGTCTATTTCATGTCGGGCTATCGATTCATGAAGTAGAAAAAAGCTGTCTGAGCTTTGTTTGCTTGCGTTGGCCCTCTCTGGTTTCCCGGCGGCAAGTTAGTTTCTTTCATTTCGATCCCCTCAACAATTTTCTCTTCACAAAATACCCAACTTTACCACAACGCTAAACCCAACAAAAACTTGAGCCAGAAGAAAATTGCAAGTGTTTGTCTTTGTGATTTTCTTTTTCCATTTTGTTTCTGGGAATTTGGGGTTTGCTTCAAATAACTCAGTTTCTAGTTTTCTTGTTTTTTTTTGGCGGGTTGGTGTTGGGAAGAAGAAGATTCATTTTTGGCAAGGTGGGTTGTGTTGTGTGGTGACTTTTGGAGACTTGAGTTCGACCGTGGAAATGGAATATCTGGAATTTATGGAATTTTCATTTCCAGTTTGCTGATTCTGAATGTTTGAGCTTTTGGTTTTCTTCAAAATTGGAGCTGAGAGGAAGCAGATGGGTTTAAAGGGCAATGATGGGCTTCTTCAAGATTGATGAAATTAAAACAAGTTGGGATTTTGGAGGCAAAGACAGTTTTTTCTTGCATTTTAGAGATTCTGGCAGGGACTAAATTACCTGGGGTTCAATGTGAATTGGATAAGCCTTTGATTGAGCATTCAAGGTGGTTCTTAAAGCCTTTTGCTTTTACGACAAGTGGTCCTGCAATTACTGGGTAATGGGCTGCAGCTAGAACCTGCTCTTGATCATATATTAGTTGAACAGATCAGCAGGAGGTTGAATTTCTTATAAATATATATAATTCAAATCTTAAGCATGAAGGCTCCCTCAAATGAGTTTTTGGCAACTTCTGTGGAAGGTGAGGTCTCCAAGATTTTCATGTTCCTTTGTGCAATTAGGAAGTTGTTCTTTCATGATTTAGCTGAGCTTGATGCATTCAAATTGCTCTTGGAGATTTAAGGGCTTGTTTCTTTTTATAGTTTATAGTTTTGGTTGACGGTCATCTTGCTCTCTTGACATTTGAACCAATTTTAGTGCCATCTAACATTTGGATTTCATGTTGTTATGCTTTGATTACATGTCATAAAATTTCAATTCATAATACTTACATGTAATTGATGTATAATTTTCAGATCTTGGGTTCTAGAAATCTCATACCGGTATTTTTCTTGCCATGGCTGAAATATGCAATAATGTCTGATTTGTTAATTTTCTAGCAGTTGGGCATTTAACATTTTATTATCCTGTAACGATTTCTGAGTTCTCTTCAACACTGATGGAGTTTTGTTTGGTCTGGAAACAGGAGATCAAAAGAGGATTAATTCAGAGTTATGGCATGCTTGTGCCGGGCCATTGGTTTCTTTGCCTCCAGTTGGAAGTCTTGTAGTGTACTTTCCTCAAGGCCACAGCGAGCAGGTCGCAGCATCGATGCAAAAGGAGACTGACTTCATACCTAATTATCCCAACCTTCCATCAAAATTGATATGCATGCTTCACAATGTCACATTGCATGTATAAGAGTTCCATTCCGCACATCTAATTTATCCTTTTCATGGTTTTAAATGGGTTATTTATGTGTTTATTTATTTGATTTCGTATTCAGGCTGATACAGATACAGATGAGGTCTATGCACAGATGACTCTCCAACCAGTAAACAAGGTAGGTCAGCCATACCCTTTGAGAATCAGGCAATAATTTACACCTTTCATTTTGGCATATAATCATGAGCACTTATATGCAAACCTATTCGAAATATCCATTGTGCAGTATGAGAAGGAAGCAATACTGGCATCTGACATGGGCCTCAAGCAAAGTAGGCAACCTGCTGAGTTTTTCTGCAAAACTCTTACAGCTAGTGACACGAGCACTCATGGTGGATTTTCTGTACCTCGTCGAGCAGCTGAGAAGATCTTCCCACCCCTAGTATGTACAACTACAATACATTATATTTCAATACAAAATAATCAAAGAATTCTGTGTAGTAACTAGAATTTATATTTCATAGGATTTTTCGATGCAACCACCAGCTCAGGAGCTTGTAGCAAAAGATTTGCATGACAGTGCATGGACATTCAGACATATCTATCGAGGCAATGCCCTCTTTAAAAAATTCTCCTTCTGTTCTCGTTTTTTCCAATACAATATGATCTATTGATGCTTTGCCAATTTTATGTTTACCAGTAATTTCATACGTTGCTTGAATCTATCATTTCAAAGAGGCTGCTTCGTCTGCTCCTGTTAACTTTTCCATACTACACTGAAGATTATCAGATGTATATTTCTTAAATTTCCTTCTAACTGTGTAGCACATTTATTTCAGGCCAACCAAAACGGCACCTTCTGACCACAGGTTGGAGTGTTTTTGTTAGCACAAAACGACTGTTTGCTGGAGATTCTGTTCTTTTTATAAGGTATGAAATACATGTTTAATCAGCTGGTAATGTTGGGTAGATATAGTTCCTTCAGTTACTGAGTTACACATTCTGGTTGTATGTAGGGATGAAAAATCTCAGCTCCTCTTGGGTATAAGGCATGCTAATAGACAACAGCCGGCTCTCTCTTCATCAGTCATATCGAGTGACAGCATGCATATTGGAATTCTTGCGGCTGCAGCTCATGCAGCTGCAAATAACAGTCCCTTTACCATATTTTACAACCCGAGGTAAAGGCTATAGGATGTTGAGATTTTCATTATTGGTATCCGTAAGTATTATTTGATAGGCTCTGACAAAATTTGTTTGATCTTAATAGGGCAAGCCCTTCTGAGTTTGTGGTACCTTTAGCCAAGTACAATAAAGCTATGTATACCCAAGTTTCACTTGGAATGCGATTCCGAATGATGTTTGAAACTGAAGAGTCAGGAGTGCGCAGATACATGGGCACAATCACTGGCATTAGTGATTTGGATTCTGTTCGATGGAAAAACTCGCAATGGCGCAATCTTCAGGTATTTTTTATCCATTAGAGTTGCCATTAAATTGTAAATAGCATAATGGTGTATTGAGACTTTTGTACTTTTTATAGGTTGGATGGGATGAATCAACAGCCGGTGAGCGACCTAGCAGAGTTTCACTTTGGGAAATTGAGCCTGTTGTAACTCCTTTCTACATATGCCCTCCTCCATTTTTCCGACCAAAGTTTCCCAAACAACCCGGGATGCCAGGTAAGCCATATTTACAAGTTAGCTAATAATCTTCAAAGTCTAGTGACTTGCAAAGAACTTTATCAATGGAATCACAAGAAGAACATTTTACAAGGAGTGCTTTTACTTTGCAGATGATGATTCTGATATAGACAATGCTTTCAAGAGAGCCATGCCTTGGCTTGGAGATGACTTTGGCATGAAGAATGCACCAAGCTCGGTTTTCCCTGGTTTAAGTCTGGTGCAGTGGATGAACATGCAACAAAATAATCAGTTTTCAGCTTCTCAGTCTGGATATTTCCCATCCATGGTCCCTCCGACTGGCCTGCAAAATAACCTCACTACTGATGATCCATCCAAGTTATTGAATTTTCAATCCCCGGTCCTGTCTGCGCCTGGTCTCCAGTTAAACAAATCAGCTCCACAAAACCAAGTTAGTCTAGTGCAACAACAGCCAAATGTGTCATGGCCTCAACAGCAGCAGCAGTTCCAGCAATTAATGCATTCTCCTTTGAACCAACAGCAGCAAAGTCACCCCCAACAGCAGCTGCAACAATTATTGCATTCTCCGATGAACCAGCCGCAGCAAAATCACTCCCAACGGCAGCAGCTGCAGCAATTATTGCAGACTCCTCCGAACCAACAGCTTCAGAATTACTCCCATCAGCAGCAGCAGCAGCAGAGGGAGCAGCAACAACAGCAAGAGTCTCAACCGCTGCAGCAACTACAACAACAGCAGCCACAAAGGCAACAGCAGCAGCAACAACAACTATGCCAACCGAATCATGTAAATAACGGTTCTGCAGCACCTAACCATATGCCAGGCCAAAATTCGCACCAACCAGTTATGTTCTCCCAACAATCCCATCAATCTGTCCACTCTTCTGGGAAGAGTTCACTTCAGCCGGCGAATGGACAACAAGATTCTCAGCTCCAGCAGCAGCAACTGGAACCACAGTCAAGCCTCTTCCAAAGGCAGCAGCAGTCTTCACAGGCGCAAATGTTGCAACAGTGCATGTCACAGAAAGTACAGCAGCAGCAGCCACAAGTACAACAATCTTCACAACAGGGCATCTCCGAGCAGCAACTCCAGTTTCAGTTTTTACAGAAATTACAGCAACAGCAGCAGCAGCAGCAACAGTTACTCTCCCCGTCAAGCTCGCTTTTGCAGCCTCAACTGTTACAACAGCAGCTGGCCCATCAACAAAACCAGCAGTTGCAACAATTGCCGATGCCTCAACATCATCATCAACAGCTAAGCAGTAACAGCTTCTCGGCAGACAAACTTCTCAACAACAATTTCTCAACTCCACCATTGATCCAGTCACAGCATATGTCTTCTATCCAACTCCAGAACCAGCACAAGCCACTTACAGTAATCAGAAGCCATTCTGGGCTTACAGAAGGGGATGGCCCATCATGTACAACGTCCCCTTCTACTAATAACTGTCAGATGTCCCCATCAAGCTTTTTGAACAAGAATCAGCAAGGGACCGCCATGTTGTTAGGGGATTCAATGCCAGCACCTGCTAGTAATTTAATTCAGGATCTTCAGACTAAGTCTGATATGCGGATCAAACATGAGCTGCCCAGCTCGAAAGGACTAGAGCAGATAAAGTACAAAGTTACATCCGCTGATCAGTTGGAAGCTTCATCGTCTGGAACATCGTATTGTCTGGATGCTAGCACAATCCAGCAGAACTATGCAATCCCCACATTTGGCTTGGAAGGTGATGTTCAATCACATCCTCAGAGCAGTCTTCCCTTTTCCACTAATATTGAGGGACTGGCACCTGACACTTTGTTGTCAAGGGGATATGACTCTCAGAAGGATCTTCAGAACTTGCTGTCTAATTATGGCGGGACCCCAAGAGATATCGAGACAGAGTTATCTACTGCTGCCATCAGCTCTCAGTCATTTGGGGCACCAAATATAGCTTTCAAGCCTGGTTGCTCAAGTGATATTCCCTTAAATGAAGCTGGAGTTTTAGGAAATGGATTGTGGGCAAACCAAGCGCAACGTATGAGAACGTATACAAAGGTTTGTCACTCTACTATTATATGTGATATTATTTCATTATCTTCATGGAAATACCTGTCTAATACCAAGTCAAACATTCTAAAGGTTCAAAAGCGTGGATCTGTGGGAAGATGCATTGATGTGACGCGCTACAAAGGCTACGATGAGCTCAGACATGATCTCGCCCGCATGTTTGGAATTGAGGGGCAACTAGAAGATCCACAGAGGACTGATTGGAAACTTGTTTATGTGGATCATGAAAATGACATACTTCTTGTTGGTGATGATCCTTGGGAGTAAGTAAAAAAAAAAAAAACAATGGCAATAGCAAATATAGTATTTTTCTTTTTGCTTCTCCAATTAGCTTTTGCTCTAGCATTCATTCTTTTTTGTTGCTTTCAGGGAGTTTGTAAGCTGTGTCCAGAGTGTAAAGATACTGTCATCCATCGAAGTTCAGCAGATGAGCTTGGATGGAGATCTGGGAAATGTTCCAGTCCTCAATCAAGCTTGCAGTGGAAATGACAGTGGAAATGCATGGAGAGCACCCTACGATGACAACTCAGCCAACTCATTTAACCGGTAATGGTTGAATATTGAAATGATCCAAGCCTTTCAACAAAATTCCTATCAGAAACGAAGTCTCATGTTACGGGCTTGGCAAATTAAGCTCCTCCTACAATTGCCTGTGGAGGCAGTGACATTTTAACATTTGACGGTGGACTTGGACAATTAATGTACATGATATCTGTTGTAGATGGCTGGTTTATGAGTAGCATTTTTGATGCGATATGTCGCGGTGAAAAGATGTACGATATGATCTTTTCCTCCTTTGAGATTGATTCCACATTCACCGACTCTAAAATGTAAAGGAGTAACTGTAGTTATGAGTCTAACAGATGTAATGGCATAAAAATTGAAATTGTTTCAGCTGCAATCATTATATTCCAAGTGTTATTAGATTGAAAACTACAGAAACCACATTTGAAGCCCTTAAAAATCTATTGAATCAGAAATGTCTTTGAAGAAACTTTCGAAAATACAGATTGAGCTCGTCTAATTGGACAGCTAAGAAAGTATGGCAATGACATCAGAAGCTCTTAGAGCAATGTACTCGGAACCATCTTTGCCCTTGAAGTCATTCCCTGCATATTTGGAGTACAAGACTGTGCTTCCCTGAGAAATGGATAATGGCTTCCTGTTCCCTTCCTCATCAAGCGTCCCGGGCCCAACAGCAATCACCTGTTATACAGTAGTAGGAAGATGAACAATAATATCGTATCGCCTATAGCAGTAAGATAACTTGAAATAATTTGGAAAATGACATTACTTCCCCTTACCGTGCCGATGGAGGGCTTCTCCTTGCTTGCCTCTGTCAGCAACAAGCCCCCGGGAGTCTTTTCCTCCGCCTCAGCAACCTGCAATAGTTGTACAGGGAAAGACAATCATTCATGAGCCTTGGTTCAAATATGACCAAGAAAGTAATCATATTGGAGAGTTTGGAAGAGAAGACGATCAACTGATTAATAGCATAGTGCTCGAAATAAGAGTTAGGCAGAGGTAATCAATCAAATGGGACTAAAAGCCAAACCGAGAAGGAAAGGCGTAAGAAGTCTAACAATTAACCCAGGCTCAAGAACTTTTTGAGAGCCTTCACATTTATGCTTTACATTCAACCACCGACTCATAAAACAACCATACATGAGATACGAGTTTGGATGGGCAACAAACCTTGATTAACACTCTATCATTCAGAGGCTTGAGATCCTTAACATCCTCTGTTTCAAGAATGCCAACTATGTCGTCATCCTTCAGTATAAGATGCTTAGCACCATTGAACTCCACCTCTGTCCCAGCATACTTTGAGTATACAACTTCAGCACCGGTCTATAGAACAGATATAAAATAGAGAACATTTAGTAAACAAGATATACAGACAATGATTCATTGCTTATAGCTAAAAAGGAGTGTATGGAAGACGCCACAACCTGCACACTGATGCCCACTTTTGTCTTCCCAATTGTCTTACCCTCACCGACAGCAACCACCTCACCACCTTGAGGCTTTGTCTGAGCAGCGGCTGGGAGCAAAATTCCACCGCCAGTTTTCTCTTCCATAGTTTTGATCTTCACAAGAACTCTGTCACCCAAAGGCTTAATCGAAGTATACTGCAGAAAATGAATCAGAACTCATGAACATCAGATGAATAATGAATAACGAATAAACTAGTTCAACAATGGAGCCAAATTCAACAAACACAGCACAATAAACAAGAGTATCATCACAAAAACATTTCTTTCGGAATAATGGCCATACAACTCAGAAACCAAAAAGCGCTAAACCTACCACTAGTAAAAATACTACAAAAAAAACAAATCTTCAAGGTCAATGATAACCCAGTTTATCAATACTTGGCTTCAAACAAGGACAAGTACAGAATACCAGTTCGAAATAACACGTTTTCGGCCAGCGGCTATGGCAAAATGGCTGAGAATTCAAAATTCAAAACCCCAACGGATACTCATCCTTCAAAAGTACTATCATCACAAAAATAGATATACAAATAGAAAATTTTCTAAAAGCAGCCACATTTATCACACAACACAGAACAAAAGTGAGCTACAAAAGCAAAAAAATGGAGCAGAATCAGCATGGGATAATGAGCAGCAATACAGAAAACATAAACAAACATTATGAACAACCTTGGGGGCGACGGTGGTGGCAGCCTTGACGGTGAGACCACGGAAGGACCTGTGGCTGACGAGTGAGACACCAACTGGAGACCCAAACTTGAGGTTAGAAGGTCTGAGCCCTTCAAATGAAGCCAAGTTCCTCGCCGAGATTGAGGATGCTGTTAGCTGAGCTGTGGCCATTTCTGGAGAAATCAAATTACCCAAATCAGTTAATTCAACATAGAACTGAAGAAAGCATATTAATTTGAAAAGGAAACAAAAAAAAAAAAGAGATGCCCAAATGAACAAAAAGCAATTGTGTACAGTAGAAAACGGCGAAGGAGGAGAAACTTACGAATTGAATATAAAGGTTAGGAAAAGTGAGAGAGGAGGAGGAGGAAGAGAGCTTAATAGCTTGGTAGAGTGAAGTAGATAAAACCCTAATAAAATTTGCAATTTTGCAGGCTTGGGTTTTATCAGATGATAAAAGACTCTTCTAGAACTCGTTCTCTTCGTTTTGTCTTTATTTTTTGTTCCTTTTATACCCTTTGTGTATTGTTTGTGTGGTGGACTGCATAATCACATTCCCAATGGGCCCAGAAGTACCCATCTCTCTCAATGAAAATAAGGTTCAAATCTTTCTGGCCCAATCACTAAAACGAAGTAACTACTTACATAGTTACATTAATCATATCTTTCTGCACAGCTCCTTTAAATAGTGTTTTTGATCTCTTTAACATATGGACTATCCATAGCCTAATTACATTTTTTTTTTCACATAATCTCTGATAGGTCTTGAGTTCAACTCTTGTTAAAGTGAAGTCGAATTAAACTCTTGTTCAAGTGAATATATAATGTAATCCTCTCCTAACATCCTTATATATTTTTTTAAAAAAAATGAACAAACAAACAAACATATGATAGAACGGTTGATTAGTGCCATATCGAAGAGCGAGGCAGTTGAAGTAAGTTCGTTCAAAGGTTTAGGTCAACAATTTCATTCCGGAAAGGTGATATTGCATGACAAATTTAAGGACAATCAAAATAACAAGCATTAATTATTTTGATATTGATTGGATTACAAAGGTTGAATTATTTTGAATGAAACTGAGCATGAGGCATGTAGAATTATAGAAATTAAATAGTGCGACAAATTATGTACGAATTTGGATGAACGTTTTTTTCCAAGCCTCATGGGTTTTATGAGTTTTGGGCAAAATGTGGGCATTTTGACTGGCCTTGGAGTTAGGCTTAGCCTCTACACGAAAGGCATACTGCAATTCTGAAGGAGAGGAATAAAACTAGATTTAACTAAACGAGATAATGTCTAAGAACACGAGTAACCCTGGGAAGGGAACCCTTTTCTCTCTCTCTAAAATGTTTTTGCTCTTTCCTCTCTCTAAAAAAAACTCCCAGTCGGCCCTAGCTCTCGGGGTGGGGTTATTCTTTGATCTCCTCCTAGATTTAAACAAGACCTCTGCCTCCCTCCCCCTTCCTCCTCCTAGACCTCTGCCCCCCACCCTTCCCCCATTGTTGCCTTATTTATTTATTTTTCCCCATTTCTCCATAGTCAGTTCTGCTGAGCCCCTCCACCTGGACGGTTCTGCTGAGCCCACGACCTTGTCTTCACCCTCAGACGCTTGCTCTGCTCCCTTCTTTCGGGTCAGCATAAGCCCGAAGAAGACTTGCGGCTGTTCTTTAGTTTTTGTGGGTTCTTTTCTGTTTTTCCTTTTTTTTTTAATTGTTTTTCTAATTTTTCTTTCTTCTTTTTACGTTTTCGGTTTTTTTTTTGGTTTCCCTTCTTTCTGGTCTGCATAAGCCCGAAGAAGACTTGCAGCTGTTCTTTAGTTTTTTTAAGGTTATTTTCCTGTTTTTATTTCTTAGTTGTTTTTCTGTTTTTTCTTTCTTATCTTTACATTTTCGGTTCTTTTTTTGTTGGTTTTCTGCTAGTTATTTTAGCAGCCCCTTTCTAATTCGGCTCTTTGTAGCACTTTTCTGGCCTCTCTTTCTGTAGAGATTTTTTCCTCTCCTTCCGTGGAGAATTCTGGAATCCTTCTAGATTTTATTTTCCCAGCTCCATTTCAGCTTCCTTCAATCAACCCTCAATCCCAGCCTCTTCCCTCATCTAATGCCCTTGGCGGCGATGGACCTTGATCATTCTGGCATCGAAGTCCACCTATCAACTTAATGGTTATTTTGGCACGAGTTTGTTTTTAAAGTGCAATATGCACTCGTCGAATAGATTATAGGAGCGCTTCTTGCGCGGTGACATATTCACCCTCATTTTTCGATAATTTCTTCGGTTTCACCTTTACCTTCACTAGTTTATTTGTAAAGATAATTTTGGAAATAGAGTAGAATGAAACCGAGGAGAAAGTTGACATGACTCGATCTTGGCTAAATCATTATTGGTTAGAACGTCAATATGAATATCTCTATCGTAAATAAAAAAGCAAATTACAATACTAATTTTTTTCTGTCACTAACGGCACAAATGAAATTCTAAAGTCACTTCAAATAATACGATATTTTTTTATTAATTAATTCGCACCTTAAAATTTCAATCTGATGTAATTACTCCATCGACATAACATCGGTCATAAAAATGGATGACCATTACTCAATTGTTTAACATTCTTTGTACCCGATATGATATGTATTGGAAGTTGGCATTAATTTTTCAAATTCAAATCCACATAATGAAAAATGGGTTTTGTAATATTTTATTCCTACATCGGCATAACATCGGAGAATAAATTAAATGGATGATCTCTTTTCAGTTATTTAACCTTCTTTATATTCGATAAGATATGTGTTGGATGTTGTCATTAAATTTCTCAAATTCAAATGCACATATACTCAAGACACGAGTTGCATGATATTCCATTCCTTCATCGACATAACATCGGTGTTGCTAATCATAAATATACTCAAATACAAGCATGTTTTTCACTATTCATAGTGCTGTAAAAGATCCTTGCTATCGTGTTCCAACCCAGACCCCAAATCCTCTAAAGAAGTAGACGGCATTGTACGTTTCAAATTGTGAAAGGTTGTCCAAAGCTTCATAGAGGTAAGTTCTGGCCACTCTCTTTCACTTGGCGTTTCTCGCTTCCTGAGGGAATTTTGTACTACATAGTGAGTAATAAACAACGTACAAACTTTTTGCTTTTCTTTTATTGAGAGCTCCAATAAATTATATGCTCTCAGTCTAACAAGTAACAAATCAGGCAACAAATCACATAACTCCTTATTAGATGATTAGAACATACCACATAAATCATATAAAAGATTGAATACGATAAGTATGACCCGAAAATTGCTTCTAATTGAATCATAACACTTTCCACGTTAGTAACACCTCTTCTTACCGGGAAGAGCATTTGACCACTTAACATCTCAGCTGAAATTTAAAGTAGAGTTATTATTTAAGAAAGCATAATGAATTTAGATAAATATTAAAACAAGACAATTGGTTTACCAAAAATACACCCACAAACCACAAATCTACTGGGTAGTGACAGCCTGACAGGTGAGGGAACAAAGTAGCTACTCAGGAGCCTAATAGTGAATAGTCCTCATCTCAAGTTTGAAACTCTCATAAGAATCCGGGAACATCCGTCCAATTCCAAAATCAGATAGCACGAGGGTGCTTTGTTGATCAGCAGATTTTCAGGCATAAGGTTCCGATGCAAAACCCCCCAAAGAGTGACAAGAATGCACACCCACCAATAATTGATGTAGGAAACCCTTAACCAACGGAATGGCTAAACCAACAAACAACCTGCCAGGCATGGATGATACATTGGAAGATGTAATCTCCTTCTTCAGATTGGAATCAAACAATTCAAATGCATCATTATTCTTATATATATATATAACTGAGTTATAAGAGTTGACACTGGACTATATTTGGCATAAAAAATTGTCTTTGTACATGTTATCATAATTATTTTTTATAAAGGATAATGCTTACATTCTACTCTGGTGGTATCTCCTCATACCACCTTTTTAATTTTTCGAATTGTCTTTATACATGTTATCATAATAGTAACCATTCATTTTCTAAATCATCATGCTAAAATTATTTACGTAAAAAATCAATAAGATTGAAGGTCTTTTAGTTATTCATATGTACCAAATAAATCAATGATTTTGAAAAAAATTAAAATTTTCACGGTGAACCGTCCATTTAGTTGATATATATGAATGACTAAATGACCTCCAATCTTATTGATTTTTTAGGGAGATGATCTTAATGTGATGATTTAGAGAATGAACTGTTTTGATTATGACATATATATATATATATAAAGACAATATGATAAACCGAAAGAGTTGTATGACAAGGTAAAACCAGAGTGAGAAGTAAGTATTGTCCTAATATAAATAAGATCATGTTGAATAAGAGCATATGTAGCAGTGTACTCAAATTTAAATTTTGAACAAATTTAACCAAAAAATTATCCAATAACATCAAAATGGGCATGCAACAGACTATGTAAAGTTAACCTAAAATTTAATTTTTTTTATTGGAACAAATTACTAGTAGCTAGTTATCTTCCGCTAGCTATTTCTTCATTTATTTGTTTCTAATTTCCTTTATCCTCTTCATCATCTCTTCTTCACAAACTCTTTCATTTATTCTCAAAACTCATCATCATTTGCATTCATAAACTCTAACTTTTTGTGGGTTATCGAAAAATTTACAGAAAAGAAAGCGAATTTCCATTTTTTTTTCTTTTTTGGGTTGTTAATTGACTCAAACTTTTTGTATATGGTTGTGAAAAGTTTGATTCTTTCTTATATTTGGAAAATAGAGGTTTTGATGTTTCACAACTCTTAGGTGATGATCGAGAAGGCCAATTTTCCTTAAACAGAGTTTGTGTATGATAATTTTAATACATTCAATAATTAGGGAGAATAAATGAAGAAAAGTTGGAAATTTTACCATAAATCACGGTGATAACATTGAGTAAAATGATGCGCCTTACTTTCTTGGAGGCGAAAAAATATCCTTCGCTCTGGATATTGTCTTCCAAACAAAGACTTGAAGCTTAGGGTTGTTATTTTCTTTTCAGCTTGAGATGGATTATCATTTGAAATGTTAGCTATTGTGTTTGGTTCCGAATTCGTTCTATTCTATGTCATCGTTAAAATGGACATATCTATTTGAACTGTTAAAAAATAGCTATATATATATAGTGAATTACCCGAATTATAAGGTGGATCGATTTTGTACCAAAAATAGACATATGTATTTGAACCGCTAAAAAACTAGCTGTTGTAGGAAAATTATGTTTCTATATATTCAAATTTGAAAAAAAAAATGAATTTAATATTCAAAATTAGTGAAAATATAGAAAGTGTGGTTTTGGTAGCTATAAAAATTGGTTAAATATTAATAATTTTTATGTTATTTGAAGTTAAATTTGTTCAAAAAATTAACTAGTCTGATGTGGATAATCTAATATAAGCTATAATGCTATATTATATATAATAAACTACATCAAATTATCCAAATAATAGAGGCCATTTCAAATCCATATTCCAACTATGAATTTTTTTTTATCTAAGTATTCAAATAATAAAAAACGCAACATCTAGATACTCACCATTAAAGATGAGTTAAGTGCCATGGGTTTTTCTTTATGCTGACATGAGCTCTATGTAAACAAAATAAAAAAATAAAAAAATACTTACTAAAATTTCATGTAATTCACGCGGCCTAAGAAAATCATTAAAAAAAAATGATAGGATGAATAGTTTAAATTCCTAATCCGTATTTACATCACGTTGATTAGTGATAGGCATTTCATACACAAACTGAATATTGAAAGCTAAATAGATCATCCGGGGTTTGATCGATGATCGATGATCGAGGCATGCAGTATTTTCGTAAGGCAATTTATATGAGGTCATAATGTCATATATATAATAGGGTAAGCGATGCTTGCGTCAGATATTCAGGGTTGTCTGCGGAAAGAGTAGCACAGTAAGCACAAGAGTGGACGACGCGTCGTTGAATTGAATATATACTAATTATTCTTAATCTGTTTTATTCATATTCATAGTTGACGCCGTTTGACGTTTGAAATTGAGATGTCGTGCGCAACCTCCCTGGCTGCTCAATACATAGTGAATAAAACAAATTTTCCTTACGATTACAAAATATTCCCTAAATTAAAAACGTTGGGTAGCCTCCTCTGCAAAACAAAACTTCCTTCAATAAAACCTTCTTTTTTTTAATGATCTTCTTTATATATTAGGGAGCTTTTTTTTGGTACCAATAGAAATATAGTGAATAAAACGGATAATTCAATTGATCTTAATATTAATTTTATCTAAATTTGTTTTTCTTCATGCTTCATTTTTTTAATGCAATGGTATCAATCATGGTCACAAATTTCGTCATTCTGATCGGTTAAGTTGTCAGTAAATTTCTTCTCTTCAGAGCCTGATCTGCCTCTTAATGCGACCTAATGGATTTTGATCGAGTCATCGCAGTCCTCCATTTGTGGTGTGGTGTCAATCACGATTTATTGAAACATCTGCAATATAATAGTGGACGTTATCCTCATCGTCTTCGGATTTTTGCGGAGACAACAATAACGGAATTGATAAGAAGCGACAACGGTGTAAGTGATCAATTTGTATTTTTTGTTAGGTTATTTATATATTTTTCTTTTTAATCTGTTTGTGCAAATAAGTCGAACGACTCTTATTTCGACTTTTCTGTGTTAGGTCTTTCCTTTTATGGGATTGCAAAGATTACTTGTTTGGATAAGAATGGCCTTGGTGATACTTAGAGGATTCAAGTTATATTATTTTGTGCGTTATTCTCTCTAGATCGTTTCGAAAAATATCGAATCTGATCATTAGAAGTATTTACCAATATTTATCGTCAAACTATTACAGTCTAGTTGTCTTTACTTTGTATATTGATTTAACCAATAAAATTTCTTATCTTCTCAAAAACAAAATCAAAAACAAAAAGGACAAGAGAAAAACAAGAAGCATGTTTGTATGTATGTGGGAAATTTATTTCTCCCCACAAGGAAGACAAGCCTGTATTATTTTGTATTTTCTGGTTAGTTTGTACGTTGTTGTTTCCTTGGGATCAAATTGAATGTTGATTCATTCAACCATTGATCCCAAGTTGATTTGATTTTTAATTTAGGAAGTATTTGATTTAAAATTTTGAAATGGGACTTTTGAATCCATTATGGGTTCGGCTCGTACGTAGATGAGATTAGAATGAGTTGGATTAGATATTTTAACCGAATAATATCATTTGAATTTTAAAGAGTTTATGTTGCGTATAAAATAGAGTATTTTTCTGTAAAGTAGAAATTTAAAGAGTAAAAATTCCAGAAATAATATAGATGTAATTTTGGTTACAAGTGAAGCGCAATAGGTTAATCTTCAAAATATTATTTTATAAGCTAAATTTTGTCAATTTTTAATGTTTTTACATTGATATGAACATTTAATTGATGATCATTTAATAAATGGGATTATGTGTGACATTTTTTGAATCTAATGAGATATTTGTATATAGTTGAAGACCTTAGGGGTGTTAGTAGAAATAAAAAAAATAAAATTAATGAAGTGTTTAAGGAAATAACTCCAAAAATAAAACCACTCATGAATCCATTCGGCCATCCCCATCCATCAATTGATCCGAAAAAAAGAAAATAATAATAATAAAAAATAAAAAAAATAAAACTTATACTTGGGGTTGGGGCGATATCTTTTCTAGTTCTATTTGTATGCATCAGAAAAGGAGGGTTTGCTTTACTCATAAATGGTTGTTGGATTAAGACGAGCAAGATCTTTCTTGGCTTTAATTGGTACCAATTGAATAATTGATGGTGGAGTAGTCCATTCCGATCTGTCAATCCTGGGCCCGAGGAGAAAAAGCCCACCAGAATCTGCTTCGATCTCATTCGTTTTGATACTAATATCGATACCGATATCAATACCGGTTCGTTCTCTATCTTAAATATATCTTTCAATCAATTAGTTAATTCATTCCTCCTTTCAATTGTGTTTGTTTCTCAGTGGCTAGGCAGGGGCCTTAAAAAAATCCAATTCAATTTTGCCAAGCCCTTAATTAGGTGTTAGAATTCAATTGAAATCTTGATTTTGTAATTTTCCTAGTTAAATGACAACATCCAAACTACGCATTAAATTAAATACATAATTCGAGTATTATGCAATTTAAACCTTTTTTGTGTAGATGTAGTATTGGTAAATAGGGATCGTTCTTAACCGGAAAAATTAGAGAACATTAATAATATGTTAGTGAGAAGAATAGTGAATAAAAGAATAAATTAATAAGTAAATGAATTAAAGAATAAAGAATTAAAGAATAAAAAAATAAAAGAATAAAAAAAATAAAAGAATAAAGAATAAAGAATTAAAAAGGGGGGTTTTGAAAAAAATTGTAATCTAAACTAAAGAAAACACTAACTAAGAATTAAAATGCAAATGCTCATGCTAATTAGAACTTACAAACCATAGAGTAGTTGTATAGACAAAACCTACACTTTTACGTAAGTAATTTCGAATTAACAATCACATTAATTAAACTACTTCTAAAAAGAGACTTCCTTCAAGTACAAATTTTGTCAACACTCTAACATTTTGCTCCTAATAAACCAATCACGAAATCCTACATTCATAATCTCAAATACTTACATATATCTTTCAATATTATAAATGCATCAACCATTAATGTGCGTCAAACATAAATATGTTTCAAACATTTACAACATAATTCACCATAAGTTTATAATTAAATGCGCCGACAGCGATCAACATTTAATCTCTTCAATTCTAGTCTAAACGCCCCGAACAGCGGATCAACATTTAGCTTCGAATTGAAGTTTAAACACTAAAACATATGAAGTAAAAGAAATTCAAAAAGTAAAACATATAGAGATTGCATTCTTACTTACAAATGTTAGAAAGAAAATACCAACACATATATTGAATTATAAGTAAAACTAGTAACAATAACAAGAATTTAAGTAAAAAAGTATGGATTTTCACAAGAATCACCGAACATCGGCAGGAAACTTACGAAGATGAAAGAAGAAATACGAGGAATTCGGTCTTAAAACTTTTGAATTGCCTTAGAATTACTTGACCTAGGTATTTCTTAAGGAAAACATAAAAATGTGTTTAAGAGATCTCAAAGAAATATCACAAGAACAAAGTAAAGAAGAAATGAAATTAAAAATAAGAATTAAAAGAAAGCTAATTAATAAGAAAATCTATAAGAAATTAAAATGGTCCCAAAAAATGTCTCTCAAAAGAGAGAAACAAAACAACTAAACCAAGAACCAAAAACTAAGAAAAAGGGAAGAAATGGAAAAATGGGACTAATGGAGACTCCAAATACATGAAATGGTCTCCCTATTTATAGAGGGAGTGCCACAATTGTTCAAATAAAAATACAAAAATAATAATAAAATAGTACATGAAGAAGTGATGGAAGTGATGGAAATAATGAAATTGGTTGATTTTGGGGAAAAGATGCTGATTTTGAGGAAAAAATACTGATTTTGGGGAAAAAAATGCTGATTTTGAGGAAAAAAAATACTAATTTTAGGGAAAAGATACTGATTTTGGGGAAAAAAATGTTTATTTTGGGGAAAAAATGTTTGAAAAATCAGCCAAAATGGTTGAAAATGAGGAAATAGGGCTGCTGGTTTTTTGCTTGGGCTTCTGGATTTCAGCAGCTTCTCACCGAATTTCCTTACTATTTTTGGTGGCTTCTCATATTTCGTCCATAATTTCTTCGTTATAATTCCGATCGGGACGATTCTTTCACCAAAATGCTCCAAATTTCAAGCTTTATTTATTTCCACAAAAATATCACAATATAAATTAATTTGTCTAATTGTTTATTATTTTAATATTAAAAGTCAAGTATAAAGGGTATAAAATAATATAAAATAATGTTTATTTAACGACCTATCAAATACCCCCACACTTAAACTTTGCTAGTCCCTAGCAAAACTAAAATTAAACTACAAATTCAAAACAAGTAAACCTTTAACCAATTTGTCTCAATTAATGCATTATTATAATCATGGCATAAAAAAATTTCGCTTAAAATATTTAAGCATATGTAATTCAAGAGTTAATACATGATAACAAAATGTTTCAACAAGTAAGATAATGAGTAAATATGGTGAAATGGATCTCTACATGAATAAGACAAGTATGAATCAACTCACAAGGATATGCACTCATAAATTCACTCAATTTGTGAGGGTTTGTGTTTGCACTCAATGACAGGACCCATCCCAATCCCCCCGGGATTAGTGCAGGATGACCCTGCTCCCGTCTGACACGAAGTGTCAGACAAGGGATATTTCCGACCTTTGCCCTCCCGGGCTATCAGAGTACGCCAGGATCCGGAGGAGGTATGTGATATCTCGGTCTCTGCTATAGTCCACATCCGATGTCAACCTGAAGGGCAGGCAAAACATTAAAAGCTGTGAGTGGACAAAACACGAGTTTATAAAAACATTTTAACGAGAAGACATTTGTACCCTTCACTAAAAAGCATGCATGCATTCGAAAACCATTTATCCAGAAAAACCATAATGAAATCAAGTACACAGGCTGTAACGACTCGTCCCGAATATCGGGATTTAATAATATTTAATTGTGATTTACTAATCTGGGATTAGTTGAGTAATTTCGGACGAATTGTGCAAAATGACCGTTTTGCCCCTTGGCGTGGGCAAAATGTTGACTTTTAATTCGGATGGTCAAATGGACTTTGACTGATGACTGTGACGTAGTTCGGGACGTCACGAGTTCATAGACAGGTGGCACGTTCGATTCCGACGTTCGTGGAAGAAGTTATGATGTACGGAAGCCCAAGGGCATTTTCGTAATTTGACTTAAATGGGGCCAAATGTTGACTTTTTGACCGGGATGTCCGATGGCCGAGGGCCAAGGACCATTATGTAGAGCAGGTCGATACGAATCCATTTACAGGCGGCACGCCGAAATCGGATTTCGTACGAGGAAGTTATGGTCTAAATCGTGAAATCGGGGAAGTTACGTCTCGGTAACTGTGTTGATTATTTTATTCTGAAATGGTTGTTGGAGGACACTTGGATGAGTGACAAGTGTCACTCATCTGACGGCTAGATTGGATCTTGTTCCACTAATCATAATTTATATGCTAAAGTTTCCACTATAGAATTATTTAGGAATTAAATCTCTGCTTAAATCTGAGCCATCCATCTCACTCCCCAGATTGCATCACAGCCGTCCATCTCATCTCTCCCTTCTATTTCTAATCATTCCTCCCTCACCCGTGAACAAGCAAAACAGAGATTGGATTATGGCCATTGTCAATTTTCCTTCCAAAATTGATCGCACATATGGAATTTGAGTGAGTTGGGGAAGGATTTGGCTGAGGGAGAGCACGAGGGACTGAGTGGGGAGGTGTAATTCGGGAATTCGGAAATTTGATTTTTGGGAGGAAATTTCGGAATGGTAATTATGAGCGGTGAGGATCGAAATTGATGATTCAATTCGACTTCTGGGATCAAAACGATCAGCTTTGCAGCAAGAACGAAGAGAAACCGTGGCGGATTGAGGAAGAACTGACCTTCCATGGCAGCTCAAAATCGAGCTTGGGTTCAATGGGTTTGAGGGACGATATCGTGAAACCCGAATTGAAAACCCGTCGAGGATCGATCGTGAGTCGTGGAGATATATACCCTAATCTGTGTAATTCGATTTACAGAACTTAAATGGTGATTGATTACAAGGGAACAGTTGAAAGATTGGATTAAATTGATGTCGAATTGGGTGAGTTTGAACCTGGTCAGATCGCGGGTAATCAGACCCGTTTACCAGTCATTCGGGTGAAGGTGGTGACTGTAGCAGTCACTGTAGCAGGCACGTGGCTTTCACGCGCAGCCACTCACGGCGGCGCGTGACGACGCGTGGGCACGAATCTCGAGGTGAGGTCAACATGACTTTTATCCTATACAATGTAACGAACATTTTAGCGTTGGTTTCGTGTCGATCAGATCCCGTTTCGATATTGTTCGGGATGTCCGAAGGTTTTAAATCCAGTTTAAAAATACTTAAAAATTCGGGAAAATTATGGGACTTGAATAGGATGTTAATGATGAGGTTAGTAATCCTCTAATGTGATTTGGACAGGATTGGGAGTCCTGGTGATAGTGGTGTGGCCCGGGAAGGCCTATGGCACGCGTATCGAGGCGCTCGGTTAAACGGTCTGTGAGTGGACATTGGTTTTATAAATTCGATGCATGCATAACTGTTTCATGATTGTTATAACTGTGATTAAATGATTTATTTTGGATATCGGTGAATTTAAAATGATTTCACGTATTTCGAGGTAAATTACGTATTTGCACGTAAACCGAGGTTTTCTGGATTTGCACCGATTTCCATAAATGTGGTTGGATATGATTTCATGAAACGGTTACGAACTTGAATAAAGTAAAATCGGGCCAGGGGCCCAGTTTGACAGGACCGCCCCCGAAAGGGGCATCGATAACCGTGCCCGGTCCTGCTCCCGTCTGGCAAGATGACTGAAAATCCCAAGTTACCCTCAGTACTTGCCAAACCAGGGATAGCCACACGTACTTACTCATGCCTCCGCCCCTCGTACAGCCTCGAACAACGCGCCACGACCTGGAGGGTCAATAAAAACCAAAAGGTGTGAGTGGACAAAAATAAATCAGTTTAGCAAAACAGTTACGACAAACGTTTTTACCCTCCGCGTAAAAACGAATGCATGCATAAAAAAATCATTTCGCAATCGGTTAAGATTTTCCACATAAGAAAAACTGTGTATCAAATTTCAACATAAGGAAAAACTCGTATGAACCTCAAAATCATTTTTCCTTTCTTAACCATCGGGTCTTAGCCCGCAATCATAATCACCGGGCCACAACCCAAAACCACGAATCAAAACCAAATGCACAACATGATCCAAAACCAACAACCATATACCGGGCCACTGCCCAACTCAACTGAAACATAAGAAATCATCAATAGATCACAAGTCAATCATTTTGCTGGATATCAAGTGCGCCCGAGTCTTTAAACTCAAAACCATGCGCATAAACAGGCCTTCCCGGGATATCAACGAGTCTTTAAACTCATAACATAATCAATAGGCCTCGGGGGTATCACAGTAACCGAGTCTTAAAACTCACGAGTCTTTAAACTCATTAAGGGCCCTCCCCCGTCATCAATTAACCGAGTCTTTAAACTCAAAACGTGCTCCAGCAATAACACCCGGGTCTTTAAACCCAAAACAGTTTTCGACGGGTCTTTAAACCCCAAAGCAGTTTTCAACGGGTCTTTAAACCCCAAAACAGTTTTCAACGGGTCTTTAAACCCCAAAACATTTGTCGAACACGACAACGTGGGATCCATCCCAAAATCACATTTTCCACAACAGGACTCATGGTTCGAGTTTCCACATTCGAATTCCTAATCATACTTCACAAAACATATTCAAATCACCATCACACACGGGGCATGTACAATTATACCAAATCACTTTATTAAATCCTTTTTCATTCCCGAATTCGAATTCGCAATAATGATTCCGTAAGCCAGCATCCGGAAGCATCATCCCGAACCCAAACCAAGAATCCACTTTAAATTTCCGAAAACCGAAATCTCGTAAGTCAAAGTTACTTTTGTGCCCCGAGCATCAAGCCCGAAATCACCTTTTTCAAATCCATTTTAATTCTTAGAAATCACTTCTTTCTCAAATCTCATTTTCAACACATCAAAACCACAACCATTATCACCAAAATCACGATCCAAGCAAAACATACTCAAAACCCATTTTTAAAATCCTCAAAATCACAAGTCTCATTTTAATTCCCCGATTCCAAACATCAACAGTGATCAAATCACAATAACTCGAAATCTCGTAAAACGTGCAAATCCGGAACGTTCTCGAAAAACGTGTCAAAATCGTAAGTCACACTCGCAAATCATAAACAACCTTCTTAACTCATTTTACACCCATTTCATATAACTTCTTTCATTAAACCATCATTAAGCACACGAGTGACCATAGTCTCGAAATACGTGTAATTTCACATGTAAAGTAAAAATACGTATAAATACGGGAATCGAATACGTATAAATACAGAAATCAAAATCAATCACAACTTATAATCATAATCATAAAATCATAGAAATAATTTATGCATGCATTAAATTTGAAAGCAACGTTCACTCACACACCATTCTTAAGGTTCGGTTTCGCGCCGCACGCATGCCCGTAATTTCCGATATTTTCCAGAAATTCCAAATCTTGTCTAAAAACATACTTTAGTGTCACTAAGGGCTTAGATAACAACATACTAATTTCCCATAATTTTCCGGGAATTAATCGTTAATTACAAACGTAACATACATCTTCGGACCCTCGGAATAACATCGAAACGGTGTCCGATAAATTCAAAACCAATACTAAAATGTTCGTTACATTGTATAGGACAAAAGTCGTGTTGAACTCACCTTGAAATTCGGGTCCACGCGTCATCACGCGCCGCCGTGAGTGGCTGCGCGTGAGCCCACGCACCTGCTACAGTTCCCGCTACAGTACGTCTTCTTCACCCGTTTCCCTGGTAAACGGGCCGTCGACCCGCGTGTGTGACCCGGTTCAATCCCTGCGATAAACTAACTAATTTCTTCAATAGATCAATCAGATGGACTCGCAACATACTTAATTAAAGGTCTGTGTCCCTCATTCAAGTCAACACAGCCCCAAATCGATCAACTCGAACTCGAACATCCAAACGGGTCGAAGTACGAAACTCACCCAACTCGACCCCATTCCAAAATTAACTTAGACAGTAGTTTCCAGAGACCTAAACGAACTCTTTAGCACCGTCAATTTGAGGGAAAATTACCTGGAGGTTGTCGACCTCAGGCTCGAAATCTCTGAAACCAGGGGCTCCCGTTCATGGCCCGTCTGTGCTAGATTTCCCCCGAAATTGATGTGGTTAGTTTGCAAATGATCACAGAGGATTAAAACAATTCTCCGTTTCGTTCAACTCGACTCCTAATTGAGAAATTGAATTTCCCCCCAAAACTGATTTTCCCAGAACCCCCGTTTTCTCTCAACTCTCAGCCCTCACTTTGGTTCGAAATGAACCTCTCATCCTCCAGTACTCAGATAATCGATCGAAGCGGCCAACACTCGTGGGGAACACTCTCAGACTCACTGAGAATTGCTTCCCGCAAACAAAACCCAACCAATTTTAAACTCTTGCCCGTGCTCTGCTTCTGTCCAGGCCGTGTAGCCATGTTCCCAACGTCCTCAAAACACTTAAACAATTCGCTCTGGCCAGCCACTATCAGGATTAAACAATGGGATTGCTCGAAGCACCACGGCATGGCCGTGCAGACTCTGTTTCACGGTGGTGAACAGTAACCGCCGTGCAGAATTACCAAAATGCCCTCAGGGCAATAATTACCAAAATGCCCTCCAACTTCCGTGACCCGTAACTTGGTCACCCGATGTCCGTTTGACGCGTGCCGCCTGTCGTTGTACTTAGGGCTTCGAGACCTTCCTAACGATCCTTGGCCCTTGGCCATCAGACCTCCCGATCAAAAAGTCAACATTTTCCCATACTTCGTCCAAATTACGGAAATGACCCTGAACATCCGAACGTCGTAACTTTCACCACGAATGTCGGAATCGAACGTGCCACCTGCCTATGAACTCGTGACGTCCCAGACTACGTCACGATCATCGGTCAAAGTTCGTTTGACCGTCCGAACTAAATGTCAACGTTTTACCCACGACCAGGGGCAAAACGGTCATTTTGCACCGTTCGTCCGATTTCACCCAACTAATCACCGATTAACCCCGTTAATCATGATTAGTTACAAATCTAATCCCGAATTTCGGGACGGGTCGTTACACAGTTGAACTATGAAATCGGGCCAGGGGCCCAGTTAACTTATGAATCGGGCCAGGGGCCCAGTTAACTTGTGGAGCGGGCCAGGGGCCCAGTTAACTTGTGAAATCGGGCCAGGGGCCCAGTTGATTTCTACATGTGATTGCGGGTCGGGGACCCTAAAATGGAATTGAATAAATTTTTTATGGTTTACATTTTATATATATTCACATGCTAAAAACAAATAACGGTTTGATGATATGGAAATTATGGTTATGGCACGTTTCACGGTATTTGGGCTTGAGACCCGTTTGATGAAACTTAAAGATTGGTTTGGATTTTATCTATGTATATATATATGCTTTGCATGTGGATATCAATAAAATGTATTTGGTACTGCACTGTATAGATCCTTCCATATTATATTGTCTCCTCCGGATGAGGTACCCCGGAGAGGTCACAGACGTCTAGTACGTCCAGCGTCTATGACGCTAAGCATCGGGGATGCTGTACCCGAACGGGGTTCGGGGATTGAACTCGGAAATTGAGACCCGAGTGGCACGCGTAGCCTTGTGATTGTGACCTTATTGACGTCAGGGACGTCAGACATCAGGGATGTCGGATTGGAGTGTATAGTGCAGTGGCTAAAATCATGGTTATGGTTTTATTATATGTTTATGGTTCATATTACTGGATTTATGAAATAACTCTTGGATTGACTTTTGGAATTTGAAACTATGCTGTGGTTTCCGGGCTAAGGCCCTAATGGTTATTTCTAAATAAACTTGTGAAAATTGGTTTTTGGGGCATGCATATGCTTTTACTGGGGGGGGCATAAATGTCTTATAAAGGTTTTAAATAGACTTGTTTATTTTCGTCCACTCACAGCTTTTGTTTTTAATGCCCTTCAGGTTGATTCCGGATGCGACTGCAGTAGAGACTTGAGCATCGCACACCTCCTCCATCGATCCTTACGCACTCTGGAAGCCCGGTTGGGCAGTGGCAATAGGTTATCCCTTGTCTGACACCTCTTGTCAGACGGGAGCATGACACATTCCATGGTAATCCCGGGGGGATTGGGATGGGTCGTGTCAAGTGGTATCAGAGCAGGTTTTGCTCTTTTGTGCGCGAAGGACGAGGGTGTGATGTCTCTTTGGGCTGCAGTTCCGTTGTCAACCTGATAGATAGTTTGGAGTTTGTATGGTGGATTGGGTGTGATTGACCCGATACGCCGTGCTTTGATGCGATTCAACCCAAGTGGGTTGTATACGATTAACTGGTAATGTGGGACCGTCGGTTCGGTCATGTGATGATGGATTGTTGTGCTGCTGGGAACAGCCGGGTTCAGGGTACCCCATTTGAATAATGTATTGGAAATATGAAACTCAGTTGAGTAATGGTCTAAATTATGGACCCTGGTAGTGTTGGCTAGTGTACGGGGTGTTGGTGCATCGGAGTTAGCCGATGACCTTCGTGGTGGAACCCACGATGGAACCCACGTTGAGTTGACGATGGGATTGGATTTGACGTCTATGCGATGTCAAGACCGCGGTGTCGGTCAGGTTGTGGATTTTACTGCAGAAGACAGTTGGGGTCAGTGGAACCCTAGGGTGTGATCTTGGAACCCTAATTTAAAATCGATGGGCTGGAAAAGTGAACTTTAATTGAGAACTTGTGCTGCGACGAGCGGCTGAGGTCGTGGATGACCTTGTGGACGACTCTAGTGAGTCTTATGGGTTTCGATCTACGGATACGGTTATGAGATAAAATATGGAATCTCGTGTTGGATCGAATATTAGTGTGATGTGTGGATACGGATCTTGACAACGATGACTGTTGGTCGACAGTTGTGTCGAGATAACTGGCTATCGAGGGTAGTTAGTGTGGTTTTATTGCTTGGGGATCAGGGGATGTTCTGGGAACGTCCATTATCCTGATGTGCTGATGGCAAAAACTGGAGGTACCCATAGTCGTGGGGTACGAGTGGTGTTACGGGATCGTCGTTCAGTATGAACGGAGATCCAGGGTAACAACTTTGCACACGGTGTGCTAGCATGGATGTTCGTGTGCTAGTGTGGATGTTCGTGTGCTATGTATGGATGTTGGTATGGTGGTACCTTTATGCCAATACTAGTATGGATGCCTGTGTGCTGATGCTAGTGTTGATGATGGTGCGTTGGTGCTGGTACTAGCGCTGGTGCTAGTGTCAGTGATTGTGTTGACAAGGAGCCACCAGTTGGGGTGTGACTCTGTCATGATGGACATGTGATTGGTATCTGCGACTCAGTGGTGGTTGAGTCTTGGACTGGATGGGTTCCAGTGGAGGTTGTGATGTGTTGGGATAAGTCCCAACAGATTTATGATGACAAGTGATGAATGGATCAAAAGGTATGATTGAAATTTGGGGAATCTAGGGATGATGTTCCCTATGTCATGAGAGTTGGTGGATTTGGGGAGTTGTTGTCAACTCCGAGGTTGGTAAGATTGTGTACTGCTTATATCCCCTGAAAGTACAAGGAAATTATTGAAATTGGAAAAGTCGGGGAAACCATTCGTGGTATTGTAGCGGGATTTTATGATTGTGAATCACTTGGAACCTGAGGATTGAACCTGTAAAGGTTGAGATGTGAGACAAAGGCAGTATGACATGCACATTCAGGCAAAGTTGTGGATATCCCGTTCGGAATCTGGGTGTGTGCGTACATGATTATTGGCCGACGTGAGGTCCGAGTAATGAATTGATTTTGGACACGTGGTGGTCCAAGTGAGGTAAGGACGTGGGCAGTCCAGTGGTTGGACTTGACATCTCATCTGGGAGCATGTCTGTTTCCAACATGGTTGGAACTCCCGATTCGGGGAGAGTTGTGATTGGGAGACGAGAGGAGTGCTCGTTTCCGCATCGGTGATTGGTATTCCGAAGTCATTGGTACTGACTTCGTCATTGGTACTGACTTCTTATTTCCTGCCGTGGCAGATGATGATTGTTGCTACCAGTACGTTGAGCGTGTATTGGTAGGTGGACCCATGTTTGGCCTTGGGTCATTGGACACAAGATGTTGTGTATGATTTTGGATTTGGTGGTGAAATGCGGGATCACCATTTCACCAAGGGAAATTTGGCGAATGATTCCATGGGGGTGTAAGACCCTACGATCAGCTTTCAGATGGATTGTTAGCTATGTGGGCATGTGTGGATCCTAGGTGGATCTGATTTGTGATGTTGTCGACTTTGGACGATGTGACGATCTAGGATCGTGATTTTACTTGTCGGGTGACATAGTGATGGATCTGGATCGTGATCGTGATGATCTAAATTGGATGAGAGTTTATCACTCTTACCTTGGTATATGAGTCGTAAATGACGGGACTGAACTTCTTTTCGGAGTGAGTCCATATGGGTTGTGACTTGGTGGAGTAGGTTTCCGATGTGGTCGGATTTTGTCAACCTTTGACGTATGGATATTGGGATTGGCTTCCCTATGAAGTCAATCGAGTGTTTCGGACAGGCAACCGATAGGTTCGGTTTTGTTACGTCTTGGTGGACGTAAACGAGATTTTGGGTTTTGGAATCGAATTTCTGGGTGACGATTCAGGATTCGATTGCGAAGCTCGAAAATGGATTACTGGATTTGGGTGCGGAATGATTATTCCAATGCTAGCTTACGGAATAATGATTTCAGATTCGGATTTGGACATGGATTGAAAATATGATGTTTGGGTTCGGATTTGGGATTTCTTACGAAATTGCGGATTCGGATTCGGAATTGGAACTAGATGATGGGTGGAGTTCGTTTTGTCTCATGTTGGTTTGGGAAAAGGTACTTCATTATTGGAACGTGTTTGGCTATGACCTAGGTGGTTATAGGCAGATTGATGGATTGAGGTGAGTACAGGGTACGTTGTACGAGGATAGATACTGGTTAGGCTGAATGGTGCCTAATGGCGGTACATGGGATGTACCCGTGGTGTGTGATTAAACGTGTTGTTAATCGGCTTGGTTCCGATATCATTTGGTTGGTTTTGATTGTGGACTGGACATTGGATACTGTGCGCCGAGCAGAGTGATTTTGTCGAGTTCAGTGATTGTACGAGCAGGTGCTCTTAGCCATGGTTGGCTAGTGGAACCCTAGGATTGAGATGTGTGATCACTGCTGGGCTGGTATTCATTGTGTTCCAGTTACACCACTTGATTGTGTAAGTTGACGGTATACGTGCACTCAGGATGAGTGAATTGGTGGTCGGAGTAACCACGAGTAGCCTTGTGTGATTTTATCACACCGTGATTCCCCAGGGTCTTGGTTCGCTGAGGGAGTCGGCGATTATGGACATTGAGATTAATATATGTCGCAGGATTGGGCTGGCCCTGCGAATTGAGATCATGTGGTTGATCTTACGCTACATCGAGAGTGATGTAGTACGTAGTGTTGTCACTAACTGGCAAATGGTTGGGGCTTTACTAGGGTGGTAAAGCTTAGTGGTGACAGTTTGACTGGTGGTGTCAGCGTGGACTGACAAATGAGATTTGGTGACTCCCAATGGGAGCAAATGTAAGGATATTTTGGCAATGGAAGGGAACCATCTAGCTGAAGGAGTCAGCTTAATGGTTAAACGATTTTATCGCGGATCAGGTGTTTATGTTCACTCGAGGTGGTCGAGTGTTGTTACTATGACGTATGACTGTGATGGGATGTCTGGGTACAGACGAGGCTGGTGTTGTCCCAGCAAGTGGGTGTACAGGTGTACACATGGTATGTGGTCGAAATGTTTTCCAAGAGGTGGTTGTGGAATAAGGATGTTGGTAATTTCGAGGACGAAATTCTTTAAGGAGGGAAGGTTGTAACGACTCGTCCCGAATATCGGGATTTAATAATATTTAATTGTGATTTACTAATCTGGGATTAGTGCAAAATGACCATTTTGCCCCTGGGCATGGGCAAAACGTTGACTTTTAATTCGGATGGTCAAATGGACTTTGACCGATGACCGTGACGTAGTTCGGGACGTCACGAGTTCATAGACAGGTGGCACGTTCGATTCCGACGTTCGTGGAAGAAGTTATGATGTACGGAAGCCCAAGGGTATTTTCGTAATTTGACTTAAATGGGGCCAAATGTTGACTTTTTGACCGGGATGTCCGATGGCCGAGGGCCAAGGACCATTATGTAGAGCAGGTCGATACGAATCCATTGACAGGCGGCACGCCGAAATCAGACTTCGTACGAGGAAGTTATGGTCTAAATCGTGAAATCGGGGAAGTTACGTCTCGATAACTGTGTTGATTATTTTATTCTGAAATGGTTGTTGGAGGACACTTGGATGAGTGACAAGTGTCACTCATCCGACGGCTAGATTGGATCTTGTTCCACTAATCATAATTTATATGCTAAAGTTTCCACTATAGAATTATTTAGGAATTAAATCTCTGCTTAAATCTGAGCCATCCATCTCACTCCCCAGATTGCATCACAGCCGTCCATCTCATCTCTCCCTTCTATTTCTGATCATTCCTCCCTCACCCGTGAACAAGCAAAACAGAGATTGGATTATGGCCATTGTCAATTTTCCTTCCAAAATTGATCGCACATATGGAATTTGAGTGAGTTGGGGAAGGATTTGGCTGAGGGAGAGCACGGGGGACTGAGTGGGGAGGTGTAATTCGGGAATTCAGAAATTTGATTTTTGGGAGGAAATTTGGGAATGGTAATTATGAGCGGTGAGGATCGAAGTTGATGATTCAATTCGACTTCTGGGATCAAAACGATCAGCTTTGCAGCAAGAACGAAGAGAAACCGTGGCGGATTGAGGAAGAACTGACCTTCCATGGCAGCTCAAAATCGAGCTTGGGTTCAATGGGTTTGAGGGACGATATCGTGAAACCCGAATTGAAAACCCGTCGAGGATCGATCGTGAGTCGTGGAGATATATACCCTAATCTGTGTAATTCGATTTACAGAACTTAAATGGTGATTGATTACAAGGGATCAGTTGAAAGATTGGATTAAATTGATGTCGAATTGGGTGAGTTTGAACCGGGTCAGATCGCGGGTAATCAGACCCGTTTACCAATCATTCGGGTGAAGGTGGTGGCTGTAGCAGTCACTGTAGCAGGCGCGTGGCTTTCACGCGCAGCCACTCACGGCGGCGCGTGACGGCGCGTGGGCACGAATCTCGAGGTGAGGTCAACATGACTTTTATCCTATACAATGTAACGAACATTTTAGCGTTGGTTTCGTGTCGATCGGATCCCGTTTCGATATTGTTCGGGATGTCCGAAGGTTTTAAATCCAGTTTAAAAATACTTCGAGAAAATTACGGGACTTGAATAGGATGTTAATGATGAGGTTAGTAATCCTCTAATGTGATTTGGACATGATTGAGAGTCCCGGTGATAGTGGTGTGGCCCGGGAAGGCCTATGGCACGCGTATCGAGGCGCTCGGTTAAACGGTCTGTGAGTGGACATTGGTTTTATAAATTCGATGCATGCATAACTGTTTCATGATTGTTATAACTGTGATTAAATGATTTATTTTGGATATCGGTGAATTTAAAATGATTTCACGTATTTCGAGGTGAATTCCGTATTTGCACGTAAACCGAGGTTTTCTGGATTTGCACCGATTTCCATAAATGTGGTTGGATATGATTTCATGAAACGGTTACGAACTTGAATAAAGTAAAATCGGGCCAGGGGCCCAGTTGAACTATGAAATCGGGCCAGGGGCCCAGTTAACTTATGAATCGGGCCAGGGGCCCAGTTAACTTGTGGAGCGGGCTAGGGGCCCAGTTAACTTGTGAAATCGGGCCAGGGGCCCAGTTGATTTCTACATGTGATTGCGGGTCGGGGGACCCTAAAATGGAATTGAATAAATGTTTTCTGGTTTACATTTTATATATATTCACATGCTAAAAACAAATAACGGTTTGATGATATGGAAATTATGGTTATGGCACGTTTCACGGTATTTGGGCTTGAGACCCGTTTGATGAAACTTAAAGATTGGTTTGGATTTTATCTATGTATATATATATGCTTTACATGTGGATATCAATAAAATGTATTTGGTACTGCACTGTATAGATCCTTCCATATTATATTGTCTCCTCCGGATGAGGTATCCCGGAGAGGTCACGGACGTCTAGTACGTCCAGCGTCTATGACGCTAAGCATCGGGGATGCTGTACCCGAACGGGGTTCGGGGATTGAACTCGGAAATTGAGACCCGAGTGGCACGCGTAGCCTTGTGATTGTGACCTTATTGACGTTAGGGACGTCAGACATCAGGGATGTCGGATTGGAGTGTATAGTGCAGTGGATAAAATCATGGTTATGGTTTTATTATATGTTTATGGTTCATATTACTGGATTTATGAAATAACTCTTGGATTGACTTTTGGAATTTGAAACTATGCTGTGGTTTCTGGGTTAAGGCCCTAATGGTTATTTCTAAATAAACTTGTGAAAATTGGTTTTTGGTGCATGCATATGCTTTTACTGGGGGGGGGGGGGGGGCATAAATGTCTTATAAAGGTTTTAAATAGACTTGTTTATTTTCGTCCACTCACAGCTTTTGTTTTTAATGCCCTTCAGGTTGATTCCGGATGCGACTGCAGCAGAGACTTGAGCATCGCACACCTCCTCCATCGATCCTTACGCACTCTAGAAGCCCGGTTGGGCAATGTCAACAGGTTATCCCTTGTCTGACACCTCTTGTCAGACGGGAGCATGACACATTCCATGGTAATCCCGGGGGGATTGGGATGGGTCGTGTCACGGGCGATTGCCCAAATCCATAAGGGACTCAGCACAAATCATAAGAAACTAACCATACGAGCCACTGCCCAAAACCTGTGTAAACACACATCATATATCATATATAGCATACATCACATATACATATAATTCATACAACCAATCCTGTCACGGTTTCCAAAGCTACACGTGTGCTACCCGGGTCTCAATCCGAGTCATCTCAAAGTCAAGGTCAATGTCCGCAGACCACTGACCCTACCCGAGATAATAGTAATCATAGCCTTCCTGAGAATAAGGAACCCAACTGGGGGGTGACTCCACTCAGTCGGTGCTCCGTGACTACTCCGGGGGCCACCCAGGCCAACGACCCTCCCCGGAGGAGATAATAGAAGTAAAGGAAGGTATATGAGTATATATATATACATAACATAAACATTCATGCCCGGTTTCCTTGAACCGTCATGATCCATAACATCCATTAACCAGGGTTCATGCCGGTTCCCATAAACCGTCATGAACCAGAATGACCTGACAAAGGTTCATGCCGGTTCCCATAAACCGTCATGAACCACAATGACCTTTCCAGAGTTCATGCCGATTCCTGTAAACCGTCATGAACTTGGAAATCCATCTAGGGTCCCTGACCCGAAATCATAAACCGTAAAATAACTAGGTCTCGTGCCCGAACATAGGACATCAGCTGGGCACCGTGCCCGATATCTGAGGTCATATGCCCGAGACAAAACCAAATGGGTCTCATACCCGAGTTTATCCTTTTAGAAATCCAAAACCAGTTCATTTATACCAATAAAGAAATACAGACCCGTATAGGCACCGTATAGGGCCAAAACCTCGAAATACGTGCCTATACGTAACCACACATCCAAATGCACTCATGGCATCACAAACAAGTATTTAAAACATATAATAAACATTTATGCATGCACCAATTTAGAAAACAAGGTGCACTCACAGACCGTCCGAGCTACCGCCTCGATTTGCGTGCCATAGGCTCTCCCTAGCCGATCACCATCACCGGGACTCCCAAACCTGTCCAAATTTTAATAGAAGGTTACTAACTACTTAATTAACCTCCCATTAAAGCCCCGTAATTTTCCCGAACTTTTAACTATTTTTAAACCGACCCTAAACCTTCCGATGCCCCGAAACATATCGAGATGGTGTTCGATCGACACGAAACCAGTCCCAAAATGTTCCTTACATCGAATAGAAGATTCACTTTCCCAAATTATGGCCCACGCGCCCTCACGGGCTCCTAGAAGGGCCAAATCACTATTTATCGTCATCAAACTCAGAAAACCGGTCTGAACCGGCCGGGTACTGTGCTGAACCGGCGTGACCGGTTCAGTGCTTTCCCCTCTTCGTTTTGGTCCGATTTCAACCCCAATCAATCCTATAATTCCTATTTTCATGTTTCCTATCTATTCCAATCATTAAATCAACCTAAAAACACCTAAATCCTAGGGTTTGATTTTGAACCAAACGGTTCAAAGTTTCCAAAAATCACCCACGGCTTCACAGCCGTCCAACCACCATAGAAACCTTCTTAATAAATTCCTAACAACCTATTTGATTCATTAAAACCATTAAAACCGACCCAAAACGTCAAAAGTGGAAAATGGGTCAAAACGGGCTTACCGTGAACCTCACGGGTTCTTCCTCCTTCCAGCCGCCGTGGACGGCGGTTCTTGTCAGGACCCACCCCGGTTTCACCCGGAAAACCGAGGTAAACCCTGCTCCCGTCTAACACCCCGACACACAAAACCAAAGTAAATTACTAAAGTAACACAGTCAGACGCAAGAGAAACTATACAAAAACATTTCGAAATCAAAGTTTACAGAGCATAGTACTAATACAGAAGAAAGAAAATCGATAAACCAAAACACGCACACGGAAAATTTAAAACACTCTGGGGTCGCTCTCGTGACTTCTATTCCTCCGACGCTGCCTCGATGCCAAAACCCCGCGCTAGCTCCACGACCTGGAGGGCAATTTAAAACAGAAGGTATGAGTGGACCATAAATAAAAGAAAAGTTTCCGAAACCATTTATAAGAAATCCGGGTTTTAGCCCTCCGTTTTGAAACCACATGCATAACCCAGTTACCAAAACAGTTATAAATCACATAAACCTCATTATAAAAACAGAAACACTATAAAAACCATTATAGAAATCATATCATCAGCGTCATAAAAGTGTATCAGAAAACATAAGTACCAAGCCATAAACAACTGATCAAACCTGCTGGATCTATCCGAGTCTTTAAACTCCCGAGTCTTTAAACTCAATCCAGGCCTCAATAATATCCGAGTCTTTAAACTCAACAGGCCTACGGGGGAAATATCAATATATCCGAGTCTTTAAACTCCCGAGTCTTTAAACTCAATCCGGGTCTTTAAACCCAATCTGGGCCCGTCCCCCGTCAAATATAATATCCGGGTCTTTAAACCCAATAACCAGATCCAGCAAATCCAATCCAAAACCCGAATCCGAAATCACCGGTCTGATGCCCTTCCGGCATCCAGAACCGTCATTCCGAACCCAAATCCGGAAATCCACTTTTCAACTTTAAAACCAAACTCCGATTCACGAAATCCGATTCTAAAACCGAAAAACCTTGATCATCGAGATCATGTTCCAAAATCCACTTATAATCATTAAAACCAGGTATCATTTAGAAACCCCAAGACCATGACCTTATACTCAGAAACCGATATTTCTCGTAAAACGTGCCAAATACGTTATTTCTCGAAAACCGTGCAATTAGGTAAAACTAACATCACATATTCAACAATCATGAACTCACATGTAAAACCATAAAACAATTATAGAAAAACAGTTATGCATGCTTAAGTTTAAAGAAGGGGTCCACTCACAGTACCGGGCCCTCAATCGCGTCCCGAACGTCCGGTACGTTCCTCAGCTTCCTCGGGAAGTCCCGATCCTGTCAACAACCGTCAAAGTACGTTACTAGCACATCTACAAAGGTCCACCTAATTGTCCCCAAAAATCCCCGGGTCCTAATCGTAACGAACCGGAACCCTAAACCTTCACCATCGCGGAACTAACCTCAAACAACGTCCGATCAACCCGAAACCAGTTCCAATAGGCTCGTCACAACACCTAGACCAAAAACCATGTTGATAGTTTCCCCAACCATTGCCGCACGCGCCCGCACGCACCGCCCAAAGTGGCTGCGTGTGGCCCTCACACGCCAGCTACAGTACCATCGTCTACCTCGAGTCGACCCGGTCGAACCGGCCTCTGCAATTCGAACCGGCGAGGACGGTTCTCCGCCGTCCTTCCACCCGTATCTCACACATCGTAAGTCCGATGAATACGTGCCGCCTGTCATCGAACTCAGGATGACAAGATCTACCTGACGGTCCAAGACCAACGTGTCAAAACCTGATCGTCCGAAAAGTCAACTTTTCCCCCTATCTTACCCAAATTACGGTTATGCCCTCAACCTTCCGAACATCATAACTTCCTCATCGGATGTCGGAATCGGGCGTGCCACCTGTCTACGGATTCGTAACATCCTAAACTACGTCATGGTCATCGGTCAATACCCAATTGACCGCTCGAACTAAAAGTCAACTTTTTTGCCCAAACTAGGGGCAAAATCGTCATTCTATGCTAACGACATTATCGGGACCAACTAACCCCCGATTAAGCTCACTAATCCCACCTTAACCACTGTCTTAGCCCTAATTCCCGGGATGGGTCGTTACAGTTCTGGCCGGCAACCACCTCCTCCTCTTGTCCTCTCTTTCATCCCTGGTTTCAGTCCTGGTCGCTTGAGTGAAGGTTGGATGGGTTTTGGGTGAATGGTTTGGGTGAGATCGGGTAATGGGAGGGGTGTGTGTGTTTGAATGAAGAAATGGAATGGAATGCACGATGCATGAATCAATTTGGGTGTCCATTGGATGGGTGACACTGGTCACTCATCCATTGGACATTAGGACAAATATCTGGGCCCACTAGAGTCCAAAAGTGAACTCGTCTCGTAATTCGTACAATAGTGCACTTGAACTTCCGTGAACCGTAACTTCGCCGTAGAATGTCCGAATTCGACGTGCCGCTTGTCTACGGATTCGTATCGTCCTTATCTACGTAACGGTCTTCGGACCTCTCGGTCAAAAAGTCAACAATTACCCCTTTTTAACCATAATTACCAAAATGCCCCTAAACTTCCGAACGTCATAATTTCTTCCTCGAACGTCGGAATTGAACGTGCCACCTGTCTATGAACGTGTGACGTCACGAACTACGTCACAGTCATCGGTCAAAGCCCATTTGACCGCCCAAACGAAAAGTCAACGTTTTACCCACGCTAGGGGCAAAACGGTCATTTTGCATCGTTCGTCCGATTCCGCCTAACTAATCACCGATTAGCCTCACTAATCGTGATTAGTCACTAATCTAATCTAGGAATTTGGGACGGGTCGTTACACTCAAAGTATGTGAGAAATACTCACATAATCTAATCACCGATTAGCCTCACTAATCGTGATTAGTCACTAATCTAATCTAGGAATTTAGGACGGGTCGTTACACTCAAAGTATGTGAGAAATACTCACATAATCGATATGAAGTACTTTTGCAAAATTTCAAACAAACACCTCAAGATAAAAATTCAACATACTTGCACAAATGAACCAAAACCATAAGCTTACTCAAGTGATCAAGTGATTAACTCAACTAATCAAAATTTACCATCTTAAGGATCATAGGGTCTTTATAAAGGTTGTAATGGGGCAAAGTTTAGAGGCAAGGAAAATATAGGACAAGTGGTGCTCAATTCGTTCCAAGACTCAATAGACTCCCAAAACGTATCATAACTTCCCAACCTTAGTGTAATGATGTCAGTAATCCATCCCTTCGAACATAGGTCTAATTTCATCATGTTGGGCCTCACAATCATTCTTTGTGTCGGAATTACAAATGTAAGGGACTTAACTTAAACATTACATAATCAAACCTTATTACCTTGATAGAGACTCAACTTTTTTTTTCCTTTTTCTTTTTTTGGGTTTTTTTTTTGGTTTTTTTTTTTTATATCAAGGTAATAACATGTGTCAACAATACAACAAAACTTGAGTAGGTAAATCCAAATAATTCACATAAAAGTCTTTTCAACATCATCATTTTCTCCTTACACAATCTTTATATCTTCAACCGAGTCCTTGGAACAAGGGTAAATGATGTCTATACTAAGCTCAAGTGTTTAGATAGTCACGGTGATGAAAGAAATGCTTAATGTAGGCTCAAAAGGGGTTAAAACTAAGGGGGTCACAATTTGTGCGCACAAGATAGGAAATATGGATGTTTGAATTTATGGTGTTAACCCTAATGCCTTAATCATATCCAAAATCAGAGAGTTTATTAACTTAAAAGTTTTGAAAATCACATAGAATAAATTTTAGTACTCTAGAGTTCATTAAAAGCTATGACAAGTAGTTATGAGGCATATGTATATCAATTTAAACAAAGAACTTATGAATCACTCATCAAAGACATATATAAAGTTCTAAAGCTCACATAAGGTTCATATGATTCATACTTATCTTATCATGCTCGTTTATGTGTCAATTTACATGCATTATCTTCAAGTTATAACACTTAATCACAAAATATTAACAAATAAATTCAAATTGTAGTGATTATCTTTATAGCCATAACATATTCATTTTCGTTCATTTATGTCATTGACAAGTTAAATGACAACTTAAGACTTGTAAAAAACACTAAGTTAAAACAAAAAGATTTAAGAAAGCAATAAACAATTTTTTTGTTTTTTGTTTTGAATTTTTTCACTCATTTTTTTAATATTTTTTTTAAATAATAATTTTTTTTGGACAATTAAAATTAAAATTGAAAACCATTCCCCCACACTTAAATTCTACATTGTCCTCCATGTAGGAAAATACGAAGTAATTAAATATAGAATCAAAGTAAGGAAGATGATTTACGAAAATAATAGGAAAATATTAAATAAACAAAATAAAAGAGAGTGAAGGGTAGAAAGATAGAAAATCTGTATTGATGACTCCTTCACATCCCAGGAACACATTGAGTTGCCTCCCAACAAGCGCTCGAAGTTTAACGTCCATCCAGCTTAGACAAAAATGCAAGTTATATAGTTAGAAATGCACGTTTGTCAAGAATGAAAGTTAAATATACAAATTCTAGCTAGAGATGCAATTTGATTTAAATATGCAAGTTAGATTAAAGGTGCAATGTAATTAAACTAAAGATGCAAGTTAAGTTAAAAATGCAAGTTAAAGATGCAATGCAAGTTAGAACGAAAGATGCAAATTAAAGTTGTCATGGCAAGTAATGTAAAGAGAAAGACAAATTTAATTAAAAACAATTTTAAAATTTTTTTTTTGTTAGATGAAGAAAAAGACAAACTTAAATAAATACATGAACACATAAATAAAATAAATGTAAACAAGTAATAAACAAATTATGAACTAGTATAAACAAATAAGTATGATATTTATGTACAAATATGAACAAATATAAAAATAAAAATAAAAATTATGAACAATTATTGAACAAGTATAAAGGGTAACAAGTAACATATATACAACATTTATTTACAAGTATGAATTAACACTAACACAAAGCTAAGATAAGGTTTTGTTTTTTCTAATTTCGATTTTTTTAAAAATTTAAAATAAATAAATAAATAATAATTTCGAATTTTTTTAAATTTTTTTATTTACATTTTTTTTTAAAAAAAGTTAAAGTTATCAAGACTTAAACAAAAAAAAAAATAAATAAGAATAAAATAAAATAATTGTGAACATAAAGTTAATGAAATAAAGTTAATGAAATAAAGTTAATGGAAAAAAAAGTTAAAGAAATAAATTTAAAGAAATAAATTTAAAGAAATAAATTTAAAGTGTAAACATAAAGTTAATGGAATAAAGTGTAAAAATAAAAGTTTAACACATTTACAATATGTAAACATTATTCACAAGTATGAACTTTTTATATATAAACAATTGAATACATACTAACACATTAAAAATGATTTTTAATTTCCCCGGCAACGGCGCCAAAAATTGACAATGCCCAAACTACGCATTAAATTAAACACGTAATTCGAGTATTATGCAATTTAAACCTTTTTTGTGTAGATGTAGTATTGGTAAATAGGGATCGTTCTTAACCAGAGAAATTAGGGAACATTAATAATATGTTAGTGAGAAGAATAGTGAATAAAAGAATAAATTAATAAAATAATTAATGAGTAAATGAATTAAAGAATAAAGAATTAGAGAATAAATAATTAATGAATTAATGAATAAAAGAATAAACGAATAAAAAAATAAAAGAATAAAAAAATAAAGAATAAAGAATTAAAAAATGGGGTTTTGAAAAGATTTGTAATCTAAACTAAATAAAACACTAACTAAGAATTAAAATGCAAATGCTCATGCTAATTAGAACTTACAAACCATAGAGTAGTTTTATAGACAAAACCTACACTTTTACGTAAGTAATTTCGAATTAACAATCACATTAATTAAACTACTTCTAAAAAGAGACTTCCTTCAAGTACAAATTTTGTCAACACTCTAACATTTTGCTCCTAATAAACCAATCACGAAATCCTACATTCATCATCTCAAATTATAAATGCATCAACCATTAATGTGCGTCAAACATCAATATGCTTCAAACATTTACAACATGATTCACCTTAAGTTTATAATTAAATGCGCCGACAGCGATCAACATTTAATCTCTTCAATTCTAGTCTAAATACCCCGAACAACTGATCAACATTTAGCTTCGAATTGAAGTTTAAACACTAAAACATATGAAGTAAAAGAAATTCAAAAAGTAAAACATATAGAGATTGCATTCTTACTTACAAATGTTAGAAAGAAAATACCAACACATATATTGAATTATAAGTAAAACTAATAACAATAACAAGAATTTAAGTAGAAAAGTATGGATTTTCACAAGAATCACCGAACATCGGCATGAAACTTACGAAGATGAAATAAGAAATACGAGGAATTCGGTCTTAAAACTCTTGAATTGGCTTAGAATTACTTGACCTAGGTATTTCTTAAGGAAAAAATAAAAATGTGTTTAAGAGATCTCAAAGAAATATCACAAGAACAAAGTAAAGAAGAAATGAAATTAAGAATACGAATTAAAAGAAAGCTAATTAATAAGAAAATCTACAAGAAGTTAAAATGGTCCCAAAAAATGTCTCTCAAAAGAGAGAAACAAAACAACTAAATCAAGAACTAAAAACTAAGAAAAATGGAAGAAATGGAAAAATGGGACTAATGGGGACTCCAAATACATGAAATAGCCTCCCTATTTATAGAGGGAGTGCCACAATTGTTCAAATAAAAATACAAAATTAAAAATATAAAAATAATAATAAAATAGTACATGAAGAAGTGTTGGAAGTGATGAAAATGATGAAATTGGTTGATTTTGTGGAAAAAAATGCTGATTTTGAAGAAAATATGCTGATTTTGGGGAAAAGATGCTGATTTTGAGGAAAAGATGCAGATTTTAGAGAAAAGATGCTGATTTTGGGGAAAAGATGTTTATTTTGGGGAAAAATGTTTGAAAAATCAGCCAAAATGGTTGAAAATGAGGAAATAGGGCTGCTGGTTTTTGGCTTGGGCTGCTGGTTTTTTGCTTGGGCTTCTGGATTTCAACAGCTTCCCACCGAATTTCCTTACGATTTTCGGTGGCTTCTCATATTTCGTCAATTTCTTCGTTATAATTCCAATCGGAATGATTCTTTCACCAAAATGCTCCAAATTCCAAGCTTTATTTATTTCTACAAAAATATCACAAAATAAATTAATTTGTCTAATTGTTTATTATTTTAATATTAAAAGTCAAGTATAAAGGGTATAAAATAATATAAAATAATGTTTATTTAACGACCTATCATTAAACATGGTCTATCGCTACTTAATTTCCTATTCCTTTTTGTTTACCACTTTTTATTTACTTTGAAGTATCTAGCGTTCCTATAAACCCATCTCTGTGATGAGAGTTTCCCTCCCTTCCACACCAGGAGTTCCTGCACATTCTGAGGCAGACAACACTGTCCCTCTTGATGCAATACAGATCAGTTGTAACAACCCGTTCCAGAAATCGGGATTAGATTAGTGTTAATGATGGATTAGTGAAGCTAATCAGTACTTAGTTGGGTGATTTCGGACGGACGGTGCTGAAATGACGATTTTACCCATGGAATAGGCAAAAATGTTAACTTTTCATTAGGGTGGTCAAATGTACTTTGACCGATGACCGTGACGTAGTTTGGGACGTCACGAGTTCATAGATAGGTGGCACGTCCGATTTCGACATTTGAGGAAAAAGTTATGACGTTCGGAAGTTAAAGGGCAATTTGGTAATTTGGAGAGAAATGAGCAAGTTGTTGACATTTCAAGCGACAAGGAATTGTCACAATCTTCAAGGACTGTTAGGTAAGTCTCGATGCCCCGAGTACAACGACAGGCGGCACATCATCAACGGACCTTGGAGGAATTAGTTACGGGTCTAAACATGCCAAGGGCATTTTGGTAATTTTACCTCAAAGGGTATTTTGGTCAATTGGCTTGCATGGGGATTGGTGCCCATTGGTCAGGAGACACTTGGCTGCCTCAAGATTGTTTGTCCACTGGATTTGGGACACTTGTCCCCCCACTAGAAGGCCGTGGAAGATTGTTCACCGCTCTGCTTAGTTTTAAATGTTATACGGGTTTAGGGAGGAACAAAGTGAAGGAAACAGAGCCTGAGGAATCTCTCCTCCTCTTCCTTCGATTTGCATGATTTATGTACCCTTGTAGAATGGAAGTGAGAGACACGATGTAACGACCCGCCCCAAATTAACAGGATTAATTAAGGATTAATGACGGATTAGCGAGACTAATCGGAGATTAGACGAGGATTAGCGGACGTTCAAGGAAAAATGACGATTTTTCCCTTGGAATGGGCAAAACGTTGACTTTTAGTTTGGACGGTAAAATGGAATTTGAACGATGACCGTGACGTATTTTGGGACGTCACGAGTTCATAGACAGGTGGCACGTTCGATTCCGACATCCGTGGAAGAAGTTATGACGATCGGAAGATCAGGGGCATTTTGTAATTTTGACAAAGGGGGCCAAAAGTTGACTTTTTGACCGGAAGGTCTGATGACCGAGGGCCGAATACTGTGATGTAGATCACGACGATATGAATCCGTAGACAGGCGGCACGTCGAATTCGGACGTCCGACGGCGAAGTTACGGTTCACGGAAATTCGAACATACTATTGCACGTTTTTCGAGACCGACGATTATTTGGACTTTAGTGAACCCCACCTTTTTCCCAGGACCAATGGATGAATGACAGGTCTATTCACCCTCATTTTCTCTCATGCACAAAACCACCCCGTGTAACCATTTTTCCCCATTTTTCCCGTCCAAACCCGATCACCATTTTCATCCAACCCAAACCCTTTACCATGTGGGAGAGTGACCAGAGAGATGAAGGGGACCGGCTGGACGTGTTGGCCGGCCCAGAAAGCACCGCCGTGGACGGCGGAGGAGGAGGCGCTCGAGGTAATTGGTTTTACCCGATTTGGTTCATTTTCCATTTTAATTGTTATGGGCCGATTTGGATGGTTTCACTGAAGTAAATAGGTTGCTAGGGAGTTTTTAGGAAGGTTTGGAGAAGGGTTGGACGTCGGGGAAGCCTTGGGGAAGGTTTTGGATTTTTGAACCGTGAGGACAAAATTGGGCCGGTCGGGTTTCGTGGGTTTAGGGCTTTTAATCGATTGGGTTAGGATTCTAGGACGATTATAGGAAGGTTAGGATTGATTAGGATTGAAAACGGTGAAAACGGGGCCGGAATGAGCTTGAACCGGTCACGCCGGTCCAAGTTACAAGCGAACCGGACCGGACCGGTTCAGACCAGTCGACGCGAGGTAGGGGATGACACTATAGCAGGCGCGTGGCTCCCACGCGCAGCCACTTCAGGCGGCGCGTACGGGCGCGTGGGGAAGAATTTGGCGAAGGTTCCAATATGTCAAATCATCTATTCGATGTAACGAACATTTTGGGACTGATTTCGAGTCGATCGGACATCGTCTCGATATAGTTCGGGTTGTCCGAAGGTTTCGAGGCACGTTTAAAAATAGTTAAAAATCCCGGAAAATTAGGGGCTTTAGTGGGGGGTTAATTAACTAGTTAGTAACCCTCTAAAGTGATTTGGACAGGTTTGGGTACCCCGAAGGCGACGGTTCACCCGGGAAGGCGTACGGCGCGCATATCGAGGCAGCAGCGCGGACAGTCTGTGAGTGGACTTTATTTCTGAAATCGATGCATGCATAAATGTTTTATATATGTTTTAATATGTGTTTTGGGATGCATTGAGTGCATTTTGGTGTGTGTTTACGTATGGGCACGTACTTCGAGGTTTTCCAGTTTTATACGTGCTTATACGGGCATGAGACCCATTTGGATTTGGTTTGACTCGGGCATGAGGCCCTATTGACGACCCGTAGGTCGGAGTCGTGGTCGCAACGGGTGCTGTGTGCACGACGACGGATGACGTGACGCTCGCCTCCAGATTGGGATGTGTTCCTTCCGGAGAGGTCACGATGCACGTTCCGTTGTCGAACAACCACTGGAGGCTCAGCTTCGGAGTGCTGACGGTTTAGAGGATCGATCGGCGACGTGTGCACCATGGTCTCGAGATGGTCGCGGCAGTGATGTGTTCACGGCGACATACGAGGATTGAGAGCGGTCCTGGATTGATGGTTGCACGCATCGCTCTGATCGGAATCGTGACTGACCCTGAGATATCGGGCTCGATGCCCAGTTGATTTGAGTTCGGGCTCGAGGCCCAATAATTGTGAAATCGGGCTAGAGGTCCTGTTGAGTTCTATGTTCGGGCTGGAAGCCCATTTGCTTTGTGTTATCGGGCGTGAGTCCGGCTTTTATGGGTTTTGATATACTGGTATGTATATACCCTTCTTATGAGTTGATTGATTGGTCTCCTCCAGCGTCGACCTGGAGAATCACGATCCACAGACCAGAGTGGGTATCCCCATAGGGATCCCGTTCCAGGAGTGGAGGTTACTTATGATGTTGTGGCCCCGGACCAGATTCCGGAGAGATGATTGGACTAGATCCAGAGAGAGAGAGAGCTCAGACTAGATCCAAAGATTGAGCCTCCCAGATGGAGATTCCTAGGAGAAGACTCGGAGTGAGACCCCGAGTAGTGTGCACACTAGATAGATATGATGACATCGTGACTATATCAGGGATGTGATCCCTAGGGGCTGTGTGCCCCGAGTTGGCATCTTCTCCGGAAGTGCCTAGGATGGGTTATATATGTATATATGTATATGTGGACAGGTTTTCACTGAGATGGTGTTGGGCTGAGACCTCGCGTATTGGTTTTGGGCTGAGACCCTTATGAGGTACTTTTGGGACGAGTTCCCATGTGTTTTAGTTTGGGCAGCGGTCCCATGATATGATTGACGGATTTCGGGCTAAGGCCCAATGGTTTGATGGTTCATGACGGTTTATGGGAACCGGGCATGAACCCTAGAAATGGTTTTCGAATGCATGCATATGTTTTTAATGAAGGGCATAAAGGTCTTTTATGAAATGTTTTAATAAAATAATTGTTTTGTCCACTCACAGCTTTTGTGTTTTGAATGCCCTTCAGGTTGATCGCCGATGTGGTTGTAGCAGAGACGAGACATCACATTCCTCCTTCGGATCCTGGCGTACTCTGATAGCCCGGTCGGGCAAAAGACGAAAATATCCCTGGTCTGACACTTCGTGTCAGACGGGAGCAGGTACGTCCCACGCTAATCCCGAGGGATTTGGGGCGGGTCCTGTCACACGAGGATGGAATAGGTGGTGGTGCCGCCGTGGGAGGTCAGTCGCGACGCTGGAAGTGGTATTGTGGAGAACAGAGACAGGAAGGCGTGCCGTGAAATCCCAGCTTCCTAACATCCCTCAAACCTCACCCTTTGTGGTCACTTTGTGAAGGAATTATGACAGGGAGGCTGAGCTGAAGCTAATAGTAATCACGGCGGTAGGCACGGCGGACGGTAAGTAAGAAACCGTGAAAAGCCCAGTTTTAATTTGAAAATAGTAAACACAGTTTTGATGAGTGGTGATCAAATTGGTTACTTGGTTAGGCTTCTGAAGGCTTCAAGGTGATGTTTGGACTTGAAACCACGAGCAAAGGTGGCCTGGAACTTGGAAACAGAGAGGGGATAAATAGAAGGAGTGTTGGTCGATCTAGGAGGTACTTTTCTACCTGGTTTTCCATGTTTCAATAGTGAAAATAACTGGTTAGATTAGGACGAAGTTACTAGGGTTAAAATGGTTGAATTGGACTGAAAATGGACACAAAACCTCCCTTTCCGGTTCGGTTGGACCGGGCCGGTTCGAACCGGTATGAACCGGTCTAGCGAGGGGTTGAAGACAATGAATAGTGTGGCGTGTTGGGCATATTTTGGGATAGTTTTCAACACGACTTTTAAAATATTCGATGTAACGAACATTTTGGCGCTAGTTTCGAGTCAATTGGACCCCGTCTCGATATGTTTCGGGATGTCCGAAGGTTTTAGGCTCGTTTAAAAATAGTTAAAAATACGGGAAAATTATGGGGCCTTAGTATGAGTATTGTGAAGTAGTTAGTGACCTTAGTATGGGATTTGGATAGGTTCAGGAAAGCCGAGGATAGTGGAATGGCCGAAAACGGCGTAACTGCGCGCTTATCGAGGCAACAGCGAAATGGTTTGTGAGTGGACTTTGCTTTCTAACTCTTGATGCATGCATATATGTTTTTATATGTTTTGTATACGTGATTCTATGATTTAATTTATGATCTTGATGTTTTACGATTTAACATGATTTTCGAGATATTTACGAAATTTCACGTTTTACGAGATTTCGAACGATCTTGTGATTTGATTATGGTTTTAATGATCTGATTTTGGGATTTGAAATATGACTTGATTTCAAGGTTTTGAAATGGATTTCGGAAAAGGGATTTCGGGCTTGGAGCCCTGTTCATGAGCTTTCGGTTTTGAAACTGGTTTTCGAAAACTTAGAAAGGAAGTCTGAATTTGGGTTCGGGACGATGGTACCGGATGCTAGCTTACGGAATCATTGTTGCGAATTCAGATAAGGATTTTTCTATGGGTTTTCACTGTTTATTGAAAAATGGTTTTGGGTTTAAAGACTCGGAAAAAGAAAAGAAAAGCAGCTGGATCTGGTTTTGAGTTTAAAGACTCGGTTGATTGAAGGGGGGAGGGCCCGGGATTGATATGTTTTGAGTTTAAAGACTCGGTATATGTTTTGAGTTTAAAGATTCGGTTATGATACCCCTCCCCCCCCCCCCCCCCCCCCTGAGGCCTGTGATTGTGTTTTGAGTTTAAAGACTCCTTGATATCCCGGGAAGGCCTGACTATTGCGCATGGTTTTGAGTTTAAAGACACGGGCGCACTTGAGATCCAGCAACTTGTATGATTGATGTTTTTCACTGGTTTTAGATGTTTTGGGGCAGTGACCCGGATGAATTAGATTTGATGAGTTTTGGGACTGAGTTCCCGTATTTGAGATTGATTTGTGGTTTTGGGCTGAGACCCTGTTTTTGGCTAACAAATTTGATTCGGGTTTTCGATAATGTTTTTCGTTGATGGTTTTTGATGTGGAATGGTTTCCTAACGTGAGGTCGATATGCATGCATTGGTTTTTAAATGGAGGGTATAAATGTAATTGTTTTATTGAACTGTTTTTGAACTTATACTTTATTTTTGTCCACTCACAGTCTTTTCATGTTTTTGATACCCTTCAGGTTGTTGCGGTGCAGGATGTTGGTCGAGAGAGACGGAGACATCACACCCGCGATCCACAGTAGTTCGGCGCACTCTGGGAAGCTCGGATACGTTTAGGATGGTTGGATCGAGACTCCCTTGTCCCACTTACGTGTCACATGGTGGTTGGACGTTAGTTTAACCTTCGTGTCATGCGTAAGTTAGATGGGAGCAGGATTTGGCCCTTAATCCCGGGGGATTAGGGGTGGGTCCTGACATCAGTTCTATCAAAACTCATCCAACAATTAGTTCTTCAGATCTATAAGACCTGCTGAGAAATAGTTACGAGTCAAATAGGAAGATGTCCCCGCAGGGTAAGAGTAACTCAACATTGGTTGTGAACGCCTCTACACCACCGATGAATTCAATCCTCTATTTACAGCGGCTCACCCAACAAGTTCAGATTCACTTTACATTAAAAATTTGGAAACTGGACACAATGAAGATTCAGTGTATGGCTAGTGGGTTAGCAAATCAGCATTGATTATGTCTCTACTAGTGCAATCTCATTGCGACCGTCTTGTGGGAAATGATGATCATCCCCTTGGGGGAGTGCTAGAATAGAAGGAGGACACATACGAAAGTGTGAAGATGGCCCATCATTGTCAAAGAAAATCAACATTGATGGTGAACAGCTCCTAACCGCCTGTTACATCCAATCTAATAGCTTTAGGGTCTCACCAGACTCGATCTGAGCACAATAAATCTCAGAAATTAGGACAGAAAGGTCCTGTGAGCCAAGGAGTTAGCAAATCACCATTGAATGCAACCCTACTAGAGCAAAAGTTATGTGACAGCCATGCACATACCTTAACAAAGTGGATGGACGGGAAGGAGGACTGCGACGGAATTAATTGTAGCTACTAACTGAAGCAGAAGAGATTAAAGCCAAGTGAAGGAAGAGTAACTGCTCTGTCTGGCTACCAAGGCTATTTATTCAAGCTAAAACGTGGTCATTCAAAGCACCAACAAAGAGAACATAACAAGAAACCCAGGCCCCAACCAAAACCTCCGTTTTCAAGGTGCTCAATTTTCTGCTTCCTTGTCCGTTTTGTTGTGTACCAACTATTGACTCGCTCCACCTGCAAGAACATCATGGACCAAACGAACACTGATGACTTGGTCATAAAGCTGGAGGCAACAATGGGTCTCTCTGACCTTGAGTGCGGACCAAAACTTGTTGGGACGGTGATAGCCAAGAAAGCCCCAAATAGGAGTGCAGTCAAGAAAATCATCACCACCGCCTGGGCTAGCTTTGGGGAGGCCTGAATCACCCATACGGTGGACAAAAATTTCACCATATTGGTTCAGGATGAAGCTATGGCAGCAAAAATCATCGAAGGGGGCCCCTGGTTAGTTATGGGTTTCTGTTTTTCGGTGCAAAGATGGCCAGAGAACAAAGCTATTGAAGAACTTCCTCTCCATTTGGTTACATACTGGAATCAAGCCCATGGGGTTCCAATGAACCGGTTATGTAACGACCCTTCCTGAGAGCCGGGATTAGCAGAATGATTAAGAACGGATTAGTGAGCTTAATCGGTGGTTAGTTGGGCCGTTAGCGTAGAATGATGATTTTGCCCCTAGTTTGGGCAAAATGTTGACTTTGAGTTCGGGTGGTCAATTGGCCATTGATCGATGACCGTGACGTAGTTCGGGACGTCATGAGTCCGTAGACAGGTGACACGTCCGATTCCGACATCCGAAGAGGAAGTTATGATGTTCGGAAAGTTGAGGGCATTATCGTAATTTGGGTAAAAAAAGGGAGGAAACGTTGACTTTTGCTAGACTTGTCAGTTTCACGTAGACCGAGGACCGTTAGGTAGATATCGTCGTCCTGAGTTCAACGACAGGCGGCATGCCTTCATCGGACATTGGACGGGCAAGATACGGGTCTAGAACGGTGAGGGGCAAAATGGTAATTTTGAGTCATAGGGGAAATTTGGTCTTTTTTCACATTGGGATTTGTGCAAAACAGATTGGGACAAGTGTGCAGTGTTGATTGGGATATTTTGAGATTGGGGCCATTGGATGAAGGACACGTGCAATGTGTCTAGTGAGTTCTAGGCCGTGCACGGTGTGTATTTTAAAATTGTGCAGAGTGTGTATCGTGTTGGTTCGAAGAGAGAAGAACAGAGACTGGGCAGAGGGGTGAAATTGATCAGTTGCTGGGTGAGAGTGTGAGTTTTGTTGATTCAGTGAGTGAGAGCAGTGAGGGATGGTGAGACTAGTGAGTGTGTGGGTTGCACTGAAGTGAGTTCGGGTGTGTGAGAGGTGAGAGTTCTCAGAAAAACAGAGAGGGGTGTTGGCGGTGGTGCTGTCATGTACTTGATCAATTGAGGCTAGTGGTGGTTTCCAGAGGACGAAGGAGGACTAGAGGAGTCGAGTGGACACGATGGGGCTCACGACGGCGGCCTGAGCATAGGTAATTTCTTCAAACTCTGTTGCTTGCTCTGTTTTTTCGTTTAGATTCAAATCGATAGTCGTGAAGGTAGGGACTGAGTCGAGGTGTTTGGTGAGGTCTGGTGAGTTCAGTACGGTCCTAGGAAGCTGCTGGTTGTGCAGCCGTGACGGGGGAGTACACGGGTGGCCGAAAGGAAGAACAGAGTTTTGGGAGGTTACGGGTTCGATCTAGGGACGACGGGTTAGAGGCCGTGTCGTCGTGTTTGGATGAAGCTAATGGATTACTGGGTAGAGGACGAAGAGAATGGTGGAAAGAGGGAGAAAACGGAAGGCGAACGGCGGAGAACCGGCCACGCCGGTCCAGAACAGTGCACGGGTCGAGAGGTTGAAGATAAACAGTGACTGTGCAGGCGCGTGAGGCCCACGCGCAGCCACTTTGTGTCAGGACCCGACCCTCCTCGATCAGGACCCGACTCATCTAGCTTGATATTGTCCGCTTTGGGCCTCCTTGCTCTTGCCCTCACGGTTTTGTTTTCGGGAGCTCACGGTGCAACTTCCCAGGGGGTCACCCATCATGGAATTGCACCAGCCTCAACTCGCTTAACTTTGGGGTTCCAATCCCCCCAAAGCCACTGAGCTCCCAAAAGGCCTCATGTTAGATAGGTGTGTGCCTACACCTTTAAGGCACACCACCATTCTTTTCCCAGACCATTCCCCCCTCGCAGGAATGTGGGATTGTTCACCATTCCCTCCAGGACACGGGTCTTACAATCCACCCCCCTTAGGGCCCAGCGTCCTCGCTAACACACTTCCCGGTCGGGGTCTGGATCTGATACCAAATTTTCAGGACCCGACCCTCCTCGGTCAGGACCCGACTCATCTAGCATGATATTGTCCGCTTTGGGCCTCCTTGCCCTTGCCCTCACGGTTTTGTTTTCGGGAGCTCACGGTGCAACTTCCCAGGGGGTCACCTATCATGGAATTGCACCAGCCTCAACTCGCTTAACTTTGGGGTTCCAATCCCCCTCAAAGCCACTGAGCTCCCAAAAGGCCTCATGTTAGATAGGTGTGTGCCTACACCTTTAAGGCACACCACCATTCTTTTCCCAGACCATTCCCCCCTCGCAGGAATGTGGGATTGTTCACCGTTCCCTCCAGGACACGGGTCTTACACTTTGGGCGGCGCGTGGAGGCCCGTGCGGCGGTTTCTGGGGAAACCGAAACCGTTAACTAGGTTTTTGGTCTAAATGTTATAACGGATCTTTTGGGATAGGTTTCGGGTTAATCGGATGTCGTTTGAGGTTAGTTCGACAAGGTTGAAGGTTTAGGGTCTCAGTTTGTTATGTTTAAAAGTTCGGGAAAATTGGGGAAAATTAGAAGAATCTTAGTGGACGTGTTAGTGACGTATTTTGGTGACTGTTGACAGGATCGGGAATCCCCGAGGAGGCTGAGGAACGTACGAGACGTACGGGACGCGAGTGACATCCCCGGTATCTGTGAGTGGACCCCTTCTTTATAACTGAGCATGCATAACGGCTTTTAATTACTTGTTTTATGGTTTTATATGTGATTTCATGATTGTTTGATTATGCTATAACTGTTCTACATATGTGCACGTTTTTCGAGGAAAGTACGTATTTGGCACGTTTTACGAGAAATGTCTGATTTCGATGCCATGATTTTGGGATTTCAAACGATAAAGAGTTTTCAATGATTATAAAGGGATGTTGGAACATGATTTCGATGGTCAAGGTTTTCGGTTTTAGAATCGGATTTCGGAAAGCGGAATTTGGTTTTAAAGTTGAAACGTGGAATTCCGAATTTGGGTTCGGAATGACGGTTCTGAACGCCAGAAGGGCTTCAGAATAGTGATTTCGAATTCGGGTTTGGATATGGATTTCGAATTGGTTTTCAAATGGTTTTGGATTGGATTTGCTGGATCTGATTATTGGGTTTAAAGACCTGAATATTGTGATTGACGGGGGACGTGCCCGGATTGGGTTTAAAGACCCAGATTGAGTTTAAAGACTCGGGAGTTTAAAGACTCAGATATACTGATATTTCCTCCGTAGGCCTGTTGAGTTTAAAGACTCGGATTATTGAGGCCTGGATTGAGTTTAAAGACTCGGATAGGTCCAGCAGGTTTGATCGGATAATGATGACTTGGATTTATGTTTGATCATACTGTTTTCATGATGCCTATTTTTTGAATTATAAATGTTTTATGATGATTTCTTATGCGATTATAACTGTTTCCAAAAATGGGTTATGCATGTGTGTTTTCAAAACGGAGGGCCAAACCCTGGTTTGCTATTAAATGGTTTTTGAAAATTTTATTCTTTATAGTCCACTCACACTTTCTGTTTTTAATTGCCCTCCAGGTCGTGGAGCTAGCGCGGGGGTTGACGTTGAGGCAGTGTCGGAGGCATAGAATACTCGAGAGTGACCCCGGAGTGATTTAAGTTTTCCGTTGTGCGTATATTCTGTATATCAGCTTGTTTTTCTTAAGTTTGGTACTATGCTCTGCATAACTGCTGACTCTGGGATGTTTTAAATTTTTCCTGCGTTTGACAGTGTAATTTTTGGTTTTCGTGAGGTTGTTTCGATCTTTCATTTTTGGATTGTTAGACGAGAGCAGGGTTTAGTCCCTAATCTTGGGGGATTAGAGGTGGGCCCTGACATGTTGTCTCAAGAGAATGCCAGGATTGTAGGTGGGAGAATTGGGCAAATCGTGGAGGCTGAGGATCCCTGGACTCACGGCCCCAGGGGATTTCTGCGATTTAGAGTCCAGATTGATTCTTCCAAACCACTGCCTCTTGGTTTCTGGCTTCCCAGATCGGATAGAGATGATACGTGGGTGGAATTCAGAATTGAACGCCTTTCGAACTTCTGCTATTACTTCGGAAGATTGAGCCATTCAGACCGTGGGTGTTCCTATGCTCCAGCCTCAACTCGAAACTCTAGTGCAGCTGCTTATGGGGAGTGGCTGAGGACTCGTGCTGTTCATGTTCATCGGCTGCAACAGACCCCAACGCCGCCGCGAAGGGCTTGACGGCTGCCAGACACGTCCAATGGGGGGTGCGTGAGGGTGCGATTACCGAGGGAGCTTTGAAACCTGTGATGATTGAAGAGCCGTTAGCTACGACTAACCTAGGGAGCATGGAGAAAGCAGGCCAGATTAAGACAAGCCTTCACTTTTCTTCCTCCTCCAGTCACGATCTGTCATATAGTGGAACCTTTAATCCTTTTCTCTGGTCTGACTTTACTGAACACCTAATGATAGGACTCGTCCCAATCCCACTGGGACCACCCGGGGACGCGCCCCACTCCCGTCTGACAACGACTCCAAACATACCAAAATTACCCTTAAATAAAACTAAATACTCAAATAGATAAATAACATGCAACAACATTGTTCAGAGCGATAGCTGTCAGACAAGGGATAGTAAAATAACAAAACGTGAGCACAATAGTCAGAGTACATTATTCTGGTGCTCAACCTACCCACAAGAGGTGTATAGGTGCACATCTAACAAACTAAGCCTCTTCATCCTCCTCCTCCGGGTCCTCCTCTATTTCCGTGTCACGGTCTGGAGGGGTCAGTAAAACAAGTAAAGAGTGAGTGGGCCAAAAATAACAGTTTATAAATCAATTTCATAATAAAGTAAATCATAAGGTTTTACCCCTTTGTTTTCCAAATCTTGCATGCAGTGAAAACATAGTATTATAATGAAATCGAAATCACAGAATCATAATAATAATCGAAAGGAGAAACTAACATATTAGTGCACTGTAAAACCCAACCCAAATGATGTCACGGTTCTAAGGCTACGGTTGCCACTCAGGGTCTCACACCCAAGACTCTCTAGGTACGTCAGTGCCCGGTATCCCGGTCACTGCCCGAGGTATACGAACATGCCTTCTTGAGAGTAAGCAGCCCAACGGGGGTCAACTCCACTCAGTTAGGGCCCCGTGACTACTCCAGGGTCGACTCGTGCCAACGACCCTCCCTGGAGGAGACAAGATAGACATGTAGGAAAGTACAGTACAATAACAGTATAGTTTACCCTATGTCGCCCCGGACATCCCAGAACAAAATCCACATATAATCCAGACGGGTCTCATGCCCAAAACATTGTAATAAAAGATATAAACAGTTCATATAAGACTCATCGAAATCTTAAGTGGAAATAGTCAAACAGTTTATGCATGCAAGCCCTTTATAAATCAAACAGCCCACTCACACTCGGTCCTCGCTAGAACAGATCCGCCTTGAATACGCAACCATGGCACTATTCCTAAGGCTTCAAACCCCATTTTGACTATCTTAACGATCTCTGATCGACATGAAACCACCACCATTGGATCCGTATCGTCGAAACCTTGAAAATAGTATCGGTCCCACCAAAAATATTGTTCACACGCGCCCCCACGCGCCTGGTCAACGCGTGGGTCAACGCTGCTACAGTGCTGCTGACGTCAGCATGACGTCATCACTGACACTTGTCAGGTGACACGTGGCACGCTCTGGTTGGCCCCTGATCTGACAATCTCTGACAGGATGACATCATCATAACATCATCACTGCTACAGTATCGGGTCAACCCGTTTACTGGAACCGGGTCGCCGTTGACCCACGACTTGACCCATTTCCACAGTCTGTTTCCGACCACCATTTTCGACGGGGTTCAATCCTATAGAGTCATCTAGGTCTGTTCTATGGTTCTATAACCTTAAAATTAGAAGAAAACCGGTAGAAACTCACCTGGGCTTCGATGAAGATCACGACCAAAGTCCAGTCGGCTTCTCCGGCTATCCACTCCGTCTCAGCCTTCCAAATCGATCCTTATCAGTTCCTCCCAACTTTATGGGAATAGTGTTTACTTGGATTAGTTTGGGCAGAGGGATCAAGGGTTAGGGTTTGTTGAAAGAAAATAAAGTATTAAATATTGGACCTATAGGAGTAGACCCAACTTTATGGGAATAGTGTTTACTTGGATGAGTGACACTTGTCACTCATCCGCTGGATCAGTTTAAAGTTAGGGTTTGCACGGATTCCCGTAATAAATTATTATTTTAATCGTTTGCTCTCGGTTCGTAAGTTCCGCTAAAATACGTCTGTGACCATAACTTCTTCATACGAACTCCGATTTCGGCGTGCCGCTTGTCTACGGATTTGTGACGTCCTGATCTACGTCATAGTCATGGGTCAATGTCCAAATTATTTCCCGGGTAAAAAGTCAAAGTTCCCTCCCCCTCAGGGGCAAAATAGTCATTTTACATTAAAATATTAATAAATCCGATTCGGGTCGTTACAACCTACCCACCTTACAGAAATTTTGTCCTCCAAATTTACTCAAATAAATGTGGGTACTGTCCTCTCATCAAATCCTCGAGTTCCCACGTCGCTTCCTCCACATCGTGGTTCCGCCATAACACCTTAACCAATGGGATTGTCTTGTTCCTTAAGACCTTTTCCTTCCGATCCAGAATCTGTACGGGTCGCTCCTCGAAGCTCAAATCTGTCATCAGTTCCAACGGTTGTTCCGGCAGTGCAATGGGTCATGGTATTTCCGATGTGTTTAATTACACACGAGTCGGGTGAAAATGTCGGTAAGGGTATATTTAAGTCAAGTAAGTTGGTGGCTTGTGTAGCCACGAGTGAGTCTAGTGTCAGTTTTCGACTGACAACAATTGTGTGGTGACGGATTGTCAGGATGTGTCAACATAGATTGTTGAGTGGGGTCTGTTGACTCCTAGTGGGAGTAAATACAAGGATAGATTGGCGAGTGGGAAAGGAACCGTAGAGTTGTTGCGTCAACGAAAGCGGTAGATTGAACAAGTGGTGTCAAATTCGAAACAAGTAGTTTCAGTCATTCGACGGGGTCGAATGTAGTCGTTGCGTTATGAGTACTAGTGGTACGTTTGGGTGCAGACAAGTTTTGTCTGATTAGTTGGTGTACAGGTGTACACGTGTTACGAGGTCGATTCCACTTTCCACGGGGTGTTTGTGGAATCAGGGTAGTCGAGTTTCGAGAATGAAACTTATTAAGGAGGGAAGTACGTTCGAGATTAGATCAGTTGGAATTTCGAGGATGAAATTTATTAAGGAGGGAAGATTGTAACGACCCGTCCCGAATTCCGGGATTAGATTAGTCACTAATCTTGATTAGTGAGGTTGAACGGTGGTTAGTAGGGCGGAACCAGACAAAATGTGCAAAATGACCGTTTTGCCCTTGGTCGTGGGCAAAATGTTGACTTTTTGATCGGGAGGTCAAATAGACTTTGACCAATGACCTTGACGAAGTTCGGGACGTCACGAGTTCATAGACAGGCGGCACGTTCGATTCCGACATCCGAGGAGAAAGTTATGATGTTCGGAAGTTGAGGGGTATTTTGGTAACTTGGGTCCATTGGGGTCAAATGTTGACTTTTTGACCGGGAGGTCCGATGGACGAGGGCCAAGGACCGTTACGTAGGTATCATTGATACGAATCCAATGACAGACGGCATGTCGAAATCGGAATTCCGACGACGAAGTTATGGTCACGGGAAACGAATTTACGAACCGAGGCTCGGATTAAAATAATAATATAATAATGAATAGTAACTGATGACTGTGCACATCCGGATGAGTGACAAGTGTCACCCATCCCCTGAAATCTGATCCATGTTTCCCTCCCAACACCATCATTTCCTACATCATCATTGCTCCTTCATCATGTCTTCCATTTCCTCTTTCATTTTCTTCATATTTCCTTACACCGTGAGCAACATCAACGGAGTGTGTGAGCTGGGGGGAATTGGCTGCCTTCTCATGGTAGAATTGAGGAAATTGAGAGACTTGAATACTGGATTAATTGAGAGAACACACGGGGCAGAGAGAGGGAGGATGAAATCAAAGATCGAAATTTGGGGTTTGAGAGGGAAAATTCGAAATTAAATCCTAAGGCCGTGAGGATCGGATTGGTGATTACTTTCAGCTTCCTGGGATCACAACGATCAGAATCGTCGAATGAACGAAGGAAATTGGCAACGTATTGGCTCTGAACACACTTGGTGACAGAGGAGGAAATTCGACCTTGAGTCGTGGAGTTTGAGGCTTCGAATGATTCAATTGACGTGGGGAAACTACTTCTCATGATCCCACGATGCTTCTGGGTTCATCAATTGAAGGAAAACGCTGGAGATTGACGGACTTCCATGGTTGCACAGTGACGGCTATCGAGCTTGAGTCGTGGAGATTGAGCAATGGATTGATGAAATTGAGTTGGGGGAAGTGTTTAACGGAGTCCACTGATGCTTCTGGTAGCATCAATTTAAGGAAATCGATCGAAATTGAAGGAATTCCATGAACGAACAGTAACCGGGTGTTCTTGGTGTTCATCATCGAATCGTGAAGTTTGGAGTATGTAATCGTGTAATTGTGATTTCAGACCTTTAATTAAACTTATAACGAAGCTAATTGAATGATCAATTGATGTAATTAAGGCTGAATTGATAGGATTGGAACCAGGTCGTATCGCGAGCAAATTGGACCCGTTTACCAGAGATACGGGTTAGATGGTGACACTGTAGCAGGCGCGTGGGTTTCACGCGCAGCCACTCACGGCGGCGCGTGACGGCGCGTGGGCATGAATCTCGAGGTGAGGTCAACATAACTTCTGTCCTATTTAATGTAACGAACATTTTGGGATTGGTTTCGTGTCGATCGGACACCGTTTCGATATTGTTCGGGATGTCCGAAGGTTTTAAATCAAGTTTAAAAATAGTTAAAAATTTGGGAAAATTACGGGACTTTGATAAGATGTTAATGTGGAGGTTAGTAACCCTCTAATGTGATTTGGACAGGATTGGGAGTCCCGGTGATAGTGGTGAGGCCCGGGAGGGCCGGTGGCACGCGTATCGAGGCATACCGTTAAAACGGTATGTGAGTGGACTTTGGTTTTATAAATTCTATGCATGCCTAACTGTCTTATATGGATTGTGACTTTGATTGTATGATGTTGATTTGGTTGTTGGTAAATTGTACGGTTTCACGTATTTCGAGGCGATTTACGTGCTTGCACATAAATCGAGGTTTTCCGGTTTTACATGGATTTTTCATATTTATAACTTGGATATAATGTGATGAAATGGTTTTGAAATTGGAAATATGAACTCGGGCTTGAGGCCCAATTATGTTGGAAATTTCGGACTTGGAGTCCATTTGAGAATCGGGCCGGGGGCCCAGTTGCTTTATGAAATCGGGCCAGGGGCCCAGTCGTTTATGAAATCGGGCTGAGACCCATTTGAGTTATATTATCGGGCCAGGGGCCCAGTTTATTTACGAATTCGGGCCGTGGGCCCAGTGGGTTTATAAGTCGGGCTGCAGGCCCAGTTGGTTTACAAATCGGGCCGTGGGCCCAGTGGTTCATAAAATCGGGCATGAGGCCTAGTTGGATTATAAATGTGATTTCGGGTCAGGGACCCTATGTTTAATAATTGTGATTTTGGGTCAGGGACCCTAAATGGAATTATGTTGTTTTATGGAAATTTCGGGCAGGGCCCATTGTGATGCTGTGAAATGAATTAATAAAACTGTTTTCCATATACCATCTGGATACAAGGATATATGATGTTCTCCTCCAGATGTCTGGGACACTGGGGAAGTCACGGTGCATTGCCTGCGAGGGGTCATTGTACGGAGCAGCCGGACCGTATGATGACTCAGGAGCAGGATTGCTATGATTGACGTCTGGGACGTCAGAGATATGGACCCGGAGAGACCCCGGGCAGCACGCGTAGCTTATTAAACCGTGAGATATGACGTCAGGGACGTCTAGCGTCTGGGACGCTAAGCATTTGGGATGCTGGCGATGGTAATGGTAAAATATGGATTAATGAATCTATGAAATGGCTTTTCGGTTGGATATGTGTTATGTGGTAAAAATGGATTATTGGTTATGAAATGGTATGTCGGGTCGGGGACCCTAAATGGTTTTGGATTTATGGATTTATATTTATGGCTTTGGGCGGTGGCCCACATGGTTTTAATATGTCTGGTGGTGGTATTCCACAGTTTTGGGCTGAGTTCCCACACTTGGTTTTTGGTTAACGGTTTTTGGGCTAAGGACCTAATGGCTCGGTTGAGCAAACATTTTGGTTACTGGTTTTCGTGGCATGCATACGTTTTTATTGGAGGGCATAAATGTCTTATAAATGTATTTGATAAACTTATTGGTTTTGTCCACTCACAGCTTTTGGTTTTAATGCCCTTCAGGTTGATTACGGATGCGATTGCAGCAGAGACTGGGACATTGCACACCTCCTCCATCGATCCTTGCGCACTCTGGATGCCCCGTTTGGGCAGTGGCTCTTGGTTATCCCTTTTCTGACACCTCTTGTTGGACGGGAGCAGGGCACATTCCACGGTAATCCCGGGGGGATTGGGATGGGTCCTGTCAACTTGGTATCAGAGCACGGTTGCTCTTTTGTGCGCGCAGGTCGAGGGTGTGATGTCTCTTTGGGCTGCAGTTCGTTATCAACCTGATAGATAGTTTTGGGTTTTAATCCCGGATTGAGTGTGTTTGGCCCGATACGCCGTGCGTTAATGTGATTCGACCCAAGTGGGGTTGATTGTGATGAACTGGTATTGTGGGACCGACGGTTCGGTCATGTAACATTAAATTTTTGTGCTGCTAGGTGCAGCTAGGTTCGGGGAACCTCATTTGAGTAATGGTCTAAAATGTGAACCTTAGTGGTGATGGCTGGTGTGAGAGATGTTGGTTCATCGGAGTTGGCCGATGACCTAGTGGTGGAACCTGCGTTGATGGGATGGTAGGATTGAATTTGACGTCTATACGATGTCAGGACCGCGGGGTCGGTCAGGTTGTGAGTTTTATATTACGGAAAGTGGTTGGGTTCGGTTGAACTATAGGGTGTGATTGTGGACCCTAGTATATGATAGATTAAAAAGGTAAACCTTAATTGTGACTAGTGGATGAGAACTTGTGCTGCGAAGAGCGGCTGAGGTCACGGATGACCATGTGGATGGCTCTGGTGAGTCTAGTCAGAACTATGGGATCCGATCTACGGATACGGTTCTGAGATAAATTATGTGATCCCATGTCGGATCGGGTATTAGTGTGAGGTATGGATGCGGATCTCGATAGCAATGACAGTTAGTCGGTAGTCATATGGAGATGACTGGCTATCGAGGGTATTTAGTGTGGTTATAATACTTGGGGATCAGGGGACGTTCAGGGAACGTTCATTTTCCTGATGTGGATTGTCAGAATAGTGGTACCCATAGTCGTGAGGTATGGGATCGTCGTTCGGTATGAACGGAGATCCAGGGTTGTCGTATTTGCACACGGTGTGCAAGTATGGATGTTTGTATGTTGGTACTTTTGTGCCGATACTAGTATGGATGCATGGGTGCTGATACTAGTATTGTTGATAGTGTGTTGGTACTGGTACTAGCGCTGGTGCTAGTGTCGGTGTTGTTGTTGACGACGAGCCACGAGTTGGGGAGTGACTCCGTCATGATGAACATAGGTTCGGTCTTTGAGATTCGGTAGTGGTTGCGTGATGGACTGGATGGGATCCAGTTGAGATTGTGATGTGTTGGGATTAGTCCCGACAGGGGTAAAATGACAAGTGATGAGTGGATTTGGGGAGTTGTTGGCAACTCCAAAATTGGTGTGATTTTATGTTTTTATTATAGATGTGGAATTTTGTAATTGAGAACTTGGAAAACCGAGTGTTGAACCTGTAAAGGTTGGGATGTGCGAACGGAACAATGACGGATTGATTGTGGACACGGGGTTGTCCAAGTGAGTTGAGGAGGTAGGAAGTCTAGTGGTTGGACTTGACATCTCGTTGGGAGCATGTCTGTTTCCAACATGGTTGGAACCTTAGATTCGAGAAGCGTTATGATTGGGGAACGAGAGTGGTGCTCGTTTTGGTGATTGGTATTCCGAAGTCATTAGGGTTGACTTCTTGTTTTCTGCCCTGGCAGACATTGATTGTAGTTACCAGTACGTTGAGCGTGTATTGGTTGGTGAGCCCATGTGTGTTGTGGGGTCATCAGGGGGAGTTGCGTATTCAAAATTAGGTAAACGAGATTTCTCATTTTCTGCTTGGTGGCAGAGGATGTTGTGAGTGCAGCGAGTTTTGTTTGCATCCACGTAGGATGAGTATTGGTGTCATTGTTTTGGATCAGCCTTGGTTTTTCCTAGGTGGAATGACATGGATCGATACGAACTTGGGTATGTGAGTCGTAAATGACGGGGTTGAACTTCTTTTCGAAGTGGAGCCGTATGGTATCTTACTCGAGTGAGTAGGTTTCCGACTGGTCGGACTTTGTCAACCTTAGACGTGTGGAGGTTGGATTGGCTTCCCTATGAAGTCAATCAGAGGTATTGAACGGGTAACCGATAGGTTCGGTTTTGGTGTGTCTTGGTAAATGTGAACGAGATTTCGGGATTTGGAATCGAATTTCTGGGTGACGATTCAGGATTCGATTTTGGAACTTGAAAGTATATTTCCGGATTTGGGTACGGAATGATTATTCCAAATGCTAGCTTACGTAATAATGATTTCGGATTCGGATTTGGATTTGGAAATGAATTAAAAATTTGATGTCTGGGCTTGGATCCGAGATTTCTTACGAAATTGCGGATTCGGATTCAGAATTGGAACTAAATGATGGGTGGAGTTTCGTTTTGTCTCATGCTGGATTGGGAAAATGTACTCCATTATTGGAACTGTTTGGCTACGACCTAGGTGGTTGTAGTCTAGTCGATGGGTTATACCCGAGGTGTGTCGGTGAACGTGTTGGTAGTCGGATTGGTTCCGATACCACTGGATTAGTCATGGACCGGACATTACTATGCAATGGGCATGGTATTTCCAATGTGTTTAATTACACACGAGTTGGGTGAAAATGTCGGTAAGGGTATATTTAAGTCAAGTAAGTTGGTGGCTTGTGTAGCCACGAGTGAGTCTAGTGTCAGTTTTCGACTGACAACAATTGTGTGGTGACGGATTGTCAGGATGTGTCAACATAGATTGTTGAGTGGGGTCTGTTGACTCCTAGTGGGAGTAAATACAAGGATAGATTGGCGAGTGGGAAAGGAACCGTAGAGTTGTTGCGTCAACGAAAGCGGTAGATTGAACAAGTGGTGTCAAATTCGAAACAAGTAGTTTCAGTCATTCGACGGGGTCGAATGTAGTCGTTGCGTTATGAGTACTAGTGGTACGTTTGGGTGCAGACAAGTTTTGTCTGATTAGTTGGTGTACAGGTGTACACGTGTTACGAGGTCGATTCCACTTTCCACGGGGTGTTTGTGGAATCAGGGTAGTCGAGTTTCGAGAATGAAACTTATTAAGGAGGGAATTGGGATGGGTCCTGTCAGGTACCGTCTAGTCGAATGATCTCATTGATGAACAGTTGGGCCAAACGATTAGGCTTGTACGTCTCACGTACAGGCAGAAAATGTGCTGATTTGGTCAACCGGTCCACGATGACCCAAATTCCGTCAAATGCACTCTGTGTCTTCGATAGCTTGAAGACGAAATCCATCGTAATATGATCCCATTTCCTTTCCGGAATCGGGAGTGGCTGCATAGCCCCATACAGACGCCGTTGTTCCGCCTTGACCTGCTAACAGATCAAACACTTGCTGACGAATTCAGCTATCTCTCTTTTTCATCCCTGGCCACCAATAGTGGTCCCGGAGAGTACGATACATCTTCGTCCCCCCTGGGTGCATAGCATAGGCTGAACTGTGTGCCTCGTCTAAAATCTCTCTCCTCAACTCTGGTATCGCAGGTACACAAAATCGTCCAAATTTCACTAATGCTCCATCGCCCTGGATGGAGAAATCCTGCCTCTGTCTGGTCTCAACCTCATTTCGGTAGTCACCGAATATCTAGTCTTGTAGTTGAGCCTCGATGATCCTGTTGACCAACACCAGTCGCACATGAAAGCAAGCCCATAAGGCTCCCTACTCGTCCATCTCCAGCATAACTCTGCTCTTCCGGAGCTCCACTAACAAGGGAAGGTACACCAACCTCAGGTGTGCAACTGATCCCGCCGATTTCCTACTAGGCGCATCTGCCACAACATTAGCCTTGCCGGGATGGTACTCAATTGTACAATCATAATCCTTTAACAACTCCAACCATCTCCGCTGCCTCATGTTGAGTTCCTTCTGAGTGAATAGATGTTCAAGGCTCTGGTGGTCGGTGTATATCCTGCACGTCACACCGAACAAGTAATGCCTCCAGATCTTCAGGGCATGAACCACCGCTGCTAACTTCAAATCATGAGTAGGGTAGTTCAATTCGTGGGTCTTCAACTGCCGAGATGCGTAGGCAATAACTCTCCCATTATGCATTAACACGCAACCCAAACCTTGCAGCGATACATCACTATAAACCATGAACTCCCCACTGCAATCCGGTAATGCAAGGATAGGTGCAGTGGTTAAACAGAACTTTAATTCTTGAAAGCTTCGTTCACACTGCTCGTCCGACATGAACTTCACCCCTTTCCGTGTTAACCGAGTCAATGGTGCGGCAATCTGGGAGAAACCCTCCACGATTCTCCGATAGTAGCCCGCTAGTCCAACAAAACTCTGTATCTCCGTCACTGTTGTCGGTCTTGGCCAATTAGTCACTGCCTCCGTTTTCTGGGGATCCACGCTAATCCCATCGAGTGATATGATGTGACCCAAGAATCCAATGCTGTCCAGCCAAAATTAACATTTGCTCAATTTGGCATATAGCTGCTCATGTCGCAGTTTACTCAAAACCAGCCGTAAATGCTTCTCATGAGCCCTGACACTCTTGGAATACACCAAGATTTCGTCGATAAACACAATCACGAATTTATCCAAGTAAGCTCGAAAGACTCAATTCATCAAGTCCATGAATGCAGCTGGTACATTCGTCAGTCCGAAGGGCATCACTAAGAACTCGTAATGCCCGTACCTCGTTCGAAAAACTGTTTTCTGAACGTCCCCCTCGGTGATTCTTAACTGATGATACCCTGACCGCAAATCTATCTTCGAGAAGTACCGTGCTCCTGGTAACTGATCGAAAAAATCATCGATCCTGGGTAAGGGATACTGATTCCTCATCGTGGCCTTGTTTAACTGCCGATAATCCACACACAACCGCAAGCTACCCTCCTAATTTTTCACAAATAGGTCCGACACTCCCCAAGGTGATGTATAGGGTCGGATAAACCCTAGATCTACCAGTTCCTGGAGTTGGATTTTCAATTCTCGTAGCTCGATCGGTGCCATACGATACGGTGCTTACGAAATCGGTCGTGTCCCGGGAGTAATTCGATCTCCCGGGGTGGTGGTAATCCAGGTAGGTCCTCTGGAAATACATCAGGGAATTCCCGCACAATCAGGATATCCTCAATCCTCAAAGATTCATCCGTTGACTCTACCACATAAGCAAGATAACCCTGACACCCCTTCTGTATAAGTTTTGTAGCTGTAAGTGCAGATATTACCTTAGGTGTCGAGTCTCCACACTCTCCCTGGAATACCACCTCCAGCAAACCCGAACCCCTCAAAGTCACCTTCTTGTTGCAGCAATAGATGATCGAATTGTATTCCGACAACCAGTCAATTCCAAGTATCACATCAAAGTCATGTAAATCCATAATGATCAAATCTGTTGGAAACTCTACTCCTTCAATTTCCACTGGACAAGCCCGTAACTCCTGGTTCACTCGATAGGTCACTCCCATCGGTGTACCTACCCCCATCTCGTCCTCAAGTGTGGACACCTCACGGCCCAACATACTTGCACAGCGCGGTGAAATAAAGGAATGAGTAGCTCCCGAATTCATCAATGCACGAACAACAATATCAGAAATGTGTACCGTACCTGTCACAACTCCCGGAATAGATCTGGCCTGCTGATGGATGACAGCATAGACACGGGCCAAAGACTTCGTGGGTCGTCCCCGTCCTCTAGCTCCTCTATCACGACCACGCACAACACCGCGTGCCCGGCTGCTGGCACTCTGGGATGCTGAGCTCTGTGCTGGCATAGTGCTGACTCGAATCAGCGGATAATTAGAAGCATAGTGCCCCGGCTCACCACAAACGAAGCATGTGACCTCCCTCGGTCGACCCGAGTATCCTCCTAGTGAGGTGCTCATCGGTGAGTACTGCTGCTACCAAGCACCAGAATGCTGTCCAGACCGCTGAGGACTCCTGAAATGACCAGAACGTCCTCGGCTGCCCGAAGATGAAGATCCGCCAGAATTTCCTCCCTTCGAGCCCCGACGACCCGAAAATCCCAAGTGTGGGTGATCACGCCGCCGTGACTCCCCCTCAGCTCGCTGGCGTGCCAGAATACTGTTCTCAACCCTGGTCGCCGCATCAGTCAGATCCCTCATGGTAGCAAAAGGAGTCGCAGTCACCATCGCCTGAATCCCAGGTCGCAGGCCCCACTCGAACCTACGACATCGGTCATCCTCGGTGATCACGAAGTTCTCAGCAAAGCGAGACAACATCAGGAAGGTCTCCTCATACTCTGCCACAGTCTGTTCTCCCTTCCGGAGTTGCAGGAACTCTGCCTCACGGGCGTTGCGAAACGACCGCGGATGAAACTGGTTGAGAAACCGCTCCCGGAAGGTCTCCCACGGAATAATATGAACGGTCTAGCCGACCAGGACAAGGTTATGCCATCATCGGTAGGCGGTCCCATCCAGTAGGAATGTCGCCAGTACTACACGCTCCTCAGGTGGACAGTGCATGACCTCGAAGATCCTCTCCCAGCGGTCAATCCACTGGTGTTCATCCTCGGGGTCTGTCCCCCCGCTGAAGATCGTGGAACCCAGGCGCTGAGTCCGTTCAATGCTCGCAGTGTCCCCATTCCCTCCATTACCCTCGTCAACACGTGCACGGGGATCACGTCGGGGAGGTATATCAAACTGTTAAGAGGCAAACAGGTTAAAATACATCGAAACCGACCATGTACAATTACATACCGCTAACCTAGTACACTGACTATTAACCCTAGTGCTCTGATACCAAGCTGACAGGACCCGTCCCAATCCCACTGGTACCACCCAGTTACGTGCCCCGCTCCCGTCTGACAACGACTCCAAACATACCAAAATTACCCTTAAATAAAACTAAATACTCAAATAGATAAATAACATGCAACAACATTGTTCAGAGCGATAGCTGTCAGACAAGGGATAGTAAAATAACAAAACGTGAGCACAATAGTCAGAGTACATTATTCTGGTGCTCAACCTATCCACAAAGGGGTGTACAGGTGCACAGCTAACAAACTAAGCCTCTTCCTCCTCCTCCTCCGGGTCCTCTTCTATTTCCGTGTCATGGTTTGGAGGGGTCAGTAAAACAAGCAAAGAGTGAGTGGGCCAAAACTAACAGTTTATAAATCAATTTCATAATAAAACATAGTATTATAATGAAATTGAAATCACAGAATCATAACAATAATCGAAAGGAGAAACTAACATATTAGTGCACTGTAAAACCCAACCCAAATGATGTCACGGTTCTAAGGCTACGCGTTGCCACTCAGGGTCTCACACCCAAGACTCTCTAGGTACGTCAGTGCCCGGTATCCCGGTCACTGCCCAAGGTATACGAACATGCCTTCCTGAGAATAAGCAGCCCAACGGGGGTCAACTCCACTCAGTCAGGGCCCCGTGACTACTCCAGGGTCCACCCGGACCAACGACCCTCCTTGGAGGAGACAAGATAGACAGGTAGGAAAGTACAGTACAATAACAGTATAGTTTACCCTATGTCCCCCCGGACATCCCAGAACAAAATCCACATATAATCCAGACGGGTCTCATGCCCAAAACATTGTAATAAAAGATATAAACAGTTCATATAAGACTCATCAAAATCATAAGTGGAAATAGTCAAACAGTTTGTGCATGCAAGCCCTTTATAAATCAAACAGCCCACTCACACTCGGTCCTCGCTGCTCAACGACCGCTAAAACCTGTATTAACATATCTGAGAGTCACTAAATGTAACAACCCGTACCTTCGGGAAGGGTAAAAATGTAATTTTATAAAGTTTTGTATATAAAGAACGATTTTGCCCTTGTGAATAGTAGATGAACAGTTGACTTTTTGAAGTACCGATTGGATGCGTGTTAACCCTTGACCGTGACATAGTTTGGGACGTCACGAGTCCGTAGACAGGTGGCAGGTTCGATTTGGACCACCGGAGGAAAAGTTATGACGTTCAGAAGATTGAGGGCGTTACCGTAAATTTGTTTAAGTGAGGAAAATGTTGACTTTTTGGAGGACTTGTGATTTTCACCTAGACCGAGGACTATTAGATAGGTCTCGACGTCCTGAGTTCAACGACAGACGGCACGCTGTCATCGGACGTCGGACGGAAAAGATACGGGTCTAGAACGTTCGAGGGCAAAACGGTAATTAATTGTACAAGGGGTATTTTGGTCATTTTCTTTCAGCCCAATCAGATAAGGGCAAGTGGAAGGGATATTTTGGGCTAACCTATGGCTGATGGACACGTGCAAGGGACTGGATGGTTCCAGGAGCTACTAACGTGTGCACGGCCACATTTTGTTCAATTTGAACCGTGCTTGTTCAAGGAACACAGAGAAATAGAGGGGAGAAACGGGAGAGTTTTGGATCAATTTTGTTACAAGGGTGCGTGAAGGGTGATTGGTGAGAGTGACAGAGAGACGAGGGTGAGGTGTTGATCGTGTTTGGGGACTGGAATCGTGCACGGTGGCACGGTGGTGGTGCGGCGAAGCTTTGAGGAAACAGGGAGGCTGTGAGTTTGTGGTGGTGGCTACGCCGTGAGGTGGCTCAAACCAAGGCAGAGGGAGGTCCAGGTGGTTGCAAGGAACCCAACGAACACCGTGGCACGCGGCGGTGCACACGGCGGAGACTGAATCGAAAGGTATACCCAATTCCCCTGTTTTTCCCGTGTTTCTTATTTTGCAAAGTCGTGGACCTAGAGCTAGAGTCGAGGGGATTGGTGAGTGAAGTGAGGTTTAGGGAGGTCTTAGGAGTCGTTTAAGACAGTTGCCGTGACGGGGGAGTACACGGCGGAGTTCAGTCGATGGTGAGTACTCTGGTGCTCTGTTTTGGCCGTGGGTTTAAACGTCGAGTCGTGACGTTTGGGCACGAGTCGACGGTCAAGGTGAGTCGGGTTAGACGTAGAAGGGCCTTAGGAACCGTCTGGTGTTGCCACCGTGACGGGGGATGACCAGAGTGGCTGGATCGTGAAACAGGGGGAGTTTGGCCGTCTGGTTCGAGCTTTAGTCGACGGGATTGGGGCGGTGTCGAGGTCTGAGGAGCTGGGGAATGGATAGGTTGGAACTGGACGAAGCTTTAGGTGAAGAAAGGGAGAGGAATCGTACAGGTACGGTGGAGAACCGCTGACGCCGGTTCAGTTTGCAGACCACTGTGCTGAACCGGGTCTGCTCAAGGTTGAAGGGCACTGTAGCAGGCGCGTGAGGCCCACGCGCAGCCACTTTGGGTGGCGCGTGGAGGCGCGTGGAGAAGAATCCGGCCAAGCTTCCAACAGGAGTTTGGTTCTATTTGTCCTAAGGAGTTTATTGGTATAGTTTTCGAGTTAATCGGACGGTGTTACGGAGTTGTTCGGGAATCCAGACGGTTGAGGGTTTAGGATTAAAATATTATTTAATTCCCAAAAAATTGGGGAAAGTAGGATTAGGATCCTTGATGTCTTTGTAACCCTATTTAGTGCATTTTGACAGGACGGGAGGCACCCGAGACAGTTGAGGAGCGCGCGGAGCGCGAGTGACTCGTTCTGGATTTGTGAGTGGACTCTTTCTTTCTTTCAAGCATGCCTAACTGTTTTATGTTTTTATGCTTTTGAATGATGATTTATGTGATTGATGAGTTTGCACGTTTTTCGAGACATTTCCGAGATTTTGCCCGTTTTTCGAGAGAAAGCTGATTTTCAGATTTTGATGCCATAATTACAATTGCAACCTATAAATGTGTTCTGATAATGATAAATGGGTTATGAAATATAATTTGTGATTATGTGTGATTTCTGGGTATAACAATGGATTTCCGGATTTGGGTTCGGAATGTCGGTTCGGAACGCCGGAAGGGCTTCGAACCGGGGATTTCGAATTCGAGTTTGGCGATCGATTTCGAATTGGTTTTACACTGGATATGGATTGGATTTGCTGGATCTGGATATTGGGTTTAAAGACCCGGATTGATATTGACGGGGGACGGGCCCGGATTGAGTTTAAAGACTCGGGAGTTTAAAGACTCGGATATGTTGATGTTACCCCCATAGGCCTATTGAGTTTAAAGACTCGGGAGTTTAAAGACTCGGATTTCATTTAAGGCCTGATTGAGTTTAAAGACTCGGATAGGTCCAGCAGGTTTGATCGGAAATGCTGATTTGATACTGAAACTATGATTTCTATATCCGTTTTATAGTGTTTCTGTTTCTTATGGTATTTTATAGTGTATCTGTTTCTTATGAGATTTTATAGTGTTTCTGTTTCTTATGATGTTTCATCTTATGATTTTCTAGTACTTCGTTGGGCATGCCTGTGTTTAAAAACGGAGGGAACACTGATTCTTATTTTTCCTTAACCTCGAATTAATGATAAACTGATTTTACAACTTTTGGTTATTCTAGTCCACTCACAGTTTTGGTTTTAAATTTTCCCTCCAGGTCGTGGTGATAGCGCTGGGGTGAACGTTGAGGCAGATATCGAGGCATAGAGCTTCCGACGTTCTTCTGTTGCGAGACTAGCATTGTAGGACTTTTGTACCCATTTGTAGAACTATGCTCTGACTGACTGTTGTGTATATTTTACTCCTTCGTCTGATAGTTATGCTTATAGTTGTGTGACGGTTGTTTGTTTTGTTTGATACTGTAAGTGTGATTGTCAGACGGGAGCAGGGTTCGTCCCGGATATCGAGGCCATATTTGGGACGGGTCCTGACACTAAAGGACCCTATAACTCCAATACGAAGACCCTAGAACAGATCCGCCTCGAATACGCAACGCGGGCACTATTCCCGAGGCTTCAAACCCCATTTTGTCTATCTTAACGATCTATGATCAACATGAAACCACCACCATTGGATCTGTATCGTCGAAACCTTGAAAATGGTACTGGTCCCACCAAAAATACTGTTCACACGCGCCCCCACGCGCCTGGTCAACGCGTGGGTTAACACTGCTACAGTGATGCTGACATCTGCAGTGACGTCATGCTGACATCCGCAGTGACGTCATGCTGACGTCATCATTGACACTTGTCAGGTGACACGTGGCACGTGGCACGCTCTGGTTGGCCCCTGATATGACAATCTATAACAGGATGACGTCAGAGATGACGTCAGCATGAAGACGTCATCACAGCTACAGTATCAGGTCAACCCGTTTACTGGAACCGGGTCACCGTTGACCCACTGTAACGCCCCGGAAATTCGGAAAATATAATTTTGTAAAATATTGAATAAAATGACGTTTTTACCCCTGTGATTCGCATGGTCAATTTGTTGAATTTTTGATTGGAGGGTCAAACGGACGTTGACCGATGACCGTGAGGTAGTTCGGGACGTCACGTGATCATAGACGGGTGGCACGTCCGATTCGGACGCTCGAGGTGAAAGTTATGACGTTCGGAAGCCCAGGTGCATTATCGTAATTTGGACGATGTAGGGGAAAAAGTTGACTTTTTGAAATACAATTGTTTTTCACACGACTGGAAGACCGTTAGGTTCGTCTCGAAGCCCCGAGTACAACAACAGGCGGCACGCATGAAACGGACATCGGGTGACCAAGTTACGGGTCACGGAAGATGAGGGGCAATTTGGTAAATTGTCAACTGAGGGGCAATTTGGTCTTTTTCACCACGGGTTACTGTAGCAGCCGTGGGAGACAGTTGCTGCACCACCGTGCATGGTGGTTTTGCACGATCCAATTGTTTAAACCATAGTGGACTGAACGGTGGGAATTGTTTATGGAATTTGAGGTATTGGATGCATCCCATCGTGGCTGAACAGAGCTTTAGTGCACGGGTAGTTTTAAAAATGGCCATGGGCTCTGTGTGCGGGAAACATTTTCCAGAGAGATTCAGTTGGTTTCCCACGGGTTGTTTGCCATTTGATCGATTAACCGTGTAGGGGAGCGAGAGAGGATTTCATTTTGCATCATTTTGCGTCAGTTAAGGGAGCTGAGACTTGAGAGAAACCGAGTCGGGGAGAAAAACCAGTTTGGAGGGAAAATTCAAAGGTTGGGTTTTGAGGTGAGTCGAGCCAAACCGTGAATTGGATTAGACTTCTGGGTCTATTACAAACATCACCGTGCAAGAATTGAAGAGGAATGATCACGGTTTTCCAAGGAACCTGAGTTCCAATTTCATAGAAAAACCAGTGTTGTGGACGACGACTTCCAGGTTAGTATTGGGTCAATTGATTGGATGTTTTGGGTCGTCTAGGTCCCCTTAAGCTACTGTATGAGTTAATTTGGGAATGGGTTCGATCTGGGTGAGTTGGGGACTTCGACCCGATTTGAGGTTCGAGTTTGGATTGGTCGATTAGGTCCAAGTCAAGGTTAATAATCGACATAGAACTGAAATTAAAAGGTTTTAGAAGAAGTTAGGATAAAAAACGAGAGCAATTGATTGAGAATTGAAGGCTAATTGGACGGGTTGAACTCGTGGGTTGAAGACCCGAATAGCAGTAGTCGGGTGAAGATGGTGACACTGTAGCAGGCGCGTGGCCTACATGTGCAGCCACTTTGGGCGGCGCGTGACGGCGCGTGTGGTGTATTTTCCAATCACGGTCAACATGAAACTTTTTCCTTTCAGTCTAATTAACATTTTATCTTTAGAGTTCGAGTCGTTCGGGAGTCGTTCAGGATAATTTCGGGAGTTCGGAAGTTTAGGTCCTTAAGGTTAATTTCGTCGAAAAGTCCGGAAAAATTAGGGAAAATCTTACAAGTTACTTGGGGATGTTTGTAACCCTCCTTGTACGTTTTTACAGGCCCGGACACTTCCGAAGCTACTGAGGAACGCACTGGGCGCGATTGACGCGTCTGAAAACCGTGAGTGGACTTTTGATTTCTAAACTGTGCATGCATGACTATTTTACTTATTTATCTTGTGTTTTCATATATGATTTTATGATGATGATAGGATATTTCGGTTTTACGTGATTTCACGCTTTTCGAGATAATTATCGTATTTTACGTATTTCGAGGTTACGATTTCTCCTATGCATGAATGATGTTTTGATGAAGTATTGGATATGATTATGCATATCATGTATTTATGATGTTTTGATTATATTTGTGAAGTGACTTTCAGGAATTGCATGTTTTGGAATTTGCATGTGAATTCGGACATAAGTCCTATTATGACAAGATATGATTTCAGAATGATTTTTGGGAAACGGATCGAGAGGGATCCTTTTATTGTGCTTTATAAAATGGTTTTGGGTTTAAAGACCCGGTTTGTTGTTGGATCTGGTTTTGGGTTTAAAGACCCGGTTAATTGATGACGGGGGCGGGCCCGGAAAATTGGGTTTACAGACCCGGATTGAGTTTAAAGACTCGTGAGTTTAAAGACTCGGTTATCGTGATACCCCCGAGGCCTATTGATTATGTTTTGAGTTTAAAGACTCGTTGATATCTCGGAAAGGCCTGATATTGAGTTTAAAGACTCGGATGGATCCAACAGCTTAATTGTGATTATTGTTTCGCTTTTTACTTGTTTTGCGTAATTGATGTTTCAAAATGACGATTTCTGGATTTTGGTAATATTATATTATTTATATGAGTTATGACGGTTTTCTGTAATGTTTTACATGTGTTTCGGTAAAAGGAATTTCGACTATTTAATACGCGGTTTTCGACTATCTAGTTATGCATGCGTGCTATAAAACTGGAGGGCGAACCCCGATTTCCTTAAACGGTTTTCTGCAAACTTTTGTTTCGGTCCACTCACACTTTGTTGTTTTAACTACCCTCCAGGTCGTGGTACAAGTTCGAGGGCTAGCGCCGAAGCAGAGGCTGAGGCAGAGGCATAAAGTTTTCCGTTGCGGAGTAGTTAGTTCACAGAGTAGGATTTGTTCTTTAACTTGTTTTGTAATATTATGCTCTGTGAAACTATGGACTTGATGTCCAGTCGGTTGTATTCGTTTAATCTCTCTGGTCTGACAATGGGTGTGATGTACTATTATTTGGTTTTTCGGTCTTTTGTGTTCGATTGTCAGATGGGAGCAGGATGCTTCCCGATTATCGCGGCGATAATCGGGGTGGGTCATGTCAATTGGTATCAGAGCATAGGTTTACGGTTCGTGTCTGGCACTTGGATGTGCCTCGATTATTGTACTAACTTATGCCTATTTCAGAGAAGGACGATCGGCTATGCCTCCGCGACGTGAACCCCCTCCACGACCTGATGATGGCGTCACTAGAAATGCCGAGAGTGCTTCGATCGAGCGAGCCCAACGTCTTGGGGCTACGGTGTTTAGTGGTGGGGCGGATCCCGAGGATGCCCACCGTTGGATTTCTCGGTTTGAGCGGATTTTTGCTGTGATGCATTGTCCTCTTGAGGAGCGAGTGGTGTTGGCCACCTTTTTACTTGATGGATCTGCTTATGAGTGGTGGTATACTCTGGAGTTGTCGGGTTGGGATGCCCCTACAGTGACTTGGGAGACTTTTCGTGAACGGTTTCTGGATCAATATTATCCCCGTTCATTCCGTGATGCTAGGGAGACCGAGTGTCTGTAGCTCCAATAGGGGAGCATGTCTGTAGCAGAGTATGAGCAGAAATTTCAGATGCTAGCCCGTTTTGCTCCTACTTTTGTGTCTACTGAGGCTGAGAAATATCGTAGGTTTGAGCTTGGCCTACGGGGTGAGATACGGGCCATTGTGACGGCCGGAGCTTTTACTACTCTCAGAGAGTTGTCTGATGCCGCAGTGCGGGTTGAGGCTAGTCTCTCGACACGTCCATAGTACTCTGGTGGTGGACAACGTCGAGAGCGTTCATATCCTAGATCGTATGGTCAAAGAGCCCCGAAGAAGGGACGTTATGGTGGAGCCTCATCTGCAAGCAATGATCGTTATGGTAGGCCTGGTAACTTTCAGAGTCCTGGATTCAGAGCGCCTAGGGCACAGATTACTCCGCAGGCGAGCGCGACTTCGGTTGCTTCCATAGGACGGCAGAGTGGTGGTTTTGCTCGAGATGCTTCCAGTGTTAGTTGTTACTTCTGTGGTGAGCGGGGCCACTATCGGAGGGAGTGTCCATCTTTACCACAGGGTGGTGGCGCCGGACGGGGTGCAGCATAGAAGGGACGAAACACAGCTGCAGTTTCTGGGACTGGGAATACGAGAGGAAGAGGTGCTGGAGGAGACTAGTGGACTGAGGGGCCGGGGCCGTGGGCGAGCAGCTGTACCACAGGCCCGAGTTTTTGCGGTTGCGCAGCAGGAGGCTAGGGCAGCACCTGGTGTTGTAACAGGTACACTCACGATCTTTGGACATGATGTTTATGCTTTAATTGATCCCAGAGCTACTCATTCGTTTATATCACGGGACTGTGAGTTGTTGGCGGGTAGAGAGGTGTCCGCACTGGACTGTGACATGGGTGTGAGTACGCCCGCAGGAGATGTATTCGTGGTAAATCAAGTGTTGCGGGAGTGTCCCGTAATGGTAGGTGACGTTGGTTTGGTAGAAGACTTGATACTCTTGGACTTGCACGACTTTGATGTCATTTTGGGAACGGATTGGTTGACACTCCATCATGCTTCTATCGAATGTGTCGATAAGAAGGTTACCTTTTGGAGCCCGGGGTTACCGGAAACCACCTTTCAGGGAATACATCGAGCAACTCCTGTCGGAGTGATTTTAGCCTTGAAGGCAAGTAAGTTACTGAGGAAAGGGTGCCAGGGATACTTAGCTCAAGTGTTGGACGCACGAGCTGTACCTTTGAGAGTGGAGGATATACCAATAGTACGGGAGTTCCCGGATGTCTTTCAGGAGGATCTACCGGGATTGCCACCTCACCGAGATGTCGAGTTCACCATCGATCTGGTTCCAGGTACGCAACCTATATCTCAGACTCCGTATCGTATGGTGCCAGCTGAGTTGAAAGAACTGAAGGCGCAGTTGCAAGAGCTGCTTGAGATGGGGTTTATTAGACCGAGTGTATCCCCTGGGGAGCCCCAGTGTTGTTTGTGAGGAAAAAGGATGGGAGTTTGAGACTCTGCATCGATTTCAGGCAACTGAATAAAGTAACAGTCAGGAACAAATACCCGTTGCCTCGGATCGATAACTTGTTCGATCAGCTGCGAGGAGCGCAGTACTTCTCCAAAATCGATCTTCGTTCTGGGTATAATCAGTTGCGGGTTAAGGATGAGGATGTACCCAAGACAGCCTTTAGAACCCGTTATGGTCATTATGAGTTCCTTGTGATGCCGTTTGGTTTGACCAACGCACCCACAGCGTTTATGGATTTGATGAACCGAGTGTTACAGCCATACTTGGATCACTTCGTCATCGTGTTCATCGACGATATTCTAGTTTACTCGAAGAGTGTGGGAGAGCACGAGGAGCACTTAAGGATGGTGCTAGGTACCTTGAGGGAAAATCAGTTGTATGCAAAGCTCAGCAAGTGTCAGTTTTGGTTGACGAGCGTGAGTTTCTTGGGGCATGTGATCTCAACTGACGGGATCAGTGTGGATTCTCAGAAAGTTGAAGCAGTGGCGAAGTGGGAACAACCGAAGACCGTCACTGAAATCAGAAGTTTCTTGGGATTGGCTGGCTATTACAGGAGGTTTGTAGAGGGTTTCTCTACCCGTTGACACGACTGACAAGACCCGTCCCAATCCCACTGGGACCACCCGGGGACCTGCCCCGCTCCCGTCTGACAACGACTCCAAACATACCAAAATTACCCTTAAATAAAACTAAATACTCAAATAGATAAATAACATGCAACAACATTGTTCAGAGCGATAGCTGTCAGACAAGGGATAGTAAAATAACAAAACGTGAGCACAATAGTCAGAGTACATTATTCTGGTGCTCAACCTACCCACAAGGGGGTGTACAGGTGCACAGCTAACAAAATAAGCCTCTTCCTCCTCCTCCTCCTCCGGGTTCTCCTCTATTTCCGTGTCACGGTTTGGAGGGGTCAGTAAAACAAGTAAAGAGTGAGTGGGCCAAAAATAACAGTTTATAAATCAATTTCATAATAAGGTAAATCATATGGTTTTACCCCTCTGTTTTCCAAATCTTGCATGCAGTGAAAACATAGTATTATAATGAAATCGAAATCACAGAATCATAATAATAATCGAAAGGAGAAACTAACATATTAGTGCACTGTAAAACCCAACCCAAATGATGTCACGGTTCTAAGGCTACGCGTTGCCACTCAGGGTCTCACACCCAAGACTCTTTAGGTACGTCAGTGCCCGGTATCCCGGTCACTGCTCGAGGTATACGAACATGCCTTCTTGAGAGTAAGCAGCCCAACGGGGGTCAACTCCACTCAGTTAGGGCTCCGTGACTACTCCAAGGTCCACCCGGGCCAACGACCCTCCCTGGAGGAGACAAGATAGACAGGTAGGAAAGTACAGTACAATAACAGTATAGTTTACCCTATGTCCCCCCGGACATCCCAGAACAAAATCCACATATAATCCAGACGGGTCTCGTGCCCAAAACATTGTAATAAAAGATATAAACAGTTCATATAAGACTCATCGAAATCATAAGTGAAAATAGTCAAATAGTTTATGCATGCAAGCCCTTTATAAATCAAACAGCCCACTCACACTCGGTCCTCGCTGCTCAACGACCGCTAAAACCTGTATTAACATATCTGAGAGTCACTAAAGAACCCTATAACTCCAATACGAAGACCCTAGAACAGATCCGCCTCGAATACGCAACCCGGGCACTATTCCCGAGGCTTCAAACCCCATTTTGACTATCTTAACGATCTTCGATCGACATGAAACCACCACCATTGGATCCGTATTATCGAAACCTTGAAAATGGTACTGGTCCCACCAAAAATACTATTTACACACGCCCCCACGTGCCTGGTCAACGCGTGGGTTAACACTGCTACAGTGCTGCTGACGTCAGCATGACGTCATCACTAACACTTGTCAGGTGACATGTGGCATGCTCTGGTTGGCCCCTGATCTGACAATCTCTAACAGGATGACATCATCATGACGTCAGCATGATGACATCATCACTGCTACAGTATCAGGTCAACCCTTTTACTGGAACCGGGTCACCGTTGACCCACGGCTTGACCCGTTTCCACAGTCCGTTTTCAGCCACCATTTTCGACGGGGTTCAATCCTATAGAGTCGTCTAGGTCTGTTCTATGGTTCTATAACCTTAAAACTAGAAGAAAACCGGTAGAAACTCACTTGGGCTTCGATGAAGATCACGGCCAAAGTCCGGTCGTCTTCTCCGGCTATCCACTCCGTCTCAGCCGTCCAAATCGATCCTTATCAGTTCGTCTCTAACCCTAGAGCATGTCCATAACCAAAGAATCGATCTCTAAATGTTAAAATGGGTTGGTTCGAAACAGGGAACACAAACGGGTCTCTCGGGTTTTGGGCCTTACCTCCACCGTGTCGCCGCCGTGGTCTTCGTCGTCTGTTCAGTTGTGCTCCTGGGGTCCTCAAAGTGTCAACTGGAGCTTCGTTCAAGTCGAGGTGGTGAGGAGGTGGGGTTTTGCTCCCTGGATCTGATTCCTCTGTGTTTCGGGTCTGGGGTTGTTTGGGTCTGTGCAGGCCGGGGGAATGGGTTGTGGCTGCTGGTGGTGCACGGTGGGGTTCTGGGGATGATGGTGGTGCTGTGGGTGGTTGCCTGGTGGTGGGAGGATGGCTGGTTCGACTGTTTGGGTTGAGAGAAAATGGGAGGGTTCGGTTTCCACGGGTAAGGAAAATGTGTGTGTGTTTTGTGTTTTCCCAGAGAGTGATCGTGCAAGGATAGAGAAAAAGCAGAAGAAAATGAAGGGTTAGGATTAGTTTGGGCAGAGAGATCAAGGGTTAGGGTTTGTTGAGAGAAAATAAAGTATTAAATATTGAACCTATAGGAGTAGACCCAACTTTATGGGAATAGTGTTTACTTGGATGAGTGACACTTGTCACTCATCCGCTCGATCAGTTTGAAGTTAGGGTTTGCACGGATTCCCGTAATAAATTATTATTTTAATCGTTTGCTCTCGGTTCGTAAGTTCCGCTAAAATACGTCCGTGACCATAACTTCTTTATAAGAACTCCGATTTCGGCGTGCCGCCTGTCTACGGATTCGTGACGTCCCAATCTACGTCATAGTCATGGGTCAAAGTCCAAATTATTTCCCGAGTCAAAAGTCAAAGTCCCCCCCCCCCCCCCTCAAGGGCAAAATAGTCATTTTACATTAAAATATTAATAAATCCGGTTCGGGTCGTTACACCTAAACTGACAAGACCCGTCCCGATCCCACAGGAACCACAAGGGGACGTGCCCTGCTCCCGTATGACACCCAAAATAACATACCAATTTTAACCTCAAATGATCAAATGCATAAATAACCAAATTTAAGTTATACATCAAATCCGAATTAAACAGATGTCAGACAAGGGATGAAATCCAAAATTACAAGTTGCGAGCACGACTCTAAAGTAAACCTGCGGGTAAACCACCCAACAGGGGTTCAGGTACGCAGAAGTAGATCTATGCCTCAGCCTCAGGATCCTCCTCAACCTCAGTAGCACCGCCTGGAGGGGTTATCAAAACAATAAGGGTGAGTGGGCTGAAACTCAAGTTTATAAAACCGTTTGATAAGTAAAACATATAATTTACCCCTCCGTTTTCCAAACATGCATGCATCAGAATGTAAAACCATAAAGTATATAGTATGAACCATAAGGCATGTAATAAAATCATAAGATAATTTTTAGCTACTGCACTATACGCTCCGATCCTGACATCCCATATGCCTGACGTCCCTGACGTCCAATAAGGTCACAGTGTCAAGGCTACGCGTGCCACTCGGGTCTTAATTCCGAGTCCAATCCCCGAACCCTGTCCGGGTACGGCATCTCAAATGCCTAGCGTCCTAGACGCTCGACGTCCCTGACGTCAAATAAGCAATCCTGCTCCTGAGTCATTTTACGGTCCGGTTCCTCCGTAGAATGACCCCTCGCAGGCAATGCGCCATGACCACTCCGGGGTACCACATCCGGAGGAGACAGTATCATAAGAATGGATCTATACAGTGTAGTACCAAATACATTTTATTGATATCCACATGCAAAATATATATACGTAGATAAAATCCAAACCAATCTTTAAGTTTCATCAAACGGGTCTCAAACCCAAATACCGTGAAACGTGCCATAACCATAATTTCAATATCATCAAAACCGTTTCATGATTCCAGCATGTGAATATATAAGTAAATCGGAAAACATTTAAGCATGCAAGGGTTTAATGAAATCGGGCCCACTCACAGTACGATATCGCGGTGAACCTGCGTGTACGAACTTGTACCGGGATTATCGTACAATTCCCGCCAGTCCAAATCACACGTAAGGGTCACTACAAGTCTTAAACATTTATCCAAAAAGTCCGAAACAGAAACCGGCTCGGGGAAGCCGTCAACACATTTCCCCAGACAACCGGCCCTAAACTGACCCATCAAAACTATCTCAGATCAACATGGTTAAATCACCAAAAATGTTCAGAATGATGAGAGGAATAAAAGTCATGTTGATCGTGATCAGAGATAATGCTCAACGCGCCCTCACGCGCAGCACAAAGTGGCTGCGCGTGAAAGTCACGCGCCTGACATTGTAGCTGCTACAGTGTCACCATCTTCACCCGTTTGTCTGTAATACGGGCCTGCCACCCGCAGCTTGACTCGGTTAATTAACCCTCAATTTCCCCTCGATTTCACTCGTATTGATCCTAACATGTTCATTAACTATCCAATTTAGGTTCTGAGACATTAATCAACCTCGACAAGTCCCCAATCGACCCATCGACCCGTGATCAACCAAACGGGTCAATCACCAGAACTTCCTGGTTTCTAATTCAATCTCCAATTAGCTTCACAGGAAGCATAATAGGATCAAAACGAACTAAAATGAACGATCAATTGAACCAACACTCACCTGGAAGTAGTCGTTCGATCCACTGAAATTTCTCTGAACACTACAGTCATCGTCCCAGCTCACCCGTGACTGATGGCCTTCGATTTCGATATGGTTGAGTTCCAAATACTCCTAGAAGACTAAACCAGGCCTTGGTTTGGTCCAACAATCACCAGAAATTGAAAACCCGATTTCCCTCCAAATTTTCCCGAAATGGTTTCTCTCTGGTGCCTCACCTATTCTCAGTTTCTTCAACAGCAGAGTGAAGCTCACTCAATTCCTTTTAGTTTTAAACAATTTTAAGCCATCCCAGAGGCTCGTGGAAGCCTTACTGTCCACTGAGAATTGTCCCCCGAAAGGCTTCGATCCAGAAATTAAAAATGGTGTCCACTGATGAAGAGTGACTCAGCCCACGTTGAGACAGTCTGTAATGTTTAGTTAAATCTCCCTTTTCCAGTTCATTACAGCCTAAAATATTAAGATTGCACAGAGACACCGCACACGGTGGTGCAGCCGCTGTCCTTCACGTTTTGCTACAGTAACCCGTGGGTGAAATGACCAAAGTGCCCTTGTTTCAGAAATTACCAAAATGCCCTTTACTTTCTAGACCCGTAACTCAGCCATACGAAGTCCGATTTCAGCGTGCCGCCTGTCTACGGATTCAGGGCATCGAGACCTACCTAACGGTCCTTGAGTCATGTGAAAATTAGTTGTCAAACGAAAAGTCAACATTTTCGCCCCTATCGTCCAAATTACGGTAATGCCCTTGAACTTCTGATAGTCATAACTTCTGCCCTGATCGTCCGAATTGGATGTGCCACCTGTCTATGGACTCGTGACGTCTCAACCCACGTCACGGTCATTTGTCAAAGTCCATTTGACCCTCAAATCAAAAAGTCAACAATTTGGCCATACCATTCACAGGGGTAAAAACGTCAATTCATACATTAAATTACATTATTATAATCCTCGAATTTCCGGGGTGTTACATAAACCCTTATGTCCAGATATATGGACATCACATGGAGACGCTGAAGAGGGTAGTGGGGTCGCCTGCAAGCAGCATATTTCTGAATGATGAGAGATTTACAAAATGGGCCAAAGGGGTCACAACCCATTAAGACCCGAAGAGAATCAATTATTGTAACACCCCGAAAATTCGAGGATTTTAATATTGTGATTTAATGTGTGAATTGACGTTTTTACCCTTGTGATTGGTATGGCCAATTGTTGACTTTTTGATTTATGAATTAAATGGACTTTGACCTATGACCGTGACGTAGTTCGGGACGTCACGAGTTCATAGACAGGTGGCACGTCCATTTCGGACGATCAGGGAAAAAGTTATGACTATCGGAAGTTCAGGGGCATCACCGTAATTTTGAAGGTTGGGGAAAAAATGTTGACTTTTCGTTTAACAATTAATTTTCACGCGACTCAAAGACCGATGGGTAGGTCTCGACGTCCTGAGTCCGTAGACAGGCGGCACGCCGAAATCGGATTTCGTATGGCTGAGTTACGGGTCTAGGAAGTGAGGGGTATTTTGGTAATTATTGAACCAGGGGCATTTTGGTCTTTTTTCCCTAGTTACTGTAGCAGACCGCGGGGGACATGGGCGGCACCACCATGTGCGGTGGCTCAAACGTGCAATTGATTATGCAATTGTGTGCTGGAAAGTCTGGGCTGTCTTTTGCTTTTGAACGTGGCCTGAGCCGTCCAGCCTGCACGATCAATTGATTAATTCAAGCTCGAAGCTTTTCGGGGAGCATTTTTCAGTGGACAATTGGACACCCACGAGCCTCTGGGACGGCTTGAAATTGTTTATAACTAATTAGGACGTGTGTGAGCATCACTCTGATGCTGTTATAACTGAGAACGGGTGAGGAAAACCAGAGAAGCCATTTCTGGAAAATTGGAGGGAAAAATCAGAGTTTAATTTCTACGGTGTGTTGGACCAATCTAATAGCAGATTAACCTTTCTGGGAGTGTTTAGAACACAACCATATCAAAATCGAAGGCAACCAGCCACGGGTGAGCTGGGACGGTGACTGCCGTGTTCAGAAGAATTTCAGAGGTTTGGACGACTACTTCCAGGTGAGTGTTGGTTCAATTGAGTGTGTTTTCCAGTTCGTTGTGATACTATGATACTTCATGTAAAGTTAATTTGATTTTGGTTTAGAAACCAGTGAGTTGGGGTGATCAACCCGTTTGGATGATCACAGGTCGAAGGGCCATTTAAGGATTCGATTTGGCTAATTAATAACCCAGAACTTAAATTAGATGTTTAAATAACATGTTATGATCAAATTGGATTAAAATCGAGAAGGAATTGATGGGTAATTAACCGGGTCAAGCCGCGGGTGGCAGGCCCGAATTACAGACAAACGGGTGAAGGTGCTGACACTGTAGCTACAGTGTCATGCGCGTGACTTTCACGCGCAGCCACTTTGGGCGGCGCGTGAGGGCGCGTTGGGGCTTCTCCAATCACGATCAACATGACTTTTATTCCTCTCATCATTCTGAACATTTTTTGGTGAATTAACCATGTTGATCTGAGATAGTTTTTGATGGGTCAGTTTAGGGCCGGGTGCCTAGGGAAACGTGTTGAACGGCTTCCCCGAGCTGGTTTCTATTTCGGACTTTGTGGTTAAACGTTTAAGGCTTGTAGTGACACTTACATGTGATTTGGACTGACAGGAATTGTACGATAATCCCGGTACAAGTTCGTACGCGCAGGTTCACCTCGGGATCGTACAGTGAGTGGGCCATTTTCTTAAACCCTTGCGTGCATAAATGTTTTCTGGTTTATTATACTTATTCACATGCTAAAAACAATAATGGTTTTGATGATATGGAAAATATGGTTATGGCACGTTTCACGGTATTTGGGCTTGAGACCCGTCCGATGAAACTTAATGATTGGTTCGGATTCTATCTATGTATATATATGCTTGCATGTGGATATCAATAAAATGTATTTGGTACTGCACTGTATAGATCCATTCATATGATACTGTCTCCTCCGGATGAGGTACCCCGGAGAGGTCACGAACGTCTAGAACGTCCAGCGTCTATGACGCTAAACATCGGGGATACTGTACCCGAACGGGGTTCGGGGATTGAACTCGGAATTGAGACCCGAGTGGCACGCGTAGCCTTGTGATTGTGACCTTATTGGACGTCAGGGACGTCAGACATCAGGGATGTCGGGATTGGAGTGTATAGTGCAGCAACTAAAATTATACTTATGGTTTTATTACATGCCTTATGGTTTATATTATATGACTTATGATTTTAAATACGGTTGCATGCATGTTTGGAAAACGGAGGGGTAAATTATATGTTTTACTTATCAAATGGTTTTATAAACTTGAGTTCGGTCCACTCACCCTTAATGTTTTTGGTAACCCCTTCAGGTCATGATACTGAGGTAGAGGAGGAACCTGAGGCTGAGGCATAGATCTACTTCTGCGTACCTGAACCCTGCTGGGTGGTTTACCCGCAGGTTTATGTTAGAGTCGTGCTCGCAACTTGTAATTTTGGATTTCATCCCTTGTCTGACATCTGTTTAATTCAGATTTTTTGTATGACTTAAATTTGGTTATTTATGCATTTGATGTTTTGAGGTTAAAATTGGTATGAATTTTGGATGTCAGACGGGAGCAGGGCACGTCCCCTTATGATTCTTGTTGGATTGGGGCGGGTCCTGTCAATTATGGCCCAACTCAATTACCTCTTTTCCAAGTGGGCAGTCAGTCAACTAGTCTGTGGTGGGCCAAACAAATTTGGGCCTTGAATGTGAGCACTCTGATGTGGGAAATTCGGTGGGTTGCAGGGGGTCTGCTCCTACATCCAACCTGGATTCATGTGTGGATATGTCCTTTGAGTCCATGGATTAAAAAGATGCTTACCATATAATGATGAAATGGCTACGACCAATTGCAAGAAGGTTAAGGTGGAGGGGAAACAACATGTGAAGCAAAAAAGAGCAGGGAAAAAACTCAAAAATCGTTACTATAATCTTGGGATGAAAACAAGGAACAAGGACATGAATGAATTGTACACTGAGTTTAATTTGGTGGAGGTTCTGGTGGGGATGGCTGCTGGAATGGACAGGATGAGAGGTTCTGCCCCAAATATGTGTGATGAAGTTGATAAAAATTGCAACAGAGACGTTGGAGGTGGCTGGCCAGTGTCAGCTGCCGAGAAAAATGAGTCTTTTGAGCTGGAACTGTCAGGGTCTTGGGGCTGACCTGACAGGACAATACTTCCGGTACGTGGTTCGGAAGCACAAGCCTGCAGTGATTTTCTTAATGGAGACGAAGATGAAATGTAACAAATTAGTTCAATTTAGTAGGAAGGCTGGTTTTCTTAAATGTTATTGTGTAGACCCTGTGGGTTCTGCAGGAGGCCTTGGGTTGTTATGGAATGATGATTTGAATATTTATGTTAGTCTTGCATCAAAATACCTGATTGATGCCACTATATCCATCCCAAATTCAGATATTGTCTTTCGTGCATCTTGGGTCTATGATACTCCGTATAGTGATGACAAGTCTGACATGTGGGAATGGTTGAGCCGATCTCTCACCCCTGTTTGTTTACCTTGGGTCTGTATTGGGGACTTTAATGAGCATCTGTGGGCTCATGAGAAGCGTGGCGGCAGACCGAACTGGGCGAATCGTAGGAGTTTCTTACAAGATTTTATGGACGGTTCAAGGCTGATCGATTTGGGCTTTCAGGGGCAACAATTCACTTGGCAGGGTATTAGAGCTGGAAATGAACTAGTGCAAGAAAGGATTGACCGTGCACTTTTTAATCATTGATGGCAATCCCGCTGGCCGGGTAGCACATTATCTCACCTTCCGGCTATTGGTTCTGATCATTGTCCCTTTCTGCTGAATCTTATGCCAACAGTTAGGAATTATAAGAAACGGTTTAAGTTTGAGGCATATTGGGCAAATGAGGCCGAGTGTGAATATGTGATCACCAGGAGTTGGGGATGTCATGTGAATGCCAACCGTTGAAGATGGGGTGTTAAGCTGTCCACTTGCAAGGCCGCGTTGACTCGGTGGAGTAAAGAAAAATTTCCTAATAATAGGGCTAGGATTGGTGCTCTTTCTTCTGAACTGAAAGCAATTCAACATGATTGGGAGGACAATTGGGACCTAATGGAGCTAATTAAGGCTGACCTTGGGCGGTTATGGAGTATGGAGGAGAAATATTGGCACCAGCGCTCACGTGTAAAATGGCTATCAGCTGGTGATGCCAATACTGCTTTTTTGTAATGATCCGTCCCGAATATCGAAATTAAATATTAATTAATTATGTTTTAGAATGACTAATCTGTGATTAGTTGAGTGAAATCAGACGAAACGTGCAAAATGACAGTTTTGCACCTAGGCGTGGGTAAAATGTTGACTTTTAGTTCGGGCAGTCAAACGAACTTTGACCGATGACTATGACGTAGTTCGGGACGTCACGAGTTCATAAACAGGTGGCACGTTCGATTCCGACGTTCGAGAAAAAAGTTATGACGTTCGGAAGTTGAGGGGTATTTTGGTAATTTGGTTGAAAAGGGGCCAAATGTTGACTTTTGACCCAGAAAGTCCAACGGACGAGGGCCAAGGACCGTTACGTAGGTCGAGTCGATACGAATCCAATGACAGGCGGCATGCCGAAATCGGAGATTCGACGACGAAGTTATGGTCACGGGATCGAAATCGATTAACCGAACAAACCGGGATTTTGATTAAAATATTATTTTATTGTGAACAGTAACCGATGACTGAGCACATCTGGTTGAGTGACAAGTGTCACCCATCCTTTGATTTAAGGCCAAAATTCATATCTATGTCTTAGGGAAAACACCATCATGATGTTTTATTATTTGTTAATTGTCTTTAATTATCCTTAATCAGCCATTTCTTCTTCCTTGTGTTTTCTTACCCGTGAACAAAGCAAAACAGAGAAGTGAGAGTTGATCTCTGTCCATCAGTTCCCTTCCATTTCTGAGCTTGAGATTAAGGGATTGAGAGTTTAGTGAGACAGACTTAGCTAGGGAAACAGTGGGATTGAGAGAGAGAGTTGGAATCTGGAAAATCGAATTTTAGAATTTTGGGAGGGAAAAATTCGAATTCCAAGCTTTGAGCCTTGATGATCAAAATTGAGTTCAATTTGAGTTTTCTGGGATTGCCACGATCAGTTTCATCGAAAGAACGAAGGAAATCGAGGCCCAATTGACACTGAACGAGTCTGGTAACAGTGAGCAAGGTTCGAGCTTGAGTCATGGGATTTGAGTCTTGGATTGATGCAATTGAACTGAGGAATATGTTCAGTAAGATCCCACGATGCTAATGGATGCATCAATTGAAGGAAAACATTGAGAAATTGTGGAGCTTCGAGGATGAACAGTGATTCGATGTTCTTCGAGGAATGAGTTCAGTTTGATTGGTTTCAGGTAAGTTTTTGTGTAATTAACGTTACAGAACTCTAATTAGACTTGAATCGAAGCTAAATGAATGTTCAATTGAAAGCATCAGTGTTGAATTGTTAGGAATTGAATCGGGTCTGTTCGAGGGCAAAATGATCCGTTTTGTAGAAAAAACGGGTGAGGAAGACAACTACTGTAGCAGGCGCGTGGTGGTCACGCGCAGCCACTCACGGCGGCGCGTGAGGGCGCGTACGGCCTTGTTTCAAGGTGAGGTCAACATTATTTTGAATCCTCTCAGTGTAACGAACATTTTGACACTGATTTCGAGGAAATCGGATATCGTTTTGTTAATGTTCCGCGTATCCGAAGTTTTGATTTACGTGTTAAATACATATTTAAATTCCAGAAAAATTGGGGAAAATTATATGATGTATTTTAAGATGTTAGTGACCCTCTATAATGATTTTGGACAGGAATTGTGATTTTCAGAATTTACGGAAAAACGTGCAGCTCGGGAAGCGGGCCGTTTGGACGGTGTGTGTGAGTGGACTTTGTTTTCTAACCGTAATGCATGCATATATGATTTAAATGCTTTATTATATGATTTTATATTCTTTGGCATGATTGATGTTTCAATCCGGTGATTTCTCGATTTTATGGATTATTATATTATTTTTGGCATGATTTTCGAGAAATTATGAAATTGGCTAAAAGTGATGTTTGGACTCGGGTTATGAGTCCGGGATTGAAATTGATTGAAAATGATGTTTGGACTCGAGTTATGAGTCATGGATTGAGAATGATGTATTGACTCGGGTATGAGTCAAGAATCAATTTCGTGGATTTACGTGAAAATGGCAACTGAGGTTGCGAACGCATGGATTTGCGTGAAAATGATATTTTGGGCTTGAGAACCCAACTGGATAATGATTTTGACTCTGATTGGAGTCACTTGTGAATTTGACGAAATTGATGATTTCTTGTGATTTTATGATTATTTTAATAAGCCTTTCGGGCACGTTTTCTGAGGAACGTGCAAATGATGTTTTGGGCTAGGTCCGGGGTCAAAAGGATTTCTAAAATGATATTTTGACTTAGTTGGTGAGTCAACGATGATTTCTGGATTATTTTATTGTTTTAAAATGTGATTTTAAAGAATTATGTGTAAATGGTATTTGGGGCTTGAGACCTAGTCGGGAATGCTCTTGACTTGGTTTGAAGTCAAGGAGTGATCTTAACTTTATATGAAGTCAAGATTTGATTGAAATGTTTTGGGATGTAATTCCCGAGATGGTTTTCATTGTGATTGTGAAATGCGCAGACGGTCGGAGCTTGGGGGGATTACCCAGACGACCGGAGGTTGGGGGCTATGATTGTAGGATCGTGAGTTGATCCTATGGTAAGCCAGCTTCTCGGATGTGACTGAGCCTGGATGTACCACTCGGATGTGTCTGAGCCTGGGGATGTGTTCGCCCAGATGTGACTGAGCCCGAGGGTAGAGCACAGAGGTGTCTGATCCTGAAAGTGTGGCTGGATATTGGCCTACGTGTAGTGCAGCACTTGTGAGTAGTGCAGATGTGACTGTGTGATAGTTTGTGCACTTGTGAGTAGTGCGGATTGATTGATTGACTGCGCACTTGTGAATAGTGTTGATTGATGTCGTTTGTGATGACGTACCGGTATTGAGTACGGGTTTTTGGTCTTTTTGGCCAGGTGATTATGTTTTCACATGTTTTGGCCTGGGAGCCGGGATTTGATGCTTTAAAACATGAACTGATTTGGTAAACATGAGTTTTACGGACCATGGGAAAACATGTTTTGATTTTATCGGTCTACTGTTCATACTTGAATGATTCCATACTATTACTCATGTTTTACGATATGCATGCACGTTTGTGAAAACTGGAGGGTAAGAATGTATTTTGGCAAATATTTTTATAAAGGTCATTTTTGTCCACTCACACCTTTTCTGTTTTATTGACCCTCCAGGTCGTGGTACGACGTTCGGGGCTGATCGAGAGGCGGAGGTAGCAGCAGAAATCAGTGCAAATATCCCTTGTCTGACAAGCACTGAAGGGTGGTTTCGGGCCTTTAGTTGACTTGTCAGACGGGAGCAGGACCGGGTACGGTTTTTGACGTCCAGTTGGGACGTGGTCCTGTCATTTTTTCCATCAAACCACAATGCAACGAAGAAGGCAGAATCTGATCACCAAAATAAAAAGGGATGATGACAGTTGGGCTGAGACTGATCTCGAGGTTAGGCACATTGTGAACTCCCACTTTAAAAGTATATTCACTACGAACGGGCCGAGACATTGGGGGGGTGGGGAGGGAACTCTAAAGTTCGTTGTGTCCATTGTTTCTCCCCATATGAATGTTGCCCTTACTGCTATACTCAATGAGGAGGAGGTGAAGCTAGCGGCTTTTCAAATGGCCCAACTCAAGGCCCCAGGGCCTGATGGCTTCTCTGGTGTATTTTATCAAAAGTCTTGGAAAACGATTAAGGACGAAGTCCTGTCCATGGTTGGGGATTTCTTCACTGGGAAACTCCACCTTGAAAAGCTCAACTCCACCAATATTTCATTAGTCCCGAAGGTCCCAAATCCGGAGGTTGTTACACATTTACGCCCAATTGCCTTATGTAACTATTCCTACAAGATTTTATCAAAGATTTTGGAAAATCGGTTGAAACCTTTTCTCCCAGATATCATCAGCCCACAACAAAGCGCCTTCGTTTCAGGTAGACAAATTCAAGACAATATCTCCATTGCTCATGAGGCTTTCCATGCACTGAAATTCAGGAAGAAAACAAACAAGTATGAGATGGGTCTGAAGTTGGACATGAACAAGGCCTATGACAGAATTGAGTGGGATTTCCTGGAGGTTGTTATGTTGAAATTGGGTTTTGCTTCTTCATGGGTTCACATGGTCATGGATTGTGTTCGAACGGTAAAATTTTCTGTGATGGCTAATGGGCAGCTGGGTGGCTACTATACTCCATCAAGGGGGTTGAGGTAGGGGGACCCTCTTTCACCCTACCTATTCATCCTGGTTTGTGATGTTCTGTCCATGATGATCAACATTGCGGTTCAGCGAGGTCTTATTGATGGGATTAGGTTTAGTGAGAGGCGTCCAGTGCTTTCTCACCTATTCTTTGCATATGATTCGTTACTATTCATGAAGGGTTCAGTAAAAAATTGTCATGTTGTTAAGAAGATTCTTGACACCTATTACCTGGCCTCCGGACAACTGGTAAATTTTGGGAAGTCTAATCTATAATGCAGCCCGAATACACCAGGTGACCTTCGTGATCGGATTGGGGAAATCTTAGGGGTACAAATTACTTATGATCCTGGTGTTTATCTTGGTCTGCCTTCAATTTGGGGAAGATCTAAAAGGGAGGCTCTTATTTTTATCAAGGAAAGAATCCTCAAGAAAGTTCAAGGTTGGAAACAGTGCCTTTTGTCTCAAGCAGGTAAAGTGGTTTTAATCAAGAAAGTGGCTCGGGTAATTCCTACATATCCGATGTCAGTATTCAGATTTCCCAAGGCCATGTGCAACGATATTGATGCAATCCTTGCAAATTTTTGGTGGGGCCAAGAACAGGATCGTAATAAGCTTCACTGGATTAGTTGGAAGGAATTGGGGTTACCTAAAGCCCTAGGGGTAGGCCTCGTCATTGGGCCGGGTCGGGCAAGCCTGGCCCAAAATTTTTGGGCTTGGGCCGGGCCGGGCCGGGCCTATTTCATAATTTAAAAAATATCGGGCCGAGTCGGGCGGCCTTGATCATAAATATGAAAGCCCATGCCCTTTGTCGGGCCGGGTTTGGGCCGGGATTTTATCGGGCTTTACCGGTCGGGCCTACTAAGCCCACTTGGGCCGGGCCTACTAAGCCCATTTGTACCTACCTAATTGTAAAAAAAAAAACGAGTTGAACTTAAATATTATTATCGAATATTGAAATAAGCTAAGGAGGAGTACTATTGGATTTGGAGAATTGACTTAACTTTTTGACCATAAAGCCGAGATAGGATAAGGAGGGCGATAAGAGAGTCAGAGACCTAGTGAGTTTTTTTGAATTTAGGGTTAGGGTTTGGTTTGGGCATTGGGCTTTTAAATGACACTAGGTTGAGATTTGGTTGGAGTTTTAGATTTTAGCTATGATAGTAGTAACAAGATTGGATTGGGTATCAATTCTTAATTTATAATTATTTTATATTTTCGGACTTATGAGTCGGGTTTACTTGGGCGGGTCGGACTGGGCTTACCGGGCTTTATTGGGCTCGGACCTATCGGGCCTAGCGGGCTTGAATACCCTAAGCCCAAGTCCAGCCCGTCAACATACGGGCCGAGCCGGCCCACGGCCCATATCGGGCCGGGTCGGGCTTTTTGTTATAGGGCCTATCGGGTACCCATAAGCCCGTGGGCTTCTGGGCCAAATGATGAGGGCTACCTAGGGGGAATGAACTTTCGAAACCTCGAGGACTTTAACAGTGCTCTGTTGGCAAAACAATGCTGGAGGCTGATTTGTGAGCCTGACTCTTTCTGGGCTCAGACTATGAAGAGCAGATACTATCCAAATGGGAATTTTTTGACGGCAAAGCGAGGGCACGGGGCTTCATGGGCATGGTCGAGTCTCCTTGATGCTCGGGATGTAATCTCCACGGGGGCTCATTGGCAGGTGGTTAATGGTAATCGTGTGAAGTTCTGGACTGATAATTGGGTGATTGGATTGTCGACTTCTAATCTCAGGTCCTCAGCTCCCTGAGGCCCAAATTTGGAGGAGGTTGTATCAAATTTCATTGATCATCATTCTGGATCCTGGAATTGTGAGGTGCTAGAAAGTCTTTTGTCTGAAGCCGAGGTTTGGGCCATCAATGCTATTCCCGTGGGTCCTGTGTCTGCAAGTGACCTCCTAATCTGGCAGGCTACAAAAGAGGGGTTTATTCAGTCAAGAGTTGATACCATTGGTTGAGCTCTCAGGGCCCTTCTAGGTTGTTGGACCGCCCTTCCACCTCACACACCATCTCGAAGGAAACTTGGAAATTGATTTGGGGTATCAACACATTGCCAAAGGTTAGAATTTTTCTTTGGAAGTCTGTTAAGGGGTGCCTTCCCACCCGTGGTAACCTGTTTAGGCGTCACATGGGCTCCACCCCTCTTTGTCCTATTTGTGCATTGGAACCTGAAACGGTGGAGCATATGCTTCTACAATGTGAAGGAGCTCGGTGTGTCTGGTTTGGGAGTAGTCTGGATTATGTTGTCAACCGCTTGGCTGTCTCCACTCTTGAGAATTGGATTTTGGGTGTGGCCTCCATGGTGGCACATGTGATGACAAAAAACGAGTACTCTCAATGGTTGCGTCTGTTTGCTGGTCAATTTGGAAGGAGCGGTGCAGAGTGGCTTTTGAGGGAAGGAATTTCATTCCTCTTAATTCTATTATTCGGGCCAGGCTTCTTCATGAGGAATTTTGGGATGCCATGGTCCGGCACCCAGTGGATGCTCAGGCAAGTGAGGGTGATCCATTGTCTGAGCACTCTTGGCAACCTCCGGGACCAAACCAAATTAAGATCAATTCAGATGCTTCCTGGCTCGCTAGTACGCAACGGGCTGGGCTTAGAGTTTTGGTTCGAAATGCTGATGGACAATTCTTGGCAGGGTGTTGTTCTGAGTGTTCCGCGTCTTCGGCTATTGAGGTTGAGGTATGGGCTCTTCTTGAGGGAGTCTTCCTGGCTGGGAACAATGGTTACAACAGAGTGGTGTTCGAGTCTGACTCTTTGGAACTGGTTAGTGCAGTCAAGGGTTCAATTTGCCGAGGAAGATGGGAACTTTATCCAATTCTAGCTCGTATCAGAATGGCTTCAAGGGATTTCGACTTTGTGAGGTTTAAATGGACGCAGAGGTTCTCTAATATGGCTGCTGACGCCTTTGCTTCACGGGCCCGATGAATGATGCTTCGGGAGGCCTGGATTGACCGTCCCCCATCATCCCTAGTGCACGTGTTATCCCGAGATGGTAGTGGCTGTTTAGGGTTTCCCCCCGGCGATGCGCTCTTGTCGTTGAGTTGGTAGTGGTTGTTTTACTTGGTTTTCTGGTTTTGCTCTTGTTTTTCTGTTGTTCGTGTGTCGTTCCCGCTCTTTGAGCATCGATCAAAAAAAAATCTAGCGTTCCTAGGAGTAGGAGTTCCTAATAGGAGTAGTAGAAGTCATTAATTTCAAGGGTACCATTCTGATAAGACCATCAAATCCTCTGGATCAGCTCTCAAATTAATTGTCATTGAATCCTTAAATTGTTTGATTGAGTAGGAGTAGCAGTCGTAGGCTGGCAAGATTAAAGATGTCAAGAACCCGGAAGAGAATGGGGAAATTGTCCACATTAAGCTCATGTAGCAGTAGCAGCAACAAGCACTACAGGGCACCAGTAAAATTAAACCTATTGGAGCTTCCCATCGAAATCTTGGTCGATATCTTTCTTCGACTCCCGCCAAGAACACTCTGCATCGCTCAATGTGTTTCGAATACCATCTTTAACCTAATCTCCGGCCCTCTTTCTACCACATTGCTCGCCCGTTTACTTAACACAACCAACTCCAAGGATGGTAGTAATAATAATGTTCCTCAACGGCAACTTATGTGTTTTTCTCAAGTCGATTGCCAGCCACCTCCTTACTCTCACAGCCCTCAAGAGGAATCAGCCTTGCAATTTATGGAATACAAGGATGACAACGACGGCAATGCCAAGTTCGTAAAGGCCAACATGCAATTAATTTCTCAGAAATCCTCATGCCATGGGAAGATCACAATGTTGGTGATTACAAAGTTTACAACCACATACATTTTGTTTACGGCAGCTTGATTTGCTTGAAACACAGATTTGATCCTGGACGTTGCTTCTTGATCAATCCTTATCTCAGTGGACAAGTTCTAAGGCTCCCGGCAAGTCCCTTGTATAAACCAGGTTCAACTCTCGTGTTGAGACGAGAATGGTACGGAATGGGATTTGATACCAGAACCAACACTCACAAAATTGTTCTTTTTTCCTCTAGTTATAGTAGCGAGGATATGGAGGGTGATCTGGAATTTTCAGAAATTCTTGAGTTGAACTTGACAAGCAGCAGCAACTTATCGTCACGGTGGCATTGGCGAAAGATACCCTCGTATCCTCCGAATGAGAGTTTAAGTGGCTTGAGGACCGTATGTGCTTACGGACATATGCAATGGATGTCTTTTGTTCCTGATAAACATTCAATACAAGGAGGAAATGAACAGAACAAAAGACACCGTATAATCTCATTCGACTTCAACAAAGAAGAGTTCTATTGGATGCCTCACCCCACATTGCCAAGTCGGGAAGCGCATCATGTGCACTTTCTTTCTATGGGAGAATCTTTGGCCATACTCGATGCTTCTGCATCATCTTCTTCTTCTTCTTCTTCTACATCATTTAAACATGATATGATTTTTGAGATGTTGAAAGATAATGACAAGAAAGAGTGGACGCGAAAATATTACGCAATTAAAAAGCCTAGGTGCAAACTAGAGAGAGGAGCTACTTACTCTTGTTGTGAGTGGGAGCATGGCATATTTTTCAAATGTATAAAAAGCTCTTGCAAATTGTGGGAGGATCCTATAGATTGGGTAATTTTTATCCCTTGGTTGATTGTGCGATTTGTTTGGATCTAAGATGTGTTTCCATGAAACCTGTGGTGCATCCGTTATTACTCCACGATCTTCCAGAGAAAACACTGCCTGTCAAGTACGAGTGTATTCGAATAAGCAGTTTGCTACCAAATCCGAACTCGAACCCGAAGCCGGGGAGCCCGAGGATTGTTATTAATGGAATCTACTCTGACATTGTGGGTGCCAAGTGATGTCATATTGGGTGGGTTCCGCCGGAGTCTGATTGGATTAAGATTAATGTTGATGCGTCATGGAAGCGGGAGTCCAGCGAAGCGGGATGTAGAGTTATTGCAAGGAATGCAGATGGGTTTTTTTTGGGTGGTTGTGCCTCCTTCTTCCACTGCTCATCGGCAATTGCGGCCGAAGCAGAGGCAATCAGGCGTGGTCTATTATTGGCAAGTTCAAAAATTTTTGCCAAAATCATCTTGGAAAGTGAGTGCAAAAATCTGGTCGAGTTTGTAGGTGGCAAGGAAGATAATTGTCCCTTGCTTGCAGAAATTTGTGAGCGTGGTTACTACATTCCGTCACTGAAGTGGCGTTATACTGCCAGATCCGCCAATGGAGCTGCCCGTAAGGCTGCATCTTTAGTGAACTTCGGGATGAGAAATCTTGCTTGGGCTTCTCACCCACCACCATCCCTCCTTGAGGTTTTATCAAATGATGTGCTTCCCAGCCCTCGAGTGTAAGTCTGTAATGTGATTCCAATTTCATTCATGCTTCTGGTTCGGGTGCAGTTTGCAATTTCAGCTGCTTGCTTGAGCCACAACCATTCAATCCGTACCTTCTCTAATAACTTGAGAGAAATTTATTTCTTCCGACAAGGAAGACAACCCTTATATTATTTTGTATTTTCTGTTTAATTTGTACGTTGTTATTTCTTTGGGATCAAATTGATTGTTGATTCATTCAACCACTCATCGCTAGTTGACTTGATTTTTAATTTAGAAGAATGTATTAATTTGATTTAGAATTGTAAATGAGACTTTTGAATCCATTATAGGTTTATATGTAAATGAAATTGAATTGAATTAAATTCGATATCTTAACCGAATAACGTCGTTTGAATTTTGAAGTGAAATTAAAAGATTATGAATCGTGTTTGCATCTCACATTAGTAGTGCATTCTTATACCGTTGTTTTGATTTATGAATTGTTTTTGTATATGCGTTCATTCTCTAAACCAATCTTGATTATAATTTAAGAGTTGAACGGTTTTGATTATAATATATATATATAATGTCAATTGGATAAATAAAAAATATCGTTTAAGAAAATACCATCATGATAGGATGCAATATTATCCGAAGAATATATTGAATGAAGTCAACGATATCAAACATTTGAGGATTAGATAAAATTTACTCTCGTTTTACAGTGAATTAAGTAAATTTAATTTTTATATACATAAATTAGGTTATTTTGACTTGTATTAGATTGTTATAACACTAATTATTAGTGTATAATTTGTAGATCATATGGGAACCCCATATGTTTGTTTCGCACCTGTCTTCTATGCAAAAGTGTAGTATCCAAAATCTCTCTGTGGCTAGTTCCTCAGTTGATGGTTTATTACTACAACAACAATTTATCTCCAGCACTTCAACTCCTACTGAATTCTATTGTCAAAATGCGTCTTACGGTGCAAACATTGAAAATATTTTGGTGCCCATTGCGGAAAACATTTGTCTAGATATTGATGGAAAGGGAACAAGTGTTGCCTCTGCATCCACTAGAAATGATAATACCATTGGTCAAACTTCTAGCGCACAGATATTATCTGACCCAACTCTTCTATCTGAGGGTCAGGCTTCGTTTCAGAAAAAAAAAAAAAAGTATTTTGTTTCTTTCTCAACTTTTTTTTAACTTCATCCATAGATTTTACTTATTTATTTGTTGCCTGTTTATGCTTCCTTTTTCCTTAGAGGTATTCATAGAGAATATCTAGATCTGGGCGACAACAATTATATGTGTTCACTGTAATGCATTATTTTGGTTAGCAGAATCCTTGAAATTGAGATCTAAGCTTCAACAGCTTATTTTCACTCTTTGTTGTCAGTAAGGAAAAATCAAATTCCCTCCACCACATCCAACACCAGTTTTTTAGAGCAGTTACTTGATCCAAAAAATGGTTCGACAAGTTTCTTATACTGCCAGATCTGCCAATGGAGCTGCCCTTAGGGCTGCATCTTTAGTGGACTCCGGGGTCAGAAATTTTTCTTGGGCTTCTCACCCACCTCTCCGTCCCTCCTTGAGGTTTTATCAAATGATGTGCTTCCCAGCCCTCCACTCTAATGTGATTCCAATTTCATTCACGCTCCTAGTTTGGGTGCAGCTTGCAATTTCAGCTGCTTGCTTGAGCCACGAGCATTCAATCCTTATCTTCTCTAATAACTTGTGGGAAATTTATTTCTTCCAACAAGGAAGACAAGAATGCATTATTTTGTATTTTCTGTTTAATTTGTATGCTGTTGTTTCTTTGGGATCAAATTGATTGTTGATTCAGTCAACCACTCAATCCCTAGTTGGCTTGATTTTTATTTTAGAAAGTATTAATTTGATTTAGAATTTTAAAATGGGACTTTTGAATCCATTATAGGTTTATCTGGTACGTAAATGAGATTTGATTGGATTAGATTGTATATCTTAACCGAATAATGTTTGCATCTCACATTGGTAGTGCCTCCTTATACCAATGTTTTGATTTATGAATTGTTTTCGTATATGTATTTATTCTCTAAACCATCATTTTAAGATTATCTCCGTAAAAAAATTAATAAAATTTTATGTCATATAGTTACTCATATGTATCAAATAAATCAACGATTCTTGTAATTATTGAGATCATCATGGCGAATCATCCATTTAATTGAAATATGTGAATGACTAATTGCCTTCAATTTCGTTTAATTTTTTGTTGTTGCATAAATTAGCTTGAAATGATGATTTAAGAGTTGAACGGTTTTGATTATAATATATATATATAATGCCAATTACATAAATTAAAAAAAATAGTTCGAGGAGGTATCATCATGGTACAATGCAATACTATCCAAAGAATATATATTGAGTGGAGTCAACGTTGTCAATCATTTGGGGATCAGATAAAATTTACCGTCATTCTTAAGTGAATTAAGTAAATTTAGTTTTTATACATACATAATTAAGCTATTTTGACTTGTATTAGATTGTTATATCACTAATTAATATTAGTGTATATTTTACAGATGACATGGAAACCCTATATTTGTTCGTGATTTACGAATCATGTAATCTCTCTATTATTTTCCTTATAATAAATATGAGTCTTTTAAAAATAGAATTATATATATCAAATTCAATCTCAGAGATTATATCAGGTGGGTAGCGCTTAACGAGTTAATTAGATACATGATCCTCATCAACTGCTACGTGCTAATCAGTAGAGGACAACTTACTAAACGTACCTTTACCTGAAGTTGATCCTGAATATACTTCAAATTTATAGCATTCAAATTCAGATATAACCATGCTTTTAAAGGTGATTCAATTTTACCGTAAATTCTCGATCACATATTTAAACAATCGACATTATATTGACATGCAACAATGCAAAGTTATAAACAAGATTAGTATATTGCCGTCATATATATTACAATTTAATTTATAAAAAATAAACATAAGATGATTTAATTTATTGAAATAACAGCTTGAAAGCCAAATTGATGAACGGTAAATCACTTATCCGAAGGTTGGTCGATGAGGTATGCACGCAGTAATAGGCAGGTAAGGCAATATATATGAGGTCATATATATCGTGGCGTACGCCGTGCTTGCTCCAGATATCAATCCTCTGCGGGGACGATTAGTAGTAGCATGGTGAGTACAAGACTAGACGACGCGTCGTTGAATGCATACTACTTTGTTCAACTTCTCAATATGTTGATCGTTGACGTTTTATGATTGTGTACGTTAGGGATGACGTACGCATCCCCCTGGGCCTGGCTGGTATAGTGAATAAAACAAAGAACAAAAAGAGCCAAACGCAAGCAAAATTGACCGTACGAATTGATAATAATATTCAAGGGCGGAGGTACATATGAAGAGACTAGAGGGTGTCATTTTTTTCGTTGTTATCTTTATTTATGTATGTATATATAAATTATATTAATTATATTAATTTTTTATTACTTTTTAAAAAAAATTTCTATTAATATGTCAATTTCACTTATTAAGTATTGATAATTTGTCCCCTAAAAAAAAAGTATTGATAATTTGAGTGTGAGTATTTGTTTTGTATTTCTTTGAGCATCTAAAGTAGAAGATTACCATAATTACTATTAAAAAACAGAAAACATATATGCCCATAAAAAAAAATTCAACTATTGGCATTTGCTTTGACATTATATATTTGTGTTTTTCTTTCATTTATTGTCTAAATAAACATAATATTAAAGTCTTAATTCATGACGAAATCAAAATGCATATTTTTTTTTTCAGCCGAACAAAATTTTAATTAAGCATTTATCTATATAAAGGGTCTATCCTGACTTAAATTTATAATTACGCCTCTCGGATATTAAAGGACATAATGTCCTGATATATATGCATACATTCATATTTTTGTTTTCTCATTGTATTAGTCTTTTCAAAAAATATATATATATATTTATTACTTGTCATTATTACATTATAATAATATAATTTTCCAATGAGTAACGAAGAATTCCGAATTTTATTTTCGTAGAAATCGGAGTTATATGTACAATTCTTCGGCCTTCTCCAATAACAGTATGCGGAATTGAAATTGTGAGCGTTACGCGTACCTCTCTCTCTCTCTCTCTCTCTCTCTCTCTCTCTCTCTCTCTCTCTCTCTCTCTCTCTCTCTTTTAGTGTATTTTTTTTTTAATCTGAAAGTTACGTACCTCTCTATGAACGCATTTCTTGGAGGGTAATTTGGTGGAGGTCATGGATCGCGGTTTTGGACTGCATTTTTCATATATAAAATGCTGCGTGGGTGGAAGCAAGAATCATGTGCGCGACTTGGTTCTCGCCATTTTAATATACAAGATTCCTTTATTAGAGACAAAAGAATATCCTACATCCTTCTTCAGTTTGTTCCAAAATTAACAGCATTATTATAATCTCACAGTAAGGGTTGCTTGGAGCATCATATCAAATTCTTCGAATGTAGCCTTTGGAAAAGTTTAAGTTCAAACGGATTAAAATAGTTCTGCAGTAAACTCTCTCTATATATATTGGTTTCAAATTTGTCCAAATGAATAATATATCGCTAAATGTAGTTAGTATTATTCATTATATTAAATTTAACTTTAAAATAGAAAGTTTGCTGCAAAGCAGTGGTGATATTTTTAGACAAATTTTGAGTTAAATTTGTCCAAAATCAAATTTGAAAAGTCAGCTGGAGATGCATCCAGAGATTTCAGACATATTTCAACTTATCTTTTTAAGATATAAAGAGTATTGATTTTAGTAAGATTAAAAACTGACTAATTATTTATAATTTTTAAATAATTTCAAATTAAATTTGACAAATAATTTAGAAGGTCGGATATGAATGTTTTTAGCAATCTCCATTTCAACTTAGGAGTTCAAGCACCAAAGGATATGTAATTCGGATTGAGGAATGGAGTAGTTGGGATTTGGGATCTCCAACATAGAAATGTTGAACAAAAATTTGGGATTCAAATTCATCAATACTAAGGAGTTATTTTTAAAGTCGTATTTAGTTATAAAAATCGTAAAATTTGAAGTTCGCATCTGTGGAATTCAAACTAAAATCCAAGGACTTGAATTTATGATACATAATTATTTTTATTAATACAACAAAAAAATATATGCATCCAAGTATGGAAATTAGATTTCTTAGTAATGGTATTTGACAACATTCAATTCACCAAATTAAGTGACTTAAGTGCCGTGACAATTAATAAAGGATTATTATCTTAATAAATTAAATTACCTTTTATTGATAATATTTTTGTTGTATTTATTTGTTAGATAAATAAAATTTCACATCAAATTTATTAAATAATATAATTAATTTAGTGTATTTAAATAACAGTATTTTATATTTCTAGATTACTAATAATTGTTACATTGAGTGATATTAGGAGATCTCAATTATTTGACATTTTTCTTAATGACTTAAAACAGTGACACGTTTCTAAGTTTTTGTTCTTGTTTGGTGCACGTTCATAAGATTTAGCAGGGGTATGACTTAGTTGGGTGTAATTAATCTGTAAACTTTTTTTTATAAATAATAATGATATTTGAGTACCGATTTTTCCTTATATTAAAATTGAGTTTAAGATCTCTTATGTATTAGTGAAAGAAATACAATTAACAATTGATTATTATTTTTTTGGATCGAATCGTTCAAATTCAATTTGAATCTAATTTTTTGGATATAATATGGCATTCAGGCATTCTGCGCGGTTCGAGCATTATGACAATTTTCTTCGAGGGAAAAAAGAACAAAATGGAAAATTAGGACATGAGGAGAAAGTAATCACACACGTGGTCCCAAGGGCTTTGTGTCTGTGTCTCTCTCTCCCCGCGTAAGCTTGAAATAGGACATCTCTGAAGTCGCCACGTATCTCAAGTTTTACTTTGTGATAGTCTGATGCGATCGCCCCTTACGCGCCTATGGAGTGTTGACCATCACAGTCCTCAGTCAAAACACCTCTCATTCCTCCAGGGGCCAAACTCACTCACATATATATACATACGACCCAGAGCCGCAAATTCCATAATCAGACCAACGGGAAAAAAAAAGACACAAACATCACTCGAGAACCAACTCCAAATCTCTCACACAAATCAACACTCCATTATCAATACGTCATCGTCTATGGTGAAGCAGACGATTGGGAAGCCCTCCGAGCGAAACGACTCCAAATACAAGGGGGTCCGAAAGCGTAAGTGGGGAAAATGGGTATCCGAAATCCGCCTACCCAACAGCCGCGAGCGAATCTGGCTAGGATCCTACGACACTCCCGAGAAGGCGGCGCGTGCATTCGACGCGGCCCTTTTTTGCCTGCGTGGCCGCACTGCCCAGTTTAATTTCCCCGACAACCCACCTGATATTTCGGGTGGTCGGACGCTGACCCCGGCCAAGATCCAGGCCGAGGCGGCGAGGTTCGCGAACTCCGACGCGCCGACAAGCCACCACTCGGATCATTCGATGTCGGAGATGAATACGGAATCTCAAAACACGGAGTGTCAGTCTCGTTCTCCGTCTCCGTCGGTGTCGGAGGGGAATGGGACGGTCTGGACGATGGACAGTGATTTTCAAGTGACGCAAAACGACTCGTTTACGGACTTGTTAACATTCGGGTCGGGTAATTACGCTACGGAGTACGGACTGTTTCCGGGTTTCGATGAGCTCAACGGTCAGTTTTTCAGTCCAGCAACGGCAGCGCCAACGCCAGCCGTTGATTATTACGTAGAAGAGAACTTGGACGGTGTGATGCCGGCTCATGGGTCTTTCCTCTGGAATTTCTAAAATATAAATACGTACAAAGCTTACACAGTCTAATTAAAATTTTAATAATTTTAATTTTTCTTTCACGGGTCGGAGCTCCGGAGAGTTTTAGTTTCTGGAGCTTGACGAGTTCCCGCTAAAGGATGAACCAAATTTTGTTCGGCCATCCCAGATCGCATACATTGTTCGCGGTACTTGTAAAATTGTAATTGGTACAAAATTTCCCACAAACTTGTATAAATTTTTGCAACCCATGTATGATGTATCTATATATTTGTATGTCTTTCAAACAACAAATGATCATTTACGTGTGTCACTTCTCATATATTACCCTACTCAATATGATATGTATGTGTGAATCAAATGGAAGTTATTTTTAATTTACATTTGTTTATTTTTAATTATAAACTCAAAAGGTTTTAATGAATCTCCCATGTATGATGTAGGGTATCTAGAAGAAAGAGTGCTTTTGAAATATAATATTTGTACCACGTGTTAAACAATTCCATGGAAGTCCCTTTGGAGTTTGGGATATCTCAATCCAAATCCAAAGGGTCCACGACGAGTGAAGGGGGCCCACCTCAATTACCACGTGCATGCCTCTATCCAAATCCAACTATACAAAAAACAACGCATGCTAAATTGCTAATGCTAGCCTAGCCTAGCCTAGCCGACCTCCGCGCCACGAAATTTTCTTATCTTAAATCTTATTATTAATTATGTGATCTTTTCATTTCATTTCATTTGTAAGTCAACTTATTAATGCTGAATACAATTTCATTTCACTACATTTAGCCGGTCATTTTTCTGAAAGTTGTTTTTAAAAATTTCTTTTATTAAAATTACTTTAGTGTATAATTATTTATTATGAAATAACAACAAAAACGAAATTTCAAAAAAAAATGCAGCAATAACTTTTCAAAAAATACATCAATATATACTAACTAGCCCTTAAAAAGAAAAAATGAATATCAGAAAATTAAGTCACTAATTAATATGGTGCCTTTGGACACGCGCTATAAAATGCTAACAACAGTAATGGGACTAATCTACTACCCCTGCCTAGCTACCTACCTACTAGGTAATAGGTTAATTAAAACCTAACTTTTCTGATAAAGAAGAAAATGAAACCAGAGCTGTAATTAATAAAATAAAACCCTAGCGAACAGCCTCCACAGCCAGCCTCTTCACAACACCACCGCACTTGGTCGGTCCGAATGTGGCCTCAGAAACATCGATCGAGCACTTCTCTTTGCCCACACATTCCTACAAAATCAATAAAAATAAATATTATAATGTTATTTTGTTACATAATAAGAAACATTAAAAGACTTACATTTTGAATGATGGACAAGGGAGAAACGACTACAATTTAAAATAAAAACAATAAGAATGTGAATATATAAATATATATATTGTTCTTATGTTACCATCTTTGGGTAGGCTTTCCACAGTTGAACACACATTTGTTGTTATCGTATGAAACGCGGTAATCACAAGCTTCGACGCTGCAACCTTCAACCGGGGCCAAATAACTCGGCCAGTATCAGCCGAGACTATGGCCGTTGACCCAGGCTTCACCCCTCCCCATGCCAAGCAAGTCAACCACAACTGGATCATTTCCTAGAGGAGCTTTGAATGTAGTCTGAAACGTGAATTGGGTAAAAATTTAAATTTGATTTGTGTATGTTAGGTTTTTAGGTTGGGGGCCTATATATGGTTAGGGTTTGGTTACCTTATACCAAGTCATCCTGGTGTTAATTGGTAGGGATTCAGCTGACCATTTAGCTGCGAAACGTGAATTGGTGCTAAATAGCATGTTAGAAATGCCATAACCATTTGTATTTTCATAAATCTTTGGTCACGGTTTCATCGCCATTAATGTATCCCACCAAAACAGCCGGTCCGATAATTCCAGCATCGATCCCCTCAAATCCACCCCCATAGTTCTGTTCATGATCCAGGTTTAATTTCAGTTTGAATTTAGGGAAAAAATTTGTAATCACAACAAAGAACTAAGAGATTGAATTATACAAACCGGAAATCCAACTGCAACACTCAGCAACGAAATTATGTTTTTCCCCGGTTTCAATTTGATGCTTTTCTCGAACACATAGTTGAAGACATTATATGAAGCCCATTGAGATCCTATATATAATGAATATATGAATCACCAAGGTTAGAAAAAAAAAATTGGAAGTAAAGATTTGTAAATAAGATGTAAATATTCTTACCAAGATATTCTCCATTGACAAAGGCATGAAGAATGAAGCCGGTGCCATTGACCTTTAGGGTTATGTTCTTAGTCATGATTGGATCATCCTTGTTGATATCAACACTGTTCAAAATCCAAGATTATAAGCTAACAAGTTTTAAGAAAAAAATTTAAAAGAGGGAAATTAAATAATTAATTAAAAAAAATTCACATTAATTAGTTTTTGAATTATATATACCTTGTCATGTACCAAAGATAGTCACTAGCATCATCAGCAGCATCTTTTTGGTCCACACGTTTATTGGCAGTGGCATCTCCTCTTGAGAAACGGGTGGGTGTCCTCGATGTTCTCCAGCCCGCCACAACCACGTCAGAGTCTCAGGCTCATCCTCTGCCTTGTTCAGCTTTTTCGCTTTAACACTTGTTTGAGTGTTCACCTAAGGTACATAGCAAAAATTAGTACAGCGTTATAAATATTAACTTATGTTTTGTAATCAGAGAAATAAGTAGTCATTTTCACCGAACCTTCGCAGTATTGTAAACTTCAGTTTTGCAATCTGGAAGAATGCTAATGGACCAAGCTGGGACGGTGTGTTTCTTTCCTTGGAAATTGATTGTCGCATCGGACCTTGAATTGGCGTTGCCAAAAAAGCAACCAGCTGAGGCCTTTGTTGCATACACGGTGACCTAACATGCAAACAAATTGTTTGTTTCAATTTGAAAATCTATTAATTGTTATGTGAGGCGTGTGTAGTCCTAAATCGGAAAAAAATAGAAATAGTGTGTGTCTTATATAAGTTTGGGCAACTCTTCATATCACCAATTGATTTTAGTGTCGAAATTCCGAATCTATTATAAGGGTGAAATCTTGAGTTTCTACATGAATTATATATAAAGAAACTGATCACTTTTGTGAATTCGAAATTAAAAATGAACTTACTGAAACTGAGTTAAAAAAACACATACAAATTAAGATCAATCAAATTTAAAAAAATTGAAAACAAAAAATTGTACAATTTTATAAACTTCGTAATATACTAACCCGGCACATGCGATGCCCTAGGGGTATGCTCCAGCTCACCTGAAATTGAAAATTCAAAGGAAAAATTTATGTGATGTTAGCTTATAGCTAACTCAACCTCAACTTATTAATTTATTCTACATTTAAATTAGAGGGATTGCGAATTTTTTGGAGATAGTATATGATGTTTTATCCATGTAAAAGAGAAATTTGTTGCAATTATTGAAGTGTTCTATATATATAAATTATTTATTGCATGAATTTTTCTTTTTCTTTTTTGCATAAATTATGTATTATTACTTGGTGTATTTTCTAAATTAATGAAATTCACTTAATATCTTCTAATTTGATTATTTAAAAAAAAAAGTCACTCTAATATTTAGCTAATTTCATTTCTAATTCCTAGGTTGGTGGCTGGTACTAACCATGTAGTAGTTCTGGAATGTTCCTCCAAATTGGAAAAACCTAGCAACTGAGAAAGCAAGATCCTCTGCAGTTCTAAGTGGGTCTTTGCCACCCCAGCTCTTAAACCTGAACAATTTATTGATTACATAAATTAGGATAACAAAATTAATGATGAATTAATGTAACATTCAACAAATTAGGGTTTAGAGTTTATGGAACATTACCAGCAAGTCCAATTCTCAGTCCACATTTTCGGGCTGTTTTCGTTGTTTGGTGTGAATGAATCACAGTACCAGCCATTGCATGTGTTGATCTGATGATAAAACGAAGCAATCATTGAAATTAATATTGTGAAAAAATATTATGAATAAATCAGATTAAAAAGAAAAAAGTGATTGATTAAATTAAACGTACCATGGGTTGGGGAGCATCGTCTTGTTGGCACATAATCCATGGAACTCCAACGTCGAGGGAGTCGGCCAAATTCGCACACCAGTTAATGTATGCTTTCCCAGCATCTCCATAGTATGATTGCACATCCCATATTCATTTTCAATCTAAATGAAGTTCAAGCAAATTTAATTAATTTAATTAAGTATCAAATCAAATATGTATTGTAAAATAAAAATAAATAAGTGTAGGTCAATTTAATTACCTGAGCAATAATGATAGGGCCTCCTTGAGATGCAAATAGGTTCTCTTGTTTCATCACATCGACAATCAAGGTGGTGAAATTTTTCATCTCATTCTGCAAAAAAAAAAATGTAAATTCAACCAAAAGTTTGAAAGATTTTATTTACAAAGTATAAACAAATAGAAGTCATTGAATTTACCATGAAGACCCGATTTGCAGCTCGAATCTCACAGCCGGGCATATTGTGGAGCCACACAGGAAGTCCTCTGTTCATTAATTAGGTCACATTGAATTAATTTGTAACAAAATTCATAATGAAAACAAGAAATGAAGGAAAAAAATTTGATTAAGAATGTACCCATAGTTCCATTACAAACATATGGGGTCCAATTCGAAGAACAGCATAAAGGCCTTCATCTTGGATGGTTTTGATGAACCGGATCGGACCAGGTCAAGATTGCCAGTAAAATCATACTAACGATGAACCGGTTCATTCACATTCAAGAAGACATAAGTTTCAATGGTGTCCATCCCACCCTCCTTGGACTTCTTGATCAAGTCGGGCCACATCTGGATGAACAGATCAACATTAAAATAAGTAACTTGGATCGCAAGAAATCATAAAAACCTTTAACAAAACATACAATTATTGTGAAGAAAATGTACCTGCGTGGTGCTTCGAGGGTAGTGAATGGAACCTGAAAGCAAAACCTTGCGTTCGCCGTCGATGGTGATGGCCCGACCATCGTGAGAAACAAATGTGGCATTGACGCAAAAGGTGAGAAAGATGACTGAAAAACAGAAATAGAAAGCAAAATTCTTGGAGAGAGCCATTGCTTTGAATTGAATGGCAAAGGAAAACATAGGTGAGTTTCAACGAGGAATATATGGGGCGTATTTATAAGAGCTTGTGGGGGGAACAATATTCCTAATTAAAATTTTGTCCTAATTATTAATTATTAGAATTATTATTAACTAATCACCGGTTTAATCGAAGTTGTATACTTTTTTTAATGGATTTATTTTGTTCAAACATTATCCAACATGGATATAATCTCTATGATCACTACTTTTTTTTAGGATAATGAACCGGTGAGTTATAGATTATACAAAATTAATATAATTTTGAGAGCTGAATTTCTATGGGATATATTTGTCATATTAAATAAAATTCAAGGGTTTATGAATTTGTTTTTTTTAAAAAAACTAATAGATAACTTAAAAACAAGAGGTATGATGCGAAGATGAGACGTCACAAATTCAAATTTTGATAAAACTATCCAAATCAAAAAATTCAAAAAAAATCGACCTAATTTGAAGGTTCATAGTCTATATAAAAAAACAAACATAAAAAGTTAAGTGAAACATAGAGCCATGTCGTTTTACAGTTAATTAAAAATACAGGTAAAATATTTTATTGGTCTCCATGGTTTTGTTTAGAAATGACTTTGATTACTGTAATTTTAATTTTACGATTTTGATTACGGTTCTTTGTTAGATTAAAAATTAAGTCATATGGCTAATTTTGTTAATTAAACAGGGGCATTTTCAAACTTTGACCCAAAACTATAAAAATAAATAAATAAATAAAATTGCCTTCTCTTCGTCCCCGATCTCCCCCTCAGCTCAGCCGAGGCTGCTAAAAATCCCCGGCCCTAACAGCAGCGGTTTCTGTCCCCTTGCTTTGGATTATGAGTTCTTTGGATGTTGCATGAACACATTACCAGCAAGATTGAAGCTAGGGAAGAGGCTGTATACGACTGCTTGAATATATAGTTAGTTACTCACAAAGTTGATTTGACCATTCAGCTTTTTCAAATTTTTAATAGACCTTCTATTGCCTATAAGGATTTGATCAGAGAAAAATAAGAAAGAATGAGATAACCAAACTCCATTTCCCAAAAGAAAGGTAATCATAGGGTGTGGTGCGGCTCCAGGCATTATAATGCGCCATGGATGGCTGCTGTTAGGGCTGGGTATGGGGTGGGGTGATTGAGGAAGGATCGAGGTCAGGGAATGAAGAAAATTAAGGAGGGGGTTTTTTATTTTTATTTTATGAAATTCTTGAAGTAAAAGTGCTAAAATGCCCTTACTCAATTAACAAAAATGGACCATATGACTAAATTTGTTATCTAACAAAAATACAGCGATAAAAATTGTAAAATTAAAATCATAATAATCAAAATCATTTTTCAGTAAACCACAGTAATCAATCATATATTTTACCCTAAAAATACTTGTAAGCATTATTCTTAAGCGCCCTAATTGTGTCATTAAGTAACTATAAACATGTAATTAAAAGAGGTTGCTATTTCAAGTTTGGCAAGCTACGTGTAAAATATTGGAATCACTGCACTAAACTGAAAAACATTAGATGGACAAATCTTAATTTAGTGTGAGAAAATGCCACATGGAGTACATTTAGTCGTCATTTCAACACAAACACTGACAATGCAAAATAACCTTTCGAGGTGCAATTTAATTGTGTAGGCATTGATGAAAATGTCGCTGAATTTCGGCCATATTTCGCCGAAATTTTGGTAAATTCGACCACGGCACGTAAGAAGGGGAAGCTTAAACTTCCCGGAAAATCGAGACTATCGACGGATATCGGCAAATGTCGTCGATAGGGGTCGATATCAACAATATTGACCGAAAACAAAAATCAATTAACAGAGGAAATGTTGGGAAAAATTTCTCTACAAATTGGTGTCAAAATCAATTCACAAACTCACAACAATATTCAGAAATTTAGAGAAAAGAAAAAAAGAAATTGAAGTGAAAAGAAAAATTGGGGCAAACCGCAAACCTCCCTCAAAAAATTGGGGCAAACCGCATCCTTGATCCTCCTCGAGATTTCCGTCGATGACCGAATGCTCGCCGCACATGACTCCTCAACCCCCGACAACCACCTCCCTCCCTCTCACTCACCGTCGCACCCGCACAACACTCCTCTGCACTGCACCGTTCCACCACCCTCTGTACAAGAGATCGATCTCGATCTCTCTCAAACCAAACAACCCTCAAGGCCTCAACCTATTGTTTTTAAGCAACAAGTAAAGCGGCCCGTTTTGAGTTTTTTTTTTTGGGGTCAAATTCAATTTTTTGTTTTCCTTTTTAATTTCCTATTTAACTTTTATTTGTTCACAATTTTAAATATGAAGTAAAATATATTTTAGTAATTTATGTTGTATTTTAGAATATATATTTTAATATAGACCATATTTTTAATTTATATTACATATTTAATGTTAAAAAAGGCTTAACTCACATATTTAGAATATATGTTTTAATTTAGAACTTATATTTCAATTTAGAACGTATATTTTAATTTAGAATACCTTGTTTAATCCAAAAAAAGGTTAAGCCTTAAATATCTTCTTTTTTTTTGTCAAAATTCCAAATTTATTATTCACCTCAATATATTTAGTAATATATGTTTTAGTATAAAATGTCACGACTCGAATCATCTAGCACCATATTGTCCGCTTTGGGCCTCGCCCTCACGGTTTTGTTTTCGGGAGCTCATGGTGCAAATTCCCAGGGAGTCACCCATCATGGAATTGCACCAGCCTCAACTCGCTTAACTTTGGGGTTCCAATTGACAGGACCCCGTCCCAACTGGACGTCAAAAATCGTGCCCGATCCTGCTCCCGTCTGTCAAGTCAACCAAAGGCCCGAAACTACCCTTCAGTGCTTGCCAGACAAGGGATGTTTGCGCTGATTTCTGCTGCTGTCACTGCCTCACGATCAGTCCCGAACGTCGTACCACGGCCTGGAGGGTCACAAAACAGAAAAGGTGTGAGTGGACAAAAATGACCTCTTATAAAAACATTTGCCAAAATACATTCTTACCCTCCAGTTTTCACAAACTTGCATGCATATTATAAAACATGAGTAATTGACAGGACCCGCCCCGATCCCACAGGGACCACAAGGGGACGTGCCCTGCTCCCGTCTGACACCCAATAATTCATACCAATTTTAACCTCAAAACATTTAAAAGCATAAATAACCAAATTAAAGTCATACATCAAATCCGAATTAAACGAATGTCAGACAAGGGATATAATCCAAAATTACAAATTTGCGAGCACGACTCTACAGTAAACCTGCGGGTACACCGCCCAGCAGGGGTTCAGGTACGCAGAAGTAGATCTATGCCTCAGCCTCTGGTTCCTCCTCTACCTCAGTTTCCCGACCTGGAGGGGTTATCAAAAACATTAAAGGGTGAGTGGACCGAAACTCAAGTTTATGAAATCGTTTGATAAGTAAAACATATAATTTACCCCTCCGTTTTCCAAACATGCGTGCATCATAATTCAAAATCATAAACCATATAATATGAACCATAAGTATAATTTTAGTTGCTGCACTATACACTCCAAACCCGACATCCCTGATGTCTGACGTCCCTGACGTCCAATAAGGTCACAATCACAAGGCTACGCGTGCCACTCGGGTCTCAATTCCGAGTTCAATCCCCGAACCCCGTTCGGGTACAGCATCCCCGATGCTTAGCGTCATAGACGCTGGACGTTCTAGACGTCCGTGACCTCTCCGGGGTACCTCATCCGGAGGAGACAATATAATATGGAAGGATCTATACAGTGCAGTAACAAATGCATTTTATTGATATCCACATGCAAACATATATATACATAGATAGAATCTGAACCAATCATTCAGTTTCATCGGACGGGTCTCAAGCCCAAATACCGTGAAACGTGCCATAACCATATTTTCCATATCATCAAACCATTATTGTTTTAGCATGTGAATAAGTATAATAAAACCAGAAAACATTTATGCACACAAGGGTTTAAGAAAATGGCCCACTCACAGTACAATCCTGCTAGAAACCGAACGTATACCCTCGTCCTGGTACAAATGTACAATCCCTGTCAAGTCCAAGTATTCGTAAAGGTCAAATTAAACCCCCAACATTCAACCATGGAAGCCTAGGTCGAAACCGGCCCGGGAAAGCCGCCCGAACGCGCTTTCCAAGGCAATAAACCTTATTTTGACCAACTTAAAGATCTCCGATCGACCCGAAACCACCGCCATTGGATCTGGATCGTCGAAACCTAAAGAATGGTGGTGGTCCCACCAGAAACACTGTTCACACGCGCCCCCACGCGCCGGTCAACGTGGCGGTCAACGCAGGAACAGTTCCTGCTGACGTCATCGCTGACGTCACTGCTGACGTCAGCATGACGTCATGCTGACGTCATCTGACAGCTGTCAGGTCTGACATGTCAGACTCTGACAGGTGCCACGTGTCAACATCTGATTGGTCCACCACACTGATCTGTCAGACCACGTGTCAGATCTGACATGTGCCACGTGTCAGCACGGCACTAGTCCACGTCACTGACATGTCAGTGACACGTGGCAGTCCCTGACTGGTCCACGTCGCTGACATGTCAGTGCTGACTGTGCACTGACATGTGACACGTGTCGGCTCACGGTTGGTCCACGTCATCTGACAGACTGACAGGGTGCCACGTCAGCACCACTGTCATCAGACGGGTTGACCCGAATACCTGCAACTCGGGTCGATCAGACCCGCGATCATGACCCGGTTGCCATTTCTTCACTTCTCGTTCAATTTCGTCCATTTTGATCCCTATTTACTCGTCTTAATCCCTAGAATGGTTCTGTGTAACTAGAGTTAGGTTTTAGGTCTAAGAGGTTACCTGAAAATCGACGGGAAGCCTGGTGGCCGGTTCTGGTAATCCTCTCCGGCGAGTCGACGGTTGTTCAGTCCCGGTCCTGGGTCCAAATTGGTCGTCAAGGTCTGGTAGACGAGTCCTAACAAAAACCAGATGATGTCAACGTCACAAACAGGCGTTTCGAAGCCGAGAAGGAAAATGGTTACCTACGGGTTTATTGTCCAATCGCCGCCGTGTCGCCGCCGTACACAGTCAGGGTCAGTTCCTTGCCGTCCAGTCGTCACGGTGATCCCAACCGTACGTTGGTTCAAGTCCTAGATTGAAGGTTGGATGGTTTGGTGACTTGGGCTGCTCGGGTTTTCTTCACGGGTTTGAGAGGATGCCGCCGTGCAGGGCGGCCGTGAAGCGGTGGCCGGCGTCCGGGGGTGGCTGTTGGCTGCTTGGGAGTGTGAGGTTGAGTGGTGAGGGCTGCTGGTTTGGTTCCAAGTGGAAATCGTGCAAACGGTTGGTGAGAATGAACACATGGTTGCATGATTCCATGCAGTTTAATACAGAACAGGAACAAGGATCAAGGGCCAGGATTGAATCTCAGAATGAGATCAAAGGCTGAGATCAGATCAAGGGATTTCAGATCCAAGGGCTGTAATTTAAAGCTGATTTAAATGCTATTTAATCCTATAGTGGATCTGATCCAATCTAGCCAATGGGTGAGTGACACTTGTCACTCACCAGATGTCCTCCAATCAGATTTCCTGAATTTAATATTCGACACGAAAACCGAGACACGAACTTCCCGAATTCACGTTTCTGACCATAACTTCCTCGTACGAAGTCCGATTTCGGCGTGCCGCCTGTCTACGGACTCAGGACGTCGAGGCCTACCCAACGGTCCTTAAGTCAACAGAAAATTAGTTGTCCAAAGAAAAGTCAACATTTTCCCCCGAGAGTCCAAATTACGGTAATGCCCCTGAACTTCCGATAGTCATAACTTTTCCCCTGATCGTCCGAATTGGACGTGCCACCTGTCTATGAACTCGTGACGTCCCGAACTACGTCACGGTCATAGGTCAAAGTTCATTTAGTTCATCAATCAAAAAGTCAACAATTTGACCATACCATTCACAGGGGTAAAATCGTCAAATCACACATTAAATTACAATATGGGAATCTTCGAATTTCCGGGGTGTTACAACCTTCCCCCCTTAAGAAATTTCGTCCCGAAATTTCAAAGAAACAAATGAGGAAATTGTTCTCGCATCTGAGCCTCAGGCTCCCATGTGGCTTCTTCCACATTCTGGTTTCTCCAGAGAATCTTCACGAGAGGGATCGTCTTTCGTCGTAGTACCTTGTCCTTCCGATCCAAGATCTGTACTGGTTGTTCTTCAAAGCTCAAATCCTCCCGTAGTTCAACAGGTTGTTCCCCAAGTACATGAGAAGCATCACGTACGTACATCCGCAACATCGATACGTGGAAAACATCGTGAACTCTCGATAGTTCTGGAGGTAGTGCCAATTGATAGGTCCTCAAATAAGCGTTATTTTATATTATTTTATACCATTTATACTTGACTTTTAATATTAAAATAATAAATAATTAGACAAATTAATTTATTTTGTGATATTTTTGTAGAAATAAATAAAGCGTGGAATTTGGAGCATTTTGGTGAAAGAATCGTCCCGATCGGAATTATAACGAAGAAATTATGGACGAAATATGAGAAACCACCGAAAATCGCAAGGAAATTCGGTGGGAAGTTCCCAAAATCAGCATATTTGCCCCAAAATCAGCATCTTTTCCCACCCAATCTCATCATTTCCATCACTTCTTCATGTACTATCTTATTGCTATTTTTATATTTTAATTTGTACTTTTAATTAAACAATTGTGGCACTCCCTCTATAAATAGGGAGGTCATTTCATGTATTTGGGGAGTCCCCAATTAGTTTCATTCTTCCATTTCTTTCATTTTTCTTAGTTCTAGTTCTTAGTTAGTTCTTTTGTTTCTCTCTTTTGAGAGACATTTTTGGGGACCATTTTAACTTCTTGTAGATTTTCTTATTAATTAGCTTTCTTTTAATTCTTGTTCTTAATTTATGTTCTTTTTATTTTTCTTAATTTCATTTCTTCTTTACTTTGTTCTTGTGATATTTCTTTGAGATCTCTTAAACACATTTTTATGCTTTCCTTAAGAAATACCTAGGCCAAGTAATTCTAAGGCAATTCAAGAGTTTTAAGACCGAATTCCTCGTATTTCTTCTTCCATCTTCACAAGTTTCCTGCCGCTGTTCGGTGATTCTTATGAAAATCCATACTTCTCTACTTAAATTCTTGTTATTGTTATTGGTTTTACTTATAATTCAATATATGTGTTGGTATTTTCTTTCTAACATTTGTAAGTAAGAATGCAATCTCCATGTGTTTTACTTTTTGAGTTTCTTTTACTTCATATGTTTTAGTACTTGAACTTCAATTCGAAACTAAATGTTGATCCGCTGTTCGGGGCATTTAGGATAGAGTTGAAGAGATTTAATGTTTGATCGCTGTTCGGCGCATTAAATCACTTACTTAAGGTGAATCATATTGTAAGTAATAATCCGCTGTTCGGTGCATTTATAATATGAAAAATGTATGCATGTATTTGAGATGATTAAGGTATGATTTCGTGATTGGTTCAATATGAGCATGATGTTAGAGTGTTGGTAAAAATATGTGTTTGAAGAAAATTCACTAGTACAAAGGTTAAAGTAGAAGTAAAATTAAGTATTTAATTATTTTTACTTGTTTTCTTTATTTTTATATTTACAACTCTTTTCAAAAACCCCCCTTTTCAATTCTTTATTCTTTATTCTTTAATTCTTTAATTCTTTTATTCTTTTATTCTTTTTTATTCTTTATTCTTTTATTATTTTATTCTTCTATCCTTTTTATTCTTTATTCTTTTATTCTTTTATTCTTTTATTCTTCTTTTATACTTTTAGTTTATTATTCTTTGATTCTTTCATCTCTCTATTCTTTTATTCTTTAATACTTTTAGTTTATTATTCTTTGATTAATTAATTCTTTAATTCTTTAATTCTTTAATTCATTAATTCTTTAATTTGTTAATTCTTTAATTATTTAATTCATTAATTTATTCATTATTCATTTATTCATTACTCTTTCCCACTAACACATTATTAATGTTCCCTAATTTCCCCGGTTAAGAACGATCCCTATTTACCAATACTACATCTACACAAAAAGGGTTTAAATTGCACAACACTCAAATTACGTGTTTAATTTAATGCGTAGTTTGGGCGTTGTCACCAATTTGTATGCAACTCTGCCAATTCTCTCCACGATTTCATAAGGTCCGATAAAACGCGGACTCAGTTTCCCCCGTCGGCCAAAACGGATAATCCCTTTCCACGGAGACAACTTCAGGAAGACAAAATCTCCCACTTCAAACTCCAAGTCTCGAATCCGTCGGTCGGCATAACTCTTCTGGCGATCCTGTGCCACCTTCAATCTCTCCTTGATCACGCGAACAGTTTCCATGGTTAAGTCCATCATCTCCGGCCCTACAGCCGCTCGCTCTCCTACCTCCGTCCAGCAGATAGGTGTCCTGCACTGTCGGCCATACAGTGCCTCATAAGGTGCCATCCCGATGCTTGCCTGATAGCTGTTGTTGTAAGCGAATTCCATCAATGGCAAATGAGTATCCCAAGAGTCTTGAAACTGTAGTACACATGACCTCATCATGTCCTCCAGGGTTTGAATGGTTCTCTCAGACTGTCCATCGGTCTGTGGATGGAAAGCAGTACTGAAACGTAAGGTTGTTCCCAAAGTAGCTTGCAAACTCCGCCAGAACCTGGAAGTGAAACGCGGATCACGATCGGACACAATCGATTCCGGCGTACCATGAAGTCGTATGATTTCCTTCACAAACAACTGAGCCAGTCGGTTAGGTTTATAGGTTTCCTGAACTGGCAGAAAATGGGCTGATTTGGTTAACCGATCCACGATCACCCATACTCCGTCCACTCCACTCTGAGTCCTTGGTAACTTAAAGACGAAGTCCATGGTGATGTGATCCCACTTCCACTCAGGAATCGGAAGTGGCTGCATAGCCCCATACGGTCTCTGCCGTTCCGCCTTAACCTGCTGACAGGTTAAGCATTTGCTCACGAACTCAGCAATATCCTTCTTCATTCCTGGCCACCAATAATGGTTCCGGAGGGTACGGTACATCTTTGTACCTCCCGGATGCATAGCATAGGCCGAACTGTGGGCCTCCTCAAGTATCTCGGCCCGTAACTCTGCCACTGCAGGTACGCACAAACGGCCCAATTTCACCAGTGCTCCATCGTCCCGGATGGTAAAATCCTGTCTCCCATCCGCATCGACCTCAATTCTGTAAATACAGAGTATCGGATCCTGAAGTTGTGCTTCAATGATCCGATCAATCAGTACTGGTCGCACATGGAAGCTGGCCAACAAAGCTCCATGCTTGTCCGTACCCAAAATAACTCCCGCCTTCCGGAGTTCCACCAGCAAGGGAAGATACACCATCCCCAGGTGTGCAATAGTTCCCGCTGATTTCCTGCTGAGTGCATCCGCCACCACATTGGCCTTACCCGGATGGTACTCGATCGTACAGTCATAGTCCTTCAGCAGCTCCAACCATCTCCGTTGTCTCATGTTGAGCTCCTTCTGAGTGAATAAGTATTTAAGACTCTGGTGGTCGGTGTATATCCGACACGTTGCGCCGAACAGATAATGTCTCCAGATTTTGAGAGCATGAACCACCGCCGCCAACTCCAAATCATGGGTAGGGTAGTTCAACTCATGAGTCTTCAGCTGTCGGGATGCATAGGCGATAACCTTGCCAGTTTGCATCAACACGCAGCCCAAACCTTGCAGCGATGCATCACTGAAGACCACAAACTCCCCACTGTCATCCGGCAATGCAAGGACAGATGCAGTGGTCAATCGATCTTTCAACTCTTGAAAGCTCCGATCGCACTGCTCGTCCCAGATAAACTTTACTCCCTTCCGAGTCAAACGAGTCAATGGTGCAGCAATTTTGGAGAAGCCCTCCACGAATCTCCGGTAGTAACCTGCTAATCCGACGAAACTCCGCACCTCGGTCACTGTTGTCGGTTTAGCCCAGTTGGTCACCGCTTCTGTTTTCTGGGGATCCACGCAAATCCCATCCGTCGATATCACGTGTCCCAGAAAACCAATACTGCTCAGCCAAAACTGACACTTGCTCAGCTTGGCATACAATTGTTCTTGTCTCAGTCTCTCCAAGACCAACCGTAGATGTTCTTCATGTGCACGGGCACTCCTTGAGTATACCAAAATATCATCGATGAACACAATCACGAACTTATCCAGGTAGGGTCGGAAGACCCGGTTCATCAGATCCATGAATGCTGCTGGAGCATTCGTCAAACCAAATGGCATAACATGGAACTCGTAGTGCCCGTAACGGGTTCGAAAAGCAGTTTTCGGAATATCCTCCTCCGAAATCCTCAGTTGGTGATACCCAGACCGCAAATCAATTTTCGAGAAGCACTGAGCTCCCCGCAACTGGTCGAAAAGGTCATCGATCCTGGGTAGAGGATACTGGTTCCTCAGTGTCACCTTGTTGAGTTGTCGATAGTCAATACATAAACGGAGACTTCCTTCCTTCTTCTTTACGAACAACACCGGTGCTCCCCACGGTGAAGTACTCGGTCGGACATATCCCAAATCTACCAACTCCTGCAATTGAGTCTTGAGTTCTCGTAACTCGGCCGGCGCCATCCGGTATGGTGCCTGGGATATAGGTCGGGTACCCGGGAGTAGTTCAATAGTAAACTCAATCTCCCGCGATGGTGGCAACCCAGGTAAGTCTTCCGGGAATACATCCGGAAACTCACAGACCACCGGTATTTCGTCGATAACCGGAGTATCGACCCGTTCCGACACGACATGCGCCAGATAACCCTGGCATCCCTTCCGTAGAAGTTTGGTAGCAGTAAGTGACGAAATCACTTCAGGAGGCGAACCAACACGTTCCCCCTGAAAGATAACTTCCGGCAAACCCGGGCTCCGCAAAATCACTTGCTTGCTACAGCAGTCGATGAGCGATCCGTGCTCCGACAGCCAATCCATCCCTAGGATTATATCGAAGTCGTGGATATCCAGAATAATTAAGTCTGTTGGTAAATCCACATCCTCAATTCTTACCGGGCACCTCCGAATCACCTGATTCACAAGGTACACGGTACCCATCGGGGTGCCAACACCCATTTCGCAATCTAAGGCTGATACCACACAATCAAGCATACCAGCACAACTCCTCGAAATAAAAGAATGTGTAGCCCCCGCATCCATTAATACACGTACAAGAAAATTAAAGATATGTAGTGTACCTGTGACCACGCCTGGAGCAGTCCTCGCCTGCTGCTGGGTCATTGCAAACACTTGGGCCCTCGGCCCTCCGTTCCGTCCGCGCCCGCGCGCGCCACGTCCAGCACCACGGTCACCTCCCTGACCGCGACCTCCATTAGTGTGGGAAGCCGTGCTCTGCACCACACTCGAGCCCCCAGTGTCGTTGTTCTTGGACAACTGCGGACAATCACAGGCATAGTGGCCTTCCTCTCCGCAAGCAAAATAAGTTACTGGCCTTGACCTGCCCGAATGCCCACCAGATGCACCGCTCCAAGATGAGTGCTGCCCAGAGTTGTGTCCAGATCCTCTGCCCTGAGAGCCTCCACGTCGACCCGACCAGCCACGACCCTTGAAGGATGAGGGTGCTCCCCTGTAGCTCCCTCCCTTGTTGTTCTTACGGCCCGATGGCCCATGATGTGGGCGATCCTGACGTCGCCCCTCCCCCGAAGGTTGTCGTGATTGGTGTGCCGCCAGACTGGCCTCGACACGCACCGCTGCGTCGACCATATCCCTCAGAGAAGCATGAGTGGTAGCAGTCACACTGGACCGGATCTCCCCTCGGAGTCCAAACTCAAACCGCTGGCATTTGTCCTCCTCCGTGCTTACGAATGAGGCAGCGAACCGGGAAAGTTTCCTGAATGTTTGCTCGTAGTCTGCAACAGACATGTCACCCTGCTCCAGCCGCAGGAATTCCGCCTCCCGCGCCGCGCGAAAGGATCGCGGGTAGTACTGGTCCAGAAACCTGGAACGGAAAGCTTCCCAGGTAGTGGTATGGACAGACCACCCAGACATTTCGAGTCCGTGCCACCACTGGTAGGCTCCTCCCTCCAATAAGAAGGTCGCCAGAGTCACTCGTTCGCCCGGAGGGCAGTGCATCACCGAGAAGATCCTCTCCCACTTGGTAATCCAGTCGTGAGCATCCTCGGGGTTTGATCCCCCGCAGAAAGGAGTGGCTCCCAACCGTTGAGCCCTTTCGATGCTCGCGCATTCCATCTCTCTTTCTAGATCCTCGTCCGTACGAGTATGAGGAATTCTCCTAGGAGGCATAACCAACTGTTAAGAGGCATAGATCAGAAAACAATATTCTTAAAAGTCGAAAAGTAACTAGTACTAATCACTAGTCTAGCATGCTGACCAATACCCTAGTACTGACCACAACCTAGTGCTCTGATACCAAGCTGACAGGACCCGCCCCGATCCCACAGGGACCACAAGGGGACGTGCCCTGCTCCCGTCTGACACCCAATAATTCATACCAATTTTAACCTCAAAACATTTAAAAGCATAAATAACCAAATTAAAGTCATACATCAAATCCGAATTAAACGAATGTCAGACAAGGGATATAATCCAAAATTACAAATTTGCGAGCACGACTCTACAGTAAACCTGCGGGTACACCGCCCAGCAGGGGTTCAGGTACGCAGAAGTAGATCTATGCCTCAGCCTCTGGTTCCTCCTCTACCTCAGTTTCCCGACCTGGAGGGGTTATCAAAAACATTAAAGGGTGAGTGGACCGAAACTCAAGTTTATGAAATCGTTTGATAAGTAAAACATATAATTTACCCCTCCGTTTTCCAAACATGCGTGCATCATAATTCAAAATCATAAACCATATAATATGAACCATAAGTATAATTTTAGTTGCTGCACTATACACTCCAAACCCGACATCCCTGATGTCTGACGTCCCTGACGTCCAATAAGGTCACAATCACAAGGCTACGCGTGCCACTCGGGTCTCAATTCCGAGTTCAATCCCCGAACCCCGTTCGGGTACAGCATCCCCGATGCTTAGCGTCATAGACGCTGGACGTTCTAGACGTCCGTGACCTCTCCGGGGTACCTCATCCGGAGGAGACAATATAATATGGAAGGATCTATACAGTGCAGTAACAAATGCATTTTATTGATATCCACATGCAAACATATATATACATAGATAGAATCTGAACCAATCATTCAGTTTCATCGGACGGGTCTCAAGCCCAAATACCGTGAAACGTGCCATAACCATATTTTCCATATCATCAAACCATTATTGTTTTAGCATGTGAATAAGTATAATAAAACCAGAAAACATTTATGCACACAAGGGTTTAAGAAAATGGCCCACTCACAGTACAATCCTGCTAGAAACCGAACGTATACCCTCGTCCTGGTACAAATGTACAATCCCTGTCAAGTCCAAGTATTCGTAAAGGTCAAATTAAACCCCCAACATTCAACCATGGAAGCCTAGGTCGAAACCGGCCCGGGAAAGCCGCCCGAACGCGCTTTCCAAGGCAATAAACCTTATTTTGACCAACTTAAAGATCTCCGATCGACCCGAAACCACCGCCATTGGATCTGGATCGTCGAAACCTAAAGAATGGTGGTGGTCCCACCAGAAACACTGTTCACACGCGCCCCCACGCGCCGGTCAACGCGGCGGTCAACGCAGGAACAGTTCCTGCTGACGTCATCGCTGACGTCACTGCTGACGTCAGCATGACGTCATGCTGACGTCATCTGACAGCTGTCAGGTCTGACATGTCAGACTCTGACAGGTGCCATGTGTCAACATCTGATTGGTCCACCACACTGATCTGTCAGACCACGTGTCAGATCTGACATGTGCCACGTGTCAGCACGGCACTAGTCCACGTCACTGACATGTCAGTGACACGTGGCAGTCCCTGACTGGTCCACGTCGCTGACATGTCAGTGCTGACTGTGCACTGACATGTGACACGTGTCGGCTCACGGTTGGTCCACGTCATCTGACAGACTGACAGGGTGCCACGTCAGCACCACTGTCATCAGACGGGTTGACCCGAATACCTGCAACTCGGGTCGATCAGACCCGCGATCATGACCCGGTTGCCATTTCTTCACTTCTCGTTCAATTTCGTCCATTTTGATCCCTATTTACTCGTCTTAATCCCTAGAATGGTTCTGTGTAACTAGAGTTAGGTTTTAGGTCTAAGAGGTTACCTGAAAATCGACGGGAAGTCTGGTGGCCGGTTCTGGTAATCCTCTCCGGCGAGTCGACGGTTGTTCAGTCCCGGTCCTGGGTCCAAATTGGTCGTCAAGGTCTGGTAGACGAGTCCTAACAAAAACCAGATGATGTCAACGTCACAAACAGGCGTTTCGAAGCCGGGAAGGAAAATGGTTACCTACGGGTTTATTGTCCAATCGCCGCCGTGTCGCCGCCGTACACAGTCAGGGTCAGTTCCTTGCCGTCCAGTCGTCACGGTGATCCCAACCGTACGTTGGTTCAAGTCCTAGATTGAAGGTTGGATGGTTTGGTGACTTGGGCTGCTCGGGTTTTCTTCACGGGTTTGAGAGGATGCCGCCGTGCAGGGCGGCCGTGAAGCGGTGGCCGGCGTCCGGGGGTGGCTGTTGGCTGCTTGGGAGTGTGAGGTTGAGTGGTGAGGGCTGCTGGTTTGGTTCCAAGTGGAAATCGTGCAAACGGTTGGTGAGAATGAACACATGGTTGCATGATTCCATGCAGTTTAATACAGAACAGGAACAAGGATCAAGGGCCAGGATTGAATCTCAGAATGAGATCAAAGGCTGAGATCAGATCAAGGGATTTCAGATCCAAGGGCTGTAATTTAAAGCTGATTTAAATGCTATTTAATCCTATAGTGGATCTGATCCAATCTAGCCAATGGGTGAGTGACACTTGTCACTCACCAGATGTCCTCCAATCAGATTTCCTGAATTTAATATTCGACACGAAAACCGAGACACGAACTTCCCAAATTCACGTTTCTGACCATAACTTCCTCGTACGAAGTCCGATTTCGGCGTGCCGCCTGTCTACGGACTCAGGACGTCGAGGCCTACCCAACGGTCCTTGAGTCAACAGAAAATTAGTTGTCCAAAGAAAAGTCAACATTTTCCCCCGAGAGTCCAAATTACGGTAATGCCCCTGAACTTCCGATAGTCATAACTTTTCCCCTGATCGTCCGAATTGGACGTGCCACCTGTCTATGAACTCGTGACGTCCCGAACTACGTCACGGTCATAGGTCAAAGTTCATTTAGTTCATCAATCAAAAAGTCAACAATTTGACCATACCATTCACAGGGGTAAAATCGTCAAATCACACATTAAATTACAATATGGGAATCTTCGAATTTCCGGGGTGTTACAGTAATAGTATGAAATCATTCAAGTATGAACAGTGGACCGATAAAATCAAAACATATTTTCCCATAGTCCATAAAACTCATGTTCATCAAATCAGTACATGCTATAAAACATCAAATCCCAGTTCTTAGGCCAAAACATGTGAAAACATAATCACTTGGCCACAAAGACCAAAAACCCGTACTCAATACTGGTACGTCATCAAACAACAGCAATCAGCACTAATCACAAGTGCACAATAAATATATCAATCCAATCAATCCGCACTACTCACAAGTGCACAAACTATCACAATCACATCTGCACTACTCACAAGTGTTGCACTACGCATAGGCCAATATCCAGCCACACTCTCGGGATCGGACACCTCTGGGCTCAACTCTCGGGCTCAGTCACATCTGGGCGAACACATCCCCAGGCTCAGACCCATCCGAGTGGTACATCCAGGCTCAGTCACATCCGAGAAGCTGACTACCATAGGATCAACTACCGATCCTACAATCACATCCCCCAAGCTCCGGTCGTCTGGGTAATCCCCCCACGCTCCGACCGTCTGGGCATTTCACAATCACAATGAAAACCATCTCGGGAATTACATCCCAAAAAATTTCAATCAAATCTTGTCTTCATACAAAGTCAAGATCATTCCCGACTGGGTCTCAAGCCCCAAAATAACATTTTCACGTAAACCGTTAAAATCACATTTTAAAGCAATAAAATAATCCAGAAATCATCATTGACTCACCAACTAAGTCAAAATATCATTTTAGAAATCATTTAGACTCCGGGCCTCGCCCAAACCATCATTTGCACGTTCCTCGTAAAACGTGCCCGAAAGACTGATTAAAATAATCATAAAATCACAATAAATCATACAAAATCATCAAATTCACAAGTGACTCCATTCTGAGTCAAAATCATTATCCAATTGGGTCTCACGCCCAAAATATCATTTTCACGCAAATCCATGTGTTGCAACATCCGTTGTCATTTTCACGTAAATCCACGAAATTGACCATTGACTTACTCCCGAGTCACAACATCATTTTTCAATCCATGACTCAATAATCCGAGTCTAAACATTATTTTCAATCAATTTCAATCCCGGACTCATAACCCGAGTCCAAACCTCACTTTTAACCAATTTCATAATTTCTCGAAAATCGTGCCAAAATATAATAATATAATAATCATAAAATCGAGAAATCACCGGATTGAAATATCAATCATGCCCAAGCATATCAAATCATATAATAAAGCATTTAAATCATATATGCATGCATCACAGTTAGAAAACAAAGTCCACTCACACACACCGTCCAAAACGGTCCGTTTCCGAGCTGCACGTTTTTCTGTAAATTCTGGAAATCACAACTCCTGTCCAAAATCATTATAGAGGGTTACTAACATCTCAAAATACTTCATATAATTTTCCCCAATTTTTCTGGAATTTAAATAGGTATTTTTAACGTAAAACAAAACTTCGGATACGCGGAACATTAACGAAACAATATCCGATTTTCTCGAAACCAGCGTCAAAATGTTCGTTACAATGAGAGGATTCAAAGTCATGTTGACCTCACCTTGAAACTAGGCCGTACGCGCCCTCACGCGTGGCCGTGAGTGGCTGCGCGTGAAACCCACGCGCCTGCTACAGTAACCGTCTTCCTCACCCGTTTGTCTGTAAAACGGGTCCTTTTGTTCGCAAACAGACCCGGTTCAAATCCTATCAATTCGATACCAATTTCAACAATTGAATACTCAGTTAGCTTCAGTTTAAGTCCAATTAGAGATCTGTAACGTTAATTACACAAAAACATACCTCAAACCTTAAGATCAAAGATGATCATTCTAAGAACATCTGGGTACTGTTCCCACTTCGAAGTTCATCAATCTCAACCGATTTCCTTCAATTGATGCAACCAGGAGCTTCAATGGACTCAGTTAAACACTTTCCCCAACTCAATTGCATCAATCCAAGCCTCAAATCCCACGACTAAAGCTCAAAATTTCAGTAACCTTAGTCCCTCAGTTCTATCTCAAATGGACCTCAATTCTCTTCGTTTTTGATCTGAAACAACTCGTCACAACTGTAAGACCCATGTTCTGGAGGGAACGGTGAACAATCTCACATTTCTGCCAGGGGGAATGGTCTGGGAGAGGATGGTGGTGTGCCTTAAAGGTGTAGGCACACACCTATCTAGCACTAGGCCTTCTGGGAGCTCACTGGGTTTGGATTCCGGGGGAACTCCAAAGTTAAGCGAGTGGAGGCTGGTGCAATCCCATGATGGGTGACCCACTGGGAAGTTGCACCGTAAACTCCTAGGAACAAAACCTTGCGGGCGCATGTGTACCCAAAGAGGACAATATAGGGTTAGATAGAGGGTGCCGCTGCGCAACTCTGATCTAAACTAGGCCTTCTGGGAGCTCACTGGCTTTGGATTCCGGGGAAACTCCAAAGTTAAGCGAGTGGAGGCTGGTGCAATCCCATGATGGGTGACCCACTGGGAAGTTTGACAGGACCCGCCCCGATCCCCCTGGGACCACCCGGGACGTGCCCTGCTCCCGTCTGATACCCGACATTAAAATACCAAGAATACCCTTATTGAAAATAAAATGCATAAAGAAAAACCAAAGTTAAGTCATACATAGCACGCCACACAAATACTCGAATACAAATAGTGTCAGACAAGGGATAGTTCCCGAATACAGTTTATTGAGCACGACTCTAGACACACTACGTGCCAACCTACCCAGCAGTAGGGTTCAGGTACGCAACGTAAACCTATGCCTTTTCCTCCTCGGGATCCTCCTCCTCCTCCTCCTCGGGATCCTCCTCCTCAATAGCACTACTTGGAGGGGTAGTAAAACAACAAAGGTGAGTGGGCCGAAACTCAAGGTTTACAAAGTAGTTTACCATTTCGAAAACATATAGCTTTTCCCCTCCGTTTTCCGAAAAGACATGCATTAGTATCATAAACCACAAAACCATATAATCATAAGCAGAATAATATCAACATAATATAATCTTAGTCACTGCACTATACATTCCAACCCTGACATCCCGGATGCCCGACGTCCCAGACGCCCAATAAGGTCACAGTCTCAAGGCTACGGGTGCCACCCGGGGTCTCAATCCCGAGTCCAAATCCCGAACCTAGTCCGAGCATGGCATTCTAGATGCCTGACGTCCCAGACGTCCAATAGTAGCAATCCTGCTCCTGAGTCACTCTACGGTCCGGTCCCTCCGTAGAATGACTCCTCACAGGCAATGCGCCGTGATCACTCCGGTGTACCTACATCCGGAGGAGATAGAATCCTAGGGTAGATCTATACATTGCAGTACCACAGATAATATCGAGATCCATTATACATATACATGACTCAAAACCATTCATAAACAACCAGACAGGTCTCATGCCCAAACATCGTAATACGTGCCATAAATCATACTCAAGATAAACAGATACTTTTACTTGAATCACATATAGATATAGTAGAAAGTAAAACAGTTATGCATGCCGAAGTTTAGTGAAATCAAAGGCCCACTCACAGTACAATCTCGCTGCAATCCCGAGCGTAAAGCCCCGTCCAAGGGTTAAAGTACAATTCCTGTCATGCCCAAAACATACGTAAAGGTCACTTTAAGTCCTTACTAAACAACTAAGAAACCCTAGACTGAAACCGGCCAGGGAAAGCCGTCCGAACACGCTTCCCAAGGCGTCAAACCCTAATGTGACCAACTTAACGATCTTCGATCGACACGAAACCACCGCCATTGGATCCGTATCGTCGAAACCTTGAAAATGGCACTGGTCCCACACAAAATACTGTTCACACGCGCCCCCCACGCGCCGGTCAACCCTCTGGTCAACAGTGCTACAGTGATGCTGACGTCAGCATGACGTCACTGCTGACGTCAGCATGACGTCATCACTGACAGTGTCAGAGGACACGTGTCAACAGCCTACTGGTCCCTGGTCTGACAATATTCTGACATGATGACGTCACTGCTGACGTCAGCATGATGATGTCATCAGCTACAGTACCGGGTCTGAGAACCGGGTCACCGCAGACCCACGGTTCGACCCGACCAGTTCTCATCAACCCGACCACCAAAATCGATGGGATTTGTTCCTATAAACTCGTCTAAACATGTTCTATGGTTCTGTGGGATTAAAACAGGTTTTTAAGTTCAAGAAACCACCTGAAAATTGACGGGGAACCGACTGCCGGCTCTGGTTCGTCTTCTCCGGCGAGCCGTCGAGCTTCCAGTCGCGTACTTAGGTCTGAAATGGTCGTCTAGTCCCCTAGGTTATGTCTCAAAAGCAACCAAACATTTCTAAGGTTAAAAACGGACATTTCGAAACAGGGAAGGAAAATCGGTCTTCTCGGGTTTATGGGCTTACCGCCGCCGTGTCGCCGCCGTGGGCTGCCCAGTCCGGTCTTGAGTCGTCCAGCCGTCACAACGGTCCTAGCCCTAGGTTGGTTCGAACCCAGAAGTCATGGTTTGGACGGTTTGGACAGTTTGGGCTGCACGGGTTCCTTCTCGGGTTTGTGGGTTTTCCGGGTTGCGCCGCCGTCCGTGGTGGTGGTGATGGCCGTCTGGAGGTGGCTGAGTGGTAGTCTGGTGTGTGGGTTGAGGCTGAGGGGTGGTGTGATCGCTGGTGTGTTTGTGCAGAGAGTGAGAGGATGCACGGTTTAGAGAGAAATGAAAATGAAAATATGATTCTCTGATGGTTTAACAACAGAAGGAGAAAATGGAATGAAGGGCTGAGATTCAATCTGATTTAAGGATGAAGGGTGAGGATTTAGGGAGGTTTAATTAATTAATTAATGGAATGGCAAACACAGATCCTGATTTTTGGGGATGATGTGGATGAGGTAGATGAGTGACATGTGTCACTCATCAAGGGTCCAGATTGATTTTGAATAAAGTAACCAGATTTCATTATTTTAATATTATTTTAAGTTCCGAGTCTCGGTTAGTTCGGTTACGTTCTTGACCATAACTTTTTCGCCGTAAGTCCGATTTCGGCGTGCCGCCTGTCTACGGATTCGCATCGACGAGACCTACGTAACGGTCATTGGCCCTCGTCCGTTGGACTTCCCGGGTCAAAAGTCAACATTTGGCCCCCAAATGGCCAAATTACCAAAATGCCCCTCGACTTCCGAACGTCACAACTTCTTCCTCGAACGTCGGAATCGAACGTGCCACCTGCCTATGAACTCGTGACGTCCTAAACTACGTCACGGTCACGTAGGGTTCGGCATTGGGCCGGGCCGGGCAAGCCCGGCCCAAATTTTTTGGGCTTGGGCCGGGCCGGGCCGGGCTTATTAAATAATTTTTAAATTTGCGGGCCGGGCCGGGCGGGCTTAATGACATAAAAAAGAGCCCACGGGCTTTTATCGAGCCGGGTTTATATCAGGCTTTTCGGGTCGGGCCTATTAAGCCCACTTGGATCGGGCTTACGTGGGCTTTTGCAATAAATTATGTCTCAAATTTTAAAATTACAAAAAAATATTAATAATGAAAAAAAATACACAAGGGTGCAAAAATGTGGTCTCGTTAAAATAAAATACTCAAGGGTCCAAAAACGTTGGGCTTATTAAGTAGGTGGATGAGTGGTTAGGGTTTGTATTGGGTATTGGGTATTGAGTATTGGGTTTTTTAAAATAAATTAGGTGGACTTGGGGCTGAGATTTGGGTTTGGGTTGAAATATTAGTATTAAGAATGAGTTGAGTATTAATTTTTAAATAATAAATATTTTATATTTTCGGGCTTATGGGCCAGGTTTATTACGGGCGGGTCGGGCTGGGCTTATCGGGCTTTATCGGGCTCGGGCCTATCGGGCCTATCGGGTTTGAACACCATAAGCCCAAGCCCAGCCCGCTAACTCTCGGGCCGGGCTGGCCCACGACCCATAGCGGGTCGGGCCGGGATTTTGTCCATCGGGCTTATCGGGCCCCCATAAGCCCATGGGCTTTTGGGCCAAATGGTGAAGCCTACGGTCACGTGTCAAAGTCCTAAATACTTCCCGAGGTAAAAGTCAACTTTTCCCCCCCTCAGGGGCAAAACGGTCATTTTATAATAAAATAAGAATTACGAAAGTTCGGGTCGTTACAATCTACCCACCTTACAAAAATTTCATCCTCGAAATTTACTCGAATAAAAACGGGTACTGCTCCCTCATCAAGTCTTCGGGTTCCCACGTCGCTTCCTCGACGTCATGGTTCCTCCATAGCACTTTCACCAACCGAATCGTCTTGTTTCTCAGAACCTTGTTCTTCTGATCCAGAATCTGCACTGGTTTCTCCTCAAAGCTCAGATCAGTCATCAGGTCTACTGGTTGTTCTGGCAAGGCATGTGAATCGTCCCGTAGGTATTTCCGTAACATGGACACATGGAAAACATCGTGCACTCTGGCAAGTTCTGGAGGTAATGCCAATCGGTATGCCACTAGTCCAATCCTCTCTAAGATCTCGAACGGCCCAAAATAACGTGGACTCAACTTCCCGCGTCGGCCAAAACGAATAATTCATTTCCATGGAGATAACTTAAGGAACACAAAATCTCCCACCTCGAATTCCAAGTCTCGAATTCGTCGATCCGCATAGCTCTTTTGGCGATCCTGCGCTGCCTTCAATCTTTCCTTGATGATTCGAACTGTTTCCAAGGTCATGTCCATCAAATCCGGTCCTAAAGCTGCTCGCTCTCCTACCTCCATCCAGCAGATAGGTGTCCTGCACTGTCGGCCATACAGTGCCTCGTAGGGCGCCATCCCGATACTTGCCTGATAACTGTTGTTGTATGCGAACTCCATCAAAGGCAAATGAGTATCCCACGAATCCTGAAACTGCAGTACACAAGACCTCATCATGTCCTCCAGTGTCTGGATAGTCCTCTCTGACTGCCCATCGGTCTGTGGGTGGAACGCTGTACTGAAATGTAAGTTTGTACCCAAGGCGTTCTGCAAACTTTGCCAGAACCTAGATGTGAAACGCGAATCTCGATCAGACACTATCGACTCCGGCGTACCATGAAGTCGAATGATCTCCTTCACAAACAGCTGAGCCAGTCGGTTTGGCTTAAATGTCTCCTGTACTGGTAAGAAATGAGCTGACTTGGTCAATCGGTCGACAATCACCCAAACTCCATCGCATCCTCTCTGAGTTCTAGGAAATTTGAAGACAAAGTCCATGGTCAGGTGATCCCACTTCCACTCGGGAATCGGAAGCGGTTGCATTGCTCCATACAGTCTCTGCCGCTCCGCCTTGACCTGCTGACAGGTCAAACATCTGCTTACAAACTCTGCAATATCCTTCTTCATTCCTGCCCACCAATAGTGGTCCCGGAGGGTACGGTACATCTTTGTACCTCCCGGATGCATGGCATAAGCCGAACTGTGGGCTTCCTCAAGAATTTCTGCCCGTAACTCTGCCACTGCAGGAACACACAAACGGCCCAGTTTCACCAGAGCTCCATCTGGTCGGATAGTGAAGTCCTGCCTCTCGTCCGCTTCGACCTCGATCCTGTAGATACAAAGTGTCGGATCCTCCAATTGTGCCTCGATAATCCGATCGACTAGCACAGGTCGTACATGAAAACTGGCCAACAAAGCTCCCTGCTCATCCATCCCCAGCATAACTCCAGCTCTTCGGAGTTCCACTAGCAAAGGAAGGTACACCAGCCTCAGGTGTGCAATCGATCCTGCTGACTTCCTGCTGAGTGCGTCTGCCACAACGTTCGCCTTCCCTGGATGATATTCAATCGTACAATCATAGTCCTTGATCAGTTCCAACCACCGTCGCTGCCTTACGTTCAGCTCCTTCTGAGTGAACAAATGCTTTAAACTCTGATGATCGGTGAAGATCCTGCAAGTCACCCCGTACAGATAATGTCGCCAGATTTTTAAAGCGTGAACCGCCGCTGCCAACTCCAGATCATGCGTAGGGTAGTTCAGTTCATGTGTCTTTAGCTGTCTCGATGCATAAGCGATAACTCTGCCATTCTGCATCAGCACGCAACCCAAACCTTGCAACGATGCGTCACTGTAGACTTCGAACTCTCCACTGTTATCCGGCAAGGCAAGAACAGGTGCGGTAGTTAACCGACGTTTTAATTCCTGATAACTCTGCTCACACCGTTCATCCCAAACAAACTTTACTCCCTTCCTGGTTAAACGAGTCAACGGTGCAGCAATACTAGAGAAGCCCTCAACAAATCTCCGGTAGTATCCTGCCAAACCAACGAAACTCCGTACCTCTGTCACGGTTGTCGGTCTAGCCCAATTTGTCACCGCTTCGGTCTTCTGGGGATCCACACTAATCCCGTCTGCTGACACTACATGTCCCAGAAAACCAATGCTGGTTAGCCAAAACTGACACTTACTCAGCTTGGCGTATAACTGGTTATGCCTCAGCTTCCCTAACACCGAACGTAAGTGTTTCTCATGAGCCTGAGCACTCCTCGAGTACACAAGGATGTCATCAATGAACACGATCACAAACTTATCCAAATAAGATCGGAAGACCCTATTCATCAGATCCATGAATGCTGCTGGAGCATTCGTCAAGCCGAAAGGCATCACAAGGAATTCATAATGCCCGTATCTGGTCCGAAACGCTGTCTTCGGGACATCCCCCCTCAGCAATCTTCAACTGGTGATAACCAGATCGTAAATCAATCTTCGAGAAGTACTGTGCTCCCCGCAGTTGATCAAAGAGATCGTCGATCCTGGGTAAGAGGTACTGGTTCCTTACCGTGACCTTGTTGAGCTGTCGATAATCCACACACAAACGGAGGCTCCCCTCCTTCTTCTTCACAAATAATACCGGTGCTCCCCACGGTGATGTACTCGGTCGGATGAATCCCAAGTCCACCAACTCCTACAATTGGATCTTCAGTTCCCATAACTCTGCTGGTGCCATTCGATATGGTGCCTGCGATATAGGTCGTGTGCCGGGAAGTAGTTCAATCGTGAACTCAATCTCCCGATGTGGTGGTAAACCAGGCAAATCTTCCGGGAACACATCCGAGAATTCTCGCACCACAGGTATATCATCGGCACCCGAAGTATCACTCTTCGTCGTCACAACATGCGCCAGATAACTCTGGCATCCCTTCTGTTGAAGCTTCGTAGCGGCAAGTGAAAAAATTACTTTAGGTAGCAAACCGTCGCGCTCTCCCTGAAAAGTAACCTCCGGTAAACCCGGACTCCGCAATATTACCCGCCTACTACAACAGTCGATGAGCGAACCGTGCTCAGTCAACCAATCCATTCCCAAGATAACATCAAAGTCATGGATATCCATAAGGATTAGATCAGCTAGCAGATCTACATCCTCCACCCTTACTGGGCATCTCCGGATCACCTGATTCACTATGTACACAACGCCCATCGGTGTACCAACACCCATTTCACTATCCAAGGCTGACACATCGCGATCTAACATACCCGCACAACTTTTTGAAATAAAAGAATGAGTAGCCCCAGCATCCATTAACACCCGTACAACAATATTTAAGATATGAAGAGTACCTGTAACCACACCAGGGGCTGACCTCGCCTGCTGCTGAGTCACTGCAAAAACACGAGCTCTGGGCCCCGCAGTCTGTCCGCGCCCACGCGCGCCACGCTCAGCATTCTGTCCTCGGCCTCTGGCAGGGTGAGAAGCCGAACTCTGTGTCACACTAACACCTTTAGTCTCGTTGTTCCTTGACAGTAAAGGGCAATCTCGGGCATAGTGGCCCGCTCCTCCACAAGCAAAGCAATTAACTGTCCTCGGTCCATCCCAAGACCCTCCTGATGCACCACTCCAAGCTTGATGCTGTCCAGAACTGATTCTCGATCCGCCCCTCTGAGAGTTCCCATGTCGACCTGACCAGCCACGACCACGTAAAGATGAGGGTGCTCCTCGGTAATTTCCCCCCTTAGAGATCTTTGGGCCGGTTGGTCCAGGATGTGGACGATCCCGGCGCTGCCCCTCGCCTGATGATTGTCGCGCCTGGTGTCCCGCCAGACTGGCCTCGACACGAACTGCAGCGTCGACCATGTCCCTCAGGGTCGCGTAACTAGTAGCCGTCACACTTGCCCGTAACTCTCCTCGGAGTCCCAACTCAAATCTTTGACATTTTTCCTCCTCAGTACTCACAAAAGCTGCGGCAAAACGGGAAAGCTTCCCGAAAGTCTGCTCGTAATCTGCCACTGACATATCTACCTGTTCCAGCCGCAGGAACTCTGCCTCTCGTGCAATGCGAAATGAACGCGGGTAATACTGATCTAAGAATCGGGCACGAAAGACCTCCCATGTGGTGGTGTGAACAGTCCACCCGGACATCTCAAGACCATGCCACCATTGATAAGCTCCGCCTTCCAGTAAGAAGGCCGCCAGTGCCACCCGCTCACCGGGTGGGCAGTGCATCACGGTGAAGATTCTTTCCCATTTCGCAATCCACTCATGGGCATCCTCGGGGTTTGATCCCCCGCTGAACGGTGTGGCTCCCAACCTTTGAGCCCGCTCAATGCTAGCACATTCCATCTCTCTCGCGATTTCCTCGTCAGTTCGTGTTTGAGGAATTCTCCTTGGAGGAATAACCCGCTGTTAAGAGGCATAGATTAGATACTGACATCTTTTAAACTAAGTACTGACCACTAGTCTAGCATGTTGACCACAACCTAGTGCTCTGATACCAAGTTGACAGGACCCGCCCCGATCCCCCTGGGACCACCCGGGACGTGCCCTGCTCCCGTCTGACACCCGACATTAAAATACCAAGAATACCCTTATTGAAAATAAAATGCATAAAGAAAAACCAAAGTTAAGTCATACATAGCACGCCACACAAATACTCGAATACAAATAGTGTCAGACAAGGGATAGTTCCCGAATACAGTTTATTGAGCACGACTCTAGACACACTACGTGCCAACCTACCCAGCAGTAGGGTTCAGGTACGCAACGTAAACCTATGCCTCTTCCTCCTCGGGATCCTCCTCCTCCTCCTCCTTGGGATCCTCCTCCTCAATAGCACTACCTGGAGGGGTAGTAAAACAACAAAGGTGAGTGGGCCGAAACTCAAGGTTTACAAAGTAGTTTACCATTTCGAAAACATATAGCTTTTCCCCTCCGTTTTCTGAAAAGACATGCATTAGTATCATAAACCACAAAACCATATAATCATAAGCAGAATAATATCAACATAATATAATCTTAGTCATTGCACTATACATCCCAACCCTGACATCCCAGATGCCCGACGTCCCAAACGCCCAATAAGGTCACAGTCTCAAGGCTACGCGTGCCACCCGGGGTCTCAATCCCGAGTTCAAATCCCGAACCTAGTCCGAGCATGGCATTCTAGATGCCTGACGTCCCAGACGTCCAATAGTAGCAATCCTGCTCCTGAGTCACTCTACGGTCCGGTCCCTCCGTAGAATGACTCCTCACAGGCAATGCGCCGTGACCACTCCGGTGTACCTACATCCGGAGGAGATAGAATCCTAGGGTAGATCTATACAGTGCAGTTGTAACAACCCGTACCTACGGGAAGGGTAAAAAAATGTAATTTCTGTGAAGTTTTGTAAAAAAGGACGATTTTGCCCCTGTGAATAGTAAACGAAAAGTTGATTTTTGAAAAATTGATTGGATGAGTGTTAGCCCTTGACCGTGACGTAGGTTAGGACGTCACGAGTCCGTAGACAGGCGGCAGGTTCGATTCGGACAATCGGAGGAGAAGTTATGATGTACGGAAGGTTGAGGGCGTTACCGTAATTTTGAGTGAAAAGGGAAAATGTTGACTTTTTGGAGGATGTGTGATTTTCACGTAGACCGAGGACCGTTGGATAGGTCTCGACGTCCTGAGTTCAACGACAGGCGGCACGCTGTCATCGGACGTCGGACGGAAAAGATACGGGTCTGGAAAGTCTGAGGGCAAAATGGTAATTTTGTGCAGAAGGGCATTTTGGTCATTTTTCCTCAGCCCAATCAGATAAGGGCAAGTGGCAGATATTTTGGGCTGGCCTATTGCTGAGGGACACGTGGGGGACCCTAGATGGTTCCAGGAGGAACTCAAGTGTGCACGGCCACACCTTGTACAAAAATCAAACCGTGTTTGGGTTTCAAGCACAGAAAACAGAGAGGAGTTTGGGTGAGGCGGTGATCGATTTGGAGGCCAGGGAGAGTGAGGAGTGACTGGTGAGAGTGACAGAGAGACGTGGGTGAGGTGCTGATCGCGTTTTGGGATTGGAATCGTGCACGACGGCACGGTGGTGGTGCGGCGAACGTGTGAGGAAAACAGAGAAGATCGTGGACGGTGGAGGCTGTTGTGTCGTGTGGTGAGGCAAACCAGGGCGGTAGGAGACTCAGGAGGTTGAGGGGAGTCCCACGAGCACGGTGGTGGTTGACGGTTCTCACGGCGGCGCCGGAATCGAAAGGTAAGCCCGTTTACTCTGTTTTTCGTGACTTTTTCAATTGCGAAGTCGTGATGATGGGCTTAGAGTCGAGGGATTAGGAGGTCAGGGTGTTGTTCAGGGAGGTCTTAGGCGTCGTTTGTGGTGGTTGCCGTGACGAGAGGTTCACGGTGGCTGGTGGTTCGACGGCGAGTATCCAATACTCTGTTTTGGCCGTGATTTTAAACGTGAAGTCGTGGACTTCGGGGATGAATCGACGGATTCTGTGAGTTGGGTAGGACTCAGTAAGGTCCTAGGGTGGTGCTGGTATCACCACCGTGAAGGGGGAAGCTGTGGACGGCCGGGAAGGAAAACAGAGCTCACGGCAAGGTTTTTCGAGGTTGAAGACGAAGGGTTCTAGGCCGTGATTGCTGGATTTTAGGATTGGGTTTGATTGCAGGGAACTGGACGAAGCTAGTGGGATTGAAATGGAGAAGAACGGTGGGTGAACGGCGGAGAACCGGTCACGCCGGTTCAACTGTGTTGAACCGGGTGACTCGAGGTTGAAGGTGACTGTAGCAGGCGCGTGAGGCCCACGCGCAGCCACTTTGGGCGGCGCGTGAGGGCGCGTGGGAAGGAATCCGGTTAAACGTCCAACATGAGTTTAACTCTAAATGTCCTAAGGAGTCCAATGGTATAGTTTTCGGGTTAATCGGACAGTGTTACGGAATGGTTCGGAAATCCGTACGATTTAGGGTTTATGATTAAAATATTATTAAATTCCCGAAAAATTGGGGAAAATAGGGAAGGTATCCTTAATGTTATTGTGACCCTATTTGGTATCTATTGACAGGACGGGAGACACCGGAGACGGTTGAGGAGCGCACGGAGCGCGAGTGACGTGTCCTAAACTGTGAGTGGACTTTTTCTTATTTCCGAGCATGCCAAACTGTTTTAATTACTGTTTTATGATTCTATGTGTGTTTTTATGTTTTAAATGATGGTTATTCGTGATTGAGATGTTTGCACGTTTTTCGAGATATTTTCGGGGTTTTACACGTTTTTCGAGAAAAAGTCGGTTTTCAGATTTTGATGCCATATTTGAGGAATTCACCCTATAACTGTTTTCTGATGATGGTAAATGGGTTATGAAACATGGTTAGGGATTTCCTATGGTTTTTCGGATGGAAATGGATTTTCCGGATTTGGGTTCGGAATGTCGGTTCTGAACGCCGGAAGGGCTTCAAACCGGGGATTTCGAATTCGGATTTGGTGATGGATTTGGAATTGGTTTTACACTGGATATGGATTGGATTTGCTGGATCTGGATATGGGTTTAAAGACCCGGATTGATATTGATGGGGGACGGGCCCGGATTGAGTTTAAAGACTCGGGAGTTTAAAGACTCGGATATTATGATATTACCCCCATAGGCCTATTGAGTTTAAAGACTCGGGAGTTTAAAGACTCGGATTTATATGTAAGGCCTGGTTGAGTTTAAAGACTCGGATAGGTCCAGCAGGTTTGATCGGGTTATACTCTGGTTTCTTATGATGTTTTATAGTGTATCTGTTTCTTATGGTATTTATAGTGTCTCTGTTTCTTATGTTTTTCATATTATGATTTTCTAATGCTTCATTGGCATGCCTGGTTTTTAACCGGAGGGAACAAATGATTTTATTTTCCTTACTTTGATTTGCTGGAAAACGGTTCTAAAACCTTTGTTCTTTTTGGTCCACTCACACCTTTTGTTTTTAATTTTCCCTTCAGGTCGTGGTGATAGCGCTGGGGTGAACGTTGAGGCAGAGATCGAGGCATAGGGCTTCCGACGTTCTTCCGTTGCGGACTTAGACTTGTAGGACTTTTGGTGCCCATTTTGTAGAACTATGCTCTGACTTACTGTTGTATATATTTACTCCTTCGTCTGATGGTTATGCTTCTAGTTTATTTTGGTTTTGTAAGTGTGATTGTCAGACGGGAGCAGGGTTCATCCCGAGTATCGAGGTGATATTTGGGACGGGTCCTGACAATTGGTATCAGAGCATAGGTTGTGTCGATTTGTGTTGGGTCTAGGTTATTATACTAACTCTATGCCTCTTTCAGCGTACGATTGATCATGCCTCCGAGACGTGAACCCCCTCCACCACCTGAAGATGAAGCGGCGAGAGGGACTGAGAGCGCTTCGATCGAGAGAGCCCAGAGACTTGGGGCTACTACGTTCAGCGGTGGGGCTGATCCCGAGGAAGCTCACCGATGGATCACCCGACTCGAGCGTATTTTTGGGGTGATGCACTGTCCTCCCGAGGATCGGGTGTTGTTAGCCACTTTTCTGTTGGATGGAGCTGCCTACGAGTGGTGGTATACGCTGGAACTGTCCGGCTGGGATGCACATACTGTGACCTGGGAGACGTTCCGGGAGAGGTTTCTAGATCAGTACTATCCCCGTTCTTTCAGGGATGCGAAGGAAGCGGAATTCCTTCACTTGAAGCAAGGAAACTTGACAGTGGCTGAGTATGAGCAGAGGTTCCAGATGCTATCTCGTTTTGCTCCGGCATTTGTGGCGACTGAGGCGGAGAAGTGCCGCCGGTTTGAGTTGGGTCTCCGGGGAGAGATCAGGGCCATAGTGACAGCCGGCTCTTTTACTACTTTCCGAGAGTTGTCTGATGCTGCTGTCAGGGTGGAGGCCAGTTTACCTGCTCGACCACAGTATTCGGGCAGTGTTCGACGCCGAGAGCAGTCATTCCCAGGAGCATCGAGTCAGAGGCCCCCGAAACGGGGTAATTTTGGTGGATCACTATCGGCTGGTGGAGCCCGGTATGGTAGACCAGGCAGTTTCCAGGGCTCAGGATTTCGAGGAGCTAGGTCACAGCCGACTCCTCAGGCGAGTGCGACTTCAGTGGCTTCGACAGGGAGGCATACCGGTGGACCCGGTAGAGACACTTGCTTCTACTGTGGGGAGCGAGGACATTTCCGTCGGGAGTGCCCATTGTTAGCCACGGAGGGTGGAGCAGGTAGGGGTGCAGTAGAACCCGGGCGGAGTACTGCATCAGTATCAGGGGCGGCAGGCCCTAGGGGTGGCGGTGGTGCCACGAGCAGTTCCAGAGGGCGCGGTAGGTCATCGGGACCACGGGCGCGAGTTTTTGCGATGACTCAGTAGGAGGCTAGGTCAGCACCGGGAGTGGTGACAGGTACACTCACCATACTTGGTCACACTGTTTTTACTTTGATAGATCCCGGGGCTACCCATTCATTTGTAGCTCGGAGTTGTAGTCTGGTTAAGGAGAGGGAGGTGTCTACTTTGGATTGTGCGTTAGGAGTGAGTACACCTACTGGGGAGGTGTTGGTAGTGACTCAGGTCTTGAGAGAGTGTCCGGTACTGGTAAGCCAGGTGGAGTTACTGGCAGATTTGTTACTCTTGGATTTACGGGACTTTGATGTGATCTTGGGTATGGACTGGTTGACGAGACATCATGCTTCTATCGAATGTTTCGATAGGAGAGTGACTTTTCGGAGTCCCGGATTATCAGAGACTACATTTCAGGGGGATCAGCGTGCACTTCCTACGGGAGTTATTTCGGCACTCGAGGCTAGCAAACTGTTACGGAAGGGGTGCCAGGGTTACTTAGCTCATGTGGTGGATACACGTGCTACGCCAGAGAGGGCGGAGGATATACCAGTGGTACGGGAGTTTCCCGATGTTTTTCCCGAGGAGTTGCCAGGACTACCCCCACACCGAGATCTTGAGTTTACGATTGAGCTTCTACCAGGTACACAGCCTATTTCTCAGACTCCTTATCGTATGGCACCTGCCGAATTGAGGGAACTTAAGGCCCAGTTGCAAGAGTTGGTCGATATAGGATTTATTCGACCGAGTACGTCACCTTGGGGAGCACCTGTTTTGTTTGTCAAGAAAAAGGACGGAGGATTGAGGTTGTGTGTGGATTACAGGCAACTGAATAAGGTAACTATTCGGAATAAGTACCCCCTACCCCGGATTGATGATTTGTTTGACCAGCTCAAGGGAGCACAGTATTTCTCGAAGATTGATCTTCGCTCCGGCTATCACCAGTTACGGGTTAAAGAGGAGGATATACCGAAGACAGCTTTCCGGACCAGGTACGGTCACTATGAGTTTGCGGTGATGCCTTTTGGTTTGACTAATGCCCCAGCAGCTTTTATGGACCTTATGAACCGAGTGTTCCGGCCCTACTTGGATCGTTTTGTGATTGTTTTCATTGATGATATTTTGGTGTATTCGAAGAGTGCGAAGGCGCATGAGAAACATCTGAGGATTGTGCTTAAAACGTTGAGGGAGCATCAGTTGTATGCGAAGCTCAGTAAGTGTCAGTTCTGGTTGACCAGTGTTGGATTTCTTGGCCATGTGATTTCGGCCGAGGGCATTCGTGTGGATCCTCAGAAAGTTGAGGCGGTAGCCAATTGGGAACAGCCTAAGACGGTGACGGAAATTCGGAGTTTTCTGGGTTTGGCAGGATATTACCGGCGTTTTATTGAGGGCTTTTCTATTCTTGCAGCACCATTGACGAGGTTGACACGGAAGGGAGTTCGATTTGAGTGGGATGAGAACTGTGAACAGAGTTTCCAGGAGCTTAAAAGGCGGTTAACATCTGCTCCTGTGTTAGCCCTTCCAGATGATAGTGGGGAGTTCGAGGTGTACAGTGACGCTTCTTTACAAGGTTTGGGTTGTGTCTTGATGCAGCACGGGAAAGTGATTGCTTATGCTTCCCGGCAATTGAAACCCCATGAGGTGAACTACCCTACACATGACTTGGAACTGGCTGCGGTGGTTCATGCATTGAAGATTTGGCGACATTACTTGTACGGTGAGAAGTGCAGGATCTTTACGGACCACAAGAGTTTGAAGTATTTGTTCACTCAAAAGGAATTGAACCTCAGACAGCGCCGTTGGTTGGAGTTACTTAAGGACTACGACTGTACTATTGAGTATCATCCAGGGAAGGCTAATGTGGTAGCCGATGCTCTGAGCAGGAAGTCAGCTGGATCTTTGTCGCATTTGAGGACAGTTCGGTTACCTTTGTTGGTTGAGCTCCGTAAGTTGGGAGTAGAGTTGACTGTGGATGATCAGGGAGCCCTCCTAGCGAGTTTCCATGTGCGACCCGTTTTGATTGATCAGGTGATTGATGCTCAGTTTGAGGACCCTATTCTGGGCATCATTCGGATTGAGGTCGAGGCTGGAGAAAGACAGGATTTTGAGATCCGTGAGGACGGAGCCTTGGTTAAGAATGGACGGTTGTGTGTACCTGAGGATGAAGTTTTGAAGAAGGTGATACTGGATGAGGCTCACTGTTCAGCTTATGCGATGCACCCTGGTGGGACCAAGATGTATCGTACACTTCGAGAGCATTACTGGTGGTCAGGGATGAAACGTGAAATTGCAGAGTATGTCAGTAGATGTTTGATTTGTCAACAGGTAAAAGCCGAGCGGCAGAGACCTTATGGAGCAATGCAACCTTTGCCGATTCCCGAGTGGAAATGGGATCACTTGACTATGGATTTTGTGTTCAAGCTTCCGAGAACACCGAAGGGACACGATGGTGTATGGGTTGTTGTGGATCGACTTACGAAGTCTGCTCATTTCTTACCAGTACGGGAGAACTTCAGGCTGGAACAGTTTGCACAGTTGTTTATTAATGAGATTATTCGATTACATGGGACTCCGGAGTCGATAGTATCTGATAGAGATCCGAGATTCACTTCTCGATTTTGGCAGAGCTTACAGGAAGCTTTTGGGACTAAATTACACTTCAGTACTGCTTTTCATCCTCAGACTGATGGGCAGTCTGAGCGGACTATTCAGATTCTCGAGGATATGATGCGAGCTTGTGTGCTTCAATTTCAGGGTACTTGGGAATCACACCTGCCTTTGATGGAGTTCGCCTACAATAATAGTTTTCAGGAGAGCATTGGGATGGCTCCTTACGAGGCTTTGTATGGGCGGCAGTGTCGGACTCCATTGTGTTGGACTGAGGTTGGAGAGAGGAGGTTGACTACTTCTGAGCTGGTGGAGCTTACTCAGGAAAAAGTGGCGTTGATTAGGGATCGATTGAAAGCAGCGCAGGACCGCCAAAAGAGCTACGCTGACCGTAGGATCAGGGATTTGGAGTTTGCTGTTGGAGACTGGGTTTTCCTGAAGCTATCTCCTTGGAAGGGAATTGTACGATTTGGCAGACGAGGGAAGTTGAGTCCTCGTTACATTGGACCGTATGAGATTTTGGAGCGGATTGGTCCTGTAGCTTATCGGTTGGCCTTACCAGCAGATTTGGAAAAGGTACATAATGTCTTTCATGTTTCCATGCTTCGGAAATATATTCGAGATGATTCGCATGTTTTAGAAGCACAACCAGTGGAACTGAGGGAAGACTTGAGTTTTGAAGAGCAACCTGTTGCAATCCTGGATCGGAAGGATAAAGTGTTGCGAAGGAAGACGGTTCCCTTAGTGAAGGTATTGTGGAGGAATCATCAGGTCGAAGAAGCTACTTGGGAACCCGAGGCCTTGATGCGAGAACAGTACCCTTATTTATTTCACTGAATTTCGGGGACGAAATTCTTTTTAGGGGGGTAGATTGTAACAACCCGTACCTACGGGAAGGGTAAAAAAATGTAATTTCTGTGAAGTTTTGTAAAAAAGGACGATTTTGCCCCTGTGAATAGTAAACGAAAAGTTGATTTTTGAAAAATTGATTGGATGAGTGTTAGCCCTTGACCGTGACGTAGGTTAGGACGTCACGAGTCCGTAGACAGGCGGCAGGTTCGATTCGGACAATCGGAGGAGAAGTTATGATGTACGGAAGGTTGAGGGCGTTACCGTAATTTTGAGTGAAAAGGGAAAATGTTGACTTTTTGGAGGATGTGTGATTTTCACGTAGACCGAGGACCGTTGGATAGGTCTCGACGTCCTGAGTTCAACGACAGGCGGCACGCTGTCATCGGACGTCGGACGGAAAAGATACGGGTCTGGAAAGTCTGAGGGCAAAATGGTAATTTTGTGCAGAAGGGCATTTTGGTCATTTTTCCTCAGCCCAATCAGATAAGGGCGAGTGGCAGATATTTTGGGCTGGCCTATTGCTGAGGGACACGTGGGGGACCCTAGATGGTTCCAGGAGGAACTCAAGTGTGCACGGCCACACCTTGTACAAAAATCAAACCGTGTTTCGGTTTGAAGCACAGAAAACAGAGAGGAGTTTGGGTGAGGCGGTGATCGATTTGGAGGCCAGGGAGAGTGAGGAGTGACTGGTGAGAGTGACAGAGAGACGTGGGTGAGGTGCTGATCGCGTTTTGGGATTGGAATCGTGCACGGCGGCACGGTGGTGGTGCGGCGAACGTGTGAGGAAAACAGAGAAGATCGTGGACGGTGGAGGCTGTTGTGTCGTGTGGTGAGGCAAACCAGGGCGGTAGGAGACTCAGGAGGTTGAGGGGAGTCCCACGAGCACGGTGGTGGTTGACGGTTCTCACGGCGGCGCCGGAATCGAAAGGTAAGCCCGTTTACTCTGTTTTTCGTGACTTTTTCAATTGCGAAGTCGTGATGATGGGCTTAGAGTCGAGGGATTAGGAGGTCAGGGTGTTGTTCAGGGAGGTCTTAGGCGTCGTTTGTGGTGGTTGCCGTGACGGGAGGTTCACGGTGGCTGGTGGTTCGACGGCGAGTATCCAATACTCTGTTTTGGCCGTGATTTTAAACGTGAAGTCGTGGACTTCGGGGATGAATCGACGGATTCTGTGAGTTGGGTAGGACTCAGTAAGGTCCTAGGGTGGTGCTGGTATCACCACCGTGAAGGGGGAAGCTGTGGACGGCCGGGAAGGAAAACAGAGCTCACGGCAAGGTTTTTCGAGGTTGAAGACGAAGGGTTCTAGGCCGTGATTGCTGGATTTTAGGATTGGGTTTGATTGCAGGGAACTGGACGAAGCTAGTGGGATTGAAATGGAGAAGAACGGTGGGTGAACGGCGGAGAACCGGTCACGCCGGTTCAACTGTGTTGAACCGGGTGACTCGAGGTTGAAGGTGACTGTAGCAGGCGCGTGAGGCCCACGCGCAGCCACTTTGGGCGGCGCGTGGGGGCGCGTGGGAAGGAATCCGGTTAAACGTCCAACATGAGTTTAACTCTAAATGTCCTAAGGAGTCCAATGGTATAGTTTTCGGGTTAATCGGACAGTGTTACGGAATGGTTCGGAAATCCGTACGATTTAGGGTTTATGATTAAAATATTATTAAATTCCCGAAAAATTGGGGAAAATAGGGAAGGTATCCTTAATGTTATTGTGACCCTATTTGGTATCTATTGACAGGACGGGAGACACCGGAGACGGTTGAGGAGCGCACGGAGCGCGAGTGACGTGTCCTAAACTGTGAGTGGACTTTTTCTTATTTCCGAGCATGCCAAACTGTTTTAATTACTGTTTTATGATTCTATGTGTGTTTTTATGTTTTAAATGATGGTTATTCGTGATTGAGATGTTTGCACGTTTTTCGAGATATTTTCGGGGTTTTACACGTTTTTCGAGAAAAAGTCGGTTTTCAGATTTTGATGCCATATTTGAGGAATTCACCCTATAACTGTTTTCTGATGATGGTAAATGGGTTATGAAACATGGTTAGGGATTTCCTATGGTTTTTCGGATGGAAATGGATTTTCCGGATTTGGGTTCGGAATGTCGGTTCTGAACGCCGGAAGGGCTTCAAACCGGGGATTTCGAATTCGGATTTGGTGATGGATTTGGAATTGGTTTTACACTGGATATGGATTGGATTTGCTGGATCTGGATATGGGTTTAAAGACCCGGATTGATATTGATGGGGGACGGGCCCGGATTGAGTTTAAAGACTCGGGAGTTTAAAGACTCGGATATTATGATATTACCCCCATAGGCCTATTGAGTTTAAAGACTCGGGAGTTTAAAGACTCGGATTTATATGTAAGGCCTGGTTGAGTTTAAAGACTCGGATAGGTCCAGCAGGTTTGATCGGGTTATACTCTGGTTTCTTATGATGTTTTATAGTGTATCTGTTTCTTATGGTATTTATAGTGTCTCTGTTTCTTATGTTTTTCATATTATGATTTTCTAATGCTTCATTGGCATGCCTGGTTTTTAACCGGAGGGAACAAATGATTTTATTTTCCTTACTTTGATTTGCTGGAAAACGGTTCTAAAACCTTTGTTCTTTTTGGTCCACTCACACCTTTTGTTTTTAATTTTCCCTCCAGGTCGTGGTGATAGCGCTGGGGTGAACGTTGAGGCAGAGATCGAGGCATAGGGCTTCCGACGTTCTTCCGTTGCGGACTTAGACTTGTAGGACTTTTGGTGCCCATTTTGTAGAACTATGCTCTGACTTACTGTTGTATATATTTACTCCTTCGTCTGATGGTTATGCTTCTAGTTTATTTTGGTTTTGTAAGTGTGATTGTCAGACGGGAGCAGGGTTCATCCCGAGTATCGAGGTGATATTTGGGACGGGTCCTGACAATTGGTATCAGAGCATAGGTTGTGTCGATTTGTGTTGGGTCTAGGTTATTATACTAACTCTATGCCTCTTTCAGCGTACGATTGATCATGCCTCCGAGACGTGAACCCCCTCCACGACCTGAAGATGAAGCGGCGAGAGGGACTGAGAGCGCTTCGATCGAGAGAGCCCAGAGACTTGGGGCTACTACGTTCAGCGGTGGGGCTGATCCCGAGGAAGCTCACCGATGGATCACCCGACTCGAGCGTATTTTTGGGGTGATGCACTGTCCTCCCGAGGATCGGGTGTTGTTAGCCACTTTTCTGTTGGATGGAGCTGCCTACGAGTGGTGGTATACGCTGGAACTGTCCGGCTGGGATGCACATACTGTGACCTGGGAGACGTTCCGGGAGAGGTTTCTAGATCAGTACTATCCCCGTTCTTTCAGGGATGCGAAGGAAGCGGAATTCCTTCACTTGAAGCAAGGAAACTTGACAGTGGCTGAGTATGAGCAGAGGTTCCAGATGCTATCTCGTTTTGCTCCGGCATTTGTGGCGACTGAGGCGGAGAAGTGCCGCCGGTTTGAGTTGGGTCTCCGGGGAGAGATCAGGGCCATAGTGACAGCCGGCTCTTTTACTACTTTCCGAGAGTTGTCTGATGCTGCTGTCAGGGTGGAGGCCAGTTTACCTGCTCGACCACAGTATTCGGGCAGTGTTCGACGCCGAGAGCAGTCATTCCCAGGAGCATCGAGTCAGAGGCCCCCGAAACGGGGTAATTTTGGTGGATCACTATCGGCTGGTGGAGCCCGGTATGGTAGACCAGGCAGTTTCCAGGGCTCAGGATTTCGAGGAGCTAGGTCACAGCCGACTCCTCAGGCGAGTGCGACTTCAGTGGCTTCGACAGGGAGGCATACCGGTGGACCCGGTAGAGACACTTGCTTCTACTGTGGGGAGCGAGGACATTTCCGTCGGGAGTGCCCATTGTTAGCCACGGAGGGTGGAGCAGGTAGGGGTGCAGTAGAACCCGGGCGGAGTACTGCATCAGTATCAGGGGCGGCAGGCCCTAGGGGTGGCGGTGGTGCCACGAGCAGTTCCAGAGGGCGCGGTAGGTCATCGGGACCACGGGCGCGAGTTTTTGCGATGACTCAGCAGGAGGCTAGGTCAGCACCGGGAGTGGTGACAGGTACACTCACCATACTTGGTCACACTGTTTTTACTTTGATAGATCCCGGGGCTACCCATTCATTTGTAGCTCGGAGTTGTAGTCTGGTTAAGGAGAGGGAGGTGTCTACTTTGGATTGTGCGTTAGGAGTGAGTACACCTACTGGGGAGGTGTTGGTAGTGACTCAGGTCTTGAGAGAGTGTCCGGTACTGGTAGGCCAGGTGGAGTTACTGGCAGATTTATTACTCTTGGATTTACGGGACTTTGATGTGATCTTGGGTATGGACTGGTTGACGAGACATCATGCTTCTATCGAATGTTTCGATAGGAGAGTGACTTTTCGGAGTCCCGGATTATCAGAGACTACATTTCAGGGGGATCAGCGTGCACTTCCTACGGGAGTTATTTCGGCACTCGAGGCTAGCAAACTGTTACGGAAGGGGTGCCAGGGTTACTTAGCTCATGTGGTGGATACACGTGCTACGCCAGAGAGGGCGGAGGATATACCAGTGGTACGGGAGTTTCCCGATGTTTTTCCCGAGGAGTTGCCAGGACTACCCCCACACCGAGATCTTGAGTTTACGATTGAGCTTCTACCAGGTACACAGCCTATTTCTCAGACTCCTTATCGTATGGCACCTGCCGAATTGAGGGAACTTAAGGCCCAGTTGCAAGAGTTGGTCGATATAGGATGACGTCACTGCTGACGTCATCACTGACAGTGTCAGAGGACACGTGTCAACAGCCTACTGGTCCCTGGTCTGACAATATTCTAACATGATGACGTCATCATGACGTCACTACTAACGTCAGCATGATGACGTCATCAGCTACAGTACCGGGTCTGAGAACCGGGTCACCGCAGACCCACGGTTCGACCCGACCAGTTCTCATCAACCCGACCACCAAAATCGATGGGATTTGTTCCTATAAACTCGTCTAAACATGTTCTATGGTTCTGTGGGATTAAAACAGGTTTTTAAGTTCAAGAAACCACCTGAAAATCGACGGGGAACCGACTGCCGGCTCTAGTTCGTCTTCTCCGGCGAGCCGTCGAGCTTCCAGCCGCGTACTTAGGTCTGAAATGGTCGTCTAGTCCCCTAGGTTATGTCTCAAAAGCAACCAAACATTTCTAACGTTAAAAACGGACGTTTCGAAACAGGGAAGGAAAATCGGTCTTCTCGGGTTTATGGGCTTACCGCCGCCGTGTCGCCGCCGTGGGCTGCCCAGTCCGGTCCTGAGTCGTCCAGCCGTCACAACGGTCCTAGCCCTAGGTTGGTTCGAACCCAGAAGTCATGGTTTGGACGGTTTGGACAGTTTGGGCTGCACGGGTTCCTTCTCGGGTTTGTGGGTTTTCCGGGTTGCGCCGCCGTCCGTGGTGGTGGTGATGGCCGTCTGGAGGTGGCTGAGAGGTAGTCTGGTGTGTGGGTTGAGGCTGAGGGGTGGTGTGATCGCTGGTGTGTTTGTGCAGAGAGTGAGAGGATGCACGGTTTAGAGAGAAATGAAAATGAAAATATGATTCTCTGATGGTTTAACAACAGAAGGAGAAAATGGAATGAAGGGCTGAGATTCAATCTGATTTAAGGATGAAGGGTGAGGATTTAGGGAGGTTTAATTAATTAATTAATGGAATGGCAAACACAGATCCTGATTTTTGGGGATGATGTGGATGAGGTAGATGAGTGACATGTGTCACTCATCAAGGGTCCAGATTGATTTTGAATAAAGTAACCAGATTTCATTATTTTAATATTATTTTAAGTTCCGAGTCTCGGTTAGTTCGGTTACGTTCATGACCATAACTTTTTCGTCGTAAGTCCGATTTCGGCGTGCCGCCTGTCTACGGATTCGCATCGATGAGACCTACGTAACGGTCATTGGCCCTCATCCGTTGGACTTCCCGGGTCAAAAGTCAACATTTGGCCCCCAAATGGCCAAATCACCAAAATGCCCTCGACTTCCGAACGTCACAACTTCTTCCTCGAACGTCGGAATCGAACGTGCCACCTGCCTATGAACTCGTGACGTCCTAAACTACGTCACGGTCACGTGTCAAAGTCCTAAATACTTCCCGAGGTAAAAGTCAACTTTTCCCCCTCTCAGGGGCAAAACGGTCATTTTACAATAAAATAAGAATTACGAAAGTTCGGGTCGTTACAAAGTTGCACCGTGAGCTCCCAGGAACAAAACCTTGCGGGCGCAGGTGTGCCCAAAAAGGACAATATAGGGTTAGATAGAGGGTGCCGCTGCGCAACTCTGATCTAAACTAGGCCTTTTTGGAGCTCAAGTGGCTTTGGGGGGGATTGGAACCCCAAAGTTAAGCGAGTTGAGGCTGGTGCAATTCCATGATGGGTGACCCCCTGGGAAGTTGCACCATGAGCTCCCGAAAACAAAACCGTGAGGGCGAGGCCCAAAGCGGACAATATGGTGCTAGATGAGTCGGTTCCTGACCAAGAAGGGTCGGGTCCTGACAATTTGGTATCAGAGCCAGTGTAACGAGCCGTCCCAAATTCCAGGATTAGATTAGTGACTAATCACGATTATTGTGGCTAATCCGTGATTAGTTCGGCGAAATCGAACGAACGATGCAAAATGACCGTTATGCCCCTAGTGATGGCAAAACGTTGACTTTTCAATCGGGCGGTCAAATGGACTTTGACCGATGACCGTGACGTATTTCGTGACGTCACGAGTTCATAGACAGGTGGCACGTTCAATTCCGACGTTCGAGGAGGAAGTTATGACGTTCGGAAGTTTAGGGGCATTTTGGTAATTTTGGATAAAAGGGGTCAAATGTTGACTTTTTGACCGGGAGGTCCGATGGCCGAGGGCCAAAGACCGTTACGTAGATAAGGACGATACGAATCCGTAGACAGGCGGCACGTCGAATTTGGACGTTCGACGGCGAAGTTACGGTTCACGAAAGTTTCGAGATACTATTCCCGGTGACACGTTCTACGAGACAAAAAGTAAGTTTTGTCTTTTGTGGGCCCAGTTACTTTTCAGCAACCAATGGATGAGTGACACTTGTCACCCATCCACTGGCCAACCTCCCCCATTTTCTTTATTCCCAAACACAAACCCGATCCCATTTCTCACCCAAAAATCCAAACCCAACCCTTGACCTGTGAGCATAACTGAGAGGGCAGAGAGATGGAGAGGACCGGCTGGACGTGGTGGCTGGCCAGGCAGAGCCGCCGTGGGCGGTGGAGGAGAAAACCCGAACGAGGTAATCGGTTTTGTCCGTTTAATCCATTTTCGATTTCTAGTTGTTATGGGTCGATTTGGACGATTGGTTTGAGTTAAATAGGTTGCTAGGGAGTTGTTAGAGAGGTTTTGGTGGTGGTTGGACGTCGGGGAAGCCCTGGGAGGTTTCGGGAAAATTGAACCGTAAGGTTCAAAATTGAACCGGTCGGATTTCGAAGATTTTAGGTAGTTTTATTAATTGGGTTAGATAGGAAATGAGGAAATAGGAATTTAGGAATTGGAATGGAAGCAAACGGACCGAAAATGAGGGAGAAGGAGACCTGGACCGGTTACGCCGGTCCAAGTTGCAGGAAAAACCGGACCGGACCGGTTCGGACCGGTCTGACCGATGTAAGGGATGACAGGTGACGTCATCCTGCTGATGTCATCATGTCAGGGATGACGTCAGCATTGTAAGATCTGACAATGTCAGATGACATGTCAGAAAATGGGCCAATATGAGTGCGACACGTGTCACATGTCAGTGCACAGTCAGCACTGACATGTCAGTGACGTGGCCCAATTAGGGGCTGACACATGTCACTGACGTGGACCAGTACCGTGATGACACGTGGCACATGTCAGACTGCCACATGGCACTGACAGCACAATGACGTGGACCAATGGGAGCATGACACGTGGCATCTGTCAGAGTCTGACATGTCAGACCTGACAGCTGTCAGATGACGTCATGCTGACGTAAGCGATGACGTCAGCAGGTACTGTAGCTGGCGCGTGAAGCCCACGCGCAGCCACTTCAGGCGGTGCGTGAGGGCGCGTGGCAGGGAATCTGGGGAAGGTTCCAACATACGAAATCTTCTATTCGATGTAACGAACATTTTGGGACTGGTTTCGTGTCGATCGGACACCGTCTCGATATGTTTCGGGGCATCGGAAGGTTTAGATTCGGGATTAAAAATAGTTAAAAATACGGGAAAATTACGGGGCTTTAGTGGGAGGTTAATTAAGTAGTTAGTAACCTTCTATTACAATTTGGACAGGTTTGGGAGTCCCGGTGACGGTGATCGGCTCGGGGAGCCGTATGGCACGCAAATCGAGGCGGCAGCTCGGACGGTCTGTGAGTGGACCTTTTTTTCTAAATTGGTGCATGTATAAATGTTTATTATATGTTTTATTACTTTTTTGATGATGCCATGGGTGCATTTGTATGTGGTTACGTATAAGTACGTATTTCAAGGTTTCAGCCTTATACGGTGCTTATACGGGTCTGTATTTCTTTATTGGTTTTAATGAAAAGGTTTTGGATTTCTAAAAGGATAAACTCGGGTATGAGACCCATTTGGTTTGGTCTCGGGCATATGACACTATTTACGACCTTCGGGTCTAAATCGTGGTCGCGACGGGTGCTATGTGCACGGCGATCGACGATACGACGCTCGCCTCCGGATTGGGATGTGTTCCTTCCGGAGAGGTCACGATGCATGATTCGTGGTCGAGCAGCCTGGGGAGGCTCGACTTCGGAGTGCTGACGGTTCAGGATATCGATCGGTGATGAGTGCACCATGATCTTGTGGTGGTCGCATCGGTTGATACGTTCACGGCGACATACCAGGATTGAGGGCGGTCCTGGATGGATGGTTGCACACATCACTATGATCGGAGTCGTGACTATCCCATAGATATCGGGCACGGTGCCCAGTTCAGTCATATGTTCGGGCACGAGACCCAGTTGTTTTACACTGTTGATTTCGGGTCAAGGACCCTAGATGGATTTCCAAGTTCATGACGGTTTACGGGAACCGGCATGAACTCTGGAAAGGTCATTGTGGTTCATGACGGTTTATGGGAACCGACATGAACCTTTGTCAGGTCATTCTGGTTCTTGACGGTTTATGGGGACCGGCATGAACCCTGGTTATGTTATTATGGTACATGACGGTTTATGGGAACCGGCATGTTACCTCGATTATGTTATTACGGTACATGACGGTTTATGGGAACCGGCATGTTACCTGATTATGGATATTATGGATCATGACGGTTCAGGGTGGAACCGGACATGAATATTTATGTTATGTATATATATGTCCATCTACCTTCCTTTACATGTTCTACTATCTCCTCCGGGGAGGGTCGTTGGCCTGGGTGGACCCCGGAGTAGTCACAGAGCACCGACTGAGTGGAGTCACCCCCGAGTTGGGTTCCTTACTCTCAGGAAGGCTATGGTTACTATTACCTCGAGTAGGATCAGTGGTCTGCGGACATTGACCTTGACTTTGAGAAGACTCGGATTGAGACCCGGGTAGCACGCGCGTAGCTTTGGATACCGTGACAGGATTGGTTGTGTGACTTATATGTATATATATGATATATGATATATGATATGTGGTGTGCACAGGTGTGCACAGGATTTGAGCAGTGGCTCGTATACTTGGTTTCTTTATGGTTTGGGGCCGAGTCCCTTATGGATTTGGGCAGTGGCCCGTATGGTCGTTTTCATTGTGGTTCTTTCGACCTTGGTTTATATCTGCTTTGGGCTTAGTCCCACATATGGTTTGTTTTTGGATAAATGGTTTTCGAATGCATGCATGCTTTTTAGTGGAGGGTACAAATGTCTTATGAAATGTTTTTATAAACTTTTGTTTTGTCCACTCACAGTTTTTAATGTTTTGACTGCCCTTCAGGTTGACATCGGATGTGGACTGTAGCAGAGACCGAGATATTACATGTCTCCTCCGGATCCTGGCGTACTCTGATAGCCCGGGAGGGCAAAGGTCGAAAATATCCCTTGTCTGACACTTCGTGTCAGACGGGAGCAGGATTATCCCGCACTAATCCCGGGGGGATTGGGATGGGTTCTGTCAGCCAGACCCCGACCGGGAAGTTTGCCAGCGAGGATGCTGGGCCCTAAGGGGAGTGGATTGTAAGACCTGTGTCCTGGAGGGAACGGTGAACATTCTCACATTCCTGCGAGGCGGAATTGTAACGACCAGTCCCGGGAACTGGGGTTAAGGAAGTGTTTAAGATGAGATTAGTGAGCATAATCGGGGGTTAGTTGGTCTCGATGGGGTCGTTAGCCTAGAATGACGATTTTGCCCCTAGTTCAGGAAAATTGTTGACTTTTAGTTCAAGCGGTCAATTGGATTTTGACCGATGACTGTGACGTGGTTTAGGACGTCACGAATCCGTAGACAGGTGGCACGCCCGATTCCGACATCCGAGGAGGAAGTAATGATGTTCGGAAGTTTAAGGGCACTTTCGTAATTTGGTTAAACTAGGGGGAAAAGTTGACTTGTTGGACGATCGGGTTTTGACACGTTGACCTATGACCGTTAGATAAATCTCGTCGTCCTGAATTCAACGGCAGGCGGCACGTGTTTCTCGGAGTTAGGATGTGTAAGTTATGGGTCTAAAACGGTAAGGGTAAAATGGTAATGTTGGAGTCAAAGAGGGGCATTTTGGTCTTTTGGTACTCTGGGTTTGGTTCAACCGGATTGGGACAAGTGTCCTGAGCAGAGAGGAGATTTGTGTGTGAGGCTTGAGGGATTGGTGACACGTGCAGTGTGTGTAGTGGCTTCTAGGTCGTGCACGGTGTGTGTTTAATTTGTGCAGCCGTGTGTAGTCGTGTTCGAACAAGAGAAACAGAGGGTGAGTTGGAGAGAAAATCGATCAAGTGCAAGGAGTGTTGTGTGTTCTGGTGAGTGGATGAGAGACTGGAGATCGAATGAGAGACAGTGAGTGAGAAGTGAGGGAAATTCGTGAAAGATAATCAGGGGAGTGGGAGGTTTGAGTTCGCAGGGAAACAGAGAAGGGGTGAGAGATCATGGTAGTGGTGTGGCTGTGTGTTGCTTTAATTGGACTCGAAGGGTAGCTCAGGCGACTCTGTGGACTCCAGGGAGCGCGACGGTGTGCACGGCGGTGATCGACAGGCAGGTAATTGCTTTCCCTGTGTGCATACTCTGTTTTGCCGCGATGTTCAAACGGGAATTCGTGCAGTCTGGGGTTGAGTCGACGGTTATGGTGAGTGGCGCGAGGCTCAAGGAGGTCCTAGGCGTCGTCTAGGGTGGTTATTGTGACGGGAGAAGATCTGGGTGGTCGGAGTAGAAAACAGGGGACAGTTTGGGTTTTGGTTTTGAGCTCGAGTCGACGGGTTAGGGACGGTGTCGAGGTGTTTGAGTGAGGGGACTGGATTGCTCATGATTGGACGAAGAGGATGGTGAAGAGAGGGAGGAAGACGGTGCAGGCACGGCGGTGAACCGTTCTCGCCGGTTCAAGTTGCAGAGACCGGTTCGACTCGAGGTAGATGATGGTACTGTAGCTGGCGCGTGAGGCCCACGCACAGCCACTTTGGGCGGCGCGTGGGGGCGTGTGCGGTAGCGGTTGGTAAAACCGTCAACATGGTTTTTGGTCTAGGGGTTGTGACGAGTCTATTGGAATTGGTTCCGGGTTAATCGGACGTCGTTTGAGGTTAGTTCCGCGAGGTTGAAGGTCTAGGGTCCCGTTTGAAGTACGCTTAGAAGTTCGGGAAAATTATGGGATTTTAGTATGAGTATCGTGAAGTAGTTAGTAACCTTATATTGGGATTTGGACAGGTTCGGGAAAGCCAAGGATAGCGAATGGCCGGGGACGGCGTAAGTGCGCGTGTATCGAGGCGACGCTGTAATGGTCTGTGAGTGGACTTTGCTTTCTAACTGTTGATGCATGCATATGTGTTTTTATATGTTTTCTATACTTGATTTTATGATTCGATTTATGATTGTGATGGTTTATGGTTTTTGCACGTTTATCGAGAAAAAGATGATTTTCACGTTTTACGAGGTTTTGATAAGTATCGCAATTTGAACCTGGTTTTTCTGAATTGATTTCGAGATTCGAAATACGAGTTGATTTCAAAGGAAAAAGGATTTCAGAAAAGTGGTTTTGGAAATGGATTTTCGGGTTTGGGTTTGGAATGATTATTCCGGATGCCGGCTTACGGAATGATGGTTGCGGACTCGGATCCGGAAATGAGAAGGAAATGAATTCTGGGTCTGGATTCGGAATAACGGTTATGGATTCCGGAAGGGCATCCGACCAGTGATTTCGGATTCGGGTTTGGATATGGAAATGGAAAATGGTTTTCAAATGGTTTTGATTGGATTTGCTGGATCTGGTTATTGGGTTTAAAGACCCGGATATTGAGTGACGGGGGACGGGCCCAGATTGAGTTTAAAGACTCGAGAGTTTAAAGACTCAGATATTATAGAGGCCTGGATTGAGTTTAAATACTCGGGAGTTTAAAGACTCGGATAGATCCAGCAGGTTCGATGGACGAGAATGTGGTTTTAAATGTGTTTTGGGTTTTCACTGAGACTTGATGATGATGATGTTTTGGGCAGTGGCCCGGATGAAACGGTTTTTGACAGTTTTGGACGGAGGCCCGGGAGTTGGAAAAAGAAAAATGTGTTTAGTTTTTTGTACATGGTTTTATGACATGAAATTGATATGCATGCATTGGTTTTTACGCGGAGGGTATAAATGTATGTGTTTTCTAATAACTGTTTTTGAACTTAAACTTTATATTTGTCCACTCACAGTCTTTTCGTGTTTTCGATACCCTCCAGGTTGCTGCAGTGCGGGCTGTCGGTCGAGAGAGATGGAGACATCACACGCACAATCCATAGTAGACTCTGCGCACTCTGGAAAGGTCGAAGTTGTCTAGATGGTTGGATCGGAACTCCCTTGTCCGACTTTCGTGTCACACGGAGGTTAGGCGTCTGTTTGGCCCTCGTGTCATGAGCAAGCTAGAAGGGAGCGGGGTTTATCCCTTAATCCCGGGGGATTAGGGGTGGGCCCTAACAGGAATGGTCTGGGAGAGGATGGTGGTGTGCCTTAAAGGTGTAGGCACACACCTATCTAGCACTAGGCCTTCTGGGAGCTCACTGGCTTTGGATTCCGGGGGAACTCCAAAGTTAAACGAGTGGAGGCTGGTGCAATCCCATGATGGGTGACCCACTGGGAAGTTGCACCATAAACTCCCAGGAACAAAACATTGCGGGCGCATGTGTGCCCAAAGAGGACAATATAGGGTTAGATAGAGGGTGCCGCTGCGCAACTCTGATCTAAACTAGGCCTTCTGGGAGATCACTGACTTTGGATTCCGGGGGAACTCCAAAGTTAAGCGAGTGGAGGCTGGTGCAATCCCATGATGGGTGACCCACTGGGAAGTTGCACCGTGAGCTCCCAGGAATAAAACCTTGCGGGCGCAGGTGTGCCCAAAGAGGTCAATATAGGGTTAGATAGAGGGTGCCGCTGCGCAACTCTAATCTAAACTAGGCCTTTTGGGAGCTCAAGTGGCTTTGGGGGTGATTGGAACCCCAAAGTTAAGCGAGTTGAGGCTGGTGCAATTCCATGATGGGTGACCCCCTGGGAAGTTGCACCATGAGCTCCCGAAAACAAAACCGTGAGGGCGAGGCCCAAAGCGGACAATATGGTGCTAGATGAGTCGGGTCCTGACCAAGAAGGGTCAGGTCCTAACAACAACCTCAGGAAGCTAAATGAAGCTTCAATTTCGATCCTCACGGCTCAATTCTCAACATTCGAATTTCCCCCCAAATTTTTTAAAATCTGATTTTCCAGATTTTCAGCTCTCATTCAATCCCAGTGTTTCCCTCATTGATTCAGTCTCTGAATTCTCACCAATTTTCATTCTCAAGTTTAGCTGATAGGGAAGAGATTAAGGATGGAAGGAATTCAGTTTTTGGTTGTAAACGGTTAAGAAAACAGAGAGGATTAATGGAGGAATTAAAAATAATTAAGTTTAATTAATTAATAAAACACAATAATTATGTCTTCCCCAAAACATGGATCAGGTTTTAAGCCTTAATTTAAGGGACGAGTACACTTGTCACTCATCCAGGTGTGTTCAATCATCAGGTACTGTTCATAATAAAATAATATTTTAATCGAAATCCTGGTTCATTCGGTTAATCGAGTTCGTTCCCGTGACCATAACTTCGTCGTCGAATCTCCGATTTCGGCATGCCGCCTGTCGTTGGATTCGTATCGACGAGACCTACGTAATGGTCTTTGGCCCTTGTCCATTGGACTTCCCGGGTCAAAAGTAAACATTTGGCCCCCTTTTGGCCAAATTACCAAAATACTCCTCAACTTCGGAACGCCATAACTTTTTCCTCGAATGTCGGAATCGAACGTTCCACCTGTCTATGAACTCGTGACGTCCCGAACTACGTCACAGTCATCGGTCAAAGTCCATTTGACCGCCCGAACTAAAAGTCAACATTTTGCCCACGATATGGGCAAAACGGTCATTTTGCACAATTTGTCCGATTTCACTCAACTAATCCCCGATTAGTAATTCTAAACCATTATTAATTAATATTCAATCCCAATATTCGGGACGGTTCATTACAACCTTCCCCCCTTAAAGAATTTCATCCCCGAAATTCCAACTATCTGTATTCCACAACTACCTTGTGGAAAACAAATGGGCCTCACGACATGTGTACACCTGTACACCCGCTAGCCAACGCAGAACTCGTCTGCACTCAGAAGTCCCATCGCAGGCTCACGTCGTACTGACTACACTCGACCACTTCGAGTGAAATTGGTCACCGAAATTGGCAATGTCACCATTAAGCTAACTCCTTCAGCTTGACGGTTCCTCTAATTCACTAATGTGCCCTGACCTCCGCTCTCATCGAGAGTCACCAAATGTCACTTGTCAGTCCATGCCGACACTACTAGCCAATCTGTCACCACTAAGATTTACCGCCCTCGTAAAGCTCCAATCATTAACAAATCAGTGACAACACATCGTACTACAACATCCGTCAATGTAGCATAAGATCAACCACATGATCTCACCTCGCAGGGCGAACTCAATCCTACGACAAATACCAACCTCAGTATCCACAACTGTCACCCCCTCAGCGATCCAAGATGCTGGTAAGGTCACGGCAAGATAACATCTCGCAAAGCAACTCGTGGTCACACTAACCACCAACGCATTCAATCAGACGATGTAACTGGAACACATTGAACACCAGCCTAGTAGTGATCACACGACTCAACACTAGAGTTACACTAGCCAACCATGGCTAAGAGTACCTGCTCATATAATCACTGAAATCATCAGGATCACTCTGCCCAGTACATCGTGTTCAATGTCCAGTTCACGTTCACAACCAAAAACCAATGGTATCGGAACTAAGCCAAATACCAACACGTTAATCGACACATCACTGGTACAACCCATGTACAGTCACTAGGTATCAAGTACCATCATCCATACGATACAGCAAATCGTACACCAAGTATGATCCTACAACTGGACCCCAGTAGTCCAAATACTCAAATGCTAAGTATTACTCCAATCCCATGGAGTTCCATTAATAACAGGATTCCACTGATCCTCACGTTATCAAAATTTTAACTCCCTCTCAGCGAAGAATACCGGCTACCTCACTAGCCGTACCGAAATAATACTCGACCTGACTCTAAGGTCGTAATCTCAAAGTCTCCTGACTATCACCGTCACACACAATAAGCCTTTCTGTTTATCATCCTTTACCATTCCTGATAGTCGCCCTTTCCCGAAGTATGACCTCAGCATACTCGACCCATAGACCAATATGGTCGATCCCAAACCACGTAGGGAAAAGTAAAACTCCTGAGGGTTTAGCTAGCATCGACAATCCTTGTCCTATGCTACCCAAAAACACCTTGCCAAACCACAACTCTCAAAATGACACATCAACGTGTCCACAGGAAAGAATGTCTAGTTCTCCCAGGATTCACACTAACCCCGGCCACCACTAACACTTATGTCACAAGTCTACTCTGGTTGACTAAGCCTAACACCACAAATTTTCTCTTAGGATAGTCAACACATTCATCGAGCACATCACATGCCCATCGGTAGATGAAGGCACACCAACACATTATCATGACCAACCCAACTGTGGTCAGAAAACCTGCCTCATCAACTCACAGTCATACCCGGCTCATCCTGAGCCCTCAATTCACATCAGGACTCATCCCATCAGGACTCATCCCGAATCCTAAACCAACTTCTGACTCCTACTGAGTCCAAGTTCAATCTTGACCAACGTCAATGCCACCACTGGCATATCTGGTCACCTAGCAAAGTACCCCTAGGTAAACCACATCCTTTCCCGAAACTCTCAGTACACACTAAACCATTTCCGGACTTCCTCTGAGTCCATTTCCGGGTCAAGTTTATTCTGGGCCCAACATGCCCATCTACAAACCACCGTTACCAAAAACAACCATCCGGATCAACACTAGTCCGACACAACCAAAACACATGATACAATATTACAACACAAGTGTATAATACAAACTATTTACAAAGTATCCGAAAACAAGTGTCAATGCAATTACTTTGAACTACTTCCAAGTCGATCGGGGCAGTTCCTTCGCAAATGTCCAAGTTTCCTACAAAAGTGACATGGGGCAGTGCTGAGGCGACTAGCTCCACCACGCCGCTTACCTGTCGACTGAGTAGAAGTTCCACTCGAATGAACACCCACCGGGGGTCGCGACACAAGGGAGCGAAGACTAACTCGCTTCGATGTTTTCTGACTTATCTGTTCAGTATCCTGACGCTCTCGGCGTCGTCCAGAGCTCAAAGATTGTTCTGGCACAGGTAAAATAGTAGCCTCCACTCGGATAGCAGCATCCGATAATTCCCTCAGGGTAGAATACGAGCCCACAGTTACAGCACCTCGTATGTCATTCCTCAATCCCTGTTCAAACCTTCGACACTTATCCTCCTCAGTAGCCACATACAGAGGAGCGAAACTAGATAAGTGCAAAAATTGTTGTTCATAATCGACCACTGACAGATTCCCTTGCTGCAATTGGAGAAACTCAACCTCTTTAGCCTTCCGAAATGAGCGAGGGTAAAACTGATCTAGAAATCGCTCTCGGAATGCATCCCATGCCAAGGTACGAGCATCCCAACCAGTCAACTGTAAACTATGCCACCACCTGTAAGCATAGCCATCCAAAAGAAAAGTGGCTAAGGGCACCATGTCCTCCGGGGGACATATCATGACCTCAAAAATATTTTCCAATCGAGTAATCCAATCTTCGGCGCTATCCGGGCCTGAATCACCACGAAACACAGTGACTCCTAACCGTCGAGCTCTCTCAATATCTGGACCTTCTTTAACACTATTCTCGTCCCTCGCATCTTCAGACCGTGTACGGGACGCACGACTCGGAGGCATGACGTAACAACAGAAATCAATAACCAAATGCTCTGATACCACTTTGACAGGACCCCGTCCCAACTGGACGTCAAAAACCGTGCCCGGTCCTGCTCCCGTCTGACAAGTCAACCAAAGGCCTGAAACTACCCTTCAGTGCTTGCTAGACAAGGGATGTTTGCGCTGATTTCTGCTGCTGCCACTGCCTCATGATCAGTCCCGAACGTCGTACCACGACTTGGAGGGTCACAAAACAGAAAAAGTGTGAGTGGACAAAAATGACCTCTTATAAAAAAGTTTGCCAAAATACATTCTTACCCTCCAGTTTTCACAAACTTACATACATATTATAAAACATGAGTAATAGTATGAAATCATTCAAGTATGAACAGTGGACCGATAAAATCAAAACATATTTTCCCATGGTCCGTAAAACTCATGTTCTTCAAATCAGTACATGCTATAAAATATCAAATCCCGGCTCTTAGGCCAAAACATGTGAAAATATAATCACCTGGCCACAAAGACCAAGAACCCGTACTCAATACTGGTACGTCATCAAACAACAGCAATCAGCAATAATCACAAGTGCACAATAAATATATCAATCCAATCATTCCGCACTACTCACAAGTGCACAAACTATCACAATCACATATGCAGTACTCACAAGTGCTGCACTACGCGTAGGCCAATATCCAGCCACACTCTCGAGATCGGACACCTCTGGGCTCAACCCTCGGGCTCAGTCACATCTGGGCGAACACATCCCCAGGCTCAGACCCATCCGAGTGGTACATCCAGGCTTAGTCACATCCGAGAAGCTGACTACCATAGGATCAACTCCCGATCCTACAATCACATCCCCCAAGCTCCGGTCGTCTGGGTAATCCCCCCACGCTCCGACCGTATGGGCATTTCACAATCACAATGAAAACCATCTCGGAAATTACATCCCAAAACATTTCAATCAAATCTTGTCTTCATACAAAGTCAAGATCATTCCCGACTGGGTCTCAAGCCCCAAAATAACATTTTTACGTAAACCATTAAAATCACATTTTAAAACAATAAAATAATCCAGAAATCATCATTGACTCACCAACTAAGTCAAAATATCATTTTAGAAATCATTTAGACTCTGGTTCCAACCCCCCCCCCCCCCCCCCCCCCGAAAGCCACTTGAGCTCCCAAAAGGCCTAGTTTAGATCAGAGTTGCGCAGCGGCACCCTCTATCTAACGCTATATTGTCCTCTTTGGGCACACCTGCGCCTGCAAGGTTTTGTTCCTGGGAGCTCACGGTGCAACTTCCCAGTGGGTCACCCATCATGGGATTGCACCAACCTCCACTCGCTTAACTTTAGAGTTCCCCCGGAATCCAAAGCTAGTGAGCTCTCAGAAGGCCTAGTGCTAGATAGATGTGTGTCTACACCTTTAAGGCACACCACCATCCTCTCCCAGACCATTCCCCATCGCAGGAATGTGGGATTGTTCACCGTTCCCTCCAGGACACGGGTCTTACATAAAATATGGCTTAACTCATATATTTGTTAAAGCATGTTTTAATTTAGAATATATGTTTTATTTTAGAATTTATATTTCAATTTAGAACATATATTTGGTTTTAGAATACCTTGTTTAATCCAAAAAAAGATTAAGCCTTAAATATTCTTTTATTTTTGTCAAAATCATAATTTATTATTCACCTAAATATATTTAGTAAAATATGGCCTAGTTCATATATTTGGTAAATCATGTTTTAATTTAGAATATATTTTATTTTAGAATATATGTTTTAATTTAGAATTTATATTTCAATTTACAACATATATTTTAATTTAGAATACCTTGATTTATCCAAAAAAAAAGTTAAGCCTTAAATATCCTTTTATTTTTGTCAAAAACATAATTTATTATTCACCTCAATATATTTAGTAAAATATGGCCTAGCTCATATATTTGGTAAAACATGTTTTAATTTAGAATATATGTTTTAATTTAGAATTTATATTTCAATATACAACATATATTTTAATTTAGAATACCTTGTTTAATCCAAAAAAAAGATTAAGCCTTAAATATCATTTTATTTTTGTCAAAATCATAATTTATTATTCACCTCAATATATTTAGAACATATATTAAGTTTATCTTTAAGATTTTATACTGTTAATTATCGGCAGACCTATATTCTATCATATGATTCATCATATATTTATTATATTAAAGTCATTTTATAATTTTTATTAGTCCTATATAACCATTATTGGGTACTTAAGTTTTTCCCAAAATTTCATTCCAAATTTCCGTCATTTTTGTTGACCGTAAACGATATCGATATCGATAACGATATTTGGGGCGAGATATCCATAAATTCGGCTAGCGATATATCCGTCGATATCGATATTTTCATCCTTGTGTGTAGGTCTACAAAAACGTACATGTATATTTTTTGTTGTAATAAACCCTTTCAAGGTTTTTTTCTATTTTGAAAAATGTGTAATTTAATTATATTTAGATCTACAAAGACATGTATATTTTTTTGTTATCACAAACACTTTCAAGTTTTTTTTTAATATTTTTTTTCAGCAGTGCTTTTATTTTATTCTGTTTTCAAAACGGTTTTTATTTTATTTTATTTTGTTTTTTACATCAGACTCATACTTGATCCACTCTTTTCTTTTGCCAAAGTTTTCTCTACTGGAATTTTCTTTCACCAGGAGTTTTTTTTATTGGGTTTCTTTTTTGTCAAGATTTTTTTACAGTGAATTCTTTCTCGCATAATTTTTAATGTAGTAGTATATAGCGTATTATCACATCCTCATTTATCGTTGAATGAAATAAGATGTATGTACAAGTCAATAAATTGAAGACATCACCACGTTTTTAATTTTTGTTTTCTTTAGTCATGTTTTCGTTCCCTTTAAATTTGTTCAGGTTATAAATATTTTATTTTGAAAATTTTGTTTTTATTCTTTATACTCATGATTGGGTTCGCAAAGGATGTCACTGTTTTTGTGCTTTCGCTTTTACAGGCCATGCCTTTTAGTGGGCCTTAGTGCCGCCTTGCATGTCTTAGGCTCTCAAAGTTTGGCCCGCTTAATCGTTTTAGTCACCCCATGAAGTGAGAGGCCTGTACATGAAATTGGGCTCAGATTATTACTTGGCCCATTCTAAATATGGTCCATCAATCAATTTAGGGTTTGAATATTGATCCATTTGTCTTAAAGAAATGATATTTTTTTTAAGTCAGTCTGCGCAAGGACAATTTCAAACTATTAACAAGACATGATTCTTAAATGCATCAATCATCAGAAATCACCGATGGACTAAGAAAGTCCATACAAAGACAAGTTGGGGATCGCTTTCAAACATTAGAGTGGAGGTAAAAAAATTAGTGCGTCAACATCTTACATCTAAAAAATAATAGTTTAAAATCAAATCATTGAACTTCGGACTTGGAGGGTACTTGTTTTGTTTTGTTTTTTGTTTTTTTTTTTTTTACTTTTTACTTTTTAAATTGTTTTAAATAAATAATTAGAATATTGTCAACATCTTGACGCCCTCGCCTGTATAAATGATTCTCAGGTCATTGTCCGTGGCCACTGAGAGGTGGACTCCGGCTACAAGCTATTGCACCATCACGTGGCGCTACCTGAGTTGTCCAATCATTAATCGCCACTTAAAGGGCTCTATGGACGTGTCAGTTATTGATGTTTTTGGAGCGTTTCCCTTCGTGGTTTTTGTGGAACGAGGACATAGTAAAATGACAAACATACCCCTCCCTGTTTCCATGTTGTGGTTGTAAATTAAATGCAATTACAAATTTACAATTGCATTTGCATTTGTTGTTATTGTCGTCCGTAATATAATAAATAGTAAGCTTTCCCTTTCTTCTAGTGCAATTGAGATGTTGTTCCCTTAACCCACTTCATTATGAAAACAATAAAATAAAGAGGAGACCCCACAAATTGCACTTATACGATGATAAATTTATAACTTACTTTATTAAAAAGTCTTGACAACATAATATATACATATTATAATTACTATTATGATAAAAATATATTTCTTAATAAATAATTATATTGTAATATTTATAATTAATAGTTATTAAAAATAGGGATAATTATAAATAGGTGTAATTTTTTAGTTCAACTTATAAGTTAATTGACTATGATAAATAGAGACAATAAAAAATAAATAATTTTTTATTATTATTTGTCAAATTATATCATTTTTTAGCCCGTTATTTTTTAAACAATTACAAGTATGTCATTACATATTATATTTATATATCTACTAATATCTGATTCTAAACTTATAGTTAATTAAATAATATTACCTACTTAACTCTCATGTATAAATAACGTATCTGTAACTCTCTCAATCTTCAAAAGTATCAGATTACAACAAATATAAAATAAATTTTCTGAAATTTAGTTAGAATCATCTTAATTTAATTAATTTTGACAAATAAATATAAAATAATAATATTTAAAATTTGAAAATTGAAAATTTCTCATCCGTATTTGAAAAAATGGTATAAAAGGTATTTAAAAACTCAAAAAAAAAACAATAAAAAGAACACATTAAAAATCTTTTAAAAAAGTAAATGGACTATTTTATATATTAAGTGAACTAATTTATAAATTACGCTTAAAAATTGGATTAATTTATAATTAATACTTAAAAATATTGAACATAACAAAGCGTTAATATGGCCTAAGAACTATTTAATTGAGATAAAGGAGTTCGTTCTCCTTCTTTCAAATAGCATCTCTTTATTTTTCATAATATTATTAACCATATCTATATTGAATTATAATTTTTACTTTAAATTATTAAATTATATTCGAATGTTGATAATATTAAATGAGATTTTGTATTTACATTTTAATTTATTATTATTGCTTTAATAAATTAAATTTGCTTTTTTTTTTCTTAAAGAAAGGCGAAATTCACATATGAAAAGTTGAAAGCTACACGTTTTTACTTGCACAATTAGAAATTTAGAATTGACAACATTGGAGACAGCTAAGGCGCTTAAAAACAAGATCGTATTTTGTCCCTTGACAAGAGAATATCATCATGAAAGGGTACTCTAGTCATTAAAGTTTCAAACAAGAAACCAGGCCTGCATCGCTTTCCAAGCCAGAATGGGCCCCCTCAGTTTTCAGTGGGCTCGCCCATCTATTTAGTGGTTTACTAATAATTGCAATTTCCAATTGCTTTGGATCTTTGACACGTGCGACCAGTCCAACGGTGCTAACGCCCAAGGAATCTTTCGGTAGGCCACACCCTCAGTCTGTGGCCCCAATAATTAGAAAAGGACATTTTCTTTAAAAATTGGCCTCTTGACAAGTGACATTTATCAGATTAAAAAAAAAAAACAAGTGACATTTATTGCAATATTTTTTAATATTAAAATAAAAAATAAAAATAGTATATTTTGAGGTAGCCAAATTTGCTAGGAGGGATACTCACCCTTTTATTGACCAAAAAAGATTACTCACCCTTTTTATGATATTGTAAAATTTATGATCTTTTTTTTTGTCAATAGAGAATTTAAGATTTATTTTGTGTGAATTGCAAAATAATAAATAACATTAAATATTTCTAGATAAAATGTTTATTTTTATTATATATTCTTCTCATGAAAGAATAATGTCTCCTCCTAATATTTCTAGATAATTATTATCATTATTTTATTAGTAAGTCTATGCTTCAGAATGGTTACGTTGTCCACTCACAATTGTTTCAGTATTGTGCTATCCAGGCCCTAGTGAGACGAGGCAACAAGATTAGGAGGAGGCATTATCTTTTTTTGCGGTACTAAATATTTTTAGTCTTTATAAAATTTTCTGTTTTTATTTTTTTAAGTTATACTCTAGGTTTACATACAACTATCTTGATTTTGATAAAGAGTGCTTTAGATGCACGTGGTTAATGCCAAATAAAAAAGATTTTAGTTATAATTTTCCTTGTGATATACAGGACGAGGCGGTATTTGTGATATTTCGGCTTGGGACGCATTACTATCTTCTAAGACATTTCGGATAGAGTTTACAACTAGTTCATTAACTATTTAAAAAAATAATAATAATTTATAAAGTGATTCAATGATTCAGGGGTGTCTGAAAACAATGATCACCCATATAGTTCCAAAAGCAAACCATGGGCCAAGTCCACCCACTCCTGACTCCGCTTTTATATATTGGGGACTCTAAACACACATTTGAGCAAAAAGATTTGGAGACGCCCATAAACACTTCGTCTCCGTTCTCTTCATTCATATTAATTTAGCAACACAAATTTTTATGTTGAAGTTTTGCAAGAGACCATTTCCAATGATGGGAAAGCTATCGGAGATGTTAGTTCCCGGTAGCCGTGCCGGCTTTTTCGACGTGGGCACAAGCCCAAGAAGTCCCTTGGACCTCGAGATGCAATCTTCTTCGAGTCCTAGAGGCCTAAAAAATCATGATCTTGGTGGGGTTGGTTTGGGCATAGTTGCTGCCTTAGAAAAATCTAGCCACAAAAATGGATGTGAGATTCTGGCAAAGTATACGGTTTGCTGTCCGAACTTGAACCAATCCGACCCGATTCCAGTCAGTTCGGGTCAAAACTGTGATGGGTTTTCATCAACGAGAGGTATCCAAGTCCAAGAATTTGAGGATGATAGTTTGGAGAATTATACATACGTGACTCTCCATGGACCTAACAAGTCATCCACCATGGTGTACTATGAAGGAGGTGACCGCCGGATAAGTACCGTGCACCAGAACCTTGTAGATGAACAACATGATTTGGACACATGTAATAGTAGCATTGGTTCTGAGTTTCCCACCTCAGATTTTCTCAGTTCTTGCCACTTGTGCAAGAAAAGCCTCCATGGCAAAGACATATACATGTACAGGTAATAACCAGTGCCTACTTTTCGCGTTATTGATGATGTGTGAATATCATTTATATTTTGGGATTTCGTAACTGATTGTGTTTTATGATTTTGCAGAGGAGAGAGTGCGTTTTGTAGCACAGAATGTCGATCGACGCAAATGATCACTGATGAGAGGAATGAACGGTGCAGATCAGAAGCGTCAAGATCTGTGGATGTTTCGGGGTCATCATATTCAAGGGATCAGATTTTCTCAACGGGGATTGTTGTGATTTAGCTACTTAATTGCAACAGTACATACGGCTATACACTTGTATACATATATGATTATGATGATATTAGGCTTATGAGACGTTCACCAATGTTGAACCAAAAGAGAAAGAAAGAGGAAAATTTTGGGCAAGTTGTATGGACCTTGTAGTTTGTGATGATGACAAGATGAACAATTTTGAATAAGAAATGCAAACTTGGGTTTCAATTACTCTTGGATGGATGGGAAAAGGAAAGGAGAATCTGATTTCTAAATTAGCATGTCATATTGCACTTAAATGGCATTCATTTCTGTCAAAATCGTGTTTAGAGGTTCTTATGATTTTCCGGAGTTTTGTGTATACAAATCGATTTCAGAGATGAACGATCTGGAATCACATAAGATGGACTTAGTACTTTCGAGTTGGGCGAGGTTTCTGAACTTGGATTTGAATCCAATTCAGAGACCACCTTTTCCCAGTATTCTAGCACTTTTTCATGGGTTTCATGAATAAAGTTATGAGTTTGGGTTTCATGAATAGTTATGAGTTTGGGTTTCATGAATAAAGTTATGAGTTGTTTCAACAACAGTTGTTCAAGACTTCAAGCTCTCTGTGGACGCCCACTGGCCCTACCCTTCATTGATGAAGCTAGAAGAAATTCATAACATTTCTCTAGAATTAATATTCTCTAAAAACCAGCAAGAATTCCAAGGGGACAATCTTGTTTACCTTTTCTTTCAAAAGTGGTGGTTAGTGCTTATTACAGTAATGGAATAATGCTTAATAATTGAAGGCTATCCCATTCCTATTTCAATTCCATTGAAAGCTCTCTCCTCAATCGGACAGTGCAGTGGGACCCTCGTTGAAAGACTTCAACCTCAATCGGAAAGTGACACCCCATGAACAGTCCACCAACATAGGGCTACATATCTTAAAAAAAGTTGCGCTCTTTCAACGATGACAATTGAGTGAATTGACCTAGTTCATGCCGCACAATGATCAGCGGTCACAGATCAACCTTGCACTACACTGCAAGAAAATGCTACTGAATAAACACGGTTTTCTCCAAGAGGTTTCTTTGAAAAGCATTATATAAATAGAACTGGATATAAGATTAAGCTTAGCTGAGTTGGGTCATAACCCCCCGAAAACATTAAAGAGAAACAGAGTATCCATACAAAGGTATAGATGACAGAGATACATCAAATCTAACCAAAAGTAAAACTAAGAGTGGAAAAAACGAAAGGAAATGAAAAAAGTTTACACATCCTACAGGTCTTCTCAAATAACTTATTGCTCGGTGTTGAGATATAATGGGGGGTTTTCCCAACTGAAATTTATTACTGGTAGTACATGAGTTGCTGGCTTGTTGCTACATTCTGGAAGCCGCCATCATATATTGCCTGACTAGTTCCAGCACTCATTCCCATGGCTGCCTTCAGAGCATGCTGACCCTGAGGAAGCATGAGGGCTTGTGCACCGCCCATTTTGCTCAGTGCCATTTGTCTTTCATAGGCAGCTATGTCAGCGGCTGAAAAACCTGGCATATGAACTGCAGCTGGAGGTGGAAGAGGGGTAGAACTTGTTCCTGGTGGTGTAGGCTTGCTGCCCCATGAGCACTGCAACAGAAAAAGAAAATATGCGATCAAGTCAACTAAATTGACGACATCACAAGAGAATATGGAAGTACAAAGAATGTATGTCTCATGGCATGTCCCAAATGGTATAGGCAGCGAGGCTGCTCCACAAGGCAATGGAATATGAGACCACCTCATAACGGAGGAGCTCCCAAGAATGGGAGGACCGCCAATATTACAAGGATATCTTTGTGACAGTTTACTTGGGAACTTACAAATATGAACCGCCTGCTCCCATAAAAAAAAAAAGTAGACACTTCCAGAGCAAAATATCATGTCACAAAAAGCACACAGACACAAGTACAACCCAAATGAATATATGAAACAAAACAAAAATAAGAGTGTGTTCTTGGACCCTAGATGATCAAGGTAGCAAGGCTGCTGCACCAGGATATGAGATGAGATACCTCCGAATCACAGAAGAGCGTCCACAAATAGAAGGACCTTTTAACATATTTTGGCTCTTTTTTGTGACTTACTCAGGAATTTACAAATTAAAGCTGTTTGTTCCACTAAAGACAAAAGTTGATGTCAAGAATAAATTAAGCTGTTTGTGGCTTTAATTCAATATTTACTTTTTCTTCAATCCCAAAATCTATATCGAAAACCCAAACAAAATGACAAAGTATGCAACATCAAACCCAACCTTGAGCCATCTAAATATTTGGACTAACCGTCGAAAGGAATACAAAGTTTGGGAGGAAGAAGAGGTGAAACAATAATCTATATTGCACTCAAAATCTTGAGAAACAAGCCATCGTCTAAAATTTCTATGTCAATTGTTGTTAATTCAACTAAATCTCGAACAAGAGTGTACCTTAATTGGTTTGCCACACAGAAACCTAGTACTCCCCAACTGGATAGCGACAGCAGCTTCGGTATGTGTACTGTATCTCACAAACCCAAAACCTTTATCACGCTGCACCCGGACATCTTCAATAGTTCCAGCACCAAGGGCGTGGAAATGACGATGGAGGTCAACTGAGGTAACCTGCAGATAATCGTAAATGAGATTTATATATTTCTTTGTTCCTCATGCAAATTTTCCTCCATTTTATACAATTCTTTCTTCTGTATAGTAAGAGTTATCAGCAGAGCTGTTCCCAATGTTCTCAATCACTAAGACCCAGTTAACCTATGACCTTGTAGAACTGGTTTCTTTGCGTTAGCCGGACCATCATATAAACATAAGGATGGAATCAACACTAACAGTAAGGTGATAAGGTGACATTAGTTTGCCCAGTACAAAAAGAAAAGACAGCGACAACCTATAACCATCTTTATCCTATATACCCAAAAGATGGTAACCAACACGTTTAGATTGAATCACAAACATCGAAATGCCTATGAGCTAAAAAAGAAAAATCCTTACCTCTGGAGCCAGATTGCCAACATAAACTGTAGTATACTGAGGATTCTTCTCTGGAGCATCTTCATTAAGTTTATCCTGACCATCTTCTGCAAGAGAAAACACAAACATTCTAAGCTAATCATGAGGAGGATACTAATGTGATCAAATAGAATAGACAGTGGAGATCATAAATTTCTGATTCCAATTCAAGATAATTTTTTACTAGAGAGAAAAAAAAAAGGAGCTTCACACAAGCCCTAGACTAAAAATATTCACGTTGAAAGATCAACAGATAAATCATCATCCAACAAAAATGTCGTCATGAAAGATAAAACAAAACCGTTAACCTAATTATCAATATTCACAATCACAAGAGCTACCCGGAGTCGGCAGAAAAAGTATACTAAAGTCCAAGAAGACAAAAAATAAAAGCAAACAAAAAACATTTACTTGTACAGCTAATAAAAAGGCAACTATAAAACTTCTTTCATCAATAAGGGAACAGCTTACCCAATGTTCCATTTGTCAACTCTACACTTTTAGAATCAGAACCCTGCTTATCATCATTGGAAGCCCCCTTTGTGGCCCAATTACACCGAATCTGTCTACTTCCAAGCCATTTTCCTAAAAATATCAATCAAATAGTTGGAAAACTAACCAACAGATACAAGATATCTGGCACTGTTCCTTAATCCTTATTTATATTGTTGTGGCACTTCTTAATATGTAGTAACATTAACAAAAAGCTAAGAAACATGTAATAAAATAAATAAACAACCTTGAAAACAATGCACATTGTTCCTTAGTTATACTGTTGTAGCACTTCTTGATATGTAGATTAACAAAAACCTAAGAAACGCGTATTGAAAGCAATGAAAATTGTCTTACCATTTAAGTCATTTATCGCACTTTGGGCCTCCTAAATCCCCAAAAAAAAAATGACACATCATGTAATGAACTTAACCAACAAAGAAGAAGTATGAAGGAAATAAAATTAGGAGAGATGGTTGTTTAACAATTCAAGTACCTGCTGACTTCGGAAAGAAACAAACCCAAAACCCCTTGAGCGCCCAGTTTTTTGATCCCACATAACCCTAGCATCTCTGTGTTGGTCAATCATTTTAACGTTAGAACAGTAAACAAATGTATTTCCACTATCCAATTAACATCAATCATTTTAATGTTAGAACAGTAAACAAACGTATTTCCACTATCCAATTAACACAGCCCAAAATGTCAAAAGTCATTAAGAAAATAACAGAAAAAAGGGAAATGGAGCTTACGAGCAACTGTTATAAACAGAAAAGCATGCATACAGCGTAGCATCGGTAACCTCGGCGCTAAGATCACCAACAAAAATATTGAAATGACCTGCACACCAAAATTACATAGCATAGGAAGTTAAAACTTTTGAAAACACTACCTCAACCTATAATAACTGATGAATATACGAACCTGATGTATCCTCCCTCTGACTACTTGCATACGCCCAATTAACCTTGATCGGCTGGCCAAACCTATGTAAGCAACATCATGAGACAAGGGACCCCCAGAAAAAGAGAACCAACCAGGATTCTATAAAGATTGATACTTACAGATGCCTGCCATTAAGCGTCATAATAGCATAAGCAGCTGACCTGCGGTCAAAGTAGTCCACAAATCCATAGGATGACTGCATACACAAGACATTGGAGCTAGCATGTAAGTGGAAAGTTTACCAAGGAACATCTAAAAGATCACTATTGCAAAATATCAGAAATCAGAATTTAATATGAAGCCACAGCTTATTCGCAAATAAAACAAGGAATGGAATTTTTTTGGCACTAAGGAATCTCTATTAACTGTCCTAACATCCCCATCCAGATCAAAGCACACAAACTTGGAAAAAAATAAGCCCACCTTATCTTTTCTTATAAGCTTGCATCCTTCAAGTGGTCCAGTACTAGAGAAAACTTCTTGAAGAAGGGGCTCGGTAACCTGTGGGTGAATATTTCCAACATACCTGCATTTTCCCAGGAATTTAAAAAAATTAAATCATACAATTCAATAGCAAGACTGAGAAACTTATACCTATAGCATAGATGCGTAAAAACAGAAGGACACTAGACACCTAAAATGTGCACAATATACAAAGTGATATATAGAAGTATAATCTAAAAGGCAATTGCACTTTTAGTTATATGATTGTGCACGTGCAGACCATTAGAACCAGAATGGAACCAAATTCATTAGCCTAAGACCTAAGTATTGCAGACAAGAAACCAGCTACTTCAAGAAATTCATTGAAACCTAGAAGAGAAAATAAAATTTAAAAAACAAAAACTTAAAAAGGGAAAATATCTATACAACACTCACACACTGCGGCATGTACTTGAATCAAACCCAGGAGGCAGATTTCCACTCAAGATGGGCTCTATCTGCAAAATAAAAATGTAAAAAAACAAGCAAAGAAGAAGAAAAATACCTAGAGTATTGAATTTGCACTCCTCACAAAAACTTAAAGAGACAAACTTGCATGTAAGCTTAAAACAAAAATGAAGACTACAATCTTAAAGACAAAGTTGCATAATTCAAAAAGATTGACAAAAGGAGGGTAACAAATTTTCAATGAACTTTCCCTTTCTCTCTTTTATTTTAGGATGAGGCAGATAGAATCATTAAATTAGTAGTGACAAATTTTTTATGCTTAAATGTGACTGTACACACAGTTTACGTACCTCGTTGAATTATAGACTAATAAAAACAAACAGGAAAAACTACAAGTTTCCAACGAGTAGTATTTCTCATGTTATACGTATAATAATAAGTTTTGTTTCGTCTGGATAATGGAAAAAACAGAAACGAATACAACAAAACACAAGAACAGTTGAAACACAATTTTAGGGGAAAAAAGGTTGCAGCATAATTTAGATAAGTCCAGCAGAATCCCCCAATATAATACAGAAATTTCTGATAAAAATTATATCTTTATCACGATCACCCGTAAAAAAAAATAATGGAATAAGACATATGTTAAAAATCTCCGCAAAATTTCAATAGACTTACAAACAAAACCCAATTTAAACTACAATCAAATCAAAATTGTGACCAATCAAAAAATTAAAATGATTCAAGCGATAGACAGAGGGAAGGGGAAAATAAGAACCTGAGGAGCGGCTAAGATGGCAGGGTGTTGGTAAAGCGATTGTTGCATCATGGCTTGCTGTTTCAGCCTCTGCTGTTGCTGCATATCCTTTCTTCACACACCGGGAAGAGAAACAGGACACACACAAGTATTGTACAAATTGCTGTGGAATTTTTAGGGTTAGGGTTTCAAGGGCAGACGAAGATGGAACTAAAATTTACGGGAAACAAAAGAAGAAGATGGAAGAAAAAGAAAAATCGGAAACCAAAAGCGAAAAAAAAAAGGGAAAAAAAAAATTGAAAACCCTCTCGAAGAGGAGGGAAAGATGAGGAGGAGAAAGCAGAAATATGGAAATTGATTGAGAAAAATGAGAAGAGTGACGGAAGCCTGTGCGTTTAATATCTGTTGATTTTTATATTCAGATTATTATAAGAAAATATTGAAATAAGTTGGGATGCTATCAGCTGCTACCCGAACCACATGAGCTGAAATGGAAAGTGTTCTAGAAAAGCAACCAATTGGGCTTTTGCTTCATAAAATATGAGAACCAAACCCCAAGGATTTTTTTACTTTGCAATCATACATATTGTATTAGGTATTAACTTCACAATAATCAAATTTGGCATTTTTCATTATATATCGGGGTATGTTGGAATTAGGGGTGGTCAATAATTCATTAAAATCGTTAATTGATTCATTTTAAATCGTTATTTATCCAACGGTTTAGATTTGACTAGATAAAAGTCAAACGATTTGAGAATTCAAACCGCTCCCAGTTTGGATTTGAATTTTCATTTTGAAAATCTGTTAAATCAAAACTGAATAGTTAAGAAATATATTAATTTTTATTAATTTTTAAATTTATTATTAATGCAAAGTAAAAAAAATAAAAAAATAATACTTAGATATATCCATATAAATACATGTATACACATTTAAGAGTATATATTAAATAGTAATGTTTGTTTGATAAATCTTAATATAGTGATAATGTTTGCAGTCTAATCTTTAACCGGCTTAATATATAAAATTTTGAGTATTAATTATTATTATTTTGTTTCCTTTTTTTTATCCTTGATTTTTTTATTCCTAAATGGTTTGAAACTGTTTCGATCCAAATCAAACTGTTACTAACGGTTTGGATCAAAACGGTTTTATTTCTAATTTTAGAAAATTCAAACTGTCTTGAACTGTTAAGATATTAACGGTTTGAATTTGGATATTACTAATATCCGTATCGAACCGCACATTCCCACCCCTAGTTGGAATGTCACTAAATTAGTAATATTAATAGAAGTCATAAAGTATAATTAGGTAAGTCGTATTGTACTGATTATTTTAATCGAATATATTATTTAATCGACAATTTAGTGTTCTAGTGGATTAAAATACTGGTTATATTATACTAATCATATTATATTAAAAATTATCAATATTAACTATGTATATTACTATTTATTTTATTTTAATTAATTATTGATATTATTTTATTTATTTTATTATTATTAATTTTATTATTATTATTATTATTATTATTATTATTATTATTATTATTACACTTTTCAAAATTACTAGTTTTTCGATTATTTAATACAGAGGGTATTATTTTAACGTGCGTGTATCATAGAAAAGCATTGAATCGTATAACTTATTTGGTGACTATTTAATACGAGTAGTACTAAACACTAGTTTCATACTATATTATCCTATTTAACTCCTTATACAACATACCAAACGTAGCATACGAGTTATTCTTAAGTACTAAAAGGATTCTAATTTCTAATCTTTCTTGTGTTTTGTTAACAATCAACCGTGTTAAGGTAGAGTAGTATTGTATTTTATTTATACGTGAAATGTGGTTTGTATAATTTTATGGTGAGGATATATTATATAAAATTCAGTATTTAATAACAAGCACATATTATATAAAATTCAGTATTTAATAAATATTGATTATGTGATTGAACCTAATACAATTATAAAAAGAAGGTAAGTTAGTCCCCATGTAACATATCATTGGTAATTCATGATTTTCTGTCCAACAACTAAATAAGGATTGGATGTCATTTAGACCATTGGGATTTGATTGGATCCGTAAAGAGCAAACAATTGGGCCTCCAAGTGTGTAAAGTCCATATTGGCCTTATTTGAAGTGTCATTGAAGAGCATATTGAGCCCATTAACTTTATAATGGGCTCAATTTGAAGAACCTATTCAATCACATGAGCCAGGAGAATTTGTTAGGTCACAAACTATTTCTTGTCCACATCCATTGTTTTATTGAGATTATCAAGTCAAGCAATTTGGTAATCAACATCAATCATCTCATGATTTCAAATTAAAGGATCATTATTCGCAGCTTTCATATAGAATTGAGAGTAATTTTGCTCACCACTCTAACCACCTTACGATATTTACCCTCCTCCAATATCAGTATCATAATAGCCGAAAATGAAAATTTTGGTCATGTTACCATTCTTGAGCAAAAAGCATACAAGGAATTCAGCATCACGCAATCACGCACCCTGCCTTGCTGGGCCATCATTTTCATAATATGACTACTCTTTACATGGGTAAAAGCCCAAAATCATCCCAACCTTAGCCCACCCAACTAAGTACATGAATGAACAGAAGTGTATTCCCAAAACAGTCGGATGTAAGATGCGTTATTCTTTAATTAATTTTGTTCTTTAAATTCGGCCTCAGTATCTGATATACTGTAATACAAAAACTAATTTTATTTGTAAAAATAATCATATACAAATGACGTGAAAAATATCTCCCATATCTTTGAAAAATATGAATGGTAAGCGAACACATGAAGCATATGCAATGTAGGTAGAAAGAAAAAATCAATGACACATGAAAGGCAAAACAAAAAAAAGGTGGGTCAAAAGAGAAGCGACCCCACCTTGCCACCACTTTCAACATAGCATGTGATGGTGATGCCCAATTAATTCAATTCATTTAAATTTGGGTAAATACGTATCTTCTCTACTCATTTTCTCATTATCATGGGTTATGTGGCCTTTCTTTTTAGCCTTGTGGAAGGAAATTAATAAATACAGAAATTATTATGACAAGGCATAGACCGGTGGACGTGACAATATAAAACCATTTGTTTTCTTGGGGTGAAAGATGCATATAACCTTCTATATGTAAAGCATGTGTTTGCAATTATTAAAATAAAATTAATACTAATCTCTATTATTATGAAGTCAACATGATTGAAAAAAAATTTATTAAATTTTTTTAAATAAAATATTCTTACATAATAAAAATACTAAAAAATATAATTTAAGAAACATAAACCAACTAGTAAAAGATATTAATAAAATTTAAATAAATGATATTTAAGTGGATGAAGTGAGTAGGTACTTCATTTTTATTTTTATTTTATATTTTTCATTTTTTTTTCATTTTTAAAAACTAAAAAAAAATTGTACATTGTAAGCGAGTGCAGGAAGCTAGTATTCATAATGTCAGCATTACCATTAAGTAACAAGATGTATCTGTATTAAGTTTGATTTTTTTTTTGTTGAAGTTGAAATTTAAATTTGATAGATGTAAAAATTTATTTGACTTTACAGTAGCCTTTTCTTGTCAAAAATAAAAAATAATTCGAATATTGTTATTATAAAATACCCAAAAAATGGCCTTACTAACACTATTATACACATGTACTGAATATGAGTACCCATTGAAATATTGAATATAGGGAAGAAAGTTTGAATTTTACTTGCCAATGAGTCAATCATGCAAACCACTAGAGCAACATGAATCTAAAGAGAAAGGCAATAGAGATGATGGGAGTGGTTGAGGTGGTGGTAGTGGCAACGGTGGTGTTGGACTGGTGGACCTGGTGGTTGGTGGTAACGTACGGTGGTAGTGGTCAATGCTTGAACGGGTCAAAGTTCATTTTTTCACATTGTTCTTCCGCATAAAAACGCACATAAAATATTGCCCATATTACAATACCATGTTCATGTTGTTTCTTTATTTGGTCGGCTTTTGGCCTCACAAATAAATAAAGGAAAAAAAAAAGGGGGTGGGGGGGCGGTTTGAGGACAATATATAATAAATAAATGTTGAACGTGCTTAAAGGAAAATGCTTTTCTAAAGATACGAAATGGTGCATCCACATGCCATTAATAAATTTATAAGTACTCAAAATTATCATTAAAATGGAATTGTTTTCATCAAGCTTAATTACAGCAGCTAAGATTAATCAAGTCAGTAGAGAGCGAAGCCTAAAATGTAAAAGAAAATAAAGCTAATGGAAAATATTCTTGGCTTAACCGGCCAAAATTGAAAAGATTGCAGCAGCCTTGAACCATAAGAAGCCTAGGGATTCAAATATTTGTATATATAAAATTGGGGATTATATCATTGGGTTTGTTGAGCAGCCAACCCTAACCATGACTTGTTTTCAGCTGGTTTCGCTGGGCCGGCGGAGGGGCTGCCGGTCTGATATGGAGCCCTGTTGTTGATCCTGCAAAACAATCAAATTGCAAACAAGATGAATCAATTGAACAAAGGTATATTGTTTGGCCAAAAAAAAAAACAAAGGTATATTGATTTTGACTGCTAAAGCTCCAAACTTTTGGTCATTAAAAATGGTAAAGAGCAACAATCTCCAAAGGAGAAAAAGCTTTGAATCTACACTTGACACAGGCATTGACCATCTGCCCACCCTTTGAAAAAATCAAAATTTCATTTGTAATTTTGATACATGGAAGACGATTTTTGTATGTGTATAATTACTCGTACCTATCCTTTCTCTTCTCAAGGAATCGATGAAGTGAAGCTTTCCTAGCAATTGGAAGATCTGCAACAGAAAATGAAACCAACGATCAGAAGCATGTTACATTTTTGCACTTGTTGATATGGAGACACATTGATCACAACAAAATACATACCACAAACAGGAGGTGGAGGGGATGGCTTAGCGCCCTCATGGATTGCTTGATTCCCAAAATTAGGGAACATGTTAGGGGTTGGAGGAGCTGCACCGCTGGAATTAATTGGGTTCTTGCCCAAATGAGAGGCAAAGGCATTGTTAGCCTTGGCCGGAATAGAAGCCGGAGCAGTAGTTGTGTGGCTCTGGGAACTGTTCTTGCTTGCTAACAGCAAGACTTCCTTTGCCTTATCGGCCGGAAAATCATTCAACACAATTACTTGTCCACCATAAAAGATGGTCATCTGTGCCCTCTGGGGCTCTGCTGGGGTAGATTTCTCCACACTGGTACATGATTAACAAGCAATAATGAGCCTAACAACACACACATAACACACACACACACACAGCCATATAAAACCATTTCATGCTACAATTTTCAATAGACAAGGTATTAGCTATGCGACAAAGCATTCTAATTTCCGAAATTTCGAGCCGGGCAAAGAGTAAATTACTAATTGTGAAAAGAAGTGAGCAACTCGGCATACCTAGCATCAGCCGTCTTGGAAACCTCTTCTCTGGGAAGCGAGGAACCAAAACCAGCTTGTTGAGGGAACAGATCCATGGATTTAAAGTCCCTAGGGGTTGAAGGAAAATTCCTCGAGTTCTCCATGAATGGAAAGAAATTCATGGGTGGGGCTTTCTGACGAAACATCTCAGGTGTCCCTGTATAAGCGACAACTCATTGAATCAAACACGGAACTAAAATAAAAAAAAAATCTTAAAACCTCTTATCATAACTGAGCTGTAGCAATTTCAGATTTTAAACCATTTAAATGGAATCTGTCAATTTCAATCAAGATTTCCGTGGATCCCCAATTTTACAATCCTCATCTCACCAAAAAGAGCTTGTCCCCAACTTATTCAGGTGATTTATATATGTAACTAAACAATTTCCTTTTTTCTGTTTTTCTTTCCTCTTTCAATTTCCTTTTTTGGGTTCCCCATCAAATCCAAGAGCAATGAACACATAAGATCAAAATTCAACTTCATAGTTAATCCATATCCGCTGGCATGTGATGTTTGGACATAGAATCGAGTTGTAATGACCAAAACAAATAATTAACCAATAGACATGCACACAAAAGATGAGGTACAAAATGAAATCAATTCATTTTCTCTGCTTTTCTTAGCAACCAAACATATGCAAAGCTCAAAAAAGTTCCCAGCTCTTACCATTAGATTGTTGCATGTTGCATGCCATGTCAAGACTTAGATCCCCCAAGCTGCCCTTCTCCTTGAGGTACTGGCATAACATGGTGCAAGTCTGTGTGAAGCTCGACGGCTTCTCCGCCATCCTCAGCCCTCTCTGCCCTGAAACCTCCAGAGTCTCCGATGAACTCGACATTCTCACCGACCCAATACCCAATCGCTCAAATCAAACACAGCCCAGTATTCAAAATCCAATCTTTTTCCTTTCTTCAAAATACTCAGACAAATATATCGTTATTTATACCCTTGTCCGTGTACTGAGCAGACTTATGGTCCTCTCTCTCCCCCTCACCCTCCTTTTATGGCTTTATCTACATCATCTTCTCACACATGCCTGAGGCTTATCTCTATTTTTCCTTTAAAAAAATAAAAAATCCTAATTGCTTATTACTTAAAACAATTCATATTTAATATTTACAATATTACTTTCGATTTTTAATTATTATTGGGTTGTAGTTAAACAGCACGAGGAATATATGGGTTTTTTTTTAAAAGAGGTGTTTGGCTTGGTAGTTGGTTCCACCGCGCACCTTCCCAGTCGACGTGATGTTTATTTTACTACTGTCCCCGATGGGACCCACCAACAGTCGGTTTCGCATTTCAAACATGTGTTCTTTGCATCGCTTCGTGCCTTCGTAATGTCGGGGTCTCGTCTCCGTTCCCATCTGCCAACTTCGACTTCGCCCCAGGAACTTATACATTTACGGTATCACCCTTCGCTTTATTTTATTGTTCACACCACTTTTCAGGTTAATTAAAGGAAATGCTCATGTTGTTTCGCGTGCACGTTATGCTTTAAGCTGATTTAAATTTTGGATTTTTTTTCTTAATACCTCATTTGGTTGATACTGATGGAAAGGGATTGGAATAAATTTTTTTCTTATGTGTTTAGAGGGGTAAAGTATAAATATTTTATAAACATCTGGTTTAACATTTACAGTTTAATTGATTAACAGCAATTAATCATTTAATATTTGGTATTAACAAACTATTAAATTCATAAAAAGATACCATGATATTGTCCCAAAAAAAAAAAGATAACTTGATTAGATAAGGATTCTAAACTCAATTTGCAGAGCAACTTAAAGCGTGTGATTAATTGAGAAAAAACAAAAAAGCAAACCGAAGAAATTACAAAATAAATCCATCAATCACTTACAAACCTGTCATGTATTGCTTTCACATTTATGATTACTAAGAACGGAGTTTGAGATTTTTACACCAATATTAAAGTACAACTATTTCAATATAATTTAGAAAGGAAGAATCATATATTGGGCAGCAATTTTGTTGATTATATGATCAGAATTTCAGACTTCCTATCGTACTTTAAAATTAATAGAAATATCACTATATTAATATTACAAGAAATAAAATAGCCTAATTTGTAATTACGTGACTCAACTAAATTTAAACAAATGATAAATTTTTCTGTTTTAAAAAAATTAGGACTCAATAATTAATTATAACTAACATTGATGCACAAAATGGAGCAGCTTAAAGATATGATCTTTATGTTATTGCCTCGGAAGATGATGTCATTGTAATGTCGACCAATGAGTCTCTAATCCTGTCAGATCGATGTTAATTAGGAATAGAGTTGTGATTTAGCATAACAAAAGGTAAAATTGTCAAGTTACCTATTGAGAATGAGAGGCTAACTCATATCATATTTATAAAAGAATAATGAAAATTGATGAATAGTTTCGATGCTAAATAAATGTTAGTGGATGTAGTGTTAACATTAGCCCCGTTTAGGAATGAGGCTGTGTAGCTTGCAAGTCACGTGTGGTGGGCATGCGTGGAGTCATTTTTGGTCTTGGGCTCAAGCAAACTTGGTTGTTAATTGACTTTTTTTTTTTTTTTTGTGTCAGATCGTTCACTATGTCGATCAGATTTACTTATTTAGTAGGACTCACTAACATATTATATATTTTAATTCAAATTAATATTTCACTAAAAAAAAAAAAATAGTAATATTTTATTCTTATAATATTTGGAGAAGAAATATCTTATAAAATGTGAGGGTGAGAGTGACCTGAATGTCGCATTAGATTTAAATAATTGATAGTTAGTCATGTGATACAGCTGCTCAAAGGCTCAAACTAGTCAACACGTACATAATCCATCCATATGCTGCCCCCACCAACATTCCCACTTGCACAAGACGGCCAAAAACTCAATGATAAAAATCATGGATGGGGTAGTTTAGTAACTTGGGATCCACCACTGCTTACATTATTAATTAGTCGGGACTTAACGGCGTTAGTTACATGGTTGCTCCTTTGGTGTGCCCTCGCCGTAGGTACGCAATAGAACCACGTGCGACCCATACCCACTCTTCTATAGAATCATAGTTTGTTTTCGTTCAATCACTCTCTTTATCTTTTTTTTTTTTTTTTTTGCTTTGAATAGAAGAGTAGGCGGCAAAGCCACGTTCCCCCGCCAACTAAAATACGCGACGTGGACAAATGCTACCAACTGCTAATTGCGCGCGGATTCTTTCTTCGCGAGCAAGGCAACTTGCCATGCATGCGATATTTTTCATTTAATTTCCTTTATTATTATTTTCTTTTCTTTTTTTTACTCGATTGATTGAACTCTAAATTGATTTATTCATTGATTTGTCCCTATGTTTTTTATGAGGACGATAATTTTTTTATACGACTCAATATATAATTCAAAATATACATGAAATTTATCTAAATTAACTCGCATGATTAAAATTTTGAATCATTTTTTGATCAACCGTTATAACACGTTTAATAAACGGATGGATTTCGGGTTAACCCTTTACCCCGTATAATAACCTATTAACTCATTTGATAAACGAGTAGATTTTGAGTCAACATGTTAATCCATATAATAACCTATATATTAACTCGTTTAATAAACATATCAATTACTATATCAATTACTAACTCATTTAGCTACTCATTTACCTATCCATGTGTCTATTAAATCTAATAATTTAAATATAGTAATCAAGTTAAATGAATTAAATGGACCATAGGTTCACAATCAGGCCTAGGGCAACCGCCATGGGCCCAAGGAATATGAAGGCCCAAATTTTTTTTAAAACTTTTACTTTTATGGGAATTTTTTTTTAAAAAAGTCTAATTTTTTTTTTTAAATATTTAAATAAGTTAGAAGATTTTAAATTCAATATTTTATTAATAAATTAGGAACATCTTCTTAAAAAATATTGATAAAGGTTATTTTAGTTGATGTATAGTTAATTTGTGTTGAATATTATTTTGATATATCTTGCAAATAGATAAAATTCTAACTCATATAGAAGCACTTTTTTATATATATATTTTTATTTTTGGATATTGAATTAATATTAAGTTACCATCAGAATTAATAGAAACAATCATTTAAATTGAATTAGAAAACTGTCGACTATATATACATATATATATTTGATAAAATTTTATTGTTTTCTTTATTAAAGTATTATAAAATGACTATATTTTTTATGGATGTATGCCTAATGTATTCAAATTATTTAAAATTTTATGTGAATTTATTAGAAAGATAAATTTTAAAAAAAATATATAAACACTACACAAAAAAGAGCTTTTAAGGCGAGCAAATTAGGGCGTGCAAAGATGCGCACCTTAAAAGGGTACCTTTTAAGGCGCCCAATTTCACACGCCTTAAAAACACTGTATCTTTATATTATTCAAGGCCTGCTTTTTCGGTGTGCCTTTTTTATAACTAGTTAAGGCGTGCTTTGAATGTATGTCGTAAACACGAAGTTTTTAAGGCGCGCTTGGTGTGCCTTCAAAATGGAATTTTTAAGTGCGCCAAAAAAGTTGAAATTTAAGGCGCACCTAGCACGTCGTAAAAGATGGGTTTTTAAGGCATTCTTGGCGTGTCAGGACCCGTCCTCAATCCCCCCGGGATTAACGAGGAACGCCCTTGATCCCGTCTGACACGAAGTGTCAGACAAGGGAAATTTCCAACCTTTGCCCTCTCGGGCTATCAGAGTACGCCAGGATCCGGAGGAGATATGTGATATCTCGGTCTCTACTACAGTCCGCACCGTATCCAACCTGAAGGGTATTAAAAACAGAAAGACTGTGAATGGACAAAAAGTAATAAGTTTCGTAAAACACATTTGTAAAAGAAGTTTATACCCTTCACTAAAAAGCATGCATGCATAGTAAAACCATTTATCCAATCACATATGTTTAAATAACCATATTTAGGGTCTCAGCCCCAAGTTCCGTAAATACAAATCACACGGGCTCCTGCCCAAAACCATTTACAGAAAACCATAACATAGTAAACATATGTGGGATCTCAGCCCAAATCCATTTATCATCATAAAACACAATTTCCCAAACCAACTGAAATCATGTTTATCCATTATATTTCATATCACTGAACCTGTCACGGTAAATAGAGCTACGCGCGTGCCAACCGGGGTCTCAAACCCAAGTCTCTCCAGGGTCCACCTAGGTCAATGTCCGTAGATCAATGACCCTCCCTGGAGGTTACGAACCATGCCCTTTCTGAGAGTAAGGAACCCAACTGGGGGGCGACTCCACTCAGTCAGTTTTCCGTGACTACTTCGGGGTCCACCCAGGCCAACGACCCTCCCCGGAGGAGACAATCATATATAAAGGATGACATATGAAAAACTTTTTGAAATCATTCTTTAAACCTTTCAAGGATTCATGCCCGGCCCCCATAAGCCGTCATGAACCATAAAATCCTTTCGAGGGTTCATGCTGGTTCCCATAAACCGTCATGACCCATAAAACCTTTCCAGGGTTCATGCCAATTTCCATAAACCGTCATGAACCATAAAAAAACCATTTGCAACACATAGCTGGGCCCTAGGCCCGAATCCACATACAAACTGGACCTCAGGTACGATTCCTCGTTAAATCAAATGGACCTCAAGTCCGGGAGTTAGTAATTCAAATGGGTCTCCTACCCGATCCATATTTCCAAATCTGAAATCGATTCGAGAATCAATTGGGCCTCTAGCCCGAGAATGTAACTAAAAGGGACTTCGAGTCCGGGGGTTTCCGAAACAAAGAGGTCTCGAACCCGAGTTTACCTTTTCAATTTCAAAACCATTTCATGAAATCATATCCAAAACTATAAGTACGAAAAATCAGTGTAAAACCGGAAAACCTCAATTTACGTGCAAGCACGTAAATCACCTCGTAATGCGCGAAATCATATAAATCATAATCATCCAAATCAACATCATATAATTACAATCATAATCCATATAAAACATTTATGCATGCATAACAATTTAGAAATCAAGGTCCACTCACAGACCGTCCTAAGTTGCCGCCTCGGTTTGCTTGCCGTAAGCCTCACTGGGCAAATCATCGTCATCGGGACTCCCAAACCTGTCCAAATCGTAATAGAAGGTTACTAAGTACTTAAATAACCTCCCGATAAGGCCCCTAATTTTCTCGAATTTTTAACTATTTTAAATCCAGAACCTAAACCTTCTGATGCCCCGAACATTATCGAGACGGTGTCCGATCGACACGAAACCAGTCCCAAAAATGTTCATTACATCGAATAGAAGATTTCACATGTTGAATACTTTCCCAAATTCCCCACCACGCGCTGCCACGGGCCGCCCAAAGGGCCCTGCATGTGGGCTCACGCGCCTGTGCACTGTAGACCGTCTTCTTCCTCTAGTCGGTTCAGATCGGCCGGTTCGGTCCACCACCTGCAACTGGACTGGCGTGACCGGTCCAGGCCTCTACAATCCTCATTTTTCGTCCGTTTTCTTCCAATCCAATCCCTAAATTCCTATTTTCTCATTTCCTATCCATTCCAATCAACAAAACTAATCAAAACGTCCTAAAATCCCACGGTTCATCTATGGCCTCAAGGCCCTGTGTTTCCCGACCACTCTCACAGTTTCCTCTGCCGTGAACCACCTTCCAAACCGTCCTAAAATCATCCTAGAAACCTAATAATCATCTCCTAATCATTCAAAATCGATCATAATGCATAAATCAAAATAAAAATGGAAAATGGGTAAACCGAGTACCTCTCGGGTTTCTTGCCTCCACCGTCCACGGCGGCGCCGTCCTGGCAGGCCACCATCATCCACAGGTCCTCTCTTCCTTCCCTTGGTCTTAGTCATGGTCGAATGGGAAGGGTTGGATTGGTTTGGGTTCAAGGTGGATCGGTTTGGGTGTGTTTGGATGAATGGAATAATGAAGATGATCGATGCATGTATGTGGGAAAGTGGGTAATGGATGGGTGACACTTGTCACTCATTCATTGGGCCTCCTTAAAATATCTGGGCCCACTAACTGCCAAATGACATACGTCTCGTAAAACGTGCAATAGTTCCCTTGAACTTTCGTGAACCGTAACTTCGCCGTCGATCGTCCGAATTCGACGTGTCGCCTGTCTATGGATTCGTATCGTCCTGATCTACGTAATGGTCTTTGGCCCTCGGCCATCGGACCTCCCAGTCCAAAAGTCAACATTTTGCCCCATTTAATCAAAATTACCAAAACACCCTTAAACTTCCGAACGTCATAACTTCTTCCTCGTATGTCGGAATTGAACATGCCACATGTCTATGAACTCGTGACGTCCCAAACTACGTCACGGTCATTGACCAAAGTCCGTTTGACAGCCCAAATGAAAAGTTAACGTTTTACCCATTCTAGGGGCAAAACGGTCATTTTGCATCGTTCGTCCGATTTCGCTCAAATAATCACAGATTAACCTCACTAATCGTGATTAGTCACTAATCTAATCCTGGAATTCGGGACGGGTCGTTACATGGCGTGCTCTAACATGCCCGCCATAGACCATATCGGTATCGTAACCAACCATCCGGACCAATACAAGTCCGACACAATCATAACACGTGATACAAAACTCGACCCCCAATCCAGGGCCCTAATCACGTCAGGGATTTCCGACACCCTCATATCGCGTCTAATCAGGCCGCGCACAGGGCTCGCATCTCGGAGGCATGACAGATCCGTAACCAAATGCTCTGATACCACTTTGACAGGACCCATCCCAACTGGACCTCGATAACCATGCCCGGTCCTGCTCCCATCTGATAAGTCAACTGAAATCCCGAAATGATCCTTCAGTACTTATCAGACAAGGGATAACTACGCTGATTTCCGCTCATGCCTCCGCCTCGTGATCAACCCCGAACGTTGTGCCACGGCCTAGAGGGTCATCAAAAACAGAAAGGTGTGAGTGGACAAAAATATATTCGTTAAAACACTTTTGAAAGCACATCATTTACCCTCCAGTTTATCAAACCTGCATGCATAGGGAAAAACATATGAAACACAACCACTGGCTTTCCAGTCAAACCACATAACAAGTTAACATCCCGGCTCTCAGGCCAAAGACATGATAACATAGTCACATGGCCACACAGACCAGCACTCGTACTTAATACCAGTACGTAATCACAATCAACATCAAACAGTACTATGCACAAGGTCAACAATCAATTACTCAATCAATCAATCAATCAATCAATCCACACTGTTCACAAGTGCACAAACCATTACACTGTTACACCGGCACTACGCGTAGGCCATAACCCGTGCCTCATTCGTCTGGGAAGTCACCTCGAGCTCCGACTGCCCCGGCACGCATCACCCCGAGCGTTAGCCGTCTGGGAACACCCCAAGCCTCCGGCTATCTGGGAATATATCTCACCCCGAGTACTAGGCGTCTGGGAACACCCCGAGCCTCGGCTGCCTGGGAACAATCACAATCATATCCCCGAGCTCCGGTCATTTGGGAACACCCCTAGCTTCGACCGTCTGGGTATTCACAATCACAATCACAATGAAACTCATCCTGGGATCATATCCCAAAACATCTCAATCAAATCCTTGACTTCAAACCAAGTCAAAATTGTTACCAACCGGGACTCAAGCCCAAATAGCATTTATATGTAAATCCGTAAAATCATATCGAAAACATTATAATCATCCTTGACTCACCACTTAAGTCAAAATACTCTTTTGGAAACCTTTTTAACTCCGGGCCTAGCCCAAAATACCATTTGCACATTTCCTCGAAAAACGTGCCCGAAAGACCGATTAAAATATTCATTAAATCACACATGATCATGCCACATCATCAGGACATCATTGCAAGTCAATTTATGCAATCAATCATGGAAAAACATTTAACTATGCATGCATCATGGTTTATAAAACAAACGTCCACTCACACACCGTCCAAATCGCTCGTTTCCCGAGCTGCACGCGTTTCCGTAATTTTCGCCACTTTCCAGGAATCCCGAATCCTGTCCACAATCATTACTCAGGGTCACTAAGGACCTAATTATTATCATATTCATTTATCATAATTTTCCGGGAATTTAATATTAATTTAATACGTAACTTAAACTTTCGGACCCTCGAAACATTATCGAGACGGCGTCCGATCGACTCGCAATCAAAACAAAAAATGTTCGTTACATCAAATAGGACAAGTTTCATGTTGAACTCACCTCGGGATTCCCCCTCACGAGCCTCCACGCGCCGTCGCAAGCGGCTGCGCGTGGGTGCCACGCGCCTGCTACAGTGCCGTGAACAGTTTCCTTCCTCACCCGTTTACCTAGTAAACGGGTCCGGTTAGCCCGCGATGCAACCCGACTGGGATCCTGTCCATTCCCAGTTAATTCCTTCAATTGATTACTCTAATCGCATCGTCATAAACCCAATTGCAGTTTTGTAATTCGACTTACAACAATTGTTACCTCAATCCCGTCGACTTTGAGTTTGAAATATCAAAGAACCCGCACTCACTGTTCATCATCGAATTGAACCAATTTCCATCAAATTCGTGAAATTGATTCATGCAGAAGCTTCGTAGGAATCGTAGAAACATACTTCCAGGTCCAATTTCATTGTTTAACTCCTCAAATCTCACGACTCTATCTTCGAAAATTCTAAATCCCACAAGGTCTGTTCTTGATCAAAACGTCACCAATTACCGTCGTTTTTTATTGGGTTCAGCTCGCCTTGAGTTCAGGAGACTCAATTCAAGGTCAGTTGGATCAAATGGTGACTGGTTTGACAAACCCGAAATCGGGAGGTGAGAAGGGCTATGAATTCGGGTCCAAAATGCTTAGTTTTCGTTCCTCTTTGTTTGGTTTCTTATTCTCTCCTGAAACCTCTCTCAAAACCCTCAATTGATCAAGCATGGAGAGCTGTTGCCTGCCTCAATTTGAATGTTTATCTCCTCTGTATATGATCAAGGTAACAGTAGACATCAGACATCAACACGTATTCGAAGGAAGCCTCATCATCCTTTTGCCACTAATTCCCATCTAATGGTGACATATGTCACTCAAAGACATAATCTACTCATCAAAGTGGCTGAATCAGCCATCAGCCGCACTAATTAATTAAACCCAGTCAAATTACCATTTTACCCTTCTTTACCAAATTACCATTTTACCCTTCTTTACCAAATTACCATTTTGCCCCTCATGGTTCTAGACCCATAACTTTCTCGTTCGGACTCCGATTGACGCATGCCGCCTGTCTACGGATTCAGCGTCCCAAGACCTATCCAACGGTACTTCCGAAAAGTCCAAACCATGTCCCGATCAAAAAGTCAACTTTCGGCCCTTGTGACCAATTTACCAAATTACCCTCAAACTTTCACACGTCTTAACTTTTTCCTCGAATGTCGGAATCGGGCGTGCCACCTGTCTATGAACTCGTGACGTCCCGAACTACGTCACGGTCATCGGTCAAAGTCCGTTTGACCGCTCGAATCAAAAGTCAACCGTTCGCCCAATTCCAAAGGGCAAAATCGTCATTTTCCTCAATTTTTTCAAATTTTCCTTTTTCGAATTTCCGGGGCGTCACATTCCACTCCTCCTTCACCTTTTCCATATCGTCCTTCTTCCTTCTCTCATCTTCCTCGTCTTCTTCGTTCATCTCATTTAGCATTGACGGGCCCTTGAAAGAAAAAATTTCAGATTGCTCACCATTAAACAAGGTGATAATAATTTGAATAAAATAGATTAACCTTAAAAAATTCAATTGTATCTCAAATTCAATTGTATTTGTAAGGTTAATCTATTTTATTCAAATTATTATCACCTTGAAAAACAAAATGCTACATTCCTTATTAAGATTTTTCTTCCATTAATTATGTAACAAAATCTTTTTACTTATCTTCTTTCTTACAGAAACTCACTTATTTTATAACCCGAAAAACAAAATCCTCTTCTTCAACCATATTACTGCCAAGCCAATAAAATTAAAAAATGTAATTTTTTTGGCGCTAGAGTTCACCCGTAATCAAGAGAGAATACATTTTTGGGCTTTGTAGTAATCAATTTATGGGGTTTTGTATTGTTCAGTTTATGGGAAGAAGAAGATCATCTCTGTTGGGGAAGAAGAGAGAGAACCTAGTAGAGCGAATAAGAAGATCATCTCTATTGGGGAAGAAGATCATCTCTATTGGGGTTTTGTATTCATTCTCACCAAAAATGAATTTCAATATAAAAAAATATAAGGCTCTGTGTGAAGCTTATATGGTAATTAGTGAAGATGCCGAAATTAGCAATTCACAATCCAATAAAATCATGTGGGGGCGCATACAACAACAATTTTTACAATTATTTTCAATGCTATCTAGCACATCGTAGAGAAGACCAAAGAGTCTCAAAAATCGGTCATCTAATGAATTAGATTGTGATAAGAAAATATGATCTAAAAAATGACATTGTGGTAAAAAAAATATGACCTAATATATAAGAATGAAATGAGAAAATCTGACCTAATGGTTTATATAGAATGAAATTTTATCTTTTCAAAATTTAGATTTTTTAATGTTAAAATGTTTAGGAAACAAATTTAATGATTATATAAATAAACATTAAAATATTGAAATATAAAAATTATTTTAATACATATTTAAGATATTATGCGAAATAAAAATATAATCGCATATGCAACCACAATATATATAGACCTCACTATAAATAGTGTGCTATGTAGCCCAAAATAATTTTTTTAGTTATATTTGGAGCTATATCTATTACCAATACACCGGAACCGAACTCAATCAATTGGATCATCTAGCAAAGTATACTAAAGAAAGAGGACAAGGCTGTAATGGAAAGTCGTTGGGGCTCTTAGTTTTCATTTTGGTCCACATATAATGCTTTAAAATAGGATGAAACAACAGTTGTCAAACCCGTGTGGGAAAACGCGGGGAGAAGGCAGAGAAAAGGACGGGTGAGGTGCACATGCAACCTACACTGCAGGCGGGCCACGTGGTGTGAGATGATTTGATCGACATGCGAGGCGATAACAATTTGCTCGTGACGGCGACGTATTTGGCCCAGCACTTGGAATTTCCGTTTCCCATTTAGGGTTGGGGTCGTCGCTTGAGGGTTTCCCAAATTGGGCCTCTGATATCCGTGGGCGACCGACACCATCTCTTTTAGGTCACCCTCTTTCTACCACGTGATGTGCGTGCTTGCACAGTTGCAATTGTGTTTCTTAGGGAAGCTTATTTTGTCAGAGATGTATTTTATATTTTATATATATATATCGATGAATGTTTTATATATATATATATATATATATAAAAAGATTGAAAAATAAAAATTAATAATATATATTGAATATTGATTTTATTGTTTGTTATAATTGAATTTCAATGAATTCATTATTTAACATAGCCAAATGAGCAACTTTTAGCATAACATGTAAAGGAATAACTTAGAGGGGGTATTCAATTAATTTTTGTCATAGAATTTAAATATTTCTAAAATTTATATGTATTCAATTAGAATTTTCAAAGAGTTAGTAAACATTTAAGATATTTAATCTATATTTTTATAGAAATTTATAAAATCATTAAAAATTGAGGTGTATATAATAATGCTATTTTATCTCCATAAAAGTAGGGGTATGCACGAACTGTTCAAACTACTAACCGATCTGTATCAAATTATTATTTATCTCAAATGGTTAAGGTTTGACCGAATAATAGTCAAACGGTTTGAGAATCTAAACCACTCCGTTGATAACAGTTTGGATTTGAATTTTCATTTTTTAAATCCGTTAAATTCAAATCGGATTTTTAAGGAATATATTATATTTTATTAATTTTAAACTATTATTAATACAAAATAAAAATAATAAAAATAAAAAGATATCTAGATACCCACATAAAAACATATATACTAAAAAAAGAGTATATTAAAATATTTTTAAGTGGTAATTTTTATTATATAAATTTTAATATAGTGGTAATGTTTGCGATCCAATTCTCTGCAAACTTAATGTTCAAACTTTTGATTATTAATTATTATTTTTTATTAATATCCTTGTTTTTTTATGACAACGGTTTCAAATTGTTTTGATAAAAACCGAACAGTTAGTAACGATTTGAATCGAGACGATTTCATTTCTAATTTTAGAAAATCCAAACTGTTTGATTTTAACAATTTAGATTTAGATATTGTCAATATTCGTATCAAACCGTGCCCACCCCTACATAAGAGATTGGTGTATTAAAAATATTAATAAGTATTGCAAACTTCATTAAATGGTTTTGTGAAATTTCACAAACATCGTGTAAATTATGCTTTAACAAATTTATGATGTCTACAGATTTTATACAACACTTAAAAAAAAAATTATTTGCAGTTTTTATATTTTTCAATAGACTCAACAAAATTCACATTTTCTACTGATATCTATTATCATATATTACATTCAATAAACAATATAAGTAATTAAATAATATAAACTTTATATGAATATATTTATTGTTTGAAGATAAAAAATATATCTCAAAGGCATGAATGATTTCTAGCGGTCCTAATCTCCCAATCTCATTAGTCATTAAAAGTTTTTATATAATATTATATATTGCCAAATGTTTTTTACTATTATATATTTTATTTTAGTAGGAGAATTTTTAGTAAAACTTTTCGAATAATTTGATCATATAATTCTTAAAAAAACGTATAAAATTATATAACTCAATATTTTTTTTTAAAAAACTCAATCATATTATATTAAATTCAATATGACTCTTTAAAACTCTATCATGTAACTGTATATATGACAAGACCCATCCCAAAGTTGCTTTGATAACTATGGCTGGTCCTAGTCCCCGTCCCGTCTGACAAGTCAACCGAAGTTTCAAAAATGCCCAAAACACTTGTCAAACAAGGGATAACCGTACTGATCACCCCTCATGCCACGACCTGGAGGGTAATAAAAAATATCAAAGGTGTGAGTGGACAAAAATAAGCATAATTTAAAATACATTTCAAAACGAACTCTTTATCCTCCAGTTTAAAACATGCATGCATAGAGCAACACATGAACAATCAGGTTCCAAACTGAATCACATGAAAATACATGGACACAACCTTTAGCATCAATCACAACTAATCATCGTTACTCAAATAATCACAACGATCAAACAACACTAATCATAAGTGCACAAATATCAATCACAATATCACAACATTAACACTACGCGTAGGCAACCACCAAGTCACATTCTCGGGATCAGACACATCTGATTTGGGCACAACCCCCGAGATCACTCACATCTGGGCGAATACCAAATCCCCAGGATCAGACACATTTGAGCAGTACTTCCAGGTTTAGTCACACCCGAGAAAACCGCGTACCACGAAAACAACGCATAAATCCAACCACTATGCTTTTACAAAATTCTTGGCTGAAAACCAAGTCAGACGTTTCCCGAACAGGGCATGGGCCCAAAACATAATTTCCCAAAAATGATCGTAAAACGGTGTTTAGAAATCATTTCATAAATTCGAAAATCATCAATTCAATCATGTATTCACATTTGACTCCAAATCCAAGTTAAAATCGTCTCTAAAACAGGGTCGGAGCCCAAATACCATTTTCACATAAATCCGTAAAGTCTTGTCCAGAAATCAGTAAATAAATCCATAAAATCGTAAAGTAATCATATCAAATCATTGCAATTCAAATCATTGCAATTCAAATCATTACAATTAAAATCATGCAATAAATCATATAAACATTTTATTATGCATGCATGATAGTTTATAAAACAAATATCCACTCACACATTGTCTACGTAGTTTGATTCCAAACCGTACACTCATCCGTAAATTCGAGGAATCGTCTTTCATGTCAACAATCACTATTAAGGGTCATTATTATCCCCAAATAACCTCACAATACAATCCCCCATTTTACGAGATTCAAATACGTATAAAAACGAACACATAATGCTTCAGATGCACAAAACTATACTTAAACGGTGTCTGATCGACTCAAAATCTGCGCCAAAATGTTCGTAATATCGTTTACATTAGAAACTGTGTTGACCGTACCTCGAGATAGGGTGGCACACACCTCCAAGCGCCACTGGAAGATGCTTCGCGTGAAGTCCACGCGCCCAGCTATAGTGTCATCTTTAACCTTAGTCGAGTCTGCAACTCAGACCAGACCCGACCCAACCTGAACCAGTTCAAAACCTGTCCAAACTCAACCAATTTTCATAATTATTCCATCCAATCAATTCTATCTCTAGAAATAGTTCTAGGGTGTTAGAACATCATAACCTCACCTCTAATTTACAACCTGTTTGATCCTGAAATGACCAACTCGATGAGACCCGCTGGGGGTTCTAGGACCAGCCGTGTGGTGTCTTAGGCCCGCTGGGGGTGTTGCTGTTCGGCAGGGATCCTGCAAAGACTAGACACCGGTGTGGTGCCGGCCAAAGGGGCTCCGATGCCTAAGTTAGTATCTGAGTGCCGAGGGGCAAGTAAATATAGTGCTCTTGATCGGTTTTGAGAGTCTTACCTTTGTGAAGGGTTTCGGGGTATTTATAGTAGCCATAACTGCGGTAGGTGGACTACTGTTGCGGGAGCAGGTGGTGCTTTGTGGCTGAGAGCTGTCTGAAAAGCCTTGGACATCCGGAGGAGGCGCCAGCTGGAGTCCCAACCTGCCTCCGTCAGGGAGTTGGTATGGCAGAGTTGATTAGGTGACTGTCGCGGCCAGTTGGCGTCTGTACCATGTCAGGTGCCGAATGACAGGCCTACAGGTCATTGCCGATCGGCAGGCCACGGTGAGGTGCCGATCGGAGAATCGGTGGGTGTCCTTCCTGTCCTGGCGGGCCCTGTGTTTAGGTGGTCGGTCGATATAATATCAACATAAGTCCCCTAAGTCTTTGACTGAGGTGGATTTCCTCGGTCGAGGACTTACGATGACGGCCGGTACCTGTCGACCGACCAGGGCGCTGCGCCCTGTATCCCTAGTAGCCCCCCAAGTCTTGGACCGAGGAGGTGCACCGTATGTCCGATGTGAAAGGAGTCCTAGGTGCTGAGTCCCGTAAGCTACCCTCCGTGATGACCCGAAGGTCGTGGTGAGGCGGTCGAGGGGGATGGCAGGGACCCGTCGGCTGCCTTGCGCTTGCCGACGGAGAGACGAAGCATGCCGTCGAGGGAGATGCCGAGAGGTTCCTTTCGGCATGCTGTAGTGATGTATACTGGTAGGAATATACGTACGTATGTACGTAGGTGGGAATGTATGATACCGATGGGCATACAGTACAAGGTCGTATCCGTATCCAAAGGGTGGCCGTATCGGCCTGGTGACCGTCAAATCAGAAGTGCGTATCTCGAGGCGGGACAGGGGCCTATAAAAAGGGGGTGGAAGCTTTTGACTTTTTCACTTTTTACTCAGTGCATCTGTGGAGTAATTTCAAGTGCCGACTGAATTGGAGCCTGCCGAGAGGAAATGAGACACACGTGAGACCAATCCGACAGAGCAAATATTACAGGTATAATTTCTGCCGAACGACATCTCTGCTCAGCATGTGTTCCGTAGCGTAGGTGCTTAGTTGTAGCTTCTTTGTTTTGGTAATTTGTAGATGTCAGAGTCAGAGTCAAACAGTGGATCTGGGGTTAGGTCCCCTCAAGATTTTGGCGGGGAAGCACCGTCTCGTTCAGCAAGCGACGTGCCGAGCGAGCGTAGTGGTTCAACGTCCACTAGTGGGTCCACATCCGATACGTCGTCGTTGTCCAGCAGCAGTGACAGCCTAGATGGGGCTCTCAGGTTGCCGAGGAAGGAGGTGTGGCAACAGGGGGAATGCAGCACATCTACTGCCGACCGGCCTGGCGAAGGAGGGACGTCATCTCGCACCCCCTCAGTCGTCGTCGTCGACTCCGACGCTGAAGATAGCGGGACGGAGAAGTGCTCGCCGATGGAGCTAGATGCCGATGGCCTGGTGAAGGTGGAGTACGCCGTGGACTGTGAGTTGAACACCATTCGGCAATCCGATCTGGACAGGTTCCGGGAGCTGTATAATGTGCCGGCGGAGATCAAGATGAGCGTACCGCCATAGAGCAAGAAGCCGAGTGATCCGCCAAAGGGGTCGACGTTGTTCTATGTCGACTGCTTTGAGCACGGAGTGAGGCTGCCTCTGCACCCGTGGCTCCAGGACATGATGGCGAGGGCGAACCTAGCCATGGGGCAGCTGAATGCGAACGGCTGGATCATCCTGATCAGCCTATACACGGCCTTCCGACTGGCGGGACTGCCGGAGCCGACCTGGGGGCAGCTGTGCGCCATGTACCATTTCAAGAGGCAGACCTACGGGTCGGGATGGTACCAGATGGAGTGCCTGCACAAGAGTGCCCGGGGTGCGTTTATTACCGACGTGCCGACATTGCAGAAGAGCTGGAGGCACCGTTTCTGTTGGGTGTCCGGGCCGTGGGAGGGGAATTTCAGCAGGGTCCGATCGAGGATTCCCAGCCACTTCCAGTCCGGAGGTTATCCGTCTTCCGTTCGGCCGGTGGCCATAGTACGCGAGTTAGGTCTTCTGAGACGGAGTCTGATGGTTTTTGTTGTGTATGTGCAGGTCCGTCCAAGGCAACGGTGACAGCGGAGGACTAGGAGGCGTGCAACTTTGTTTGGGAAAAGCTATCCGAGCTAGAGCGTAGTCGCTGTGTCTTGAAGCTACCGGCCAACCTACTTGCCGTGGGTCTTATCTCGCCACCTGGTAAGCGATAGCTTTGTAAAGTGATGTTGTGTAGGTGTGCCGAGGCACTAACAGATGATTTTGAAATGCATCCCCAAGTTGAGCAAGCTGCCCAAAAGAAGATGAGCGAAGCGGTGGCGAAGCATGGCTCGACAACCGAGGGAAAGGGCAAGGAGCCGGAGGTGACCCCCCAACATCCGCGGAGATAGAAGACCGTGGCGGTGAAGCCGAAAGGGGGTTGGCCGAGAGGACCCCCCCAGTGTCTAGTTCGGGTGTCCGACCAGACGGGCCGCCGAAGTCGACCAGGCTCGAAGCTAGGCAGGGTACTGAGGTGAAGAGTCCGGTGCTCGGACTAAAGCAGCCCATCATTGGAGGGCTCAAGCAAGCTCGGGAGCGCCGCAGGAAGCTGATAGAGGCACGGTAAAGGCAGTCTCCTCCGGCGGCAGGGGTTTCTGAAAATGAGAGTGCCGACCGGAGGCGGAAGAGGGAGGCGGGATTGAAGGCCCCCGAGCTGCCGAGGGAAAAGGCCAAGAAGGTCAGGCCAGAGATGCCGCCGCAGATGAAGGAGCGGGTGCCCGCGAGTGGCCTCGGTATTGCTTCCGTGTTTACCTAGCCTCTGGAAACGGGCGAGGTTGTGCGGTCCGCCAAGGCCGGCGAGGGCTGGGTGGCAGTTACGTACCACGTGCATAAGTCATTGGTGCCAATAGCCAATGCCTTTGTGCTGGGGTCGCAGGTGACGCCGGCGGAGATAGAGGAGATCGGTACCGGCTCGCATCCTGGCTGGTTCGCGGCTGTGCTGGCTGAGCAAGCTCACGTAAGAATGGCCATCCAAATTGTGCCTATGTATTTGTGTTGTTTGTTTGTTGTTATTTTTTTTGGGTTTTAACAAGTGTGATTGTCGCGGCAGTGCTTTGGGCAGACATACGTGGCTCTGCAGAAGGCCGCTCAGCATATGCAGAGGATGGAGGCGGAGCAGAGCACCGCGCGGCAGAGGGAGGAGAGGCTGCTTGCCCGGGAGAAGGAGAGTCTTGCTGCTCGGGGCGGGTGGCGGCGAAAAGAAGTTCCAGCGGCAAACGGCCAGGGCGGAGGCAGTCGAACGGGGTATTGCTGAACGGGAATAAACGGCGCATGCGTTCTCCCTGAAGCTGAACGAGCAAGAAAAGACCCTGGGGGAGTTTCAGGGGGAAGTGGACAGGCTGAGGGTCCTACTTGCTGCCGATCGGTAGAAGACCCTGGAAGATTTCATGGCCGATCCGGTGTAAGCCAATCACCTCGACTTGGCGCTTGCTGAAGTGGAGGATGGTTCCGTGTAGCGTGTGCTGTACTTCAATCCAGGCGTCACCCTCAACTTCCCATGGCTGGACGAGCCCCCGGCGCTGACCAAGACCTTTACCCTAGAGGGGCAAGACCGTGATGCCGTTCTGCAGCCGAGTGCCCTGGCGGGTGAGGGCGAGATGCCGATCATCGGGGCGAAGGATGCCGTTGCTTCGTCGTCCGAGCAGGACCGAGCGGGGGAGGAGGATGTGGAGGTGGTGGCCGGATAGGGATGGGGGTGCCGTTTAGCGGGCCCTGCTCTATGTACGCTCTTGGTTTTTTGTATACTTTCTTTTCTCTGTTTTTTGTAATCCGGGAAATGCCCCGTGTAACGTGTAGCTCGAAATTGAAATGAATGAAATCGGGATTACATGTATTAATATGTCTATCGTGCGAAGTCACTTCGCTTTTTGTTTTTGTTGCTTGTTGTGAATGAGAACTGCCGATAGGCGAGTACTTGGTGGGTTGTGCGTATGTGTAGGCATGCCGATCCACGAGGTTGTAGATTAGATAAGGATCGAACGGTCATAATCATAAACCCAAACCACAATGTACATAATCCCCAAAAATCAAATCGTAATAGCGAAGGCTAATTGAACTTGATTGATTTTGGACTAAGTAAACGTCCGTCGGCAGGGCAAGTAGATGCCGTTTGGGTCACCGAGAGTGCCGATCGGCAATGGTGAATATGCTAACTGGTTTTTAAGGACTAAACTAACATTTAGATAAATGAAAGAACATTTGGCCGGAAAGGCAAGTTCGACTGGAGATAGCCAAATCGAATTACAACAAAGTGTAAAGCAGTTTACATGGGGAGGTATTTTTAATTATAAAATAACTTGAGATGATCCGCATGCCACTGGTGTGTAAGCGAACGTCCATCCGTAGTCTGGAGCTCATATGACACGACCCATCCCAATCCCCCCCGGGATTACCATGGGATGTGCCATGCTTTCGTCTGACAAGAGGTGTCGGACAAGGGATAACCTATTGCCACTGCCCATACAGGCTTCCAGAGTGCGTAAGGATCGATGGAGGAGGTGTGCGATGCTCAAGTCTCTGCTGCAGTCGCATCCGGAATCAACCTGAAGGGCATTAAAAACAAAAGCTGTGAGTGGACGAAAATAAACAAGTCTGTTTAAAACATTTATAAGACATTTATGCCCCTCAGTAAAAACATATGCATGCGCCAAAAACCAATGATCACACATTTATTTAGAAATAACCATTAGGGCCTTAGCCCGGAAACCAAAGCATAGTTTAAATTTCCAAAAGTCAATCCAAGAGTTATTTCATCAATCCAGTAATATTCATTTATTATTTTTCCATCTCCGGCATCCCCGATGCCTAGCGTCCTAGACGCTTGACGTTCCAGACGTCATATCTCACGGTATTAAGCAACGCGTGCTGCCCGGGGTCTCACCGGGTCCATATCTCTGACATCCCCGATGTCTGACGTCCATGACGTCTAGCAATCCTGCTCCTGGATCACTATACGGTCCGGTAGCTCCGTACA